>CM062217.1:20432500-21632500 GCA_031216445.1 Lateolabrax maculatus
CAGCAGCTAATCTACACAGAGAAGGGGTCAGGACCCACTTATCTGGCCTGAGTGGAAAACAACGGCCCACTTAAAGGGCCATTCTGTGATTGCAGTATGTCAACCCAATTGGAAATCTGTTGCCCCACCGTTGTCTTTGTTTATATAGTCACTCACTGTGGCTTTGAGACATTTTTTCACTGTGAAATTTATTTCCTGAGCTTTTGATGTGAGACTTGAGGCTGCTTTTTTTAAATTCATAAACTTGTCAACACTTGAATACAATGCACTTGTATTTATAGTCACGATGGGTTAGGAAAGTTTCCAAAAGATTTACTTCATTCTTCGTGTCAAAGTCTTTAAGAACAGATGTGAGCATAGCCAGGATTTACATGGGCCAAAAAAACAACAACTGATTGTTGTCCATAAAACAGCTGCCATAAGTACAAGGGAGGCCCTGCCAAAGGCATGCCATCACACTCTGTGGTACAGGGTGTCGCACAAAAGCATGCAAACTATGTGTCCACAGATTTGCTGCACACCACCTGCACAGTATGCTTATGAATGTTCCCAATACAGTGTATCATAAGCAAGAATGGCTGACATGGAAATTAAGAACTAATTTTAGCTCTCTGATCATTGCCTCGGGCCACGGACAACACCTTGAACCAACATGGCTAGATTCACAAAACAACATGAAGACACACCTCTGTTACTCTGCTCTACAGTAGAGAAAAGGAGCAGCGCTGCAGACAACAAAATGTTCTATTAAGCAGGAAACACATGACTCGATGTAGACTGAATTGATGGGTGGCGCTGCTGTATGAATGCCACTCCGGTTGCAGTCAGCACCCGGAGTTTGCACATGTGCTTGCGAAGTGTGTTCGGTTTGAATGACTTGCATAGTTTATATCACAGTTGTTCCCAATTTTTATTCCCTCATCCCTATCAGATGTGACTCTATTAAGTGTAGCCCTTCATTGACCCCTAATTATTTCAGCTGTTTATACTTTACATGTAGCTAACTATGGATATGGATATTTATTTTTCCCTGAAAGAAATATGTTAATTCAATCATAATTTCATTTTTTTCAAATTACTTTAGCTACTCCACAATCTTTCCACGTACCCCCTTGGAGCTGCAGAAGTATCCCCTGGTTGGAAGTCACTGCTCTAGCAGACAAGAAAGTAACTGAGCCGACTTTAGACTGGAAGCAGGAATGCATGTGTGCTGATTGGGTGTTGTTTAACCCCGTGGAATCAGTCTTTTTGGTCTGAATGCAGCAAGAGGCTGGAAGCAGGTCAGGAGAGGTCAGAGAGGACAGCCAGAGCTTCTTATGTGAGTCGGACACTTTTGAGGACCACTGCAAGGGGCACTGAGTCAGTTCATTGATATTCAAGGATTTGACCCGCTGACAACAGGGATGTCACTGAGGTTAAGACAGCCGTGCCTCCCGTATTGTGCCGGGCCGAACAGCCAGGGGGTCCCCCTGCCCCCCCGCCCGCCTCTGTGCGGTTGTCATGGTGAGCAAATGAGTCCGGCAGCAGTATGTCACACTCATGTGGGCACATTCTCTCTTTCTTCCTCTCTTTCTTTGCTTTCTCTGACTTTCTATCGTGCTGCTCCACCGAGGGGGCTGCCAAAGAGAGCTTTCTGTCCACTGACAATGCCTGGTGTGTCATGGACATCCCCATACATATACAGTGCAAAGAAGAGCAGGCTCTGAAAGTCCCAGGACTTCCCTTCCCAAAACACATGGCAACAAATAGATTTCCTCTCTGTTGTGAGATCTGAGTGGCTGTTTTGTATCCAAGGACATGTCGGGTCAGGTGGTGAATCAGCGTTGCACGTCACCAAGTCCAAATAACTGCCAACCATATTTCAGTGTGAAGGGAGTGAAGGACTGTTGCACCAGTTACCCCTCATGCCAAGTGATCTGGTGTCATGTGCATTATTAGTTTCGGCTACTATTGTATCTTTACAGTAGTTTGTTTAATAGTAATGGGCCACTGTAAAATCACCACAAGTAAAGCTCAATGATAAGAGCAGAAATCAATCAACAGAAATTCATTTGATTTGATTCTTCATAACCTTACTGTGTCTTCTAATGGGAAACAATTGACTGATGTCTGGCGCTGCGGTGTCTTGTTGTCACACAAATATGTTCCTAGAGCCAATGTCAAGGAGATTAGGCTGAAGGGAAAATTGCAGCTGTGTTTGGCAGTGGAGCTGGCGAGTCGCTGCTCTCAGGTGATGGGGCATGTCTGTGCTTCACCCTATCTGAACCTGACGGCTGCTGCGGTTGGCACTGTAATTACAGAGGTTAGGTATAAATCACAGAGCAGGAGGTTGGAGAGAGAGAGAGAGAGAGGCAGAGCGAGAGGGAGAGAAAGTAAAGAGAGAGAGACTAGTATAGCCTCAGGGCCAGAGGAGGCCCTGATACTCAGAAACATACTGTTCCCTCCTAAATGTTGTCCCCCCTCAGTCCCTTCTTTTACTTTCTTTCTTTTTTTCTCTCGGCGCTCCCACACAGTCAAACGCACACACGCACACACACACACACACACACACTTGCAGTCTGTCTCTCAGGGTTTACATCCTTCCTGTGGCTGTGGCAGTCGGACTATAGTGGGTCCTTTACTGGTCCTGTGGGTTTCTGATTACACCACACTCCTTCATCCTGTACACATTAAAGCAATAAGCACCAGACCACAGGAAATAATGGTTGCGACTGCTGATGTGGACCTATGCCACTCTTCTTGTTGCCACATCCCTCGGAAGGGAAACTTTTTTCACACCAGCATCATAGCAATGCTGAATTCCACTCTTTATTCTGCTTTAGCTTCAATTCTGCATTCAGCCACAATGCCACATCAGTTCTATTTTAATATAATTGTTGCCTTTATTTTGAAGCTGGACAGTAGTGAGGTGACAAGGAATGAGGAAAGAAGAAGAGGAATGACATGCATCAAAAGCCTCAGCCGGAATCAAGCCAGCGACGTTGCAGTCACAGTACATTGTGTGCATTTTAGCCAACTAGGTCACCAGGACACCCCACCACATCAGTTTTTATTATTATTGAGTCAAAGGGGAACTTATATAAAGTTAGGGGACAGATTTATAGACCTGACTTTTAGTCCCTATTACGAGCCCCAAAAGCACTGGATCCCTCATTTCAGATAATGCAACTTGATAGCATAGAATGCATCTTTAGTATGAGCCACAGAAGACATAATGCAATTGTTTTTAGAGGGTGAGCTGTGCTCCTCATGCGACAAATTCTCCAAGTTATGCAACAAATACTGTACTAACTGTAGTTAGTCCATGCCCTCCAGAACAACACATAGAAGCGTTTTCTGATCTGACACCCCTGTTTTATGATGTTTCAACACTATGGTTAAAGGTCCCCTGTGGAGTTAATTTGCACTCACCAAAAGACATTGTGTGTATCCTTTATTTTTTAAGTATTTTACAACAATCCAAAATTGTTAAAATTCATGCTTACTTGGTAAAAACAGACATATTTTACATATACTTTATATATTTAACATATAGTTTTTCTTGTTTATATTTATGTGTCTTGACTTGCAGTTGGCCTACTTGCTTTTTGCTTTCTTATTTTCTCTTATGTTTATTGTTATGCACCAAAATGCCAACACAAATTCTGTGTTTGTGTAAACGTATTTGGCAATCTGACTGATTCACGTTGCAGCATATCTTGGTGTTTTACCTGCACCTGCAGATCAGTGGAATAGTGTGGAACTATTGATATATCATGTCACCTACACCATACTAGAGGCTGAAAACTCTGCACAAAGACGACTTGGTTAGGTTTAGGGAAACATCATGGTTTGGGCTAAAATGACCACTTCTTGAAAGGTTAGTGGACCTTCGTCATCATCAATAATATCCACATGGTTACGGTTAGGGAGTGACAGCAGTCATGGTTAAAAGAAACCCACTTTGATTGCCAGGAAACGGGAAACAAACAGTGGTCTGTTAATGTCTGACGTTTTGCTGACCCAACCATCCACTCTGACCTCCTCCCACTGACGCTCGATAATAATGTGTCACTACTTCCTCCAGTGCTCTCAGCAGACAAGTGTCTTCAACATCATGTGTAAAATAGAAAACATTTAAGCAAAGCAAAAAAAATTAGAAAATTAAAAAATACTGAACAACCTTCAAATGATGAAATGTTTTACATATTATAATCATCAGGAAAAATAAATCCCTTTCACTCATGTGTATGTAGTAAAGATAACTGGTGTATGATCCTCACTGTATACACGATGGAAAAGACCTCGTCTGAATAATCCCGTAAAAGCTGCAAAAATGCTTGATCAGTCAAATACAGTGCATTAAAAATAAAGTTTAGAGGAAGTCTTTGATCTTGATCTCTTCATGCTTTTCATGGGGGAAAAGAGAAAGAAGAAAAAATCTCCTTACAAGTATCTCCTTACAGTCATACTGTAGGTCACAAACAATTACTGAACCATTTCAGCGAAGAACTACTTAGAGGAGCAGTAACTCCAATTCAACCCTAATATGCAGCATGACCTGTGGTGTTTAGATATAGCTCATATATTAATTTGCCTGGCAGTATATATTTTGAATATTTACGGTCAACAAAATGCAGTCAGTTGTTTCTGAAGGACACGATATCAGCTCCATTGAGAAGCATAGAACAGGAGAACCAGTCTTTTGTGATTGGCAGTCAGCTGTACATATCCATCTCTATCATCATATCAGACATTACCCTTCTGTTCAACAAGCAATATATTATGCTGGAGGGAAAATCTATAGACTGTTACTAAAAAAATCCACCGAGTCTGAATAATTTCATCCTTTGAGCTGTGAAATAGAGGGAAATGGGGAGCCAGCTGAATTAGGACATATGGAAATGAACATATCTCTGCCGCAGCCGCACTCTGCTCCATCCATATCAGACAGAGATGTAGGCACGGTTCTCAAGGTCACCGCTTTTCATGTAACAAGATAATGTTGCTGGGATGACAATCAACACTTCCCAGTGCGTCTAGAGCCAAATACCATAATATGACTTCCACTGATCCATAAAATCATTACCAAGAAGCTTTTAACAGGTTCCAAGGACCACGGCTTACTTTTTGAATAAAATATAAACAAGGGAAAATATCAAACCCATTAATCTTTCATTAAGCTCGCCGGATAAAAAAGAATCGCTTAAAGTATCATTCGTTACCATCACTGCGAGTGCAAAAGCCCCCTGCTAACATCAAAGGCTTCTCAAAGAAACAGAGAGGGAGAGAGTCAGTTAGCTGAATTTGGCTGAGAACCAGCTTGTGGTTGGGTTTTAATTTCGACTGACTCATAATGGAACCGAGGAGGAAATAGGGACCAGGTCTATAATGGTTTTTGTGGCATCAAGGCCTTTTTGAGCAAACACTCACATAAACAATGAGCTGCTGTTATTAAAAGAGGCGCGGATTCAGGCATGTTGACAAAGGTTGGGAGCTCATCCTCATCTTGAACAAGTCTTTGTGTCATTGAAAGATCAGAGGCTTCTCGTGGCCAAAGAATGGGGAGACTCCATTTCAAATACATATACTGTACACACACACACACACACGCACCCACACTTGTGCAGCAAGAGGAGTGGTTGGCATGTCTTTAGGAACAGAATTTCCTGCTTTATATATTTGGGTGGGGCATCTATTTAGCAACTCCTCAATGGAGGATCATGAAAATCATTTTGAAAATTCTTATGCAACATGTTGGAATTTACTTATGAATCCGTTTTATGGATGCTCCCACTTCAGGGCTAGCTGTTGTGGTTCATGACACATTCAACATGTATGTATTTAGAACTGGCCATTGAAAGACAGATAGGCCACTGTTTACCTGAAAGAAACAAAGGATGCTCTTGCTGACATCCTGTCTGTCCATTAGCTCTCTTGCCGTCATTTGATAGAACAAAAACAGCCTGGCAGCAATGCCAAGTAGGTTAATAACATTCAATGGATTACTAAAGAACTGATTTAGCTGGAAATAAACCTAAACAAACGTATTTCCCTGACCTGGAAGCTCGTGCTGAGGTACATCACCGTCAAAATACAATGACACATTAATTTATATCTACTGTACACAAAGAGAGCAGAGAAGCCCTCAATAGACTTCAGAGGCCCACTAGATTACATGAGTTAGTCATGGCTCATACTGAATTAAACATGGGAAGAAGAGTTTCTTTTTATCTGCAGCCAAAGTACTAAATCTGACCACTGCAACCGATACTCGCTCACTTCAAACCCTCCGTTTGATAGTGAAAGCGTAGGAGCTTCAAATGTATCAGTTTGTGCTCATTTTTTAATGGGTTTTAGTCGCAAACACTGGTTGATGTTTGCAGCTGAAAACAAAATTATACAAAGCACTCTTTTCTGTCTTGTCCCCTGCAGAGCCAACGTGTCATTGTTAAGTTTTGGTTACTCTTTCATATCTGTATTTAGTCTTTGTTTCCTGCACAGGTAGATTTAATCAACCATCAGCAGTGTGACAGTTTCCCTCCAAATCATCTCTGTTAGCAACAATAATAATTACACTGGACACGAAGAGACAGGCTTTTGTGATCTCCCACTGTTCTTTGGAGTTGGATGATAGTTAGATAATGCTCTGTTCATCTCAGAGATGTCACAGGCGTGTGTTTTTGCTTGTGCGGGACTCATCTTTGCTGGTGTGGAGTTGTGATATTTTTGGACAAGCAAAGATGAAAGCCCAGGGTCCTGTGGCTAATGAGATACCGAAGCAGTGGGAATGATGGTTTTAATTACTGCCCAGGACTGGTCTAAAGGGGGTGATTGCTGAAGAGCATGCTGAGTGTCCTAGGTTGGGAGTTCAGACCGATGCCAGTCATGCTGTGCTTGGCTGCCTTTGATGCTCACTCCCCTCTGCTTTATTCCCACATTGTGCTTATTAGATTCTTTGCTGCTGATGCTTCACTGCACCTTTGTTCAAACCAATGCTCCGGACAAAGAGAGGCATAACCACTGAGATTTCAACTTCAAACTCCCAGAAAGTTTCAGCGATGCAGAAGGCAACTTAATCTTTTGTGGAAATTAAATCTGCGGCGCTCCCATTGTGCAGTGGCTCTCTGGCACAGAGGAGATGGATTGTGAGTTCGCTCGGTGAAGACGGTGTGATATTATTGTTGTAGAATCAAAACGTGGGAGTCCAAGGGGGTCGGCATCCAACCATGTATGTAAACTAAAATGAGCGCTAAAAATAGGAATTGCATCTGAAATGATGAAAACTGAATTGGGGAAGATTCCTCCCCGCTGTCCGCTCCCATTTCAGGGGGAGAAATCTACAGTAGATTCACCGGCAGGCTGTGAGTCCTCCGTCTCCTCGGCTGCTCCCAGCAGGAGGGTGTTGCTACGTGTCTGCTCGCTGTTCTCCTGCAGCCCAGCTGTGGACCAACCCTTGTTGACTTTTCAGAGATCACATGGCATCCTCACTGTGGCTGGCTCCGAGGGGTCTCTGCCTCTGCAGGATTCTGCGATGGTCAGCGCGGGCCTCCTCCTCCTCCCTCTCCTGCTGCTTCAACCCCCCCCCCCCCCCCCCCCCCCCCCCCCGCCTACCCAAAAAATAGGCTGGGCTGGTTAGTGTTTGAACACATCAAGCATATTCACAAACACACCATTTTAAAAAAAACTTTGCATGCCCGAGTCAAATGTTGCCATTACCTTCTCTTAGCAAACTGGCAAATGACTGACATGTTTTCTTTGCTTTTTTAATCTTTTACCTTTTACCTTTTCTTTATTCAGTGGACACCCATGCCTATTGAATCAAATATTTTTCTACCCAGATTTCCTTTATCTGTATACAGAAATAATCTTCAACAAGTCAAGGACGCCAGCCAAAGGTTTTTGTTATCAAATGAACAGGAAACGTTATTTGCCAAATAAATGGAATGGGATATGTCCTTGGTGCTCAGGCCTGCAGGAAGTGTAGATAAGGGGTTGAATCATGATGATGTGTGCACCCAGTTAATGTTTTGCTCTTATATATAACAATTCAGCCTTAGTGTGTGTGTGGTTTTTTGACTGTTTATTTTATTTTAGCTGTCTGGTTTACTGGAACGTGTTCCTGAAAGACAAGGAAGAGAAAGTAGGGAGCAAACGTGACAATGATTACGAGTATAAAGTTAAACTCTTTACATCACAGGAACATGCTGTTCTCTGTTCCTGGCCTCGCCCATGTTTAGGGTCATTCTCACCCACAAACTCTTGTCATCTCTTTTTTGCCAAAACTGAGTTAACAGGAAACAATCATTAGTAAAACAACAAATCAACATGGAGTCAGTGCCATAAGCTGAGCCAACATTACTTTATCACTTATGTTATCAAAATGCAAAGAATATGTATACAATGTACGGCAACATATAAAATGGTTGACATACAAATTGGTGATCATAGTGTTTTATCACCTACTGATACACATAGGTGATTAAAATTATAAACAACCAATTAATCGATATTCAGAAGTATAAAAATAGTACAATTTGTTCAAATTATGATAAATTAAATATAATAAATAACGTTCCTGTTTACATTGGAGGTGAAGATGGTGAACAGTGAGCAACTGTGCGCTGCAAACAATGTTGAGGATGAAAATGTATTAACTTGGAAACAGTAGTTTGACAAAAAATAATCTTAACTGATGTCCACTTACAAGCTTTTTCTTTTTTTGAGTTTTCATTTGCAGCTTCCTTAATGGATGCAGTTGTCATGGCGATAACTCAGTTGTCACCTAGATGTCATAACTGTTGGCAGCATCAGATGTATTCACTTAATACTTATATTTAGAAATATATATAAACACACACATAGATACAATGATTTATGTTTCAAACGTACAGTATTAATCAACAACACTAGCCGCACTTGCTTTGGATAATGTAGTGTAGGTTATGAGGCATATAAAGGAGAGTCCTGCTGTCATAAATTGTATAGTTGGAATAAGTATAGTGCTATTTAATGCATTATTTGATGAGTTTAAAATGTAATTAAATGTCCAGTAGCGTCATAATGCTGCAGAAAATAGGTCTTTTAAATCATTTGTTACCAATTGGAAATTATCTTCTCTTTGATGGAGGAACCATTGGAAGTGAACCACCGTGATTTTGACAATACCAACTGTGCACCATCACTAACAAAGCCAGAAACTGTCACAGTGTTTTCCATCTTTATTATAAATAGAACACTAGTTCGTTTTAGACCAACATACTGTGTGCTTGGTTTGACTGCTTATTCTGCATGGGCTTAGACACCCACCGTGTGTGCGTGTGTTTGTGTTTGTGATGCAGTGCCTGCGTCTTTTTAAGGGGGAGCACACTGATGCAGAGCAGATTAGGTCCCACGGCAGGCAAAAGAAAAATCTAATTTTCCTAACCCGCTTACTGATATCATGATCCTTACTATTCAGAATCCCCTCTTGTTCTAGTTTTGCAATCAGGAGTTCGAGCTTAACGGAACAACTGTGATTTATGTAAAATGGAAGCTTTCATCATGCTTTGCTTTTAACGTTTGAAACAGGAAGTGAGGTTGAATGCTATGAATATCCTACAAATACTATGTCTTAATATAGAAACATGTTCCTGACAGTGATGGTGATGGTGACATCCCTGGTTGGGATGATAAAAATGTAAGAATGAAGAGTGTGTATTTTGTGAAAGTGCAGCCAGTTTGAAATCCTGACTGTGTTGCATGTTTCCTTTCATCAGCTTTGGGCCGTAGTATCTCACAGAGCATGATTAGCGTAAGCGTGGAATCCACACCGCTGGGGGCTGCAGGGGAAGCTTGAAGCCTGAAGCGCATTCATCACCGTACGTGGCAGGGTGCACCTTTCTCAGCCTCACACCGCTCAGCTTGCAGCCTTCTCCCTGGCCACGTTTTCCTCTCTTTCTTTCATATTTTACTCTTTTTCAATGGCCTTTGTTGTTTTTTGAGAGATAGGGTGGTTTTTGAAGAAAACTTTTTCTTTTAAAAACAATCTAAGCTTTTACATCACTGGACCGTTGGTATATTGTTGCATATTGTTTAGTATTTTGACAACATAATATTACTATGTGTGTGTAATGTTGATTCACATCTGTAACTCTTCACATGTTCATAGACATATACATATGAGTGGATTGGTGTGTCTTATGTGGCTCTCTGTGTGACTTTCCCTTTTTACCCCACAATCAGCACTTGATGAGACTGATGTCCCTGCCTTTTTCTTCTCCCCTCAGTCTTCTTCCAGCAGGTAAACAGTGACTGAAGCAGGTCCTCCCAGACTGGTCCCTCAGGTCTGAATCTGTAATCACTCTTAGATCTCAGACATGAAAGACTTGCGTACTTCTTTACTAAAAATGCCCTCTGAGGTGGCAAGTTCTGTTTCAAATGGAAGGATGTGGAGAAGAGAGGAAAAGTTTGGGAAGAAATAATAGCTTGTGATCAGGTACCTCTTAAAAGGAGTGCATGAAAGGAATTTCTGGCTTTGTAAAAGCATTCTTAATACTTAGATTTCTGAATCATTACTTTCTCCTGATCATCAGAAGTTAAACTTGGTGTAGAAGGGAATGATCGTCTTCATACACAAGGCCTTCACAAGGTCTTGGAGCAAGCCTCACCCTAAATCCGTTAAGGCCTCACTTAAGGCTAATTTCTTTAGCATCTATACCTTCACTTAATTTATCCACAGTTTAAACTTGACATAAACCTTTACAATGTAAATGTATCATATTATTTATCGTAGAGTTTGTCTTCTAATGTTCAAAAACTGGAAGATATACATACCATTTTAATTTTCCTTCTACTTTACTGATTATGATGAATGACAAGAAGTCAAAGTGACATTTTGGGTAAATATTCTTACTATTACTGTGGTTCACTATGAGTTGTGGCCTGAAAAGCTGAAATGGACATTTGCCAGCTTGTTGCTGATTTATTAAACACCAACAACATGTGTATGAGAGCCTGAGTCTGTGCACTGACTGTAGGGTCTCTGCTGCCATCTAGTGCTCACAACTGAGATCGCACAGAAATGACACATCAGCACCAGGTCTAACGGATCACTGCGCTTCAAAAAGTAGTCCTTGGGCTTTTTATCATTTCTTATTTCAGCAACCCTTCAATAACTGTCTTTGTAAGATTAATTCTGAACAACTGCACCTATGCTAGATTACGATGCCTTATGCAAACCGATGAAGTGTTTGATGAAGTAAAAGGGAAAAACGCAAGCGTATTGATTTTGTCAGTGAAGAGGCGTTGTTCGCGGACGCACCTGTGTCAAACTTCAGCGTCGATCAGTCAAAGCTAACTTTGTTTAAAAGTGAGTATTATTATATTATATCATTTACACCACACACGATTATTTTCCGTTCAATTTTGTGAGTGAATTTGATTTCTCCACTGAGTTTAGATTGAATCGATATTATATTACATTCAGCCTGCCTGTTGGCGTTAATTTAAGTTTAAGTTACCGTTAATTAAATAGCTATCCTGTTAGCAGGTCAGTCCTGTAAATAATGTGGAGCTTCACAGATTCAACCAACTTCCCTAAACTCAAAATCTAAAACCTTACCATGCAAAAAAAAAAAAAAAAAAAGTTTTTATTTGGCGGTAAGGCCAGGGCCAACATTGATGAGCTGGCTGGGCCCTTCATCAGTGAGCAGGGGCCATGGAGAGCAGATGGAAAAGTTTATTATGATCTGTAAAACATGCATCAGTTTATTTTGATGGTTTAAGTTTGGCTTAAGTCCTCAGAAGAATTAGTCACAGCCATTGAGTTAGGATTTCTCTTGATGACTGTCTTGATTTCCGGTTAGGACTATTTGTCAGAAATCTTTTTCTTGAATAATTGTTTAGTTCATTGATCTTAACATTGATTAAATGGTAGAATATTCTCTTTAAACAGTTGTGTGGTTTCCATTTGGGAGTAAAGGAAAATGACGGGTCGGGCACGATCAAGATCCAGAGGCAGAGCACGCGGTCAGGAGACTGCAGCCCCGGGAGCGGTGAGAGCTCTTTACTCTAATCTCTGGGTTTAATACTTGCCATATAATCTGATTTATATGTTTTTTAAATCTCCTTGATCCTTGTGTGATATGATTATTATAAAAAACTTTACTTCTAGTGGTATCTGTGTAGTCCTGTCGTTGTTTTTGGCCATATTTGGGCAGGTTTTGAGATGTATCTGAGATTGTTACCGTCCAGATCAATTGAGGGGATTGTAATTTTTAGTTGGTGCTCAGCAATGAAACGTGACGTCTGGATGATTGTCCCTGTTGCTGGGGATGATCCACAGTTCACACTGTTCCCATTGTAGGTATCTTTTTACAGAACAGAGTTGTCAGTAACAACTGTCCACAGCGTTGCCATTAAAACAGCCTTATTGGCTCTGCCTTTCATATTTCAAATGGCACACAGTGGCAATCATTACCACCCCGCAAGAGTTTGATATTTATGGATCTTCTTTAGGGACTGGAAATGCTAGTTTCTTTGCATCTTGTTCTTCTGATGTAAAACCTTTGAACGAGACACCGATGCACATGTGTAGTGGGCTACAAAATACAGAATCAAACCGAGAAGGGGAAAAAAAATTGTAATGAACAAGCTCAATCTTAGTAAATAGTATCCAGTTATCTTAATGCATCAATGCCTTAATTCTGCTTGGAGGAGCCTTGAGTGTGTCAATGCAAGGAAGGACACACCACTTCATTGGAAATCTGTGCAAAATTTAAATGGACAATTGAAATTTGGCATATTCAGTGTCCTTGATCATGCACATTATTGAAGTAATTGGCAAGATGCTGAAAATGGTTCAAAAAACGTGATTATCTCCCCTTAAAAAGAAAGGGCTATTTCCTTTAAGCACTGTTGCCACATCTCCAACTTTTTTCTTTGTTGAAGAGCCAGGCTCGTGAGGCTGCACCAGCGGCTGCCCCACCCACCGAGGCAGAGCTGGTCGGTAGAGGGAGACAGAAAGGTGCTCCAGGACCCTTTTCTGCAGAAGGTACAGTCTAACACAAAGTCATGATATATTCAGACTTCAACATTAAATCTACTTACCCAAAGTAAATTTTAACTTGCCTGTGTTCAAATATTTATTAGCATTAATCAATTAACAACAAAGACTAAAGTTAATTGTCATGTTTAGCCTAATCTTTATTTAGGTAAATGAATCAAATCAGGAACGTTTGATACCTGGAAGCAAACAGAGATACTCAACCCCAACACCCAACCTGGTGGGAGACATTGTCTACGCCTTCTCTAGACCGAGAGCAAAGTTAACCATGGCAAGAACTTCATTGCAGGGGAATTAGACATTTCAAACTAGGACATTAAAAAATAGCATATAGAAAAAGGCGTACACTGGACTGTACAGTGGTGATTGACTGATTCATTTTACTTGCTAGTCCCTAAAACATTTCCTGTGCCTGTTGTACGTTAAGTGTGAGACTTACTCCTGCTCTTGTACAGTGTTACATTTTTAAGTTTGATTTATGCATCTCAGTGTATGCAAACTTGTCCTAACTGTCTTAATTTGTTTTTATCAGCCGTTCTTCAGATTTCAGCCGGATTTCAGCAGGTGAAGCTTGGAGAAAGAGGTGGACGCCGCCGGGATTTTAATGATGCAGGGGTTAACACCAGACAGGCTATGGAGCATGTCAAGGAATCAAAGTGTGGTCTGTCACCATTTGAAACTCAACTCATTGAGCAAATATAGATTTTATAGTTTTTGCAGAGAATTCTAAATTACTCCCTGAAATTGTGTATATACTTCGTCAGGAACAAGTGGTTCGGCCATTCAGCTGACGGCGAACTTCTTTCGCATCCTGTCCCGCCCCCAGTGGGTTCTGTATCAATACCATGTGGACTACAAGCCGCCAATGGAGGCTCGTCGCCTGAGATCTGCCCTCCTCTTCATGCACGAGGAAACACTTGGCACTGCACGAAGCTTTGATGGAGCTCTGCTTTTTCTGCCTCACAGATTGCACAACAAGGTAATCTGGTCATTCTCACGTTGAGAATTTAGGAGAACTAAAAAAAAAGACAAATGTTTTTAACAGTTAAATTAAGAATTTAATTCAACATAGTTAATCACACCGTTGGATGTTGACCCATGTTTTGTAGTTCAGACCAGAGTTAAGTCTGATCATTCAATTGAGATTGTCGTCATCACCTGCAAAGCTAAAAATCCTTGCACACAGTGAGTTCCTGTACACCTTTCAAATCACTAATTATCACATTGTGACAGACTGTCAAGCTGGAAACATGAGCACAGGTAAATGTGTCTTAGATTGGTTATTATGGTTAGATTCTGTTATAACTGCATTGGGAAGGAAACATTTGGTTGGTTGGTTGGTTGACAATGTTTTCTTCCTTGTACTGCATGTCTAACCTTGTGTTTAGGAGACTGTGTTCCAGAGCGAGACTAGGAATGGAGAGAAGGTTCAGGTAACAGTCACCCTGACAAATGAACTGCCACCCACATCTCCAGTGTGCATTCAGTTTTACAACATCATATTCAGAAGGTAAACTTTCCAGTTTTCAGGTCTCTTTTAAAAATGAGTAATGCACAATAAGGCCTGCAATATGTAATGCGTCAGCCAAATTAAATAAAACATCATCTAATAATTGGATTTACTTGTGACTAGTCTACTTGTGTTTATGGGTGTTGCATGTTCAAATAGAAGTAAATCATTACATCTGATTACAAAAGGTTAGATGCCAAAACAATTCACCACAGCATTTTGGATCTTTGGAAATTTCCGAACTCATTGAAGGTGTTTCTTGATTTCTACAGGATCTTGAGAACTCTCAACATGCAGCAGATTGGGCGCAACTATTACAACCCCAATGATCCACTCAACATCCCCCAGCACAGGTATCTGAATTTGCCTCACTATTGTTTTCTTTTATACGGAGCTGTATAAAATAAAAATAAAAACTAATGACGGGGATATATTAACACAAGTCAACACCAAACATTTTAAATAGCATGTAATTTTTCTCAGTTCATTACAACATTCTTTTAAATAAAAAAATAAAATGTTTAATACTAGTTAAAACTGGGAAACAGTGATAATTCTGTGTAGGTGTATTTTTGCTGGGGGTGTGAATCTTTGGGAATCTCATGATTTGTTTCAGAATTGATTTTTGATTCAAAACCGATTCTTGATTAAATGAATATTGAAGAGGGTAGTCGGCCTTTGAAGATGAATTACAAAATAACTAGTGTGTGTGCACTGTAGATTGTCGGGGTGGTGCACTGCCCTGGCAGTTGAGTTCTGCGTTTTTTCTTTCCACCAACATCACATTATTAACTAACTTCAGAAAATTTGTGGATGGATTCCAAATCGTAGGAGATAAGAATTGCGATCTTTTTTTCACCATCCCTAATTTTTGCTTTCTAAGAGGTTTTAATAACTAACATATAATATAACTCCTGCTCTTGTATACTGTGTAAGAAATGAAATCTATAAAAGCTGATGTTTTGCACTATAAAAAAAGATGTGAAGGACAATCTTAGACTGTGTTTAAGTGTTTTTTGATTTTGAATGATTGTCCCAGTAGACAGGATTGAAACCAGTGAGCAGCTGTAGCGGAGTCCAGTTTTCAGAGTTTGTGTTAATGGGCAATTAAATTTAGATGAAAAACAGTGAGCCTGTCCCGTCTATCCTAGGCTGACCATCTGGCCAGGCTACACCACCACCATCTTGCAGTACGAGTCGTCCATCATGCTGTGCACTGACGTGAGCCACAAGGTGCTGCGTAGTGAGACGGTCCTTGACTTTATGGCCAACCTGAGGCAGCAGTGTGGAAATCAGCGCTTCCCTGATATCTGTGCCAAGGAGCTTATTGGACTCATAGTCCTCACCAAGTAGGATCCACATTTCTCACACACATTCTTGAATTAATATGCAGAAGTCTTGCAGTCTTTTATAATACTGAGCTTGGAAGTGATGCTTAACAGACCCAAAAATGCATCAGTTTCAGAGCACCTCTATGTAACTTGTAACTATGTAATACCTAATTTAATATACCTGTGCTCGGCTTCCACTCTGCACTTGCTCATTTTTTTAGGTACAACAACAAAACCTACAGGATTGATGACATCGCATGGGATCACACTCCCAACAACACATTCAAGAGGGGAGACGCTGACATTTCCTTTAAGAACTATTACAAGACTGTAGGTGTCATGTACTGTATTATTAGTATTGGTGTAACTGGGACAATAATTGATATCAATCGTCTTGACTCAACACATGCACACACACAATAAATGGTGCACTGAACTCTGTTTTGGCACATACTCAGTTTGAAGGACTCTAAATGGGGATTGGTCAAAGAGAAGGAAACAAATTTAGGCTCAGTAGATGAGTGTTGACATTACTCCACCATAAAGTTTAGGGGGAATACTCGTGACACTGAATAGGTGGAACATTTTTAGGTTGAATCTAGTAAGAACCCTTATTCAGATACTTGGTAATTTCTGTGTTGCTCACTCAAATATTCATACTTTGTATTTTAAGCAATATGGCCTGGACATCACTGATGGCAACCAGGCGCTGCTGATCAGCCATGTGAAGAGGATGGGTCCTAGTGGAGGTCCTCCTCCCGGCCCGGCCATGCTCATCCCAGAGCTGTGCTACCTTACAGGTTACTATCTTTCTTCAGACTCAACATGTCGACATTTTTGGCGTGTATTGCTTTACCTATAGCCTCTGTATCAAATGTAGAGTTTTTTTTTTTTTTTTGGGTTAAATACACATTTTGTTGTGAGAGTTTTGACCACAAGATTACAGTCAATAGTGTAAAAGTGGAGACTGACTCTGAAAATCTTATGTTGTTATTGGTGACATTGGTTAATTGCCACAAAACCTTTTGGTGTTTGGATGTCATCCATGGTTAACTATAAACATGAAGTAAAATTTGTCATAACTTTAAATGAAAACTCATTGTGTTTGATAGGTTTGACTGACAAGATGCGAGCTGACTACCACATCATGAAGGACTTGAGCAACCACACCAGACTGACCCCAGATCAGAGGGAGGGACGCCTCAACAGATTTATTACTAATATACAGAAGTAGGTGATAATCAATGTGTCATCAAATTAATCAGTTAACTGTGTTTTATCTGTGTACTTGTGGCCGAGAGTTTTATAGTCAGAAATGCTGCAAGCACCCATTAACATTAACTGAGATCTGGCCACACTAGACAGGCAGCACAATGAAAGCATAGATGTGATATCAAGGCCTTGGACAATTCAAATTACTCCCTATTAGCTCATACTTGACAGTAAAGAAGTTGCTGTCTTAAATACTGTAATTTATCTAAATATGTATGTTTATCTTTAATCAATCATGAAGGCTCTTTACTGTTTTCCCTACAAGTTGCCCTCATCTCAGCAATTTGTGTAATTAGTCTGTTCATATGCACAGAAGTTAAAATAGCAATTTGTCCTGTCAACATCTTCAGGCAGTATAATCCCAGGCTTTGGTTTAAATCCTACAAATTATTTCATAGGAATGCTGATGCACAGTCGGAGTTGGATAAGTGGGGAATCAACTTTGATAAGGAACTCCTGAAATTGACTGGCAGAGTCCTCCCAGCAGAGAGGCTTTTCCAGGGATCAAGATCGGTATAATATGCTTGTGGTTACATAAATTGGCTTACATGAATTCATTAAATTGATTTATTCATATGATCTTAATTGAGAGATTAACATAATACATTGTGTCACCTAGTATGAGTACGCCCCCCTGGCAGCTGACTGGTCCAGAGAGATGCGTGGGTTGCCTCTGATCAGCTCAACTCCTCTGAGTAACTGGCTCATGTTCCACACCCGTCGTAACGGCAATGAAGCTCAGTCCCTCCTGCAGACCCTCCACAAAGTCTCGGGTCCACTCGGGATCCGCATACAGAGAGCGGTCATGTGAGTTCCAGCATAATAACAATGTACATCCAGTCAAAAACAGGCTCTCTGCACCCCCCTGTGATAGGAGGAAGTGACTGCAGCCTTCAACAGTGAAATTATTTATGATGCTTAGAGAAAAAAGGCAACCCCTTCTTTTTTAAATTCGAGAGAGGTGTTTCAACTTCATGTTCATTTAGGAGGCTGCAGTTTGTGGTGCTGTTGAATTGTAATGTATTATACAGAGAGGTGTTATGTCATTTAGTCTTCCCTCCTTGATATATATGAGGTGGTCAAAATAATTGAAACACCTGTCAGTGTAATACAATACAAAATAGTTTGAGTAATGAAAGTTAAATATGTTTGAGGATTAACCAGCTAAGTAAATTATGGTTATATTCAGTTTGGGTCAAATTGCCCAGCCCTGATTGGGTGATGATGGTTATGTCATTTTACTTATTGTAAACTGTTATTTTATTCAGGATCGAGTATGAGGATTATCAGGAGTCTCTCCTCAGAGCCCTGCAGTACAATGTTGGACCCCAAACCCAAATGGTAAGTGAACGACTATTTAAGACACAAACACGGAGGTGCTTGTCCCCTTCATAGGTTTGACTTTTTCTTATTACTAGTATTAGTGCTGTGACATTTCTTGTGAACAATGGATGAGCTTGAATTCTTGCCTTGTAGCCATGTTTACATGAGATTTTGAGGCCTAGAGATGTGGCCTGCTAATGAAGCAGTATGAAACCCTCTGGTCGTTTCTGTCTGTCAGGTGGTTGTGGTCCTCCCCAGCACCAGGAAGGACAAGTATGACAGCATCAAGAAGTACCTCTGTGTGGACTGCCCCACTCCCAGCCAGTGTGTGCTTGCCCGTACTCTCAGCCGACCTCAGACGCTCATGACTGTGGCCACCAAGATTGCACTGCAGATGGCTTGCAAGATGGGAGGAGAGCTCTGGAGTGTGGAAATCCCTGTAAGTCATGTTCACACTAATCAATTTGTACATCGAAGAAATTAAAAGTTAAAGTGTGTTATGGGGAAACAAGAATTAAGTGAGTCCTCGAGTGGATTAAGTCAGATGATGTTTTGGAGCAGACAGTGAAACATTATACGGTACCGCTTTCATTCTCTAATTTGGGGTCTGAATCAGTTTTGTTTATTGCTAGATGTTGGGCCAGTTTTTTTAGACTAACAAACAGATATCCAAAGCTCAATCAATCCTTTAAGTGGCAAGGAATTATTTTTCCTCTTGCCTGTTTGCCATCTTCACTTTGGGGTTTTTGTGTGTTTATGTCACACATTCGAGACATACATATGTGACTTTCACTTACTTTGTCCATCTGATTCAGGTATGTATTGTGGAAATATATCATAATGTTTGTCTGCCCCAGCTTGTAAACCTTGTTACCAACATTTTACTCGTAGGGTTTCCCCACAGGTTTAGGTTAGTGTGTGTATTCTGAACCTCTGAATGTGTCCGAGGCTGAAGAAGCAGGGGAGGCAGACGTGCATTAGTTTCCATGGCTGTTTGGGCCAGAACCGGAACATAACACACTGTTCTCCTAACTTGTCCCACCTCTGTGCAGCTCAAACAGCTGATGATTGTGGGCATCGACTGCTACCACGACATTTCTGCCGGGAGAAGGTCAGTCGGAGCGCTAGTGGCCAGCCTCAACCAGAGCATGAGCAGGTTAGTTTCTCCAACAGACAGGCAGCTCTGTGTGTGAGTGTTGGCACAGTTTCTTTCCATACTCTACCTCGGTCTGAATTAGGTTGTGCTTCACATGTGAACAGGTCTGCTGTAGTTGTTGTGGTGGCTTCCCAGTCTTTGATTTAGTACAAACAGAAAGTTTTGTGATATTTGTAATATCTTTGTCAAGGTGGTTCTCAAGGTGTGTGCTGCAGCACAAAGGTCAGGAAATCATGGATGGACTGAAGATGGCTTTAAGTGGCAAGTTGCTTTCGTAATGTTACAAACTGAAACTAATTCTCCACCAACAATTTCAGCACAACTGTCATAACTTTATTTGTTTTCCAGGTGCACTGAAAGAATATCTGAAGTTCAACAACTGCCTGCCCTCGCGCATCATTGTGTACCGAGATGGAGTGGGAGACGGCCAGCTGCACAGCGTGGTCAACTATGAGGTTTCACAGATCATGGACTCTATCAAGTCCATGGGGCACGACTATTTGTGAGTTTTCATGTCCAAGTTTTTGTCTTTTAAAAGGTGCTGCTGTTTATTAAACCTGCAGTGTGCTGAGTACATAATCACAGGTATTAAACTCCCCCATGTCCTTTTGATTTGTCAACTGATATGGTCTCTGGATTGAATATGGGCCTCCTTTGTACTTCTTTCATATTAGTTGCTGAGTGGGGGAGCTCACACACCAAAAGTACTTGAACAAAACTCAAATTATTTTGTAAATTGCAAATTTATGCGGGCGCCTCTTGCTCTGCTCGTCGTAGGCCCAAGCTGAGTGTGGTGGTGGTGAAGAAGCGCATCAGCAGCAGGTTCTTCGCCCACATCAATGGCAAAGTGTCCAACCCTCCCCCAGGCACCGTCGTTGACTCAGAGGTCACCCGTCCAGAGTGGTATGTCATTATTATTTTTTTATTTTTTACTTTTCCTGCATCTTCTCATTTATTTTAGTTACTTTGTTAGTTTAGTTAACTGTTGCACCTTTGTTTTCCAGGTATGACTTTTACATCGTCAGTCAGGCTGTCCGCATCGGAAGTGTCTCCCCAACCCACTACAACGTTGTTTACGACACCAGTGGACTGAAGCCTGATCATATGCAGCGGCTTACCTACAAGCTGTGCCACATGTACTACAACTGGCAGGTAGGGTGGCTTTGAAATCAGTGCTGCACTAAGTTTGTTTTATCCTGGATGGCCGTGCTCATACACTTTCTCAACAGGTCGGGAGAAATGTGAGTGAACTATGACTGAGGTTGCACTGAAAATGTATTTCAGTAGAGGAATGGGTATTTTTCTATAGTTGGGTACAACCTCTTATTGGATTTCTGATGTGTAAGAAGAATAACTGATCAAAGCCAACATCATAAACCCCAATATAGCAATAGAGGTTAAAGAGAGTGACTTTAGAATTGAAATGCTGTATTTTCTGTGTATTTGCTGTTTAGGGGGTCATCGGAGTGCCCGCTCCCTGCCAGTACGCCCACAGGCTGGCTTTCCTGGTGGGTCAAAGCATCCACAGGGAGCACAGTGTGAAACTGGACGACTACCTCTTCTACCTGTAAGGACAAAAACATGAGCCGTCTGTTTGGCCCTGACTCTTCAGTGACCTTGTGAAAACTGTGTGGATTCAGACCTTGTTGTTAGAAAAAGTTCTCTTCAGTTTAAATTAATAAGTAAGTTAAGTTTTGGTGATGCTCAGAGTTTGTATTTCTAGCGTCAGATTGAGTGAAGTATCCCTGTGTATTGACTTACACAGTTTAAGGGGCTCGTATTACATATTCAAGACTAATGCAAGACAAAGCCACAATTCACGGTCAAAAGCGAGCTAAAATGATGAATATGCATTATGTCTGTTGGAAATACACTGGGGGTTTGCAATTTAAAGTGGATGGAGAGTAAAATGTCACAAGTATCTTCATCTGCAAGTTAAGCCAAGCAGTCTCTAAAATGAGACATATTTGATGTTGGGTTTTGCCTTTTGATTAAGGGAAAAATAACTAAGCAAAGCATGTTTTTGTTTGTCATAAGGATCCTAAAATCTTTCTTTACCTGTTTATTAACTAAGTGAGCCTCCTGGTGATTTGCTTATAGCAATGATTGTCCTCCATAGCGGGAAGTACAAACATGGTGACATTTCACATTTTTGTTAGTAATGAGGCTCATAATGGTCCACATCTGGGTCCTGTTATTGTTGTGTTGGAAAAGGTTCTATTAAACATTTGTTTGTGTGGTATGTCATTTCTGGCGTTTTAAGTTAAATCACACATGCAAATATTACAAAATATCAAATTTATTTACTTTTTTTTTTTTTTTTAGAAAAGATTGCACATGCACACCCACACAATAATTTGTAACCATCAATATAGGCTGATAACTCTTATCATAAAGCTAGCACACAATTGCAGACTTTTAAACAATATGGTCATCAAGACACCATGGGGAAAGCTTGCACTGTTTGATTATAAAGTTAAATGTACAAAAAAGGCAGTTTGAAAATCAAGTATAAACATTTAAAAACAATTTTACAAATGGACAAAGTACAAAAAGAGCAACAGTCACTCAAAATGAATAGAAGCAATGTCTGAAGACATGGTCCATAAATATGAAAAGGTGTACATCGGTTTACCGTAGGTTAACATGGCTGTTGGCCGAGAATTGTACAGAAAGTATTACAGAATGTTTTGCATACATTCTTTTTTGGCAGTTTCAGTTCAACTCTTTGTGTATAGAAAAAATAGGCTAGATTTGAAAATACATGAGGATGAAATGGAAAACAGAATGTGTGAGGAAATAAAGGTGGACTGTTTCATTTCACGCGCGACGACGGACATCTGCACAATCCTTTTGGGCAGCTTTTGAAAATACATTGGCTTTCAATTCATCATACATTCACTACTCTACATTAAGGTGTAGATATATATATTTATATATATATATATATATTGATATACAGTACTTGTATCCTGCACCAACATAACTCTGGACACTGAACAGGCATCAATGACAGATTGGCTTGAATAAACATGTTTCAGATCTAATAGATTTGGGGTTTGAAGGGTAGAGGGTCAGCGTAGAGGTAGCCTTGTGTCTCACTGTTAACTACTGTGAAAACAGTCAAACCTTTAGTCTTCTAGTGAAGCCCCAAAGTGTTGCATGTTATGAGTCAAATGCAGTACAATAACAGGACTTCATTTGCTGATGCTATATCACAGATTAACTACTATTTGTTTATCTATTTATGTAATATTTACGTTGTAGAGTAGTCGGTTTTAAATTAGATGTGCATCAGTGTGGCATCAAAAACAGTGAACTCAAATAAAAAATAGTGTCTTCAGTTACTCAGTAGCCCCAAAAGTTGGTGCACAGGGAACATTTTTGCCCATCTTCATTATCTATTTTCTAAGGTATATTTCTAAGATTAAAAATAATTTCTTTTTTGGGCTTCACTATGGATGATGGACGTCAACACAGGAGTCCTGGACGGTTATATGTAAGCTCTGGTCCTATGGAAAACACGACAGTCACACAATACCCTGCACATCACAAGTCAAGATTAACATCTGCAAACAGATCTTGTTTTATGAAGTAACAACAGAAATCAATAGTAGGCATGGAACTGCACGCTCTACTGGACAAAATACTAACCATTGTGCGATTATAAGGCAAATACATGGAGGTTGGATCTACTAGGCATTTCCATTCAGGCTGATTTTACTGCAGAGATCCTGTAGTAGGTACAGTATGTGCTTGTTTTGTAGGTGTCATGTGGGTTTGGGGGGTTGGGTGGGGGGGACACTCTCCTCTGTCACAGTTGTTGTGATAGGGCGGAGAAGGAGGTGTTAATTCTGCTGATTTGTCACAGTATACTGCACGGCAAGTCAGCCACACCGTATTAAAGTACTGCATGCTCCAGGTTCCATACTGAGCCCATCACATCACATGCACGCTCAAGGGGTCAGGAGGGAATGTGCTGAAGTAAAGCATGCAAACCTCTCGTACAATTTGCGCGACTGGCTGTTTTGATGAAGCCCAAGTCGAGGACCTCCAAGTCTTGGGATTCAAAACGGACTCTGAAGTTTAACTGAGCCCTCGGAGCGTGAATGACATTCTGATTTCTGTACACAGAGACACTGGTCAGACTCATAATTTGGTGTGTTAAGTGCCATCAGACTTGACCAAGTGCAAAAATGGAGAATGCCCCGGGCCGAGTCTGTCTACAGCGAAACGTCTTACGTGGAGGTAAGATACTCAACACTACGTCGGCCGATACCATGAGGTCTCTGGACCATAATATGAAATGTGTTATTGAAAATATGTAGTTGATACTGTTAACAAAATACAAATATTGTAGTATACAACAGATGTACAAGAATAAAGCATTTGCAGAGCTCACAAATGCCACCTGTCCACTTTGTTATATTTAGTTTTTTTTTTTTTTAACACTACAAGAAAGTGGATGACACTCTCCAAGTATGTCAAGAAATTATTTTACAGCGCCAAGTCTTTGCAATAGTTTCTTCCCTTTGGAGAGCAGTCCCTTTTTCTTTTTGGAGGAGTACATGTCCAGTGGGGCCCTGATGGGACTGCCGGGCCCCACGGTGGCAGGGCCAGAGCCAGGGATGTGTGGACGCACTGTGGGAGAGGCTGCTCTTCTGGGCGGACCCGATTTTTCCGATGGAACCTAATGGGAGACCCGTAAGGGACAGTTGAGGGTGTTAAAAAGCCAGCCCGTCTCTCACACCTCAGTCACTACTCCCCCTCCTTCTCTTAAGTCCTTTCTGTCTCAGCAGGGCCACCATATCTCTGAAGTCTACCTCCCTGGGATGCTGTCCTGTGCACTCAGGTATAGATACACCCCTCCCCCCCTCCCCTGTCAGGTAGAAACATTGTTGTTTGTTTTTTTTTTAATTAATCAATTGACTATGAGTAAGCTACAACAACACAGAATTAAAGCATGACATTGACTAACTTCCACATCAATGTAAGGTGACAACATTTCCCGACAATGAATATCAAAGGTAGGGCAGTTTCTCTCACATAAACAGGTACATTTGCATTTTGGGACAAGTGGGACATATTTATCACATTCACTTTACTTCCTCTCAAATATATATAGATATTTACTGATACAACTGGGTAACAGAGAAACTACTAGTCACTATTCCTTTTCTGTAATCATGAGCTAAAAGGCTCCTTTAAATTGCACTTTGGGAAGACAGATGGTTAAAGATTCCGTTTATACGAGGCTATATTTTTATATACAGTATGTGTGAATATAATTTAAACAGCAGAGCATGTAACATATCAAAATCATTCTGCTGTATTTGGTATTTTATCATACCGCGTTTAAAGCAAGACTATGTCACTTTAGGGGGAACTAATAAATCATTATTTCACTTACAAATGAAAAGTTGAATTCGTAATTAACAAAACGCACCACTGCTCAGTTCATTACACTCAGGGGCTTTGTTGCTGCAGCCTTACCTGGTCTGGTATGACCAGTAGCTTATGGTGACTAATGTTAGCAATGTTTGGGTAAATATTGCTCTACAACGGACACTTAAGATGCATTTAAGATGCTTCACCACTTGTGCTCCTGTTGCAATAACTTTGCATGTTGGCTAAATGCTAAAAAGTCGTGTGGCAATTTATCGTTATCCCATAATTGTCATCTATAGCTGCAGTGGCCGCTGCTCAGAAAAAGTTGCACAGTCTCACTTTAAATCAATAAGTTGGCAATCTGATCGATGTTGGTTCAAATTTAGTGCTGATAAAAAAATAAAAAATAATTTGTGTTTTTATATTTCATAAATGTATTTCTTTTGACCAATTAACTTGTGTCTTTGCATATAAGAAAAAGGGTCCCAAATTTGGCTAGAGCAAAAAGCCAACTTACATCAGAACTGTGAAACCAAATGAACACTTTCTGAAATGTTTGTTTTTCTTTGGGTTTTTGCATAGAATTGGAAGGTTTTCTGGATTTTTTTCTAAGATGCAGCATGTCCTACTGCACTGAAAGTCGCCTAAATGTTAGTACCATCATTTTTAACTGAACTTTTTGATAATTGAATGTAATTGTACAACAATGGCCTTTTAGCTTACCATGAGTTACAGCAGGAGACTTATTGCAGGAGACGGACATTGTCATGTACAACACTCAGAGAAACAACTGAAGATACCATACATCTTGTCTAATGCATTGGCTAGGGTTACTATCTCCTACCAACAAACAGTACTGAGTGTTTTGGAGACACAAACAAGACTCCTAAAACTACCTAAAAGGCATAGCAGTACTAAAGGAATGTCATATAAAGTATACATGTTGCATACCAGAAACTAAGGGTACCCATGTCATCTGCATTAGACGAGGGGAGCGTAATCTTGGTATCCTCAGTTGCTCACTTACGTGACGGAAACAGAGCCTTTAAGGTGTGAAATGAACACTCTTCTTCTGTTTTGCCAAGCGGGTGAGGAAAAGAAATAACAAAATATGGTGATGGCATTTCAATAGTTTGCACAATGACAATGGCAAATTAGAACACAAGGAAAGAAATATCTGATGACACCTATTAATATTTCAACAATTGCATTATTTGTTTAACACAAAAATAACATCACATATTTACAATTAGTAAATAATTACTTCTGAAATTATTCTCTGATGGCAACATAGGCTAAGTGACCTTTGCGTGCTACTTTACAAGAAAGCAATATACAAAACAAGGCGTTCAGGAGCAGATACAAAAGTTGTACTACACTAGACTTAATCCTTATATAAAATGTTCAAGAATTCATGCATCTGGACTATAGAACATGCTGAGCTACAGACTACATAGTTCATCTTTCAGTACAACAAAACTATTTACTCTATTAGAAATGATTTGAGATCAAACACAGAATATATTCATAAAGCATCTGTTAGAATGCTAAATATGCATGTGCAAAAATTGTTAACTGCTGTTTTTCAAGACATGACAGAACAAGTAAAAAGTCACAGGAGCGTCCCCCCTCCATTTTACTCTCATTGAGAATGCTTTATGAATACAATATATCCATGTATTATACAATGCAGAACCCCCCCTTCACAGCAGTAAACATGAAAAATAAAAGTACCTCTGTCAAGTATTAGTCTTAAAGTTTTATTTTTTCGTAGATTTTAGACATCTATTTATTTACAGTGTAATGCTCCAAAGTCAGAAATCCCATTGTACTTCAATGAGACACACACGCACAGACACGAAACTAAAGGAGATAGAGGGAACTGAAAAGAGTAAATGGATGACAGGGCTAGTACTGCGAAGGAGCATGTACCCTTTTGGTCTTTATCCGTGCTGGAGTGTCCTGGGGGTATCGAGATGGTGAGTCAGTGAGAAAAACCTCTACATCATCAGGCACTTCTTCTAGAAAGTTGGAAGGAACAAGTCCCTTGTGTCCATTGAGCTCGCCCTGAGGAGTACACAAGCACAGTAAGACTCCCTCTGCTGTATTTAACTTTAAATGTTACCCTTCAGTCTAACAACTTCTCCCCATACTTTGAGGAGGCATATAAGTCTATTCAAATTTAAGCTGCAATAGAATTGAAAATTGGAGGAACTGCTGAATTCTGAGTTATTTTTCCCCACTGCTAAGAGACCTACGAAGAGGGAGGCCTCTGGTTTCCAGAAGTGTTTTTCCCCTCATTCTGTATTCCCATTTCAGTTTGTTCTTTAAACAAAATCCTCATTATTATTGAGACAGAAACAGGAGACTCACTGTTGCTGAATGAACCCACATTTGAACCAGAATTCAAAAGTGAATTTATTTAAGCTGCAGATTGTTTTCTTAGTTTCTGGCCATAGGCACCATGAGAGTCATTCATTATCAAAGAACCAAATATTTGCCAATGCAGCTCTTAATCTTTTGTCCTGATGATTTATCCGGGAGAGTTTCATGCTGATCCAAACCGTACAAGTGCTCCAACTGTGAGTCACCTAACATTGTCAATCATATCCAAGTCCTAGAAGTGCTCAAACTAAATTTTGTCTATGCAGAAAATTAACAACACTTCTGCACGTCTTTACACAGAGTTTGCACAGAGCCATGGAACGATGTACCATAGTACACCTGTATAGATGCATTGTGCTCTAAATTGTTAGAAAACAGAAACAGATTCTCAACAGACTTGGACCAAGAAATATTAAATACTCACATAGTAAAAGCCATCTTCATCTATTTCACCAAAAACTGTGATGACGTCACCAGCACAGAAAGTCAGCTCAGCCTGTCAAAGGAGAAAGAGCCTTGAGTTACATTTGGTACTTTTCTTGTTTACAATAATTTAAGTACGTCGAAGACTTTCCAAAACATAAAATCTACTGGGGTTTGATGAGTTTGAAATGCTGTGCTTCCTTCTCCAAATCAATGTGATGCATCTTAAACACGAGTGTCAATTCAGTCTCGGCAGACGGACTGTTGCAACTGTAAATGCATCAAATGTTGGATCTTTGAAGACAGGATTGCAACACACTGGGCACATGTCTCCTACGGGATTCTTAAGAACACACAGACCAAACATAGCGTATGTACAGTATGTAGGAGACAGGTCGACACAAAGACCAAACCGAGGAGGGGAGATGCTGGCTCAGGCAATGCATGAGGGGCTGTATTCATGACCACCAGGGACAGAGGGCCGTGGCCCGCCGTCCGAAGCCCGCCTCCTCGTTTGCACTCCAACAAACGGGGGAGGAAACACACACAGAGCAGACAGTACCGTACCCTCCTCGCCCTCACTCACCTCCTCATTCAGTCTGTTGCCCTCATACTGTGTCGGTGGCAGTGCCAATAGAAAGGTGAGAGTAAGTGAACGGGGGGAGGGCAAAAAAACAGCACGGGAAAATAATTCAATCCTCTAGCTTACACAGTGCTAACTGTAAGCCCTCATTCTACCTCACCAGTGCACATACTGCCCTGAACCACACTTAAAGGAATAATTCAACATCATCTTGACAAGAGCTGTATAAGAGGACCGATACCACTTTTTGTATCTGTCCATTGAATATGAAGCTACAGCTCGGAGATGGTTATCTTAGCTTGATAGAAAGACTGGATGAGTCAGAAACAGCTCGACTGGCTCTGTAACCCTGTTAAAACTACAACTTGTCATTTTAACACTTTGGTTTTTGTACGGATCAAACAAATGAGGTATAACATGTTAATTGGTGTGCTTTAGAAGTGCTGGTAGGCAGATTCATTAAAACTTTAGACAGAGCCAGATTAACTGTTTCCTTCTGCTTCCAGTCTTTGTGCAAAACTAAGCTAAACGTCCTCTGGCTGCAGCTTCATATTAAACAGAGACACAAAAGTGGGTTAGGGTCACTCTTCTCATCTGATTCGGGGACAGAGTGAATAAGCGTATTTCCCTAAATGTATTTTCCCAAAACTATTCCTTTAAATTCTGAAATGACTAAACTACAAATAGAATAAATCTCCATCTTTGTGCACCTTAAAATATGTTGTGCATTTGTTAACATGATGGTGGTGACAGAGAATGGCCAAGACAAAGTGAATAGCTGGATCCACAGGAGGACAGTACCTCTACATCAACGTTAGGGGAGCTCTCTCGAGGGTCATAGTCGTACAGAGCAACCATTCTCCGTGTTGACGTCGGATGTTGACGGCCACTCCGCCTGTTCCTCTCTATATAGAGGGAATGTAATACAAGACAGATAAAAGACCTATCAGTGGAAATAATGTAAAAACTTTACTGAAGGATGTGATGACAAGTGACGATACATAAATAGCCTTCAAAGTCCAAAATCTTTGCAATCTGATCGTCTGGCTTGCAAGGTAAACTATTCCTATGATCATACAAGCTTAGTGACAGCAAATATAGTGGAAATTAGCTAAACGCCCTTCACAGATGAATAAAGAGGGTGAGAAGTGGAAAAAAAAAACAGTAAAGATGAGGCAGAGAGCAGAAGAGCATCTCACTGGACACAGACCTCTCTTGGACTTTCTGGACCTGCGATTTATTGAGCGGCCATCTTTGAAACGGTCACAGTTCACTTTACAGGAAAGCAGAAAAACATAATTAAGTGGGGAGGGTAGAGGAAAGCAGAAAAGTGTCAGTAAAAGACAGTTCAATAGAGCATTAAGTTGGCCAGATAGACACAGAGGGTATAAGGGCAAGAAGATGTGAAAGAAGACGCTGAGGTGGTCCTGCCCCAGGGAAAATGTTGTCTCACCTAACTTCTCCACAGGAGTGTTGAGTGGCAGGAAACCCTGTTTGAGGAGCTGGTCCATCATTTCTTCATCCTCTGTTTGGATCTCGGAGACCATGTTACAGGGGATCAGACCCGCTCGGTCTCGGATCTCTGCCCTGTAGAAGCCGTCTGTGTCTTTATTCCCAAACACCTATAGAAACAACAGAGTGTCAGGGGAAGACACGCAGTCAGAAACAAACAACAGATACCATAAAACCTGCGACCAGGATTACTATTATTTACATGTAATTCTAAAGGCATTAGCTAAGAGAACATTTAAGTGCAGAGGATTTAAAGTAATAAAAGACAGATAAGAAATCTAGCATAACTGTTCTACTTGGGGGTCTTAGTAGTGTCTATGAATCAAGCCAGCACCTTGATGATCTGGCCCTCCTTGAATGGAAGCTCCTCATCAGCAGCGTCAGGGTTGGGAGACATGGACATGGGGTCATAGTCAAACAGAGCCACAAACACACGGGTCATCTCGTCCGGCTCGGATTCCTCATAGTAATCCAGGGAGCGCCGTCCCCGCGCGTGCCTGCGCCCGCCATAGCCGTCTGAAACATAGAGGAGGCCTCTGCTGCTACTACCAGCCTTATACAGCCACGCTGGCTGTAGAGGCAATGAGAGCAGAAGATGTCTCTTTGTTAGAGCTGACAGGGGAGAGGGCGATGAGATGCATGTGTGAAAAAAGAGCCAGAGATCGAATGCGATAATTATACTTTTGGCTTTAATCTCGTTCACTTTGAAAACGATACTCCTGTTGTGTTCTCGCACTAAAAGCAAAGGATGCTTTTACAGCAAAAGGCTCGGTACAATCGTAGCACAGCAGGGTTCTTCGTTCACACATCTCTGCTTGCTGGCGTGACAGTCACTTAGAACACAGTACAACACAGCACAGACAGGGAACACATGTCAAGCAGTTTTTGGGGTGCAAGGGAAACTGAATGACTGTGCACACCAGGAGGACACAAGTATCACTGCACTATTATTCATTGCTGTTTCACTGCCTTATCTCACAGAGGCTGATTGACATGCATGCTTTCCCGGGTTGGGACATGATGAGGAGAGCATTCCTACATCAAATGCAGGTGTGCTGTCATGCTTTTAGGCCACATCTGGAAACAATGCAGCGAAAAAGGGCAAAGGAGGCACTTTCCGAAGGGAGATAACACATCAAATGCCCCAGCAGTTCCTGGCAATGCAGATATCAGGGACAGTGAGAGGGAGGGGATGAACCTGATATCAGTTCCCCATGCTTCTCATGGATCACCATGTTAAATGTTTCAATGGCAGATCTGAATAATGGCTCAGAGATACTGCAACCACAACTAACTAAGCAATGTGCTTCAACGGTGTAAAACGTGTTTGGTTTTGATGGCAGCAGAGTTAATGAATGTGCAACCGAGCGATACCAACAAGGCAAGAGTGCACAAATTCATCCAGTAACGTGTCTTTCCTTCTCACTGTATTGTAAACGGCTCATGCAAAATTAACAAAGGAAACGGGCTACTGGCTCATGAAGGAGTGAGGAGAAGGAAAAGAGGAAGAGGCAGAGAAGCTAAGGAAAAGGAGGGGGGTCTAAGTTGCGGTGGGGTGGGAGGGTGGCCTGGATATGGAGGGTGAATAGGAAGAGTGAGTGAGTTGGGGTTTCTTGGGATTGAAGGTGTAGGAGTACATACAGGGAAGGGATTTTCATTCTCCAGCAACGGGAAAAGTGGCCAGTCTTTGTCTTCCCCCGTCAGCTTTATTCAGCTAAGCTAAGCTAAACTACACAAAGCAGCTAACTGTCCAGCACAGAACAAAGACCACCATGTTATCACTGCATGTGTTCAAGCACGATTCTTGGTCTTTTCTGACCTTGTCAAGGTGAATGGTCATCCTGGAGAGAAGCTGCACCACATACCATATTGATCCTCTGAGGACATAGATCGCCATATCCTGCGCCGAGCTACACTGCCATAGTAAACATCCTCCTTGACGGGTGAGGGGTTCCCCTCACTCCCCTCACTGTTACTGTCCATGGTGATCTCTACAGAAGACACCAATCACAACGTTACGGTCAGAGATCCCCCGCACACACACTCTGCTCTACCCCATGGCCCATTCACTCATGCTGAGACAGTAGGATGATGAGGTTGCCCTGTGGTGGGGGAGGGGGGGAGGGGGGTGTACAAGGCAACAGGTTTCACTCTGGAGTCACTGGGTGTAAAACAGCAATGCTTGCACTGTTGCAGGGAGGTCAAATTGAGTGGCCATGTAAACATGTTAACCCACAGTAAACACAGGTATAGGGAGTGTGTCTGTGACAACTTTCCTGCAAAACTGCGTGTGAACATTTGGCGAATCCAGCTCGTGAGGAAGAACAGCTACAGGGTGTGCAAACACCCCACAAAATAAGGGTCTACGTGGTAAGCTCTATGGGAGAGATGTACAGCTCAGCTCACATGGGTAAAGGAAACACATGGTATAAATAGCACAAACATCAGTGGCCCTGCGGGTGGGGATGAGGCGTCTCCTCATGTGGTGACCTCACTAACCAATGGATGGGATGGGCCGTTGCTGAGAGGGGGTGCCGATGTGAACCAGCCTCCTCCCTGAGTGGTCCAGACGATCACCGCTTCCATGTGATGTTGAGTTCCCAATGATCTTTAGAGTAAAAAACAACAGATAAGAGGTTAGAACAACAAACCTCCTGCATTGCGAACATAAGTAAACATTTAAAAGAATCCCACAATCCTGTTAAAACAACTAAAAACCCATAAGACCAAATGATGTGGCTTCCATTTGTCCTTAGGGAGGCAAAATAATAGCAAACAAAATCCATAAAAAAATAAAGAAACCCAACAAACCATCAAAACAAGTAAATCAAATCAACCCCAACACAACAACATGGACTGGGGGTTAGGAAGGGTCAGATGTTTAGCTAAAGACCATTTGTTTGGTTTGTTTTGTTCTGTGCATGTCAGCTCCTTGATGAGAAAAGACAGCAAATGATGGCACAAAAGACATAAATTATGATTAAAGAGTAGAGAGAAAGAGTGGATGAGGAGAAAAAGAGTAAAAGTAGAGGGTGAGTGTGATCGTGAATGGATAAAGATGTGGTTAAATGAGCAAAGCCATTATAGCTTCAGCCTGGGGTTTTGTATCACAACAATCAAAACATATAATATATGAAAAATGACGATGAACAAACTATCTTTTTTTTTTTTTTGCTGAAACAAATGAAAGACACAAGCAAGAGATGATGTGCATGGGTTGAAGGCTAAATGAATCACCACAGGTTGAAAAGTCTTGATCTGGCCTTATTTTGTATGTGAAGCAATGAGAGGCAGGAGATGCTGAAATAAAGCTCCAAGCACAAGGTGGAGCAACACGGCTGCAGCTCCAGAGGGCAAGACATGGAGAGCTACAAATGAAGCCGGCAGCTAGCAGAGAGAAGGCAGGGGCAGGGGGAGAGAAGACGGGAGCAGCAAGTCCCCATGCACTGCACAGAGGCTTTCCTTTAAATGGAACCTTTCCCCTCAAAGACATGAGAAATCAAAACTTGGTTAAATGGCCTTTAGGTAATTGAAAGCTTTACTTTAAGTTCCACCTGACATTCTGAGTACAAGCAAAGTAATTCACACAAAATAAAACATCAAATCAGACCAACCGTGAACATGTGTTAACTCGTCACAAAATGAAAAACGAAATGCCAAATAAAGAAACGGGGGTAATCATAAAGAAAAACAGACAACATTAAGAAAACAGAATGGCTGCAGCTTGCTGATGGAAAGTACAGCAGAAAGTCTGAATAACACACCAGCGGCTGGTCCCGGTTGAGCCTGGACAAAGACTGGGCCCTAGCCTCCCTGTGGGGGCTGTAATAGACCCTGTCCAGCTCGTTCAGCCTGCCCTCGCTCAGGGCCCCATCCCTGGAGTAGTTTCGCGGCCCAGCCTCCCGACCGGGCCCAAAGTGCTCCCTGTTCCTAAAGTCACCTGTATGTACCGACTTGGCAGTCACTGGGATGTCGGAGTACTCCTCCTCCACGCTGCACTGGCGGGTCAGGGTTCTTTTACGGCCCATAGCCAGCGCCCGCCTTTCTACCGGGCCTTCACAGTGGATGATGTGCACCGGCCCCCGCATGGGGCTCCCATGAGTATAGTACCCTCGATGACCCCGGCCTAGAGAGCCTTCTTCCTCACTGCCGCAGTCTAGACCACTGTCGGGACTCTTGGTGTTCTGGCGGTTTGGTCGTCCCAAGCTGCGGTCGTCTGCGTTGTAACAGTAGCGGCTGTCAGTGAAGCGGGGGGAGGAGCGCTGGCGCTGCAGGTGGCGGGGGTTCTTGCTGGGAGTGAGATGGTTGTGCATGTGGGTGTCCTGGGGGTACATCCTCCGCTGAGTGTGTGGCGTTCCCGGCCGCCCGCCATCTTCGAAGCACAGGCGCTGGCCCATGCTGTCCACGCTGTCTGACTCTTCCTCCGCCACCTCGGGAATGCTGTGGAGACGCTTGCTGCGGAGCGACTTCTGCTTCACCACCTCCCTCTGGAGGTCCCAGCAGTCTCTTTCCTCGGCTAAGTCCTGACGCTTGTAATATGCCTTCAGTCATGACCAGGAGGCAAAGTTCCACAATTTCACAGTTCAGTTAGAGTCAGTTTAATTCAAAAGGTTCAGTTTAGATTTTTGAAAAGTTTTTCGAAGGTTTTAGAACAGGCAGGAAACAACACAGTATGTGAATAGAACAAATGGGGGGGAAAGACAAAATAAAGACAGAATTAGTTATTTGTGGCAATGTAGTAAGACATGCAGTCTCATTCCGTGAGGAGGAAATGGCATGCTCTGAACAGGAATCTGTGAAGGCTCAAATATGGAGTGATAAACTGATAAACTGTGGGCACTGAGATTGAATGTGGAAAAGGGAATTTTGCTTGTGAGAACTTAGAAATATCCAAACAAAAAGTAGGTAACAGGATTAATTAGTGCCATGGGTGAGGGATACACGAAAACATCACTGTGGATGAAATTAATAAATTAATCTTTGAAAGGGCCAAAAAAAATGAACAACATGAAGCTGAGTGAGTAGAAGAATGAGCTGCTAAGGACATACTGTGTTAGGACACTTCTTGAGCAACAATGTAGTGAAACATACAGAACTTCCTTCTATGTGCTCACACAAAACAATAGCAGAGGCAAATTTGACAACTCATCTATTCCCTTAACAATATCTAATTCATATTTTTATATCATTATTATACATATTTTAACATACTTTTACAGAAATATAAGGGGAATTGATAATGTGCAACAGCGATTTACAAAGAGATGGCGATGACAAAAAGGATGTGCAGCATTGGTGTATTTCAAGATTAAATACAGCAATGAATACCCCTCATTAACACCACATTACTGTACAGGTTGAACTGGACAAACACGGGGATAACATAACCAAATTTGCAGTGATTTTGTATTGACTTCTGATAGTAAGTCTACTATAACACAGAACACCAATCGGCCACTACAATCCCTTTCACTCTCATAACATGATGCTTTTTTATCATGATGGCAGATTGGCTTGACATCCACACATCCCCACTGACAGACCAAATGAAGACAGGATCATGTGCCGACAATGTTAACATCTACATCCACAATAGAAAAATAAACATCAGGACATGACAGACAAACAAAAGTGAATATTTCCATTTAAGTACTTACTTAAATGAGATTCCCATATGCGCTTCATATGCCATGACCCTTTGATACAGTACCTATATTTAAATTTACACTTCAATATCACATTCTAACATTTGACTTTAACGCTTGTTAACACTCCTTTTGGTGCAGTGTAAAGAGCATCACAATGCAATGCAAACCTTTAAAAAACATTATGCTTTGAGTTTACAGCCTTCCCCTCTCACATGCTGTATAGTTATGTATACACAGCCATTCCCATGAGCTCAGCCTTGAATGAATAAAGCAGTGCTGGAGGGGGTGGAGGAGCAGGCTGGGGTGGGGAGGCTGATTCGACTAATGTAAGGCGGGGGAGCTCAGCAAGGCAAAGCCACGACGGGCCTGGTTGTAGAGCCTGTGAGAGAGAGCAGGTACATCTGCTGGTGGCAAGACCCTCCCTCCCTAGACCTCTGTCTTTACCACCCCCCCGGCCACTACAGACTGAAGGTGTGCAGTATGTACCTTAAGAGTGTTGTGAGAGTTAATACTGCGCCTGCGGCCCTCCTCCAGTTGCATCTCAGAGTAAAGATCTTCCTCGTCCTCCTCCATTATGTCGGACAGGTCAGAGCCCCGGCTGCTCTCTGTGTGGTACTCCTCACTGTGACTGTAGTGTTGAGGATGGTGCTAAGGGAAAACAGAAGGAAATTGAAAGGAAGCATATTAGAGCAGAGAACAACAGCTTCACAGTTTTATATTCTTATCTTTATTTTGGTGACATCTTTGGTGCTGGGTTATATGGCAATAGTCACCATTACCAAAGAGATGAAGGAAAGTGTCTACACTCTACAGCATTGACTGGTAAGCACCAAGGAAAGACTGGGGCAACTCCATACAAGTGCAGAAGCAGCTTTAACCAACATATATGGGTGACCAACATATAGAATTTGCTTCAGCTTTCAATATTGATATGTGTTCAGTTCTACTGGCTGGAATTATGCAAATGTTTAGCTCAAGTAAAATTTCACTTTACAACTGGATTTGATAACAATTGGTGAACACTTTTTCTTCTTTCCTTAAAAGTATTTATCTAAGTATACAAGATTCTAGAAAATAAAAGTCTATAATACAGATGCAGTACAGCTGCAGAAATACGCATTAAGAGGGGCTTCAATTTTGATCTGATTTTTGATTTTTGATTGGCTGAGCACAGCTTGATGTGTTTTCTGTAAAGTACCTGTCTGCCCAACTCTGAGCCTCTGAGGAATTCATCTACCGACGCTCCTCTCCTCCTCGCATGAGGAGAGTCGTAGCCATCCTCATCCTCATCAGAGTTGAGTGGATGCAAGGCGTTACCTCGATCACTAAAGATATTCCTTTTCTCAACCTGATAAGACAAATGTTAGACATTTAGACTGAGAAATTATCCAAATAATTTAGTGGAATATGTCAAAAACAAGTGAAATTATCATATCATCCTGACATATATTAGTTTTAGCATAATGATCTGATTTTTAAACTCAATACTAGATTTGATCACATGTTGAGATGAATACCTTTTTATAATTAAATGCCCACTCACCCGGTTGCCCTCTGCAAACACTCTCTGGGCAGCTTCCCTGGCCATGGCCTTAGCGATGGTGTTGGGGATGGGGACTCCCTGAGGCTGCGGCAGGATCCTCTGAGGAGATGGCGACCGCCGTGGCTGAAAGTGTGGCGGCTCCAGGTTGGGTCCACGCATGGGAGGCAGCGGAGAGGGGGATCGCTCCCAGGGCTGGGCTGACCGCAGGCCCACCTCATGCTCTTTGGTTTCTGGCTCTCTGGCACTTACTAACGGTTTGGACTTGGGCATGGGGTGGCGCTGGAAATGAGGCTGGGATGAGGGATGAGGAGGGGGGTGGCAGATGGGCTGCGAGTGCGGCTGTGCATGGGGCAGCGTGTGGGGCTGGGCTCGAGGCAGTGGCTGCAACTGGGGCTGAGGGTGATTCGGGGGGTACGTTGATGGGTAAGGAGGATGGGTTTGTGAGTGTACTGGATGGGACTGCGGGAGGGAGATAGGGTGGGGAGGTTCAGTGGTTCGGTGGGAGAGGCGCGGCGAGCCCAAGAGATTGTGCGGGATGACGGCCACGGGCGAGTCCTGGGACTCTCCTTGTGTTGATAACGTCCTTACAATGACTTCCCTGGCCTCCAGACACTGAATCCTGTTTAACTCCACGGTCACATAGTCTGCTGTGGGGTATAAGACCTCTGCTATCTGCATTCACAAAGGAACCAGAGAGTCTTTATCAAAGAGCAAATTAAGAACATCAGCATACAAAAGTACTTAGTCTGTATTCCTACCATCATAGAAACATATCTACAGGCATATGTAGCTCACTTGTCCGTTGGCTGAAAAGAAATGCTTGATTATCAAAAAAAAAAATACCCTTAAAAAACACTATCATAACAGACAGATTTGTAGATTAAACTTTAACTGTAGCACCCACTTTAGGCCTGGAAATGGTCACTTTTTTTCTCTCTGCTGATTTTGGTTTATAATTAAACTGGACACAATCGTGGTTGATAAACACATTTGCGCGCGCACACACACACATGCACATACACACACACACACACACACACACATGCACACACACAAAAACAATAGTTTCCTGTGCAAAAGGGATGTCATAGTGATGCAGCACCATGGAGCCTGTTAAAGCTCTTTTTTTTAAAGAGATGTTTTAAGTAAGATCTTCTCCCTGGGGGCTGGATATCAGCATTATATCATTCCTCCAGGAGATGGCAATAGAGCACTACTCATAGAAGTCACCGTTGACAAAGGCTACCTTTTTTAAGAATTGTATTATAAGACTAAAAAAAAAAGACTTTTGGTACCTTTTGTCCCTTTGTGCACACGGCATAGCCAATCACACTGGCTCCGTTGGAGGTTCCTGAAGACGTCAGTGGCGGCGGCTTCCATCTGACCTGCAGGACCCCGGGCGTCTGACCACACTGGACCTGCACCTCCTGAGGAGGGAGAGGGGGCCCTGGGGAGCACAACACACACACTGGATAAGGAGAGAAAAAAAAGACAGCTCAACAGTGGCTGAACCATTTCTGCCTATTTGATCAAAAAATAATGCGCTGACCTCAGTACTTCTCACATCCAGTAACCATTTCACAGTGGTATGAAATAAGGATATTCTTTTTCTAGGGAAACAGTATTATACGTCTCACATCTTAAGTAACGTATAATGCCTAACCTCATGGTATTGCCAAGAATTGTATTAAAAACATCTATACTAAATTCTAAATTATTCTAAAAGCATTTCACTGAAATTAACAGCTGGTATGTGCTGTGATAAACTGATCAGCTACAGCTGAATGTAGTCATTATTATATTCAAATATTGTAATTTGTAGGATGGTTTTGTTCTATCTATGCTCATCTTCGTGCAGGTTCATGATGTTGCTCCCGAGATTCATTCATATGCGTATTGGGCGAAGGCATTTTCATTGGTTGAAAAAGTCAAGTTTGCCAACATTCAACCATCAGTGTATGTACAGCAATATCCTGTTGACAGATTCTCGCTGACAATATTCTATGGAGCATCAAAAAAATGTGCTATTTCCACAGTCTGTAAGTGCTGTCTGCATAATAAACAACATACCCATCTGTGCTGTGCTGCTGCTCCCCTGCAGTCACACAGTGAGAGAGAGAGTGAGCAGATGCAGTCAGCAGTATCTCCAAGCTGCAACGTGCAGCTGTTTGTGTGTCCGAGAATCTACATCAATGCAATCTTAATCACATTTCTAAGCTGACTGTCAGCACACAACACACACAGTCTTGGAACAGCAGCAGTGGCTTTTTGGAGATTTAATTTCCTCTTGTCCTTTTTAAACTATGTCAGTCATTGACAAGCTCCTCAGAGAACTGAAATGAGTGTTTAAATTAATATTTCAGTGGAGCCACTTTCATTAATACCGGACACAAACAGCAGACACCGATTTCCAGGTTGCTCCGTGTGACTAATAATAATAAAAATGTTGTATCGCTAAGAACTAATGAAGTCACTTGTTTGAAAAACACATGCTGAGTGTGAAAGCCTAATATAGCTCCTCCAGACACTGTCCTCTTTATTGACAACAGTTGTCCGCCACTGATACTGAGACTATTTCAGACGCCTCTAATTAACATGTTCAATAGATAGATCATTTAATGAACTCCCAGCATGTTAGCTCGTCAGCTGCCAACAGAAAATGTCAATTCAAACTTTCCTCACGCTCTGTCCCCCCCTCTCCTTCTCTCTCACTCCCTCTGAGTATTCTTTATTCCCTCCCTTTCACCCTTTTTTCTATTCATTACTTGACTTCATAATTATGTCTTGTTTGTCTAATTTTTTGAACTGCTTCCATCTCATCCTGGTACTTTAACAATGGCAGTGCTCAAAAGCAACAATATGACATGTCTGAACCATATTTTATATGCACCCACAATTGGCTAACTACACTGCGCCTATTCATTTACACACACAAAACAGTGCCATAAATGTAGCTGGCTGTGGAGAGAATCACTCTTATTACATTCTCACTTTAAAAGATTTCCCATGGCAAGCCAGTTAGGCTGTGAGACCTAAGTTAGTGCTGGCAACAGCAAAGCATCAACGAGCCTCATGGGAGAAGAAATCCCATGGATCTACACTCACTATTTACACTAATTTGGCTTCAAGAGACTCTTGTTTTCAGTGCTATGTAGCTTTATTCAGAGAATGCTTCTTCAGTGTTTTCTCATTGCACTCGTTTTTTTTCTTTTTTCCTACCATGCATGTGTCTTATCGCAGTAGTACACACACAGATCCTGGAGGGCAATCTAAAAGTGGCTGGGGAAAAATGAAAATGGCTGATATGTTTGTCAGGTTTGTAAATGTAAAGGGCTCAAAGCTTTTGGTTGAGTAAATAAATAGACTGCTGTGTTGGATGTAAAATTTCAGATGGCTTTCATTGTGAAATATCAGATGACTTTGAAACAGAACAGAATATTAGACTACAAGAACAGAAATCAGACTGGGGAGAACTAAGACTTTGGTTCAGTGTGAGTGCTCTCATCAATCTGGTTTCCAGCCACAGCTGGCACTTCAATGAGAAAGATCTGATAAACCCACTGCACACTACCTACTCAACACCAAACAGCAGGCAGACAAAGTTAAAGATAGTGGAGCATTTTGCAGCTAATGAGCCAGATATTTTAGGTAATAAAGGGAGCTAAAAGGATCTAAAAAGGGAGTGAATGATGGACTTACATTTGCCAGGTGGCCATAAACATGCCTCTAAATGAATGGCCATGTTGCTCTGTGTCTGCTGGATGTGTAAATAAGCGACTATTTGCCAACTTCTTCCCAACAACTTTATAATCCATGCCCCCAAGTTGCCAAAAAATTTGAAGTTTAGGTTTAATTTTAGCACAACTAAATCAACTGTAGCGGTATAACAGGACTCTAAAGCCTGTACTTAGGCAGGCTGCTGCTTTGAGCTAAATGCTACCAAAAGCATGCTACCATGCTGATATGCATGTATAGCAGGTATAATGTAAACTATGTTCACCATCTTAGTTTAGTGTGATAGCTTGGTAACTTTGCTAATTGGCACTAAACAAAAAACACTGAGGCTGATGGGAATGCCATTAGTTTTGCAGGATTTGGTCATAAACCTAAACATTTCACGGAAATCCATCCAACACTTGAGATAATTCACTCAAACCCACAAATTTCAACCTCACAGGGGCGCTAGAGTAAAAGTCAGGGATTCCCCAGAGCCATTAGGATACCTTCTCTAAGCACTACGGATATATGGACCAAATCTCATGGCTATATTTCAGTCTGGACCAAAGTAGTGAACCAACCGACCAACCAACAAATTGACATTGCAGAGCCATGCTAGTGTGGATAAAAATATCCCAGTAGGTCTATCTGTGGCTGAACAACCATACCCAACATAGAAAAAAACTCCCTGCATTGCTGGGACTTTGAACTGAGCAGATAAAAGTGCTAGTGTGAGTAATGTTTTGGAGGCTGACCTGCAGGCTGAGTGCAGAACTCCACAGTGATTTCCCTCTTCTCCCTTTGATCCATCGGAAGCTGCCAAGGCACCTGATGCGGCTGTGCCACAACCTTCACCTTGTAAACTGTCATGGGCTTCAAGTTGAAGAACTTGTACTTATAGCCCCCTGCCTTGACCATGTCGTACTCTGCACCGTTGAGGAAGATGGTGTGACTGTAGTTGCTGTTGCTGGGCATCCAAGAGAGCTCAGCAGAGACCTGCGTGATGCTGTCCACCCGCAGGTAGTAAGGTGCCACCACCACATCCTTGCCCACAAGCAGAGTGCACCGGAGCTCGTCCGACGGGCCACGGTCTGTGATGCTATGCACTGAGATACGGTAGGTGTTGGTGGCCAGATTGAGCTTTTCAATAAGAGACTTTGTCCTGCCCCCGTAGGGGACACTCATGCGCACCTCCTTATCCACCAAGACATTGTAGCCACTGATGGAGCCCCAGCCCGGTGGGACCACAGGAGGATCCCAGCCAATAATCACACTCTTGGCAAGTTGTTTAATCAGGTTGATGCGGCGGGGATAAGGCACAATGTCTTCACCGACCTCGTCAATGCTGACATCCAAGGTTCCTGTCCCGTTGCTGGAGGAGCCCAGGAGATCCATGCCCAAGCTGCTGGTGCTTAGACAGTCTAGTTTACTGTCAGACAGCAGGCTGCTAATGCCGGTCCCCGTTCCTGTGCCGACCCCCAGTCTCTGAGACCCCAGGCTACTGTGGTTGAGGTAGCCAGGTTCTTTAGCTACTGTGTCCCTGTGTTGGACAGACGTTGTCTCCTCATCTTGGACAAAATCCACAAAATTGGATGGGACGAGTCCCCGCTGTCCATCCAGCAGCTCTCCTGAGAAACAAAAAGGAGATAGTTTGTATTGTGGTGATATTAAGGACAAAATCTTAAACAATACCAAGGCGAGTCTGACCTTCGTAAAAGCCGTCCTCATCCATTGTCCCGTAAACGTAGAGGTACTTCCCAGCCACCAGGGGGAGCTCTGCCTCAGGATGCTCATTAGGCCCATCATAAGGATTGTAACTACAGCAAAAAGCATCAATGAACAATTAAACTGTCAAAGTGTTATACTTCACTTTTTTTTCTTTTACAATTACTCTCCACCAGGGTTTCTATGTCCAACACTCCAATCATCTAATATGTATGTCAAGGAAAAACGGTTTGCTGAGCGCTGCTTTGAAAATATTACATTTGTTTCTATTTCTCATTTATTTATTTTGTATTTTACAAATACAGTGTGGGTTGAAAGCTCTGGCCCCGTTTCAGATATTTATGCTCTGAGGATTCCAATTATTTTTTGTGCTGACAGGTAATTTTCTTTAGAGATAGAAACACTGAATCATCTTTAAGACCATAGCCTAAAGCTCAGTGAGAGAAAACAAATAATCTCAGCAAGATTTCAGCTTACTATAAAGAGGTACAGTATGAAAAGGATTTCTAGCCCCATCTCTTGTTAACTATCACCCTCTTTTAGGACTGTCAACTGCTTCACTTTGGATTGGGGGTTTCTGTAATGTTAGCACAAAGCCCCTGTTAACACTATGAAAATGCACTGAAACCACTAAAAGTATTTCCAACGTTGAAGCACTATTAGGATTTGAAGCAACATCTTGACAACAATAATGGTTTCATCCCGCATTGACATGATTACAATTCCAGAAAGAGGTCGTATTTATGTCTGATGTTCAGTGTTTCAAATGAAATGATACACTGTGAATAGTAGGACAAATAAGTAATTGTCTGTTGTGTATACGTACCTGTACCGAGCAATACACAGACGAACCTTCCCTGTGAACCTCAGTTTGGACCTGGTAGTTGAGCTAAGCTCTTTGTCCATCTAGAAAAGGCAAATAAAGGCAAACTTTCTAAGTTAAAATTATTCTGCATGTTATGGAGGAAAAAGCTAATAAACTAAATTCTATGTTTTGTATAAAATACTATGGTGTTCAGAAAAAAAGCGTAAAAGCAAAAATATTGGGTCTTTTAATTCACATGCCTATGCTCTGTAATAGGGTGAAAATCTTCCCAAAAAGTGAACATGTCCACTACTTTTTTTTTTCAAAAAGCACACAATATACATCATATTACTTTTGTTTTAATTTTCAACCCCTGTGCACTAAAAACATGTTGATCAATCCCAAATGGTCATCCTGCATGAGTAAAACCAGGAAGCCGCCTGCATCCCTGCTGCGTGGATTTTCTCTTGTTCAGCTCAAACACATTACTTAGATTAAAATGAAACAGCATTTTTTCCCAAAATAGTTACAAAGTGCTGTCTGTACTAAAGGATAACAAAGGTATGAGAGAGGTAACAGGTCTGGCATTGGTGACTTATTTAAGAGACACTGTTAAGTTTGGTTTTGTCTCTTGCTGACAGCAACAGGATTTAATTTAGGTAAACAGCACGAAATAAAGCATCTACATTTTCGGGGATTCTTCTCTATGGATGCCCCACGTCATTTAGGCTGTTTAGACAGTCCTGCCTTGTGAAGCTTGAAGCTTATTAGAAAAGTGCAATAAAGCAAAAGCCATATGGGATACAAACAGACACTATGAGATACCTCAGAGAGGAAAGCCCGTGCTGGGCTGCGGGTTCGACTACGAGTGAGGAATGTTGGCTTGACAGAGAGGAGCTCGGGCTTGTCTCCACTGATCTGGAGCGGTCGAATGAACTCAGATATCAAAGATCTGCTTGTTGGAGCCTCATTGCCTGTGGAATAAACAGAACTTCTCTAGTCAGATATTGACAACACAATATGACAGAAGTATCAAAGTTGTGACAAAAAAAATCTTATTACAAAAGAGTTCAGTCACTAAACTACTGTCTGTATCCTCAACATTTTAAAATGGTGTAAAGGTACTGGCATTATGTGGTGATCTACATTGTTTCAAAATGCAGTAACAGTACCCGTACTTAATAACCTGTAGCTGATCGTACACTGTACAGTACTTTACATATATTACCCATTTACCTGGTCTATGACATGATCTACTCACCCTCCCTTTAAAGGTAGTACTACCTAAACAAATGTAATTTTACAAATATGTTTGTTAATCAGGTGTCCGTTAGATTGATAGCTCACAGTACTGTATTTTTGTTTACAGTAAAAAACTTCATAGCAAGAATGATACATACTACTGTAATTAGTGAAGCATTTGTGTATTCACAAAAACAAGTAAAAAACAAACAGAGAGCAAGTTTTGCCAGTTACATGCTATTTCTCACTATGATTGATTATTTCATTAACAGTTTGTGTTTACTGCAGATTAAGTCAGAAGCCTCTCAGATTTCTAATTTTGGCTGCGATTTTTTTCACCTCACTGTGAAGGAACTGACTCCTCTTCTACTATGTACACTGTGGGGTAACTGCCAGCAGCTTTCACATGGCACAAATGATACATGTATTCAATTGTACATCACTTTAGGAAGAGTGGGCTACATCAAGCAAAATTAATTTGGTGGCTTGGACAACTTCAGTCGTAAATGTGATTTCAGCCTCTTGAAAATATGACAATAAATCAATATTACTATTTTCTTTGCTAAAAAGACTACATGCTTAAATACACATACCTTTTCCTATGGGGGCAGCCAGTCCATTAAGGAGCTGTGACAGGGACTTGTTGGGCGACCCAGGAGATTCACATAAAGTTAAGGGTTCAGTGCTGAGGATATCAAACTTCCCAGCCTGGAGCCGGAACTTCTCCAGCTCTTTTGACAGGAGGTTGAACTGCTCACTCTGAGTCCGACATTTTTCCTCCAGCTCGCGAACTTTGGCCTGATGATGGTAAGGGAGGAGAGTCAACGAGAGAGGAGTAAGAGACAGAGAAAGAGGGACAGACAGACAGACGGACAGAAAGAAAGAGATGGGAAACAAAGGAAAACAACAGGAGAAGATAATAAGGAAACCACAGGATGCAGGACTGAACATTCTGCACACGAGAACACACATATGTGCAGTAGGTACGTATACAATGCTATACGTCTGCTGTCTACACACAAATAGAACATGGAATGAGATTTATTGTAGGATTATAATAGGTGGATCAGTCATTACAGAGGAAAAACATCTTAAAAATAACTACTACTGACACTACAGTATACAAATCACATGCACAACTACAGTTAATCCTAATAATACAGAAAATTAAAAACCTTTTGCTTCAAGGCAGTATGCATACCCAAACTGCACAGTGTCTTAGAGGATGAGGCTGACGATTTTCTGTGTTTGTCCTTATTGTCAAGTAATCCCTTTAAAAGACCAAAACCAGCAATAATTTAACCCTACTAACAAGTATTGTCTGTGTAGCCAAAGACTGATGTATCTTGTTTATCCATGCAATAGATCTCCATTGTTGTTCAAAAACTATTAGAAAACATGTCAATGCACTGAATGATATGTACCTTTATTATAATGAACAGGGGCAATGGAGATTATTTAAAGTCTTTCCCACATACTGTACACTGTCCTGCTGCTATAAATATTCACTAGGGAAAATGTGTATCAATCCGCAGCAGAAAATAGTTCCCACCAAATGCACTATTTACTTCTGTTTGAATACTATTTGCTGAAAACTATAGTACTCAGCTGTTTTTAGAAATAACTTCAGCTTTTACAAATAAAAATACATGTATATAAAGTATCTGGTTTTAAAGATTTACATTGTTATTGAGAATTAATGGACTTCAAGATGAGAGCCACAGTAAATATTGCTGGCAGTAGTCTTTTCATGGGATTTGTCAACAACAACAAATATATAAAAAAACACCAGCCACATACTTTAAGAGCAGGAAACTTCATTGCACAAACTAACACTGACAAAGTGAACATAATTGTTTGGGCAGGTATAATTGAAATTCCAGGTGCTGGAGCATGATTTCTCAAGTTGAATGATTGATTATCAAAAATCACTCTTAAATCTCAAAACTAACAACAATCTGAACAAGAGATGCTCTGGAGGACACTGAAGCTACCGTGGAATTTTTTAGCTCTGCCAAACACACAACAACGCCCCCTGAAACTACAATACTTTCTACACCGAGTCCATTTCATGCAGGTAGGTTGTTGCTGAATATAACATGCTGTTAGCACACAGACAACGAAGGAAATCCTGCATTTGTGAAATAGAATTAGTAAATTAAGAGGTACTAGTTTAGTAACATCATACAGTTCTCAGCTGTATGGCAAATAGTATTTAAAACACATGCTGGATAACATACATGCAATGCTACAATGGAAAAGGATCACATTCATCACCGTTTGGAAATGTGATCCTTTGATAACAATACAGCCTTATACACTCAAAAATTTACTGTATGCATCAATTTAGAGACGTAATAACTAAAATCTATGCACTCTAGATGAAAAACTGAAAAGATTTCATTCTAAAATATCTGCAATACATAACGACTTCCAAAGACTTTTTATTACAATTTATTTTACTAATTAAATAGATTTCCTGCATTCACTTATTGCAGTCTTTTTTGTTCACACTGTAAACACACACTTTTAACACGTGTTTGGTTTTATAAAGTTAAATTTGCTCGCCTCAATGCGTTGATGGGCTTTGATTATGTGGAATTGAGGTCGGTCAGTGAGGCCCCAGGCATTCGTCTTTAATTGAAGTCGATCCATATTCTGAATCTTGATTTTTCAAGTAGAAACTTTTCATCAATTGTTAAGCGAGTGCAGCTGAATTTTTCTTTATGATCAAGTCAGAAAGACCTCCAGTTTATGCTGTCAGTCATGTTCCAGACTTTCAAAAAGACTCCACTTGTGAGTTTGCTTTGATGGAAAATGTGAAACAGAGCTGAGTGGGTAGTAAAGCCCAAGAAAAGAAGCTGCCCTGAATATTCTGAAAACCAAAAAGCAAAGATCACACATCAGATTAGTTCTCAACTGATGCTTTGTTACCTTTTACCTTTTGAGCACCATTTGTATAGTTATCATGTTCATCATCAATACAAAGCTTAGATCATGATGAATAATTTTGATTTCAATGTGGTGTTACATCACCGTACCTCCTGGGCCAAAGTTAACATGGAGGTACTGTATACCCCTTGACTATACTGGGAAAGGTGTAAAAGAAAATATCAAGTAAATAAATAAAAACAATTCTGAAATACCTGCATGCTGTCCAAGTGGTTCTGTATAAGCATAAACACACCCCCATTCAGTAAAAAGAGATGTAGGAAAGAAATAAAGCACAATTACACATGTGATCACTCATACACATCTTGAAAGCACAACACTCCTGAAATGACTGTCTACTTTGACACTTTCTGTGACATTTTGATGTTTATGATTTATTGACCCAAAGGCTATTTACACAACTCTGTTAAGTTTAAATGTGTACTTCATAAGTCAATTTAACAATATTCTGAAAAGAAATCTTTATACTTAGCCCATAATTTAAAACATGAGAACTAAAAAAAGAGCACGATGAGGTCAAGTAGAGCAGGAAATAGCTCTAGGTATACACAGGTCTGCCCCGGGGCTGACTAGTCCCCTATCCTCCAGCAGCAACCACATAAACACACACAGTCAACCCCCCCCAGAGACCAGACGCTCACCTCTAACAGATGGACAGCGCCTTCATGTTCCTTTTTAGCCTCAACCTGAGCCTGGGAAACACAGGGTGCAGTGTTTCAGTTCACTTTCATTTATTTTGCAGTTTATTTTCAGTTTAAAACACCAATGAAAGGCCTTCACAAACAAAATGGAAACACCTTTTCAGTCATCGCTGCTAAGGTTGAAAACGACTGAAAAGAGAGCAACCATCTCTGTCGTCACAACATGAGGCCGCAATGAAGGATAGAAACTTTTCAGCAGTTTATTTCTTTTCCTGGGGCCAGATACAGCCATAGAAGAATTTGATTCCCGCACCACAAATAGTGTTTAATTTTTTCCCCATTTTGAATTTCCCCAATATAGAATTCATTAAATTTTCTAGAGCTGAAACTGGCTCTGAATTCACATTTAAAGGAATAGTTGAAATTGACATTTTTGGAGACACGCTTATCTGCTTTATAGCCGAGAGTTATATGAGAAGATCAATATCACTCTTATGTCTGTCTGTTAAATATGAAGCTACAGCCAGCAACCAGTTTGTTTATTATCTTAGTGCAAAGACTGAATACAGGGGAAAAAATCTGGCTGCGTCCAACAGTAACAAAATCCACAACTTGCACCTCTAAAGCTCACTAATTAACATGTTATATCTCATTTGTTTAATCCGTATAAAAACTTAAGTTTAAAAACAACAATTTGTAGAGGTGTAGTAGCTGTAGAGCTGTGGATAGGTGGATTTTTTTGTTACCTTTGTGCTGAGCTAAGCTAACTGGCTGGTGGCTGTAGCCTTACATCTAAAGGACAGATGTATCGGGAGGTATAAATCTTCATCTTACCCTCTTCCACATTTAGCATGCAAGGACCAACAGCTCTTCTAATGGATCTTTCTAAACCTAAATAAAGGCTGACCTGGAGCATAGGTCGTTTTCATAAGAAGTGGACACTGCTTCGTGCAGCATCTACAAGCACAATTCTGCCACTCTCAAGGAATATGTTCAAGTGCCCCCATCATCATCAAATCATCATCTACGTAAACTGTCACACTGTAATCCCAGATATCTCATACTCTGAATGAAACCAGATGTATTTGTAGCTTCATTGTATTACAATACAGTTATGACCCTGGCTATTATTTCTCTTTATATGATGATTACTGACTGTGGATGGTACAACAAACAATGAACATGTTGCCAGGGTGTATGTTTGAATGGTTGTTTAAGCTATATCTAAGAAAAATGGCTTAGACTGAGGCTCGCTGCAAACAAACTGAATTTTGAACAAATTTAAAATGCTCCTCCATCCATAATAAATTAAGGAGACTAGTGCATTCAAGAGGAATAAGGTTTGGGTATTATAGAAGCATTGAGCTGTATAGAAACGTAGCATAATACACGCCGTTTTTCTTATGGGAACTAGAAACATCTGTGGAGAAAAACAAGTGTTCCACATGAATATGAGAGCATCTGTGGACTTTACAATTTCATAAATCTACTTTGCAGGCAATTAATTTGGGAGAATGCAGAGAGCAGCCAGTGTCTGAAGGAAGATAAGGCAGTAATGAGCTTCTGTTAATGAGAGAAAAAAGCTGAGAACTCTGCCTGTGAAAGGCTGACTGTGAAGTTAGAGCAACACTGCAGCAACAGCAACACTGGGGTACAAACACAGTTTCTGGAGAAGGCATTGGTGACAATTCCTATCACGTTCACACCATCAGCAATCTTAGCCATTGCTGGGCTTGCTTTGACATTACAGCCAGCTCCAGTGTGCAGAGGAAGAAGCCCGACCATCAAATGGCCTGGGCCAGCATTTTTGTTTAAGCAAGCCACTAAAAAGTGTCATATCTACTCTGGGTTTTGTAGGTTTGATTTGCTTGCCTGTAACAAACAAGAGGAGTGCTACTGAAATGTTGAGCACTCAGGGTTTGGAGAGTGATAGACAGCTGAAGGATGGGGTTAAGAGGATGCACTGGGAGAGCTCTAGTAGTGTCAGTGGTGAAAATGTTGAGAGAGGTGAGTGCTATAGCAAATAGAGAGCACTATTGTGTGCTCTCTATTTGTAATACAGTCTTTGAGGCGACTTTCACCTTTACTGGACTGTATGTATCGCACCGGTGCTCAACAAAAGCTCTTTGACCCATGACACGGGCACAGGCTGGGCAAGCAACAAAGCTCAAACCTCTGGTGCTGTGAGTGTTAAGTAACCTGAGTTCCCTTACCTTCTGAAGAAGGTCAATCTCCTGCTGCTTTGCATTGAGTACAGCCAAGGCCTGCTCATGCTCCAACTCTAGCTGCTGCCTCCGCTCCGCAGCCTCGCGCATATGCTGTCCGCAGGAGGTGCAGGGGTGGAGAGCCAGGTGGGGGTGGGGAGGGGGGGTTGTGGGGGGGGAGCATAGAGAGGGCTGCTGTTAGTGAAACTAAAATCCAACGGCACTGAGCCAATACAAAAATGCATCTCCAGTCTTCTACTCCACACTCAGAGACAACACAGGTGTTACATGTGCACACACATCACACATACAGAGGCTGGTTAACAGTGTACTGACCTTTAAACCCCGTAAAAACACGAAAGACATAAACTATGCCACAGCAAATGCCATTTGAGAACAGTTTATGTCAAAATGATCTGTGGGAGGGGTCAGATCAAATTGTGCACAAAGGTGCTTATGGATGAGGACTTGAGATGCTTTGCTGTGTGAACAAAAAAACTAACATCAATCCACAGTCAGGTTTGCTGCCCCCTTAAGGTAACACAATACCTGTTAGAAGTCTGGTTACTGGGACTGTTTGAAAAGCTGTCCCCAGCATTGTTGTCTTTGCATGATCAATACAGGGTTTTACGTTACATGAAAAGGGTGAGCAAACTCCATAACGTGCTCACTTGTCCGTGATCATCCATAACAACAAAAGAAGCCATACAATACAAGGGACTGAATGCTAGGCCCTTCATAACACAATATGCCCGTGTCATCCAGTCACGTCACTGCTCCCACTGTATTTGAATATTTGTGACACTGTCAGGTGAAAGAAGCAAATGACATTTTCATGCCAGTAAACATTAAGGTCTAAGATAGGTAATGTCATCAAACTTGTAGGTGACATTATCATCATGAAGGGTGAGCCAGTCTCTCTATCTCCTCTTCCTCCCCCTCCCGTCATCATAAAGCCAAACTATTTGCCCTGCCTCATGCAAAAATTACATTCCACAGTGCTGTGGTCGTATAGCCAGGTGACCATTCATATGTCTGGTAAGCAGCCCACGGATAGAGGGAGAGATAAGCACAGCCACTGAGGTGGACAGAAAGCATTCAGAATGGGACTGAATAGGACTGCTCCCTAACAGATGGACATAGCAGTGATACCTTATAAATCTAGCAGGGGGAAAGGGGACAGGGAAGGTGGGAAGGGACAGGTCGGGGAGGGTAGGACATGAAAAGGTGGAACAGGAAAGGAAAGGGGGGCAGACTGCTCCAAGCTTCTACTCTTTCACAGCTCCTGGTCAGACCTCCCAACTCGACACTGGAAGGCAACAGACATGTCAGGGACATTAGACAGTATAGCTGAAGATAACTAGATGGAGGCAGTGTAGCACAGGTAGGAGAAGGGATACTGGCAAAGGGTTAGGCTCCATAAAAACACCTGAAGTAGGATCCCGGGATGGACGGACTACAAGAACTAGAAATGCACACAGTATTGACAGATAGCAAGGTCGAGTCTGCCCTTGGAGCTGGCTTCCTCACCTTGAGCACCTGCTCTAGGTTCTCCAGTTTGTCTTGGAGCTGGTTCCTCTCCCACAGGGCTAAATCTCTCTCCTGCGTCACAGCACCAAGGGTCTCTTTGAGCTGGGCATACTCAGACTTCACCTGTGCAGACAGAATAAGCAAGGGGCAAAGAGACTGAGTTTGAGAGTGTAGCTGTACTACAGTTTATTTTCTGGGCTTATTTTCAGGCTGTTTTAATTTTACATTTTTTTATTTGGTTTTCACGCTGCCCTGAACGTATTTTAGCCCTTTTAGGAATGCCGGTAAGTTTATGTTATTCTTTGCAAATATGAGAGAGGTATTCTCCAGCCCCCCTATGAAAGAGTTTACCCTTTCAGGTTTGCCCATTTTCTCCTGCCACCCTAAAGTTTAATGAGTCAAAACTCTATAAAGTTTCCACCCTCTTTGTTCAGTGTTAGAAAATGGTCAGCTATAGTGCTCACCATACTACAGTGATGAGAATGTAAGCATAGCAAATCGATAAATAAACGGATATTGTATTGAATACATTTTTATTTCTTTATAACAAGCTGTGATTTTTTGTTTTGGAATTCGAATTACTATGCGATGTCCTGCCTGCGTTTTTGCTTCACAGAGAAATTAAAAAGGCACCCTTTGGACTTTTCTAGTAAATAAACAAAGTTCTGTTTATATTCAGTGTTTCTCATTACAAAGCATTGTGTGTATCCTCGAGGCCTAAGAACATTTTGAAAGCATTTCTTTCCTCATAAAACATTTGCAAAGCCAATTTTTTACATCCACTCATCAAAACTGCAGCTAGTGGTCAACTAGAATTACCACCTCGCTGTTGTGTGCCTCAGCCAACCAGTCAAGTTGCAGTTTACTTCAGTTTGTCCAGACTCATATAACACATGTAGGGAAGACTTAAAGAATCTAAAAAAAACTTAAAATATGGATGTTGCTGCAAAGGGGCTACAAATTCCACATCATGGATGTTTCACAGACACACAGACACACACAACACAACCCAGCAGAACAGTAGCTCTATACAATCACCACAGTTTCAAGGTGGGCACCCAACATTAGTGTTACCATTTCAGTATCCGACCAAATGTGAAATATGGTCACAATCTCCCCTTATGAGTTATGGCATTGAAACATGGCCAGAAAATAGTTTTTGCAGAACATTATGATGTCAAAGTGAGGTTGACCGTTGACCTTTTGTTTATAAAATGTTATAATTTCATCATTTTATCCTATTAGACCATTTGTGTGAAATTTTGTCATAATTAGCGTATGAGTTCTCGAAAATAGCCAATAACTTGTTTTGTGAGGTCATAGTGACCTTGACCTTTGAGCATTGACCCCCAAAATCTAATCAGTTCATCCTTGAGTCTAAGTGGACATTTGTGCCAGATGTAATTAAATTCCCTCCAGACGTTTCTGAAATATTACGTTCACGAGAATGGGCCAGACATGAAGTCACCGTGACTTTTGTGCAAAAATTTGAAGAAATTTCCACCAGGAATTCCCTGAGATGTCGTTTTCACGAGAATGGGACAGACGTGCGGACAACCCTATTTTAAGAGCTTTACATTAATGCATCATTGAAGACTACGTATAATAAATGTGTAATCACTCGTGTGACTCGGGTCGTGGTAGGCAAAACTCAATGTAGCAAAATGATAGATTCGCTAATTAGCATTGGCAAAAATGTGTGTCAGCATACTACAAAAAGAACTACTCTTTAGACTGTGGTTTTACAAGTCATATCACCAGCTATCTTAGCCTATGTTAGTAAATAGCTGCTGTTATTCTAATTTTAATAATACTGCTAGAACAGTATCAAGGCACTTGTAGCAGTGGTCCAAGTTTGCAAATTATTTCCTTTTTTCTGGGATGGAAAAATTGTCAGGAACACCATTGAGAATAATCCAATCCAATAACACCACAAAGCCCCCCAACTTACTATACTGTAGTGTTCAATCAATACCTTTTTGAATATCAACAGAAACTGAACACAATACATTTCATAAAGGTAGAGCTGTTGCTTTTTTTATTTAATTCAACTGAACAGCTGTTCCTATTTTCAACATGTCAGTGTTGATTTTATGCTGTAAAAAAACGATTTGCTTTAATGCAACCAAATATTCCAAGCTTTTAAAACAGGCAGAAACTGTTAAAGGCTAGACGTGGGAGCTGGCTGGTTTCTATGATAAAAGCCTTTAAACATTATAATAATGCAAGGGTAACATAATTCACTGACTTCCATGGATGAAGACCAAAACATTAATACATTATTCATGCTTTATTGTTAACCAAGCACTAAGCATTCAATTGACTGAAGCAATTGCACATTATAATTATATTAACACCAACTCTACACCAATGATGTCTGTACTGCCGTTCTGAACAGTATATGAAAAATGTGACTATTTCTACATATTCTTCAAAATCTGTCTCCCACAGACCAGTTGTATCGTTACTTAAGTGGCAGTATTTTTCAATCAGCTCTTTAAAGGCCCTTAATCGGTGGTGAAACGACCATTTCCTGCAGTCGTAATGTGGCAAAGCCCCTTCCTCAGAGCAGCCATGAATGACTAATGGTTCCTCAAGGAGGGCGTTTCAACAAACATCAGCAAAGCAAAACACAAACAGAAACCAGTGAGTCTGCTGCTGAACGGCCTGCCTCCACACAGCAAAAACTATCCGCATGGATAGGAGCAACTGTCAGACTTAATGTAGACGGATCGAACAAAAGTATATTGGATTCACCAGAAGCAGGTCAATAGTCTATTATGGGTAGAGGGAGGTACCGTTTGTAGCCCCTCCTAGTTCATTCAAGGCGATAGGGATCAGAACATGGGGGAGTAAGCGAGGGGTAATATCCGTGCAGCCCTGTAGAGTGCTGCTCTCATATCCGTTAGTGTGATAACACAGCCACCCCAGTCCTGATAAGACATCAATAACCTGCATCCCACCCTTCTTCACCCCAACAGCAACTATCTGCCAATCAACTCCTGTAGGAAATTGCCTTCCTGTCCATAGAGAGAGCTCTGGTGCTCTTTGTTTGTTGATCTACTTTAACTTTGTGTTATCAGCTCTGAAGGGGCCTTTTTGAGGTCTTGGGGCTAAAAGGAAGGTGAGAGTGTTTTAATAGAATTTGAAGCTCGTAGCTTTCATTTATATGCTGGAAATTTGAAAAACAGCTCCATCTTTACAGCATCATAGGACAGTTTTGCCTAAGTTATACTGTGACCCAGAAAGCAATCTGATAGAGTGTTAATGTAAAGACCGGAGAGGCTGTGGCCTTTGAAGAAACAAGACTGAGAGTCTGCAGCCACGTTAGCAGTTCTCTGAGGCTGCACTGAGGCACAGCGTTGCTTTGTACAAAATGCTTCAGTAAGTGTGCTAACATGCTTAAAATGACAATGTTAACATGTTAATGTTTACCACATATAAAGTTCACCATCTTAGTTTGGCATTATAGCATAATAACATTCATGGCTTATAGGAGTGTCATTTTGCAAGTATTTGGTCACAAAACAAAGTTTTGAACAAACAGAAATTTTCTAAATGAAAAGTTATGGGCTCACCAAAATTACAACAATTCATTTTGACGGGGATATGAATGTGTGTACCAAATTTCAATGTAACCAATAGTTGTCAAATATGCCACTCAAAACCTCTTGGTGGCACGTGAGGAAAAGTACATTTCCTAATGAAACCAAAGTCAAATTCCCCAGCAACTCATCCAATAGACGTCAAGATATTTCACTTAAAAAAACATAAATGTCACCTCATGGTGACGCAACAGAAAAGTAAGGGGATCACCAATGTCAGTAGAATTCATCCTCTGGCAACAATGAATGTCAAGATGTTGTGGCAATCCATCCAATAGTTGTTAAGGTATTTCAGTCTGGACCAAAGTGTTTCACTGAACGACAGACCAACGTTGTCATCCACAGAGCCATGCCACTAGCATGGCTAAAAACTTGTTTTAGGCATACAAACAGGACCGATATGAGCTTAAAATCATGTGGAAATGGAGCAGCACTGAAATGTATGCAGTATAAAGTCAAAAAGTCAAAACCCATGGCTTTTCGCCTCTTACCTTCTCATACTCAGATGGCTTGTGGCTACTGTTGAACAACTGGAGGTTCAAGTGCTTGTTCTCCTGGAGGAAACCTTGAAGCTCATTCTCCTGGGCAAAGCAGGGGAAAAGACAGCAGTGTTTAGAAGCCAAGAAGTCACCATGATTAGACCAGAGCATAGCACCCAAACCCAGTGTGTTGTTAGCAATAGCCCATGCATTATTCACCTGAGGAGACTGCTCAACGTCTCTAGTGTGTTGTAGAAAGCATGAGTAAAACAAGCTGCCATTTTATTCATGACAGCAGAAACAGTGATAAAGCCACAATATTAGCTTTTCTGTCAGTATCTTAAACATACTCAAATAGATTTAATAAAAAAACCATGAAATTTTCTTCTTCACTGCTCTGTGAGTAGATGTAAATCAAACCTGCATTCTGATACCTTCCTACCCCCGCCCCCCCTCCCCCTCCCCACACACACACACACACACAGCCTCCTTTCCCCACTATTTTCTACCAAGTGTGTTGACCTGAGGGTAAAGAAAAATCCTTTCATTGCAGAGGAGGAAAACGTAATTACATTCAATCAACAGTCGCGAGGCGTGCCGTGGATCTGCAGTGTCAACTAGAGAGTTCTCTGAGATGTGCGATTCACTGCGGCTACAGCAGCATGTAGGCCAAGTGTTGTTCTTGTCGGGAGCTACCTACTGGCTCATGCATGATACATTTACAGTAAATACAGTGCTTCTTAATAGCTAGTGTTGGTGCGCCTGTTCCTGCTCCCTTATGTATTACTTATGAAGGAAGATTCAGAGGGGAAATGTAGACAGGAGTAAACATTAAAAAACTAACATGCATGCAAAGGTACACATGTTAACAGACTAGACAATGTTGAGCAATTTCCTTTGCTGCAGTGATGCGTACAAAGCATTGTAAATAAATGCACACCAAAAATGAAGTGCCGGTTATGGCAATGCTACTACTGTTACTACTACTCACTACTTCTAATAATAGTATTAATATTAATGATACATTCTTTTATGTACTGTATGAACAACTACACTGTATGCAGTGTATACATATGAACACCATAGAGGAGAAATGCTGTCAAGGACACGCAGTGATAAGTAAACAACAGCCTGAAGACAGTACCAAAGTCTCATCTGAGATCTGCTGCTTTTCCATTAATTTAATTTCTGTCACATCCCAAAAAGAAATTTATTGGCATTTCAACCTGCATCAATTGTGCCCAGTCAATTTTAATGCTTCCCGTACAAGCAGTAGATTACATTGGCATTCCTATTCATATCCATTGATCCTTCAATTCAGAGCTAATGTGGGCTGGCTAAGCCTCCAGGTGTTCATTCTGAAGGACAAACAGCTACGGAAAAAAAGAAACAGAGAGCGCACATTTTACTGTACGCACACTGATGAGAACAATGGACTAAAATACTTTGGAATGTCAAGCTTGTTGCTGATTTAAGCATTTGAACATGACTGCCATCCTCATGTAAAATCCTTTTTTGGAATTTGGATGTGAGAGCACACACGTAGTGGTGCAAACCAAACTGTCTTTAACACAGAGAATCAGCTGTTTCTTTGTCCTGTATTGTCGAAGTGTTAACGCTTTAAACAGATCAGTTTACGTCATAATCCCTTGGCAAGACACATTTTTATGGCGAGCCTGTGAGCCCAGTGATGGAGAGAATTCAATGCAGAATACATTGTAGTCTATATTGAGCTGCCTCCAACATTATTCAGCTGAAAACCGGAGATTTTCTGCTGAGGTGTGATTCGCCATTTAAGATTTGCTTTGAATACGAATACCAATGTACACATAAAATGTAGACAGCATAAATTCTGTTTGACTAATGATTTGTAATGCTTTAGAGACTGGATAATACTGTAGTAAAATTTAACCAATTAAAACCTCCATGATGTGAACAGTAAGTGTAGCTGATGAAAAAAGTTAACTGACCAACATAGATGTTATTTATTGGAATATACTATTTGCAATTTTTAATATCACAAAAATACAATCTGGTGAGCAAACAGACAAATGACACAAACCCTCCTGCGTTTGGAAGGAGTGCACAGACAGTGAGGTGTTTTGTCCAGAGATGGTCTGACTCAGCCTTGTGTGCCAGAGCTGTGTGTTTAATTTCGACAAGCCTGACAGATGAATCAACTCTGCCATTTAGCACACGAGCAAAGCAAACATTTTACCCACTTACTCTCTGCTCTGTGGACTCAGTGTAAGCAGCATCATTTGCTCTTGTTCAGCACAGACAACAGCCGCTATCACTATTGCACTAATGATCAGCTAAAGCTTTTCAGCTGGACTCTTACTGTATTTCTTTACCCAGACCATCTGTACTAAAGGACTAAATGTATACATATTAGAGGTATTATGAAAGCACCAATGGCCTGAACCGCCTGATTACTGGCTGCTTGTAACATTGATGACATTGAAATAGGCATCTCATTAGGCACTGACAGTAAGGTAAAGACCCTTTTTAAGTAAATTTGGGGGCTGGCAAGATGCCAAAAATGCATGTGTACACTTTAAATGTATTGTTTTCAGCTGCATTGTGTAGTGTAAAAATGCATACTGCATTTCCCTTACAGAGGGCTTTTGGTCCTCTGCAGCACATAAATGGTAACTACCAGAGTTCCCCTAAGAATTCCATACCACGGTGTACATAAATAAACAGACCACAAACATACAGTTAAAGGCCATCTCAAAGATGTGCAACACATTTACAGGACTAAGGCATATCTAAATTTATTGTACTGTGTCAGACAAATTAGTCAATCTTGAAAATGATTTGTATGCCATGTGTCCAAGCAATGAGAGCTGCCAGTCGACAGAAGGTGTTTGTGGTTACAAACATCTCATGATGAAAGCTAAGCTGACCACAAAGGCAGGTATTTCACACCGGCTATTAAACTAAATTTGAGAGCACAGCTCCACAGTCCGGTCCTTGGACTTGTTGAGTCTCCCTGTTGTCTGTCGCGGTATTAATCTTCGATTGGCACTGATACATATTCGACCAACGCTGGCACAGCAGATGTTTGTTGCCATGGTAACAGGTCTTAAATGCTAGCCGAGGGCATACTCCTCTGATGGTCTGTAGTTATACACCCGATACCCAGGAAGGTGGAGGTGCCAGATGGCTATGCCAGCATTTACTGTCACTCACACACTCAGTGTTTATACACACGACAGCTGAACTAACTATGAGGAGACATGGCATTAATACCAGCTGGAATTTCAAAGATTTGATTAAAAAAAAAGAAACACTTTAATCAACGTATATTCCTGTATATGCTGTCAGTGTTTTGTAAATAGACTTTCAAAAATCCACCAGCAGACCAGCTGCCCTGAGTCACTAACAGCTGCACCTAATTCTGTATGTGCACTCCTTACTTTAACCTGAGAAGGAGAGGACTGAGAAGGAGGAAAACAGAGGAGAGACAGAGAGGTAAGCCAGTTCAGACCAAACAGGGAGTGACATTACTGTCAACTCGCCATCCCCTCACAATAGTGTTCATTGGTCTTGTCTGTGTTTGTGTCTCTGTTCTCAGAGCCCAGTGCAGGAGGAGATAAGAGCTGTGCTGCAGTCTGTAGAGACCAGCCTGCCATTTCTGCACGCCATTTGGGGACAGTTTGTCCTTTGGGTAGCTTCCCCAGAAGTCAGCAGGCTGACAATGGGCGAGGAGGGAAGTGCTGCTGTGGGCAGGGAACGTGAGAGGAGGGCAGCAAAGAAAACAGTCCTAATGGAGTGTTTATTTGGGGCAGAGAGCCACACACACAGACAGCTCATCTAAAGAAAAGGGCTTGGGGGCATGAGGGAATGAATTCAAATAGTCTAGGACCAAACATTGCCATTTAAATTACTGCTGAATCCCTCCAGCTCCTGCCTTTCACAGGAAGAATCTCACTCCAGGCCATCTGCACTACTCTGTACCTATATCTGCTTCTACAGGTTACAAACATGTAACATTTTTATGTAGTGCTAAACTTCAACTTTCATGAAGTGGTTTTTATGTCAGTCATACAACACCCTGTATTGTTTTTTACAACTCCCAAACCACAGACAATAGGCCTACAAATATCTACACTTACTCATGCTCTAAAATTCTAGTGAATTCAACTAAAATTAAAATCTACATTTTGCTGCACAGCCCATGGGGACCCCTCTTTGAGAACGACTACTGGAACATCCTATCAGAGAGATGTCATTCTCTCTGAGAATACACTTTAACAGAATCTGAGCAGAGCTCTCCATCTCAGTATAACATAATATAAAGTGATAACTCATTCTGCTTGGTGGGACTTCTCTGTAGTCGTAATGGTAAAACCCCTCAGACCAGAACCATTCATTTAAGCTTTATTTGTGCTATGATTTACCTCTGATGTCCCCCCCTGCTGTGAGAGACTGATTATTTAGGTGAAGTTTGTTTCCCTGCTAAAACAAATACAGCATAGCAGGGGAATAATTGCCACTGCTGGTCAATGGTTACTTCAGCATACTTGGCCTGTCTCCAACTGCAAATTCCCCACTCCCCACCACCACCTAACAATAAAAGTGGCCTGCCAACATTCCACCATTTCAGGCAAACCATACTCATTCTTCCCAACACAAACCCCAACACAGCTACAGTGGGAAAGTTGTTTAACCACCTGAACCAACAGGAAAACACTGTCACTAATGGGAGTGGGACACCAGTACTGGTCTTTAGCACTACACTTCAGTCTATCTTGAAAACCAATGCAGATGATAAAATAGACACATTGCATCTTGTTGCAGCTATTCATACATCAGCCATGCATCATTTACATCAGCTTCCAGCCCTTTTCTTTTCTTCTTTGATGTATTGCTATGGTGTATTACTATATTTTATGGGACACCACTGCCACTATTGCAGCCCTCTGCAGATTGCAAAAATGTGCACAATGCCACCTCTCTCTGTGTTTGTGGCAAATACACGACATACAAACAACACAGGAAACCCACTCATCAAAACATTGCTCTACAGCACCACAAGTGCTCTACAGGGTACATTTAACTAGCTGGCTAGTCTACAGTTCGGATAATAAACAACATCACATCGACATGTGAGGTGACACTGCTTACCACTGGGCCATTCCTGACATCAAAAGATACAAACACACCACTGCATAAACAACTTAAACTATCTTCTGATTTGTATTACATTTTCATATTATGAGCAACCATGAGTGAAAAAGACTAACATGGGACTAATACACAGCGTATTTAAATAACTCAACTGAAAATGTTTTTTTTTTTTTTCTCTCAGTAGGTTCTCTCCACATCATCTTTTTTCCCTTTTCTTTGCCATTTGTCCCGAGTCAAGGCCACTCCAGCTGGCAGAATGACATTTCTGGGGCATTGTGAGAAAATGTCCTTCAAAAAGACACCAAACACCATATGAAAATACAAGACTTGTGTAACATATCTAAGACCTTTTACAGTGGTGACCATTACTTGAGAATGTGTACTTAAATAGCAGCAGTGTTGTACAGAGCTTTATGAACTATTGTGTGTACCACAGCCTGAGGATGACACTTGCATTTGTTTGTATACATCATAGCAGTGCACACTATTTTTCTTCAGTTTTGTATGATCACACACAGCAAATAATTACTGCTGCAAAGTGTCTCATTTTCAAATGTATTCCCCGTGCTAACAAAACCCAACCCACAGATACTGCAACTTGCAGTTAACTGCTCCCATTTTTCAATTTCAGTCATCACCGCCTGAGAACCAAGCTATCATTACAGTAGACCGCCACTCATTTTCTCAGGGGACGTTTGTGTGTGATGATAGCAGGCAAGGCTCTCAGGTACAAATCAATTTTAGCCTCCGTCCTTTCGCTTGGAGGCCGGGGTATATTTTTGGAGCACTTACCAAAGTCTGACATGTTTGATTCTTTTTCTTCACCTCTGCTTCAAGTGCTTCACACTCCTTCCTTCTGGTGCTGATCTCAGTCTCCTGAGGAGAGAAAAAAAAGGACAGGACAGCTGCTATGGTTTGTCAGGAACAGAAGCTTCCTCGGAGAACTCAGTGAAACTAGGCAGCGCGAGAGGGAGCAGGAGCACTTCTTTATTCAGCAGTATTTAGGTGTGTGAGCTCATGTGTATATGGATGTGTGTGTGCAACAGAGAGACCTCTAGACATTACCTAATAGATGTTACAAAATGTTTTTGTTATCGGAAAACAGGTGCAAGGATGAAGGATTCTCGGGTTCAAATGCTGAGTAAGGAGGGTGTGGTCCTCTAGGATTAAGGTGATAACCCTCAACTCAGTTTGGCCAGTCAAAGTTATAAATTAACTAAGCGTTTTAAAGCCATGCTCGCAGCTCTGTGAGTTTGTACTTAAGCACAGAGGTGACACTAAATTCACTAAATGACAATGCTGAACAGGTTGACGTTTAGCAAATACAATGTTTACTATGTTCACCATCTTAGTTAAGCGTGTCAGCATGCTGAGTATTGGACAAATACTTGTTTGCCTTGCTTTGAATCTTTCTTATATCACCATCTTTCACATATTGTTTTTGAGTCTGAGGACCTTTTTTCACAGCAGACACATCTACTCATCACAGCAGGAGAAGAACGGGTGTAACTAATCACCTTAACAATGGCTCTGTTCCATTTAAAGGTCCCAGTAAGCCAGCATGCACAATAAAGGAGCTCTGGTACTGATATTTCGAAATGGAATGCAGCCTTAATTAATGTTATCAATTACACCTGTGCTTTTTTCTGCTGAAATATGTCAAAAAGTCTACTATTAAAAGTTCTATTCTGTCTCCCATGTAAATAAATATGGATATATAAACTGAACTGATCAAACTTAAAGATTTAAATATGTTTGCACATGTACTGCAGATTGCAATCTGTCAGTTGGTAACAAAATAAGGTTCAAGCAGTGCCTAGCTGACACCTAATATTCCCTCCTGAGCTTTTTGAATGCCTGTTATGTTTCCATCAAGCAGCCGTTTAACTGAGCTGACAGCTGAGTGCTGTGTTAGCTGGAATTACAATGAAAAGGAGTTCAGCTTTCTCCACAATGTGCGATTAGAGCCAAAACATGACTAAAGTCTGCCACAATTTCTGCGGAGGATGACTTGTTTAGTCTAGCAGAACTCATCACCACTGGCTGCTCAGCAGGAGCAGACAGCTAGAAATGGGATATCCCCATCAAAGCTGCATGCGTGTCCTGCACTGCTCTGAAGATGCCACGTCTTTTTGGGACTCCACTCTAATCAGGAGGTTGACACTTTCTGATAGGCTTGTATGCATTGCTTTTACAGTACAAAATACATGAAGGCGTTGCATCATCAACCAGATCCTCGGTTTATCAGCAGGAGGAACATCCTTGCTTTGGATGGGAGAGAAAGTGCAAGTGCTGGATGTTCCAAGATTAGCATATAGAATTAAACAGGATCTTATCTGTGTCAGTGTTTGCTACCAGTGCACACACACACTCTGGTAGCATGGCACCATGTGTCCCTGAGGAAAACTAAAATAACCACCAGCGGAGCACACCAAAAGCCCACAACACACAATACATGCAGCATGTGGTAATGTATGAATGTGCACTTCATCCCAGCTTGTTTTGACTTTGAATATATATCGGAATCCATTCAAATGGGAGACTTTTTTTGTTCTGCTACATCAGCTGGTTCCCCTTTTGACCCGCGAGTGCCGACAATATTTAATAAGACAGTGAGCAATAAGGTCAAAGAACAGGACGAGCAGAGGGAGGAAAAACAAGCTTTGGCCATTTTGAGATCTGTTTGCGCCTGAACTAAAGCATGCTTTCGCTAGGTGAAAAATAGTGTGATTTAAATAAGCTGTTTTTCACATTCTTCAATTGTGCACTCTCTGGTTGACACTCCTTGTAATACATTTTCTATCAGTTCTATCGCGCTAAATGTTTTGATAAATTACTCTTACTGGCTTTTTTAACGCTTTTTTTGCAGTTTCACTTACGCAATTTTTCTTGCCAAACGGAAAATCATCATCATTTTGGACCCTGTGCATGTGGTAGTGTGTGTGGCAGGGTGCGCCCCGGTGTTGGTGTGGACCAAGGGGGTGGGGTGGTGGCTGCTTTTAAATCACAATGTTACAATGGAGAGGGCTCAGTGTTCGATGACTATCAGCTACTGGCGATGCACGTCCACCCACGTCCAACCCTAATGTGTTAGCATGTGCTCTAGTATTTCTATCCTTTCGAGAGGTAAAATCCTCGCAAGGACAGAAAGATGTGGAAAATAAATGTATGTAAAGCATGAATTGGATAAAATTAAAGTCAACTTCTCAGACAAACCTTTTACAAATCAGAATTCCAGCTTCCAGTTTATGGTCAGTATCTTTACTAAAAAGTGGGAAAACTCTGCTGATATTTCAGATAAACAAAACAAATACTGTCACATTCATAGGAGAATTGTTTACTTATTCAGCTGTGAGTGACATTAGGCACTGCAGGTTTTTGTTACTGTAGTTTTTTTATGGGATTTCCAAAACCTAAAACTCCACTGTTCTTTCTCATTTCACAGTAAACAGAAGCGCATGCAAAGATGAATGAAATGTTAAAAAAAAATATGAAAAGAGTAAAAACGACTGGACATGTTCAAAAGAAAGTCTGCATGTGCAGAATATACACTACCATGTTGACTCTAAATGATTTCCTTTGAGTGAATCACACAGAGCCTCCGCAGACAGCTTGCCATCTCCCATGTGGGCTGGTATCTAATGTGTACAGTTTTCAGAAACCAGGCGGCTGCAACACACACAATGAATATTTCACACTTGCAGATGCACGCACACAAACACACACACACACACACACACAAACACACAGCTCTCAGGCTTACTGAGGCCCATTTGTTTGGAGCACATTTGCCAATGTTCAATTAAAAATCCCTCTGATAAAAGATTCAAATGGCTGCCATTGTGAGTAATGAGCTCCTGTATAAGTGAAGAGGCGTTTACTGCACAGCAGATGAAGACAGATGAGAAAGACCATCGCCTTAGGCTGGAAGTAGCATTCGTGCCTCAGTGGCAGTAATGCAAACGCATGCACAAGAGAGTTGCATCCACAGCGATCCATACTGCCTCCATGTCTCTTATGTATTATATGCAGCAGGAATTTCTGTTTTATGGCAGAACATCCTTGAAAATCAATATCTTGACAACGTACTAATTTCCTTTTACTATTATTTATTAATGTACATGGTTTTTAGCCATGCTAGCTGCATGGCTGTAGGGATGTGTGGTCGGGCAGTCGGTTGATCCACCACTTTACCCCAGACTGACATATCTCAAACATTATTGGATGGATTGCCATGAAATGTTCTACAGGCATTCATGGCCCTCACTAGAGGAATCCTAATGTGATCCCTTGCCTTTTTCTCTAGCACCACCATGACATTTGTGGTGAAATATCAACTATTGGATGGGTTGCCATGAATTTTGTTACTATTTTTCAGTCTGTAATGTTATAGTAAAGGTATGTTTGCCCCCACCATTGTACATTGTACAAGTTTTCCCTGCCTGGTGAGTTTAAACAAAGAAACAGCATATAGCCGGTACACTACCAATATGTACCTCTACAATTTCCTACAAGTTACTTTTCCACATTTTCTGTTTTTTACTTCTTACAAATAAACTAACAAAACACAACTGAAAGCCTGGCTTGACCACTAATTATCATTTATTAAAGTAGCACTAAATCAAGGTATTGAAGTTAGCAAATGCTTTGCAAAAGAAAGCGAGAACTGATGACAGACAAGTCTCAGCTGTGAGCCCTGAACCCAGCCATCTTGGTGTTCAGCACTATGGAGAGTTCCCATGGGGCAACACAACAGCAGCATGTGGTTTATGTTTTACTTCAACTGTTTTTGTTGCTGCCGACTCTCCACTGTGAGTTCAATGCACAGGAACATCTTGATGGAATGAGGTTCACATACTACAATATTATTTCTGCAATGACTAATTAACACGGAAGGCTTTCCCCATCCTATTCTCAGCGTTCGGTCTTCTGATCTTTTGTAGTTGGGAAAGCTCTGTGTATAATCTCTGGCGAGCAGGGGTAACCTCATTACACTCTCTCTCTCTCTCCCTCTCTCTCTCTCTCTCTCTCTCTCACTCACTCACTCACTCACTCACTCAGTCTTTCATCCCTTGTTGTGTTGAATATGCATGATGCGTAATGATGGATAATAATCCTGCCTATTGCTGAGAAAAAAAACTGCAGACGTTTTCTACCAGGGGCCAATGCTATGCAAACAGCAGATATCTGATGGATATATCAAAGATAGACAGATATGCACAGGAGTCAAACTTGTTCCAGGATGAGTTTAAAAGCAGCCTCTGTTCTTTTTGCAAAATCTCTCAGGTTAACTTAACACATGTAATTTTGACAATGAATGCTAATCCTTGAAGGAACATGCAGGCACACTATGTGCTACAACTCAGCTGAGCTACATTACAATAAAACTGATGGCCACTCTTAAGAAAAAGCACTTGATTTTTTACTTGGAGTAGTTATGCTCAGAAATAAACAGTACATCATCTCTAACTGTGGCACATACTGTAGCTTCACAGCTAATTTGTTGCCTCTCAAAATGTCAGTGGTGCTCCCCAAGATATATACTGTTTATTGTCCTGAGACAGTTTTCCTTGTTATATGATTGTTCCGTTTCTCCAGCCAAGCTGCAGCCAAAAGGGAGGCCATTAAGGAGGCTAGAGGAAACACTACCAATGACGAGTGTTGTCCGGGTCTTTAAAAGAGGATTCCCCTCTGTTACTCAACACCCAAGCACCAGTTCCACTTAGCATCATGTAGTATATGACTATACTGCCCATACCGCTGGCCCAGACACACATTAATCTAGTCCAGCACAGCAGGCACTTGTGATTTCAAATCATTTGAAATGGCAGAGTAAGTTACATAACCCCTACAGATTAAGTCTGTGCGCGCGGGCACAGATGCTTGCACTCCACTAATACTGTACTCGTCTGTCGCCGGCGAGTGTGTATCTGTGTGCATGCGTGTGTATGCACAGCAACATGCAGACTGACTGCTGAATCACAGATTTACAGGAAAAACAAGTGTAACTCCCAGAGGTCAGCACGTACATTCCTCCACACACACACACACACACACACACACAAACACAAACATCTAAATAAATGAACTAAGGAGCAGAGAGGAAAGAGTAAAGAGTGAAGTGAAAGAAAAAAAGTGATAGTGAATGAACGTAAGATCGTGAGCGAGATACCTAAAGGCAGCGAAGCCTAGATATGAATGCAAATTAAAGGGAGGGAGAATGGGCAAAATGAAAAATGGGATGGAGGCAGGATTTACCGTCTAAGCTCCTCAGCTCTGCAGCATTTTGTCCCGGGTATAAGACCTCAGTGAGTCGTCCTCTATCAGGCATATTAAACATCATGCAGCAGTGGCAAAAGGAGTAGCCTAGTCTGGATTCCACTTCCTCTCCTTCTTTTCTCTTTCTTTCTCTTTCACACTATCTCCCCACAAGGATCCACAAGCATCGACGTGCTGCAGAATCCGAAATGAAGCTGCCACTATCACCGGGGTCTGACCTCTCTGAGCTACCGAACGCTACACACCCTGCGTGCTGATGTCTTATGAGTCTAACACAATACTACTGAAGAGCACAAAGGGAAGAGAAGGAGAGAAGAAGTGGGGATACCGTAGGCAAGGCAGGGGAGAAGATAATGAATGAAAATGAATGAAAAAAGGAAAAACAACAGACAGAAAAACAGAAGGGGGAACTATTCTGCTACTATCACAGGCCTCGTAAATAAAGAAAGGAGGGATGAAAGGAGAGTGGCAGGAGCAGAACAAAAAGGATAAACTAGGATCTATAATAAAATGCAAGGTTGTTGGAATATGGGGCTAATTTGAAAGAGCAGGCTCAGTGTGTACGAGGGTCTCCCGAGAGAGGACTGTAAATCTGATAATCCCACTGCATGAACACAAAGATGTCAGATGAGACTTTTACCTTAATGGAAACTAAACAATGACTCATGCAGCCACAACAGACTCCTACAGAGATAAAGGAGGGTGCTGTGCAGTGCGGTGATATCTATCAATTTCCCTATGACAATGCTGGATTCTATAATGCACTGTTATATAGAGAAACTACTGTATGATCACAGAATAAACAGGTTTTATTTTTGTGTTTTGGCAGCTGAAACCATTTCGCTGACTAAAGGTCCACAGAGAACATCTGATGATTACTGCTGCAACCAAGCAAATGCTGGAAGCCCACTGCTGTTGCCCACTCAGACACAGAGGCTTACTCATCCCCAGCTGGATTTGCTGGCCGAGCTTCTGCAGACTGTCATTCGGTTCACATGGTAACCTTCATCTCTCATGGCAGCGCAGTAAACACCTTGTAACAAAACACGGTTCCCGTAAACACGGATCACCTCCACAGCTTTTATTGTGTAGACTGTTGTCTAGAGAAAACTCATCTGACCAGAACATCAACCATACAGTACACAGTGCTAAGTGATATGTATGTGGGCAGAAAGTTATTTTATTTATACGGCTTGTAAACTTTGGGGATTGACTCCCTGCACAACAAAGATGAGGTGGGGTGTTGTTAATCGTGTGTTATTCCTTTTCATTAGAGATTGCAGTACACAGTGCTTCGGAGACAATAGTCCAGAGATCTATAGAGCTTCAGAGGTTCACAGCTGGCTTAGTCACATAGACATACACGAGCTGAATTATTAAGAATTAAGAATTATTGCAAATTCAACATATCCGCTGATTATTTGTGAGAGCTTGCAAGTTTTTCCAATCCCCTAAACATTTTTTCTTATAAAACTATAATAATACTATCTATTCCTCAATCAATGTAATGAGCCAGACTCAAATAAAACCAAGTGCTTTCTCAGACAGAGCTCACTCCCGGGCTGGGTATCACTCCCAAACAAGCGCTACCAAAAACATACAATTTTCCCTTGCAATTTTCTTTCTGACAAAAAAAAAAAAAAAAGCTGCAGATTGCATCCCAATTTTTCTGAACAGTCCTTGTAAAAACCCATCGCTTTTGGCCAGCTTCACAATAGGCACTGTGAGATCCTGCTGGGATTAATATTTCAAAATATAAACAACCCAGAAAAAATGTTTTTGAAATGAATTCCATGGTGGCCAAGCCCCTGTTTCACACAAGGATGGTGGTAAGCACCAACACAGAACTAGACTCAGGTGGCATTCACATGGTTGTTAGTGTTGCTACACACTGTCATGTCTACCTCAATTCAAGGTCGGCATGTTTACTGAAAACAGAATTACTTGAATAAATAACTTCAAATAAATAATCATGACTAGAATGATGCTGAAAACCTTTACAAGAGATGTGTAGCATGACTTGGTTGGAGGGGACGAAGTACCCAGATGGCCTGTGTGTAAATACACAACGCTGATTCACGGCTGGCTCAGTCTCATTAGAGTGGCCAGTCGCCGTGCAGGTAGATGAGCTACTGAGATGATGGACTGTTCTCTGAGCGGCCCGGACAGAGTGTTCAACCCTCAGGAGGCAGTGTCAACATTGGAAACTGAGCAGGGGAGCAAACAGGAGAACAAATGAACCATGAATCAAGACCCACTAATACGATGCAAATGTACACACAAGAAATCAAGGTACTTGTGGGGCACAGCCAACACATTAAGAACAGTAGAGGCCTCTGTTTTTAGCAGCCTGTTGGCCATAGATACAGGCACAAACAGCACGGCTTGGCATTAACAGAATGTAATTAGGTGTTTCAAATTACTTTAAATCTTATATTGGGCGTCAGGGCTCTTCTGTAATATATAACAATATGTCTGGGTTCTATTTTGGAATCATTTACCAAAAGGTTAATGGCTGGTGGCACACAAATGTGAAGCAGTTTAGAAAATTGATTCGGTCGGGCCAAATAGCCACAAAGTTGATCTGGCCACATGTTTCTGGACTACAATTATTTTGTTGCCCTGAGTGTATTTAAAGTCTAAATTCCTGCTGTCTTCAAGATTTCATTTAAAAAAATACAGTTCATTGGCATCAGAAAACAGTCATGTCTTGAAAAAAAAAAAATAATAATAATAATTTAGGAAAAGGAGCAGCCATCTCTCCCTTCATTCCGTCAGGATTTTGCCAGAATCATTCAGTCCCAGTCTACAGGGAGTTGTGCTCTCACATCTGCGCTCCTCTAAGTCAGAAGCCAACAGAGAAAGAGAATCTCACAAACCTGCCCTGATCAAATTAATTCACATCGAACCAGGCTGCCTGTTTGTCTGCACACTTGGGCCCCAACCAGATAAGCTGATTATAACACAAAATATTACATGCTGTCCTATTTGTTCTGATCCAGTGTTATCCCGATGTCCCTGGTAATGCAAAATCACTGACCTATGAAATGTCAAGGTAGACTAAGATGGATAATTACGAGGTATATACACTGATCCTTCAGATCCAAACTGGTGCAGCCTTTGGTACACATAGGACTGTTAACCATTAGATGTGACAATCCATCTACAGCTGTAATTTATAAAATGATTGAGGAGTCACAAAAGCACAGGGACTCCCTCTTCCACCCTGGATTGCCACCTGTGCTCTACTGTATCAGACAGCAACAACACCTATGTGTTGATGCTGTTGTGGTTTTGTGATTCATAGCATTAGGGCAGCGGATTTTGATATACAGTCAGCACTATCCAGTACCAGCTCTGATGGTGCATCCCCTTTCTCTGCCCCATTTCAAGCCTCAATTCATTTGGATGTAATGATAAACTCTTAGCAAACGCTAATTCTACACTAGCTGGCGCTAATTTAACCATCTTCCTGCCCCACACAGTGAGAACTCAGGCTGTTACAGGCGAAGGGACTGTCACCAGCTGAGGTGGCCTGTCTGCCACTTTGATCCTGAGCCAGAGCCACAGACATATGCTGCTCCATCCTGCAGGGAGGAGCTGTACTGGATGCAGGGAACAGCTCTCCATTGCCTTTCCGTTCATTAACTACATTTCAACAGCTGGTGACCAATTAGTTTGCTCTCCAGATTGCAAAACCAATATAATGAGTACACCTTAACTTTTGTATTCTTTGTCAAAGGGGAACAAACTTAATGTTGGCAAAATATAATTTGTACAGTGCTGCTATAAACAGTCAAGAGCTGGCATGCATGTTTTGAGACTGGATTGTTTCCATTTAATTCAGGCAGATCTTTGTTTTTTTCTAACTTGAACCTCAGCACCAGGCTTAAACATCCCAATCTTCAATGCTTGCCAAGAGCTGCTGTCAGCCTGGCCCCACTGAGGTGTCCATTAATGGGTCTTTAAAGAAAGTCCAGAGAAAGAGGAAAATGGTGAAGAAAGTCATACGTGGCCTGGTGTAGAGGATCATTTGCCTGTAAATGTGCGAGTTAGAAAGGCTGCCTGTCTGTGAATTGATTATTATGAGGTGTCAGGCTTGGCTTTTGGCCTCAGCAAAACCAGACAGACTCTGATGTGAGGAGTTTTCACATTAGGATGTGGGTGAAGAGATCCTGTGTCCAGTAATGGGAGACAGGTGGTGCCCAGGAGGAGATAAAGAGTGAGGCTCTCACCCCGCAGGAGTCTGGCACAATTGCAGCGGAAACAGACGCCTTTGCCTCCCATCTGGGGGACACTCTCTAACCATCATTGCCAATTTACAGGACTAATTGAGTGTCCTGGTCATTACCTGAGCGAGCACTTGCTGCCTACAGCGTCCAAGTGCCAAATCATACAAGTGGTCAGTTGGAGAAACTATGTAATGCCAGCCATGGATACAGACACATTTGATTCAGCTCTATTATTATCACAATGTTTGCAATACAATATCTAAGGAAGGCACAGGAACAGAACAGGCAAAGAAGTAAATAAAAAGACAAAAGACAATGAACAGCAACAGTGCCAGAGTTTGCGCGCATGTGTGTGTGTGTGTGTGGGCATGTGTGTGTGCATTATTTCAGTTAGTTATTTCATCCTGCAGTGAAGGACATTTTAAAGAATTCATTGAAGAATGCAACATTATACATTAATAAAATATAGTGTTTCTGTATAAAACTTAAGAGTCTGCAGCCATGATAGTGGCTCTGTGGCTCCGTACTTAATGCTAACAGCTAATACTAACATGCAGACGCTTGGCGGGTAAAATGTTTGACATGTTCATCATCTTAGTTTAACATGTTAGTGTGCTAACATTTGATAATCAGTAGTACAGGTGTGTCTGGGAATGTCTTTATGAATGTCTGTACCAAATGTCATGGTAATCTACCCAGTTGTTGTCAAAATATTTTACTTAAAAAGCACAGAGGTCAACCATATGGTGACAAAAGAGGAAACATATCAAAAGTACCCTTTATAGTATTGCAAGTTATTTAATATTGTATAACAATGCTAATCTGGGGAATTTAGTTAATGGAGCACAACATACATGGAAGACAGAAAATGTGAACACAAATTTTCACGTACACTGACAGACACTGTGGTCACACAGACATAGTAGCTTGGAACAAATAAGGAGGCGTCCCTGCTGAGGCTCAATTGAAAACAAATTACTTATTTTTACAGCAGAGAGCCCTGTAACTCCAGGGTAAATGAGGACTGGAAATCTGAAACTAATTTTGTTTCAGCCTGTGTCTCCCCAGAAGCCACAGTGAAATAAATTCTGTAATCAACGGACCTTTGCAGGTAAATTAAATTTAGCAGGTATCATGATCTCACAGATGCTCTGGACAAAAGATCATCACAGGTGACATTTCTGTCAAACTGAATAGGAGTTAAGATTAATACGAAGCCTGCTGTGTATGACCAACAGCATGACAGAAAGTGATTCGGTCGTGCGGGAGTGACAGAGTCCAGCATTAGCATATAAACAACAGCCTGGAGTAGATGGCGGCTGCTGCACAAGGCTTGATTGTAAATATGTTCGTTGGTCCTCATCCAGAAATCAGAGAGGGACTGTCAGGACTTTGATTCCTGAACACAGGGGAGAGGATAAACAGCAGAAAAACAACAGGCTAACCTGTCAATCATTGGACTCTCCATTTCCATCACTATGAACTCCAATTTGAGTATTCAGGAAAAAAAAGCTTCCAATTTAGTTTTTTGCTTTGGAAAAATTGACTCAGAAGGGTGTAAAGCAGACAAGTGGGTGGAAGACAAAGAAAGGTTAGTTATCATTCTTTTCTGTATTCAACGAACAGCACAAGAAAAAACACATCTCACTATTTGAAAGGCCTTCATAATTTCATGCTTCTTGCCAAAACAGGTGACAACATATACCTGGAGACCGCCACACAGAGTCAACCTGACTGGACGCAGTGTCGATATGTGTGTGTGGTTCTCAGAAAGGACACTACTGTAGCCATAGCCATCAATTTCTGCTGCCTCCACTCAGCAGGGGCTGGGTGATGCTGGTTTGAAGGGAACAGAGCCAACATTAGTACTGATCCAAGCAGTTTAGGCTCACTGGAACTCATTACAAATAGCTTTCACAAGCTCTCATACAATAGCACTGCTCGTATGTTTGAGAAGTTTGAGCACAACAAGCATGTCCAACTTTTCACAGACTTTGTATCCTCCTTTTGCACAGCTGCTAGTAAACAGTGACAAATAATACAATGTATAGTGTTTGATGGTTGCTTCTATTAAAGTACAGTCCAGTGCAATCAGTGAATATACACTGCAAAATAAGCCATATTCTACCCTTTGTGTAACACAGGACCACACTGTTTATCTTTCCACTGAGAACACTTAAGCAAATGTTGCACTGCTCTCAGCAGTTACCATGGCATTTGTGCTGGCAAAGTTTTTATTTGAAACTGAAGAGATGCTGTTTGGCAAAAGGTTTTACATCAACATACAAGTTGTTGCAGAACTTAACTGTGCTGAGATTCTCATTACTCCACACATAATGTAATGCCACATCAAAAGTGTTTCTGTGCAGCCCAAAATGGCACAGACCGCACTGTCGTGGATTGGTTTATGATACAGAGTGTCTCCATTTTTTTCAAAGCTATTTTTCATGCTTTGAAAACAAAGAACAGAAGGAATAAGATAGATTGTATGTGTGTACGCATGAGAGTGTGAGAGGGTCGCTATAACTTCGCTGATATCCCAGTTTATTTAATTAAACTACTGAACTATTTAAAATATCTGTCTGAGGCTCATTTAACACCTTAATAGAGTCTCCGCTAAATAAAGATATCTGAGGTTCAGCTAGTGTGAGATGTCAAAGCAGACATACTCCCAACACACTAAGTGGACTTGAATGGAACATAAATTCAATTAAATTCAAATTCCATAGTTATTATGATGTTTGTTGCTTAACTTGCATTAAAAAAAACTACACAGAACGTGGTTTAGTTTAGAACCAGGTTAGCCGGTTAGCTTGCTAAAATTGTAGCTACAATGTAATGGATCAACAATTTTACAATCTGAAAGGGACCAGACTTCTTAATAGCTACTTTTGACAAAATATTCTACTGCTAATACTTTTGCACTTTCTATACTTCACTTTTGAATCAAGCGACAGCCTCCGGGTCTGAAAAGTAAAGCCAATGAGGAAGTGCCGTAAACCTGCAATCTCTCTAACGGCCAGTAGAGGCGATTCCACTGGCTGCAAAAATAAGTCAGATTGTATAGAAGTCAATGAGAAAATGACACTCCTTCTAACTTGATTTATTACCTGAGTAAACATTTTCCCTATGGTCTCAATTGCTAGTTTCAAGTCTTCTTCAGTACAGCAGGATGTTCATTTTGTAAATTCTGGTCACATTTAGACGAAATTAGCTGATAAAGCATATGCCTGAGGGCGGGGCTACAGCTTGATTGACAAGTCATTACGGTGGCGACCACCAATCAGGGTAGATGCAGCACTCCCTATCGTCAGACTAACGTCACTTCTGGCTCCAAAAAACCAAGATGGCGCCAAAACACAGAACTCCCGGCTTCAAAACGGCCGTTCACAAATCAACGGGTGACGTTACGGAGGCTATGTCCACTTCTTTTATACAGTCGATGTTTTGAATGAAAGACTTACAATGTAATCTGCTTTGCTAACAGTGAATTTCTTCATGATTTTCATGTTACACTATCATTATCAGTAGACGGCATATTAGGAATTCAAAGTGCATTCAAGGCTCTGTTAGACCTGCCAAGAGCACTGTGCAATATGGCAGATCAAACAATTAGTGGAGACTATGTCCATTCAGAGGTCCGATACTTCTGAAAATATAACCCTCTACTTTGCATTAAGATGAGGCAGAGCACACAGGAAGTCCACTGACAACAAAGGACAGATCATCCTCTCCTCTTCCGCTGGCCCCCGCTGACCTGCCTTCACACTCCAGTACACCGAGAGAGAACCATGCTGCAAGCCAGCGGCAATCCACAGCTTTTACCGACTCCCTAAAATCAGACTGCTGTAATTTGGTATACAGGCAAATCAGTGCACCATGCCTTCTCGTTTACCTTGAAAAATATGAACTAAGAAAGGAACAAAGAGGGGGGTCAGTGTAAAACAGAGAAACGGAGAAAGAGATGAAAATGGGAGAGAAAGGGAAGATGAGAGAGAGAGTGATTGGTAGCTGGCTGCCATTCTGGCCCGGTGGCCCCACGGCTGATGCAAAGGGTTGCGTAATGGGTCTGCATGCAGTGTGAAGCACAGCAAACAGGGCTTCAGCACATGTAGCTGAAGAGACCACTCAAGCCTTCTGGGGAAGGGAAGCTATTTCAGTGAGCACATACATACACAGGATGAGACAGCCGTGTTTTGACACAGTGCGCTAAAAATAGCACATTCTTAATAGAAAAAAAAGAGTGCCAGTCAAATCCAGGCTGGCACGGGAGGGGAGAGATAAAACATTTCTTCCAAAGACAGTCCTGAAAGCTGAACTAGGGGGCATGGTAAATAAGAGGAGAGTGACATGTTGCAGGGCAAACCACTCAGAATCTGAAACCGCTCCCGTCTCAGTGAGACTGTGATCCCACCTGACACGCGGCCAACAATCACATACAATACATGAACTAAAGCAATTAAGAGTCAGCATGAGCAAATTTGCAGATCTGTTATGTAATTCTCAGCCTGTGGGGCCGTGTGTTAGGAAATGGCGGCAGACAGGCCTGTTGTGTTTTCTGCTGCACATACATGGCCATTAATCACGCTCGGTCTCTTTGCTCTTTTTCTATTTCAAGAGAAGCGGAGGCCTGAAGGCAGCGGACCTACGGCACTGCAGCACGTGCAGGCTGGACTTCAGCATCCCTGCAAATGTCACACAATGTTAGCTCGCTCACTGGAGGGCAGCCTACGGTGAGAGGATCACGGGAACAATCTATAAATGGCACCTTTGCACCTAACTCTTTATGAATGCAATGTTTGCTAATGCTTTGATCTGAGACTCCCTCTGCTAAAATAATGACCTTAAATGTGGGCTTTTGGTGATTTCTCCTTTTTAGAGGTATTAAATGCATCCGATGAATGTGAATGCACTCCTAAGCGCCTCAGTTGCAGATAAGAGAATCGGTTGCCCGAATAAATGCAAAATACACTCAAAGGTTTAGCAGTGCAAAAACACCAGCTGCATTTCCACCCTGCAGGGAACCATAGGGAATACTGATGAGTACAGGTATTTCTGTAAACAGAGCAGGTAGATCAGGACACATGAACAGGTATTGTGTGTGTTTGAGCCACGTAAAAAAAATCTCTCTCTCTCTCTCTCTCTCTCTCTCTCTCTCTCTCTCTCTCTCGGGTGCACAAGAGGAGATTTCTGCAGGGTGTGTTGGAGTGTGAGTCATCATCAGTGCAGAGAGAGAAAGAGGGGAGAGGCATTCTTTAAGTCGAAGGCAGTGCTTATGGCACCAATGCACCAAGGAAAATACCAAACACCCTGCCTCTTTAATAGGGTTAAAATCTACCACAAAAATCTGTAGGAACAGGGCTCCCAGCTGGTGAATGTATATGTTAAATCAGTGTTATGCAACTACAGGTCAGCACAGCAGCTCCAATGTAGCCCATTGAATGATGAGAGAGTCAGACACTGTTGGGTTGGGCCAAAGCCTAAGCTTAATGTTTGAATAATAATGAGCGACTTTCCACTGTGCTCATGTTACTGTAATGAAGACGGCCCTGCAAACACTGCTGTAGTTCACAAGGTATGAAATGCTATAGAGTGTAGGGTAAATCTAAAAAGAATTCTTCAGAACAGATTCAGTAATTGACATATTAAAAGGTAATTTCTAGAGCTATTGATTGATTAGTTCATCGACAGAAAATAATCAGCAATTGTTTTATCGTCCATTATTAAGCAAAACCTCAAAATATTCTTGGGTTCCAGCATCTCTAATACAATGATCTGCTGCTTTTTCTTTTTGATATTGGACTGCTATTCAGATAAAATAAGACATTATTTTATGATGTTTTATAGATCAGGTGATAAAAGGTTTCATCAACAAAAGAAAAGGCTCAGATTAATCAATAATGAAAACTAAATAGTTTACCCCAGCTCACTTGCACATAATTCTCACAAAATTCGAAACATTTATCGTATATCATCAGAGCCAACAAATTGAAATAATGTCTTACAAAGCTCTAACAATATATAGTGTCTGGAGGAATCTGGCCCTTTGTGCCATGTTTTGTAAATAAATAATGATGCTGGTTTCTAGAAATTTCCAGATACGGAAGAGGTGGAGCTCAAACTTTATGTATTTTTTATGAAAAAATGATGACTGAATATGTTACTAAATGACTTGTTAAAGTAAACATCCTCCACAGTAAACAGTTAACATAAAAATAACTTAATTACACAAACTCAATTTGAAAAGAGAAATTGGAAAAACAAGCACTTACTATCAATGAAACATTAAATTCTACAAGGATTTATTGTTTTAATACGACAGGGATTCTTTTTAACGGTTACAGCAATAGGATCCCAGGAATTCCTTTCGTGGGACTATAATGAAAGAGTAATCTAAAAACAGGTCAGAGGACTTTCTGACACTGACAGAGCTTGGCTACTTGTCCCATCGTGAAAACATCAAACGGACACAATTCAATCCACTTGCCCAAACTTTCCCCTCACCTCCTGAATTTTCTCACCCACACTGTACAAAGGTTACTTCTTCCAAAGCGCTCACTGGCTCGGCCTTACCTTCTCCCAAACAGAGACGGTGCAAGCCTTAAAGACTAGTTCCCTCATATCCAGGCAAGCAGCAGGTAACAAGCGGTAGGTTTCTGTCTTGGTCTCTGTCCGGACTGTAGCGGAGCTGGCGAGATAGACAAAACTCTCTTCGCAGAACTCTAAAACCGCAGCAGAAGTCTGCAACCTGACCCTGAAGTTCAGCTTAAGTCCATGCTGCTATCCAACCCAGGTGATTAAATTACTGCATGCTGCAATAGCTCCAGTCGCCATCACATCACAGACTCTAACTGATAAGCAGTGTGTTTGACCCAGTATTTTAATATGAACTCAATAACAGCTACATGTGGTAAAGGACAGCCTGTCTATTCAGCAGCTTCTTTACAATGTAAACAGGTACTTTTTGACTCCCAGCCATTTTCTGGTTTTTCTCTTACTCTCTAAGGAAGTGCAAGTTAAATATTCAGTCCCTGGTAAGTGGCTCTCTGCCATATTTTGCTCTGTAAGACCTCTGTCAGACTACGCTTTTGCAGAGTGGGAGATTGGCTCATAGCTATCCTTTTTGGATGCCGATAAAATATACAAAATATAGTGGATTTCAGTTAGTTTATTCACTCTGATTTCACACTAATCAGCACATTCACAGCACTCTCGCAAGCTGGCTCTCATTTCACTGGATAGCTGTGTGATACCTAAGACATCAACTGAAAAAAAAAAAAAAATACAGAGAAATAGAGCAAACAGGAGAGGGAGAGAGATGCAATCTAAGCAAATGACCCAGAAAACAACCTTTTTCTGGTGGAGTCATTGAACAAAAAGTCATGTCAGCAGTGTGAGTCATCCCAAGTCGGTCTGTCAAGACCACTTGGCCCTCACACTCATCCCAAAGTACCTACTAAGAAGAAAATCTCACAGAGGACAGCATCTCAAATGCAGGGAGAGACAGGAGTCTGAACTTAACAGTCAACAACAAGCTCAGAGAAAAAAACGGCTAACCACTGAACAAAACGCTCTGATGAACAAGCATTCCCGACTGAGACAAAGGAGCAATCCGAGGAAGCAAGAGAGGGTTATAGCAGGATACAATAACAACACTCCAGACACAGACACAGCTCATCGCAACTGTTCTGACACTGTGAGTGGCCGGCTTATCAGTCAGCTCCTCTGTCTGTATGAGAAACGCTGGCAGCCATCGTTGGCCTTTAATTCCACCCAGGCACCAATCTAATTAAGGGGTACTAGACTGAGCACAATCACCGATCTCCTGATGATTTACAATTACACTATGATTTCCAAATAGAGTTAGTAACGTGTTCTACAATTGTGCATATTTATGAAGACAAATAATAAAAAACATAGAGTATTAAGTGCACTGAGCCCAAAACAATTGCCACCGAGTGTACTGTATTATTAGAGCTACAGCCATTATCTAAACCTCAGCATATACCACCAAAACTAAATGGATGGATGGGCAATAGTGGCCTGGTAATTAAGGCACACATCACAACTCCCCTGGTCTGATTCTGGCTGTGGATACCTTTCTCTCTCTCTTCCCGAGTTATTTTTTTTTTAATCTCCATTGACAACTGTCCTGTAAAGGCAAAAAAATGCCAAAATCAAACTGGATTAGCATGGATGGATAAAAACACTTTGGGTCAAAGTTCGTACAGCGAAAAGGAGGACAGTGGGGCCATGTTTGTAGTAGCACTCTGAGCAGAGAATCTCAGAGAGAGGCAGAAGGTAAACACCTGTGAGATCAGGAAAATACCTTTCAAGATGCAAATTGCTGCCGGATAACAGGCAAGAAAATAAGGTTAGTGTTTTCCCCCTAAGGTTCGTGCTGAGCGGTAACAAATGGGGCTATATAAGGCTGTGCTTTGGCACAGTGGTGCTTTAAATTTAATGCTAACATCAACATGTTGACATGGTCTTAATGACAATGCTAACATGCTGATGTTTTTAGCAGGTTTAATGTTTACAATGTTCACATCATAGTTTAGCATCTTAGGCTGACGGGAATGTCAGTTTTACAGGTATTTGGTCATAAACCAAATTATTGGACAAATTAAAATTTTGACCAGTTGATGGCACCAGATGAAAAGTCAAGGGATCACCAAAGTAATAACAATACATGCTGAGGGGAACATGAATGTCTGAATGAATTAAACTTTATGACAATCTATCCAATAGTTGTTCAGACATTCACCTAAAACCACATCATGGTGGCGCTGGTGGAGAAGTAAGGGGATCACCAAAGCCATTAGGATTCATCCTCTGGGGACAATGAATAACTTTACCAAATGTCATGGCATTCCATCCACATCCAACAGTTTTTGAGACATTTCAGCCTGGACCAAAATTGTGGACCAATCAACCGACCGACCAACATCGCCATCCATAGAGCCACGCCACTAGCATGGCTAAAAATGCCCTAAAAATAATCTAAATGATGGATAAAGAAGACTCCGGGTTAGAGGAAATTATGACTCTTTATAGTGTTTAGGCGTGAACTGTCCCTTTAAACTGCTCTTTTACTTGACAGTGCAGCTTGGGGACTTCAATGACAGGCATTGTAATTAGCCACCACATAATGGGAATGACCTTATTAAGCTGCTGCTGGGTCACAAGCAGATTTGGGTTACCAAAACACACGAGCTGCCAATGATTCTTTTTTATCAGGTACCATCTTTTCATACTTTTTTTCTTTATCTCAATTGGTGCATGAGTGCACAAACACACACAGATACACAATGTCAGATCTCTCTTTAGGTGAGCGACTATCAATATTTATGCACTGGCTGAGTCCATATATACCAGTGGCCAGTCCAAAAATCAATGCATGCCTGCTACATATTTTAATCTCCCAATGAAGGTCACATTACTCCAACAACGCCTGAGAGGGCGAAGCACACACACACTCGACTAAATCAGCCAGCAGCTTTAGCATTCACGCCACCCTGACCCTACCCCAGTTCAACTAATGTCACTGAACTACATACTGTATTAAAGAGTGTAAAACCAGAGAGAGCTCATCAGCCATAAATGGATTATAAAAGCCATCACGTGGCAGATGCTCTCGCTGCGTCTGAAACGGCTGTGTTTCTAGGGTTTAGCCCTGTGTAACTCATGTACATTATAGATGAGGCAGAGGAGAAGGGGAGTGTTCAGGAGAGCACTATCAGTTACCAGAAGGCCAATCTAAATCTCCCCCATCATGACTAACCTCTATTTCAGAGCCACAGGAGTGACACAGCAGCGAGCTCAGCCTTCCCTGCAGGCAGCTGTAAACTTAGGCACAACTCTCCGGCCTCCGTGGAGCTGCACCGAAAGGGGAAAAAAAACAAAACTGTGTTCTCATTTTTAAAGCTGAGGGCCTGCCAAAGTGATTCCTGCCATCACATGAATTTGTCACTTTGCTAACAGGGCTCATGAAAGTTAGATGAACATTTTACGATCTTGTTAAAACCGGTTACATTATTAAAAGGGCACATTCATCCTGCGAGGCGAGAAAGAGAGCCTGTAGCAGATTGAAATTTTAATAAGCTCAATGCAGTGGCTAGAGATTGAGAAACTTGGCAGAGATTTAGCTTTGAAATCCTGAATATGGGCATGAGATGATTTAGCCTCATTGTATCATGCATGCACTCAAGCGGGTCAAAAGACAGGGGATTCTGCAAACCTGTGATAAACCCATTAACCGGCTTAACTTCAGACACTTCCCCTAGCATTTTAATCTGTGATATGAAGCAATGTTTCTGCTGCTATTTTTAATGTGGTCCCTTTTATTTCAGCATAATAAGATACTATCAGGACTACATATTACAGATTATTACAGATTTTGCTTAACTTTACTGTACCGGCATGTTATCTCAAATCTGCATGTTTTGCAGCAATGGTGATTCTTTTCCCTGCATGGTACCACACCACTGCTAAATGAATTCAGGGAGAGTGGTGTGATGTGAAAGCCCATGGCCATCATGACAGGCCAGACTGTAGATGAAGGTGACTGGTGTCAGCAGGCTCGGAAACACCTGACCCTGGAGGAGACTGGAAAGGACTCTCTCTGCGATCTCTGATAAGGCGGTGATAAACGTTATCTCAGCTTCATACTGTAAGTGTACCGTTATCTGGTAAGGTAAAGGCCCAACCATTGAGTACATACAGTGCTGTGTATGTTTGTGCGTGTGTGTTTGCCCTTGTCTGTGTGCATGCTGGCAACAGACACCCTGTTTGTTAAATCATGCCATACATCCCGCCAGCTCCTTGCAGACCTGTTACAGCAGAGAGGCAATGGGCCTTGTTCCAATAGCAACACAGGCTTACAGTTTACATTCAGAGCTTGTATCTTAGTCGGGAAATAAGACAGGAGTCAGAACCATGTTTACTGCTGATGAATGTTAACATTTGCACAGAGTAGTTTTGAAACACTTATTTGATTATTAAATTGACATTTATTAATTACAATTTGAAGTCAATTTGAAACCATTTCTAAAGTAAAAATACTAAACATTCATAGTTTACAGCTAATTTTACTCATTTTTGTGTTAAATTGTTTTCTACAGCCATTTATAGTCCTCATAGACTATATGTAGCCTATAGGTTTAAATAAAAGCTGTGTAACTGCTAATGGTCTGAGTGGAAATGAACAGTGAAAATACAACAGGAGGGTGGAAAGTGGGAAAACAGAAGTCAGAACTGCAGTAGGCCATATTGCATGAATTTTCTTTAAAAACTGCAGTTTGGTTGTGTATGTAATAGAAGAGGTGGCCCAACTGGATGTTAAGTTGGTCTAAAGTGATAGACCATAATAGCTAACTACGTCATATTGCAAAATAGGAGGTTGTGCATGCAATGGGACAAGATCCAGATGGAAATGCAGTTAGTTTGTAGTATCTATGAAAAAAATGGGCAAGCCACTCACAAGAAATCTCACTTGACCATTTTGACACACTTTTGAGATGGTTCCTTATTTCAGCTCATCATTTTCATCTCTGATCTCAAGTCTTCAAGTCCTAGGCTTCAATAAAGGATCATGAGGTAAAAATAACACCTGTGCAACATCAATCGAGCTTTATCGTGCACTGCTCAACAGATCTGATGACGACTGGTAAAAAGTTATTGAGGATTCATTTTGTTGAATGTCTGAATCTTAAAACTTAAAATCTACACCTCAATGTTTTTAGCCTATAGCCTATATGCCGATACATTTTGGCAAATCTGCATTTTTTAGCATTTGACAGTTTCTTGTTTTCCTGTCTTATAGACAGGCAAGAATAGATGTGAAAGAAGCATTGCAAAGTGGAAAAAAATGCACAAAAATATGCTCCAATTCTCACACATGCTGCACAATGTTAGGCAAGTAAACTATTCTCTCTTTAGCTGTATTTGCCATCATTGTAGTAGAGAGTTGGGGCTGCTAATAGAGCATAAACAAACACATTGATATCAAGGAGAAACCTGGATGACCCCAGTGCATCAGTAAGACAATGACGGATAACTAGTCTGTCCACTGGAGCAGCAGAAAAGGCTGCTGAGTGAATGGTGTGTAGCAAAGGCAGTGTGCGGTCCTGGGTCAGCCAGCAGCATCTGAGCGTTAATAAGGGGGGTAATTGAATTAGAGGATCAGTGGAGGCCTGTAGTGTGGGCGCCACGCGGCTCTAATTTCATTACAAGTGATGTAAACATGTGGTTGGCCCCCAGCGCAAGGGCCTCCCACATCAATACAAGCGCACACACAAAAACACATTGCTCACTTCTGGAAATAAATTACAAAACCACAAATCTACACCTGTTTGTCTCGTGGAACAACCTCTCCCACCATACAGAGATTTCAGCCTGTTTGTCAGCGAGAGTTGTGAGGTTACACTAATGAAGTAATAAAGATGGTTCGGGGGAAACAATTCAGCATTATGTGGCACAAGGAAAACTGGAACACATCGTCTGTGCAGCATCAGCTATACATGGTGAACTATTCAAAGTGTGGTTCAGTGGTTGGAACTGTTGTCTCATAGCAGGATCGATTCTCAGTCTGTGTGATGTTTATTTTTTCTGAATATGAATAAATATGAATAAATGATAAATCTGGCATTGATGGTGGTGTAGGAGTACATGAGACATTAAGTTTACACCAGGGAATATTTTTAGTTATGTTTGTTTAGAAAAACATGATGGGCACCCACAATCTATGATATCCATACTGCAAAGTGTCTGTGTTTTTCCAATCTGCGCGATGCATATTTATGATCAGCACTCTAATATGCGTTGGTCTGATGATTCACTTGACCATCAAACTGAGCGCAGGCGGAGTAAACCCGTAGGCTTGACTGTAGGCCTGCTCCCAGTGATGAATAGTTATGCGGTCAGGAGTTAACCAAGGAGAAACTGTTTGCATCCTTAATAAGTCTTACCCCTCGCCATCTCAGCGTCGACAATGAGACACTCTCAGAGACAGATGGGTAATGGGTCACATCCTCAGCTGTAGCAGGTGGGCCAATCGTAGCACAGGAGGAGAACCGACGGGTATTGAGACAGAAGTAGTCTTTTGCAAAAGTACTAACAGAATTGCATTGCCCAACTCTTTGCCAAAGCATCACACATCACATTACTGCATCGGGTAAGTCAGTAAATCTACTCCACTTTAAACAGCACATCTGTTCATGCAACTCGCATCTATCAAATGCTCAGTGCTGAAAAATGCTCAAACCTCGCTTCGACCAGTCTTTGACAGATGAGCCTGTTTTATTTTTTGACACCCTGGAAAGACTGCCAATTTAGCTCACAAGTTTGCTCCTGCAGCAGAGCAGGAGGAAAACATGTACATACTCATCAGGCAGAGAAACATCCCAGCACTACAACCATTCCTGTTCGTTTTTCAAGGCAATTTCAAGCAAGACTACAATATATAACTTGTGAAAGGAGAAACAACACATTCTTCCTCTTTCAAATTAAAATCTGTGTGCATTAAAACGCACCTTTGCTCAATTTTGTACAACTGCAGGTTTTGCCGATGCAACTTTGTTTGGTCTGGTATGACCAGTAGCTTATAGTGGCTAATGCCTGCTGATGTTAATAAACTTGAGCTAGATGCTCCTGTATTTATTTCACTCATGTCTAACTCTTCTCTGCATGTTATAGTCTACACACTAAAATGTGTAATTATTAGTAGGGATGAGTACCGAAACCTGGTATTAAACTGGGCCCCTCACGCTGCAGCCTCTCCTCTGTTCTCTGTGTTGGGCTGAGCTCCTCCAACTACACTCATTACTGTAAGTGCAATAAAACCTTCATGAGTAAAAAGCCAATACTTTATCAATACACCTGTTCAACAAGCATAAACATTGTTTATTGTGAATTGTTACAAACAAGCTAAAAAAGCTGTTTGTCTGTAGTCTGTTTATCTTAGTTTGCTATGTGTCTTAAAATTTGGAAAATTCTTGTAAACTTCACTGCTGAGACAAACCAGCCGAGGAGGAGGAGGAGGAGGAGGAAGAGGACAGAGGACAGGGGGAAGGACTGATACTGACTGATGTCTGTGTTCTTCATTCTTTCTAAACTTCACTCAGTTTTGTGATGTCAGGAATATTATTTATTTTATTGACATTTTAGATTTGTTTCCAGTAAGACATTGTTGAGTTTATATAGTGACGTTGCTGTTGTGAACATTACTGTTGTTGCTCTGGAAAATAATAAATACATTTTATGTATATATATTTTTTAATGAAAAAGAACTGATAGGAGTATTGATAAGAGTTAGACTGGCATCACCAGACTAATTGGCAAATGCGTATTTGTCTGGAACCTCTGAGTTCATTTTTGATTTCTAAGGGGCATCAACAACAGGTGGAGATCAGAACAATGAGAGCAACGAAACGACATCCTGTCGTAAGGTACGTCCTGTCAGAAGTACGGCCAGACGTATCTGCCAGAGCAAATAAAACATGAGTTCGCAGATTTTTATTGACTAGATAAGAGTGAAAAATCCTAATGATACCCATCCCTAATTATTAGATAGATTTATAATTATTAGATAATTATTAGAAAGTGGCCGTTGTTCAGTCAAGGTTACTTTTTAGAAAGAAAGGGTTTGGAGGAAAATAGCTGTGGAGGTGAATCTGTGAAGGGCTGTTCTTTATGTTATGTTGCTTTTTAGTTTTGCACTCTTGATAACAGATAACAGAAAAATTGTATTCCTCTCACCTTCTACAAAGCGTACAGAAGTAGCTAGTTGATTGGTTGAAAGTATCTGTTCTGTTGGTTTACTATGAGCTGGTCAATGCTCCAAATATGGAGCACTGTATGTTATATCAAAATATGATTAAAACAAAAGATAAGACTTTAATTATATTCTATGACTGCATTTTCTAAAACTATAGATGCATTATTTATAGGCAGCAAAGTGACTGAAGACAGAGAACTGTTCTTTCTTCTGCCACTTTCCTTGATCTCGAAAACTCCTGCAGTCATACAGTAAAAAGCCCTATAACTGAGGAAAGCATTATGCAAATGTCAACTTTTGCAGAATAAGAACTATAACTAAGTATTTGTGAAATTCCCTCTTCAGCACAAATTTGCATGCCTAAAAGAGGACAAGCAACAAGGTAAAACAAAAAAAAAAAGGGTACAAAATCTCTAGGGCAGAGTCACTTTTATCAAGATCTCTCACAGGAAAACACACACGCTGCATAAGAGGAAAAGATGTAACGGCTGCAGATAGCTGTGTACACGAGGAAGATACCTCTACTAAGGTGCATCTGCGGTTTGTTGATTGCATCTCCATCATAAGATAACAGAGCTGCAGGCTAATGGAGCTTGCTGAAGAAGTGCCTCATGCTCTGTCAGTTTTTCATTAACACAATTCAGTATTGATAATTACTGATGCTACGCCAATCCTTCAGGATCCATAATCGGCTGTTTTTCCACTTGAGGGAACTAACAACACCACCTCCAATCCACCTACCCACCCCCTCACCAATATCCCTGTTCCTCCCAGTCCATTTCTCTGTTGACTGAGCAATGCAAAACACCAGCTTAATGGCACGATAGGATGCACGTTGACTTCAAAAGCACTCGTTTCCCAGCAACCACCACAGGTACGAGGGTAGAACTTTTGTGTGACCAGACCTTTTTCAAGATGTTATAATTATCAGAAGATACAGTGAATTAGGACTGAATGAAGGCAACAAATTAGCGCTTGTAAGTTATACCATAAACTCCATATTCCATGAAGTGTCAAAACCGCATGCAGGCAAATGCACAACGTCCTTTACACAGAATTGTTGCAAGATCTTTAGGGAGTTTGACGGATTAACACTTTTATCTACATTCCACTTTTTATACATATGTTATGATTAGGTTGCTTTGAAAACGATGCTGCACGTGACTAAAATGGCAGGCGATCCCTTAAGAAATGTTGACAAGCTAATTATCAAGTAGCCCTGTGACAAGCAGGCGGAGAGTTTAAAAATAAAGTTCACACAACCCTCATTATGCAGACGAACACAGTCAGTAGTGCTAACCTCGCACCCCTTTAATCTACAGCTGGCAGATTTTAGCACAAGAAGGCCACGCTCTCAGTGTACGAGGCAAGAAGGTTAGAGGGCTGAGAATGTCGTGCGTTTCTATGGGTTTGTGCAATGTATCCAAACCCAAAACCAGGGAACATAAAAAGAGAAAGATGATACAGACAACACCTTCGTTAGTTTCTTATGTTACCATTACTGCCAATAAAATGTGTCTCTGTTCCGAACACTAGGAAATATCAGTTACATTAACTGTTCATTAACACACAAGAAGCTGCTAATAACAAAGCTTCAGTTTAAGGTTCAGCCAAAAGATGTCACCCATAACGTCACCGTCTGTGAAAACAACAGTCTGTCCCGAGGAGACACAGGACAGAAAGCCAGCAGCCCCACGCACACACACACACGCGCACAGGCACACACGCGCACAGACACACACATACGCACACACACGACTCATCCCTTTTGCGCAAGCACCACACTGAGGTCTAATCGATGCAGCTCATTCATATTGAACCACAGACGTCAGGGGAAGCCGGGGGAATTACAAGCAGCCTCCGCTGTGAGATCGCAGCCTGGAGGAAGCCTGAGGAAGACAAAGCCAGCTTGGCTCTGGAAACCTGCTGTTTACTGTCCACGGCACTTTCAACAGCATGGCTACTGGCTCTTCTCACTCCAAAGGAAATGACACTGAACAGGTACAACAGTACTTAAACCAAATTGTTAAACAATATGCCATGTTATTACATTAACTGTGAGAAATTTCACCATTTCACCGCAGTAGATGGGTTTCTCCAGTGCTCTGTAGTATACACTGTGCTGACAGATAGCAGGAAACCAGTACTGTCCAAAATAAGAAGACCAATCTTTCAACTGAAAACGCATTATATTTTATTACATCCATATATTAAAAAATAAATAAATAAATAATTTATTAATTCAAAACAACTGATGTACTATTTCAGGGTCAAATTAAACCACTAGGGGTGCCTGGGGAAAAAATCCTAGTTAGTGGTCAATATTACCAAACAAATGTACGATTAATGAAATTACCAGAATTGATACACAGTGAACGTGGGCCTTTAGGGGCCCTGGGAGCCAGGGACAGTTTCCTGCTTTGCATTGATTGTAATCCAGCCTTGATGAGCAGCCGTGTAGGCCTATCTATTTGCCTAGCATTGATTTTACTGTATATCTAGTTCCTGTCAACATCCTCCCTTCCTCTAAAAAACAAAACTGATGCTACAAACCCACACATTAGTTGCCTAGCATCACTGAACACTAAAATGACCCCTCAAGCTAAATATTCATGGGGAAAGTATAGATGATTTAATGTCTACATTTATGTAACTTAATAAAAGTATGCTAAGTCAACAGGCCATTCTGCCAACAACTTCCTGTAGGCTTGTCCTGCTCCTCGGACAGGGATGAGGTCCAAAGTTAAGAGGCACTATCTCCTGACCTTTCCCTGACAAGGTCATGGTCATGAAATACAGAGGAAAACTGACACTTTGACCCCAATTAATCCCAATGATGATTCTAAATGAACACTAGCAAAAGTGAGCACGGCTCATTTAAAAAATTAATCCAACAACTGGAGGAAAAATAAATCATGGTTCACAAGTTCACAATCCAAAGCAGGGAGAGGAACATGAAAGACAGACAACTGCTGAAAGCAAATGCCTCCACAGCAGTCTTCAACTGCCCTTAATGGTCCATGCCCAGTGCTGCATCAACAAGCCTTAATCTCCCTTTCACACAGAGAACTCACCAGTAACTTCTGCTTTAGCCTCTGGTGGCTCAGGGTCTCTGAGCTGAGTCTCAGAGCTCTGCTGTTGTCCTCTAGAAGACGAAAGCTGTCCAAACGCTGCACACCTGGGAGCTGGAGGGGCAAAACTTCATTTCTCAGCTGTGGGGGGAAACAGAAAATAACACAAAAGCTGAAATCATTTAAGTCAAATTAATATAGTAATAATACTGTGTATTTTGGAAACAAAACCTTTCCACAATGGTTAGTTTTCAGTGTGACAATGGCAGTTTTACAATTTGATTGTGCAGTTTTTGGCTATCTTAACTTACTGGTGAAGAAATCTGCTGTCACTCTTTCTCTTAGTGTAGGTGAGTGGCCGCTCAGAGCCAGCAGGTGGTTTGAGTGGAAAAATAGCTAACAGCTACACTCATGCAGTGCAAACAGTGTGTTTTCCCATTGATCTTGACTGGTTCAGTCTGACATTAAAAGGAATAACGTATTTACAGGACTATAGACTACATGCCCAGCTGCTGCCTCGAGCTCACGTTGGACACAGCGTTCCTATAAACTTTAATTACATGGAAAATAAAGTCACTTGAGTGCAATTCAGTTCAAAACATGTGATAAAAATAGAAATATAATGTTTTCATAATGGATTAGCTGTAAAATCAAATAAAATGTACTGGTGGACTGTGCTTGTTAATCTGTGCATCTCATAAGACATCCACTGATTGGTATAATGGTGACTTAATTGTATTATCCCAGTCACCCGGATGCTTCACACTGCTCTGTTTACTCACATTCCAAAATCTCCAAACAACTAAGCAACATGTTGACCTAGTGTATCAATGAAATATAACACTTAAGCACTCATTCAACCAGATACTTACAAACCCACAAGTATAAGATGCCAACGAGGTAAAATAACATCCTCTCTCCATGTTCAACCACTTAGCCAGCAACGCTGATAGCACAACCTAAACTGCTTGTTATTGCCAAGCTAGTGGAGCTGGCTGGAAATAATAATGCCCCCCACTAAATTATTCATGGCTCCAGTCAGGTGGAACCAGATGCTGCTTTTGTGTCATAGAGGGATAGCTGTAACTCGACTCAAGCATGGAAGGCCATCGCTGCATGGAGGTAAAGACTTCATGGAACAAGCGTGGATGCTGCTGGGCTACACACAAAACATAGGATGTCATGACACTCGCTTGGGTGTTTCCATGTGACATTTTCCTGCAAGTGTTCAGACAGAGGACGATGGTTGAGTAGGTTGGTCCAAATGTGGGCGAAGCCTGAGGTGCAGCGCGCAGTTCACCCACCCTGTGTCGGTGTCGCTTTGTACCCCACCCTGACATTTGTGGCCGTGGCCAGAAGATGACCTTTTTTCATCCATGCCATGCTTTAGTGCTGAATACTAATGCTATGGTGCTGTGTGCCCGCCACTCATGGGAACAAGCAGTGCTATTTTTAGCCACATGTCCCCAGCTGCACATCTCCAACCCGGGGCCAATGGGCAATTAGTGTTTGTATCTAATGGCGGGAGGCAGTGCCGTAACCTCCCTAACACAAACAGACATCTGGACAAAGGCTGTCTCTGTCCTGCCCCATAACCCTGCTGCAAGGCACATCTCCCAAAGCCATGCAGTCCCTCCATCCACCTCAACCTTCGTAGGTGCTGAGGAGCTCTTCTCCCTAACATCTGGCTGCCATTCACAAGGTGACTTATTTACCTACTCATGCAGTAATTTGTGGCCTTGGCTGAAAGTGAAATCGTCCTGTGCCTGTGTTTAAATATAAGCAAAAGTGGCTCCTTGGTAAGTCCAAACACCTAATTGTTTGTCAAAGGAGCCATCAATTTTAAATGTCTACACACTGTATTTCAGAATGCTACACGGGGTTATTCACAGGGCTGCAACTAACGATTATTTCCATTAGCAATTAATCTGTCAAATAATTGATTAAACATTAATCCTCTGTTCTATAAAATGTCCAAAATTTGTGAGAAATGCCCAACACACTTTTCTTTGGCCTAAGGTGACATCTTCAAATTGCTAAACTGTTAACAGTCCAAAATCCCAAAATATTCCATTTACAATTATATAAATCGGAGAAAAACAGCAAATCCTCATAACTGCAAAGCCATTCTTAGATAATGTTCAGTATTTTTTCTTTAAAAAATCACATTCAATTGATTTTCAATCATTTTCTGGCCCTCAACAAATCAATTATTAAACTAATCATTTCACTTACTACAAAAGTTTTGAGCAGTACTGTTCATAAACATTTAATCACTGTGTAGACGACTGGAGGGCTCAGACACACACATAGGATCTGATTGAATGACATTTCAGAACAGTATGAGCTCATTATTTGTGATAATTGTCAGGGCTGACGGTAAGCTTTCTGTTTTCATCTATATTAGGACGAATGCGCCATGCAGGCATGTCTAATTAAACACAATTAGACACAGTTTGTTATTCCAGCAGACAGACATTTGGACAAACTCACGTTGGGCTGTAGTCCTAGACTGTCAGCATCTCTAAGATAATACAGTATATTATGATATATTTGGCTGAGAGGGTATAATGAGTCAGTTTTGGAGTCTGTATGTCATGATGGCCTCTTTAATTAATTTTAGTCAGGGAAAAGCTAATTCAATCCACCTTATTACAGCTTGTTCATGCAATTACCCTGTGCCCCTGTACATTGATGGGCCAACATGGAAGCAGTGGATTGGACAGCAGACTTACCAACCCCACAGAGACTTATAACATAGAACAATGTAGTGTGCCCTATCATACAGTTAACAAAGATGAATCACTGCAAAAAAAGGAACCATTGTGCTGCAGCACCCACTGCACAGCTGAGCTTTTTTTCTAGTAATCTGCTGTGAAATTCTACTTGATCGGGACATTAGAATCAATTACTTCCCCACATAAACACAAAGCATTAACTCTGGAGTACATTAGCATTCCATTAATCATCCTCAACATTAAAAGTGCTGTAGAAACAGCAAGTGTGCCTTGAACTGACTGGCACAGTGTGTCTGTAGCACTGCCTGCCAATAATATGTTATCAAAGAGTGTGCAATTAACCTCCAACATGGTGGACAATACACAGAGTAGAGCGTGTCTGTGTAAAGGACGTGAACATTGGACATGGTGTTCAACAACCACCTCAGACATCAGAGGATCCTGCTCTTGTGTGCCTACTGTTGTCAACTGTAAGATGAATAAATTAAATGAACCAAGGTTTTTGGAAAAATATAATTTAGCAAATTTAAGTTAAATTAACATATGCAATATGTAACTGAACACGAAAATATGAGTACAGTGTGGACACAGCAGACACAGTAAGCAAAACCTATAAGCAGAAAGGCAGAGACAGAGATAGAGACCGAGATTGAACCTGTGGGATAAGCTTTTTTATTACAAAGCAAATCCTGACAAATAATCATCACTGCCTGTGGATTTTGGCAAGATCCGCATAATCATCCCCAACCCCCGCCCTCAGGCATGATCGTCCACCTTTCAGAACAGATCCAAACAGCCCTCCACCTCACTGAGCTGACCACAAACACAGACTTTCTGACAGCTCAGAGAGTGCCACAGAAATCTCTAAAAAAAAGTATGTTTCATATATATGCTTTGGGCTTTATAAGTTGTTACTCAAGCATGGCTAGTACAAACTAAAATCCTGGCCAGACAGGTGCTTTGCCTTAGAGTCCAACTTTTTCTCAATGACCTATCCATAACAATGTAACACTGATGAAGCTAAAGCATTAGCATAAGCGTTGTACTACAAGTGCAGGGCCTGCAGCTTTTAATGCAAACATGTGAAAATGTCACAGCAACAAATGAGTAGTTGGCCACATCTGCAAACTGGACCAGGAGAAGATGGCATCACCCTAACAACGAACCACTACAACTAACTCCTGGGGGCTCATCTAATCTCATGCTGTTTACACCAGATCAGTGTTTTCCATCTGACTGAGAGGACAGCTCTGATCAACTCCAGGAACAATCAATTATGAATGCAGTCAGATCTCTGAGGTGATTACTGGCTACTCTCCTCTGACCTCCACTGAAGTCAGCACTGGCAAGTCACTCCAGGGCCGCCTGAGCCCGACTACAGCAGTCAGTCAAACTATAGACGTGAGAACAGCTGGCACAACATATCTACGTGCATTACACTGGGGCAGCAGGAGCTATGGCGTAACACAAACATGTAACATGTAAACATAAACATGCACGTATGTATGTAAAGATAAAACTGCAACACTCACGCACTGGTGTAAAGACACATGCAAGTAGATACACATATATGGACAAGAACATGTACACAAATCCACTGAACATGTGTGTAGAGCGGATCTAGTCCATAGGCTTATATAGCACAAAACATCGACATAAATCTGCCCTCACATGAAAATACCCTCAGGACACCCAAGAGACACATGCTTGCTTTGTCATGCGCGGGACAGTCCAACAATCGGAGCAAGTGGTGCAGCTGCTGACAATGATAATGCACTTTCACTCTGCTGTCACTGAGTCTCCCGGAGCCATCTTTACAGAGATTTCCCAGTGAAGATGGTGTTATGTAACAGCGGCCATGGACCCTGCTGTTCATATCACTAATGCCTCACACTGTGGCGGGGTCACGTGCTTTATCCAGGCCACATCCAGGCGCCAGCAGCAGCAGTGTTCCAGCTGTTACTACAGCCTAGCTTCAGTCACTCAGGACCATGCTGAGCCATGCTCCTCTCACACTGCTACACCCTCCACTGAGCAGCCATGTTCAGCACCTCAGCACTCCTCCTTTCACTTTGGTCTCTCTAACACGAGTGCTGGAGACAATGCTTCGTACTACCAATGCTATTCAGCTTATCCACCAACAAATGTACGCACTGATGCATTCTTCTGGGTTTTTTTAACCGGGCAGCCCAATCAGGGCTACTCAAGGGAAATGGCACTGTAAAGAAAACTTCAAATATATTTATTGTCCCTATTACCAACTGCTAACTGTGTACACCATCTGTACACCCACATTGCCCAAAATTGTTTCACCACTGGAGATTGCAAACTCTACCACATGCTGCACGATGTGAGAGTGTAAGCCATTCTTTTATGACCTAAACAGACCAGATTCAAACAGATTCTGCAAATTACTCTTAGCACCAGCACCACCACAAACACTTGGGGTTTTATTTTTTGAACACTAAGCATTTGTTTCAACCTGCTTCATGGCTTCAGCGGCAAACTGATACCCCAGCATTGTGATATTATACTTAATGATTTTATCTTATCACAGATACATCAGTATTGGCATGTATGTCAGTATCAGTGTCCACAAAATAGTACAGAAATGTCAAAGATATGTTTGAGGAAGATCAGAGACACTTTCTCCATGAGGGACAAGTGTATTTCTCAACTTTAAAGTGGCTCTAATTAATATTTTTATATTAATAATGGATCAAATGTCTACTTGCATGTGAAAGGGAACCCTTGTAGTAACGAACCCACAGAGATTTATCACCCAACTCTGCAGTTCCTCTCACCTTTACTGAGCATTTTAGTGTCTTTCAGCTCGCTATTTTAGTTGTACAGCCCACAACTTTATTCTTTTAGTTGTCTTTCAGTGTTCTCATCAGCCCCATTTCCAAATGCAGCATGTTGCTGTCTTCAGCAGAAAACCTCTGATAAAGTGTATACTACCTGCTCATCACAACGGCAGACAGACAGAGTTGGTGAGTAGCTGGGATAGACAGTAGAGCATTTAGAAGCCAAAGAGACAGATATTTCCATGAGGAGTTGCTGGATACCAAAAACAGAGCTAAATTGAGAGTGAAAATTGGACATTTGCCAGGAGGACATAAACACAGCTCCAAATGAATGGTAATGTTGCTCTGTGTCTGGTGGGTGTGTAAATAAGAAACTGTTTGCAAACAAGCTCCCCATTTTATACCATCATATACCAAAATGATAATATGTCAAGTTGTGGTCACATATTGTTTCCACTGTCCCTAGTAGCTATAAAAATCTATAAATATTGGTCACAAATCTTTAATAGCAAATTTTAATGATCTTTTTCAAAAAATATTTGACTGTTTTTAGGCAAAAAAATATATATATATCAATATATGATTTTCTTAAACTTTTTTTCACAGTATCACACGAAATCCAGAGTACATGAGTCTTCTTCATGTACCATATGAGCAAATACCAGATGGCTTCATTATGGTATAAAATCAGTGACAAGATGCTTTTTAATTTAAATTCAATATAGTTTTTTGTGACTGAAAACAAAATGTCTAAACTCCCAATGTGCTAAATCGCATCCATTTGATGCTACCAGAAAGAGGAAATAAACACTAAGAATGTTATGCACATAGTTTTTTGACCCTGGGCGGGATTTGAAAAATGCTTGATAGGACTCTTACTCTCTCACTGAACTCCCTAACCGCCAACACCACCCTCTCACCTCATCTTGCTATCAACTCATTGCAAACCAAACTAATTTAGGTTAGAAAATATGAATACCCGTCTCCTGTGCATAGTGAAGATAAAAGTCACTTGCTGGCAGCTCAGGGATAACCAGTGAAATGATGAATGGCCATGTCTGCTTGTCAAGGTGGGCAGGAGGAGCTACAGTATGAATGAGAGTTTGTCGTCAGGCTACTCTCTCATAACCGAGGTGTACCCTAATTATGGTAGCTCTTTAAATGAGTGACCTTGGGAGGCAGCAGAAACCTGTGCACACATGCAGACAACATATTTTGGCACAGTGAAAATCACAGTTCAGCCTTCACTATTTATTCCCACTGCCACTCTCTGCTCTCATGACTGCCACCTATAGGATCTTGTCTCAATTGAGCTCTGAGCTAATGAAACAACATCCAGAAACACTAACATCCTTCACATATCTATCAATGAACCCACAGTATCAATTTATAATGCACACACAGGACACCTTTTTGGTATGTGAAAAAAAAAACACTAACCATACAGTATCAGCTGACGTCTTAACAGCCTTCCATTGATAACCACCTACACTGACTGATGAATAATCTGTACAAATGCTTGACAAAATACATGCAAGCAATTTGATCAATATCACATGACTTCTGTCTACCAATTAGCATTCATATCTCCAATTCATTAATGCAACCTAATTTACCCTAAAGATTTTTTCTCAACTAAAGACCAACACATCTCCTCTGCATGTGGACCTTCTGACAGGCATGGCAGTGACAACCGGAACCAACGTCAGCCCAAAAAATCAAGTTATATCACCCACAGACAATAAACACACTGCTCCTGCTGTGCTGACTGAAGTATTTTTTTAAACACATTGCAGCATGTTTTCAGTTAGGACGAGAAACTCAAACAATATAACAATATGACAGTGAATCCTTACTGCATGCAAATGATGTGCAATGTCCTCTGGCTCTTCTCAGTGCTGTCTAACCTGAATATTCTGCACTCCTGTGCAGAACAGCTCCAAACAGGCTGATCCATCTCTGGAGAAATGCATATAAGGGTAGGGGGCTACATGTGTATGATAAGCAGAGGAGTACATTTCAATTATCGTAGCCGCTAAGACTCTGAGACACTAAGACATGTTATGATCATCCTTATCCCTCCAGCAGCAGCAGCAGCGGCAGCACAGGGATCCTGCAGCAGAGGCAGCACAACAATCCCTGGCTCAGAAAAACACACACGGCTTTGACAGCAGACAGTAGATGGTACAGTACCTTAACAGCAGCGGGTAAAGGACCAATGCAGTGGCAGGTGTTTCCTACTGTGTTTGAAGGACAGAAAAGCAGCCAGCAGCGGGACCGGGACGATGGTTATGGCAGCTCTGTAGCATAAAATGGTTCATCAGTGCTCAGCAGAAAGAGGCACAGCCAGGCAGCGCAGGGAGAGAGAGAGAGAGAGACAGCCAGCGAGCATCATTCAGCTCACACTACCGTGGCTGTGCAGCAGAGCACACACATCAACACGCCCCCTTTCTCTCGCTCTCGCTTGCTCTCGCTCTCTCTCTCTCACACACACACACACACACACACACACGCTTAGTCACACAGACACAGGCACGCAGGGGTGCAGAGGCAGTGCAGTACGCAGCAGCACTGAGCAGCGCTCCCTTTCCAGGATGTCTTTCGTCTCCCTTAATCAGAATTGGTCATTCTCTGTCTTATTCTCAGCAGTCACAGACAATCCTGTCAATAAACCCTTCCAGCCACGTGCTCCATCGTACCGCCTGCCCACCTAACCAACACTGATGAGCAGCCATGATTGAAGCTGGCAAGGTCATGTGAGGTTCTCTGGCGTCCCCCTTGGTCTTTGCTCCCAGTTTGTTGCAATGCTTCTCAGCTATTGTTTTTGCCAGCTGATACAGGGGACTCTGCCTCGCCTCGTCATGGGTCATTACGCCACAGAGGCTCCCCAGAGGCTCGGCTTCACAAACCCTCACTCACTCAGTGGCGGGCCAGACCAATCAGCTATCACAAACAGCAGCAACACCATTACCAACCAATCACAGATCGGGAAATCAAGTGCAGAAGGGTATTAAAGGGGATTATTTGGGCCATCCTGGGTTTTTTCACCACAGGGAGATGTGGAGGAGAGCAGGACAGTGTGTGCAGTTTGGCTGCCCTCTGTGGCTGACAGTGGTGGTGCACTCTGTTGTGGGAAAAGGAGAGAGGAGGAGCAGGGCCCAAAACAGATATGCTTTCCTCAGCGTGGATGCCTAGCAACCGCGGCAGCTCCTTACCTCTGTTTAGAGCCTTCCCTCCCCCTCCAGCGGGACCCTCTCTGCAATCCCAATTGAGAGCTCTCGTTGCACTGTGGCTGGTTAACAGTGAAGGCACTGCGACATCACACACGATTGATGTCAAATATTCCCGCCCATGTTCTTTACCTGGTGTGTCAACACTAAAGGGGGAGGTGCAGGAAGCACACCTGATGTTTTCGCTATAACATCAGCTGTAATGGGCAACTGCACTGTAGATAAGATCTCCTCTAGGACCATTAGTAAATTAACTAAAACCATAACACAGCAGGATTAAACGCAGAACTGCAAGCATTAAAGTTCTTTGATCATTTTGACAAAGAAACTGTGTTCACCAATCAGTTTTTATTCTATTATTTATGAATGTAGATGTAATGACTGACCTTCAAATGTCTGATTTAATGTGTCTCCACAAAGGATAATAATGTGGTGCTTTATTTCTAGGTCTATTGTACCATACCATGACACATCAAAGCTGCACAGGTCAAATACTGAAGCTATTTGCTTTGTTTGGGTCAAGTGGGAAAGACAAATGACTGACGGAACTTTTTTTTTTTTTTAACATTAAAACTCTCACTAGATTGGAGAGAGCTATGTGCATCAACTAGCTGCTGCTGCTGGTCTTGTGTTAGTTTATTTTTAAAATAATGATTCAGAGGACGCCTGCCTACCTTAGAACATTAAAGGGAACCAAACCTGTTCAGACAGCTGTCAAAGGTTGTCAGAAGGCAGACCAGGAGCTCCAGGCCTGCCTTAACTCAGCTGGCTGAGACACGTTAGGAGGTGTGAACAACTGTTATGACATTTCCTTTTGTGAAGGGTTCTGCAGATTAACAAAAAACTGCGTGAGGTTCAACAACAACGACAACAACAACAACACGAAGAACTAAGACAGCTTGTATATCCAAAGGCAGAACACAAAAAGGAATAAAGAACTGCACCACCAATGTTCTGAGATAAATATTGATAAAGTCAGACAAAATATACACAAGATATCTTGAGACAAAAACAAATCATTCACAATTTGTACATGATGACCATATACAAATTGTTACGGCTACAGACCAGTGGCACCGACTTCAGTCATAATGAAGTTCCTTGTACAGCAGGTCCTGTCCTACCTCCTGCTGTTTGCCAGCAGAGTGCACTAGTCTGATGTTGTCCATACGAGCCTCCACTGAGCACTTGCATGTCTCTTGTTTCTACATCAGAGACCTGTCTGAAGACTTTGGCTCTGCTTTCAAAACAAGCAAGTTTATTGGAATGACGCACACGCATTTCTCAATATATTGTGGATTTTCTTAATAGGCAGAGGATGTATGAGAGAACAAACCCCTGCTACTCTCTTTGCAAGTACCTGAAAGGGATTCTACTCTCCTAATGTCCATACAAGCAAATGACTGCACAAGTGGCGACCATTTGATCAAGCTATTTCAATTAGGTGAACAATAGCAATGTGGCCCCAATGTGTAACCTTGATCTAACACTTTCAAAACAATAGAGACAAGTACTGGCATTCAAGTACCAGTATGAAAATTTCTTCTTTGGAAAAATGCTACTGTGAACATGGAGGGATTTAATCAACACCAACCAGAGGACGCACCTCCTGTGTCAGCTAAATGTGTGAAAACATAATTACAGTCAATTGCACAATTCTACTTTGCATCCTCGGTCTATAAGGACAGTCAGTTACTTTGCATCAATACCTGCCCAAAACCAGAGCAAGGAAACACAGAAACTACCCCATGTCGTCTTTGTACTGATTCTGGTACGAAGCGACTCTAGCATGAAGTGCTTCATATCAAATGAAAAACTGACTCTTGAAACTAAGAAAATGTAAATGGTAAGCAGATTTTTCTGTAATGTTTGTCAGTGTGATTGAACAGCTGTTGATTGAACTTAATATCTTAATTTTATTGAAATAATTTTCTCTAGTTCAGTAAACTTAACTCGGTTACTTTTACATTTTCACATCTCATGAGATGCTTTCGAACTAATTATTCTAGTTTAGTTAACTTATATTTTAAGGCAGCAGGGAAACTAACGTTTTTAAGTTGAACTTAAAATGATTGACAGTGTACCCTTCTTAAATCCACCACATTCCCAAGCAGGTTCTCACATAGACACACACACACACACACAGTACAAAAACACACACCAACCTGTAATGACAGACACTAATCTCCACATGGACACCAATATAATCTACTCAGGCTATTTACCAACCCAGCTGCATTTTACACATCTGGAAAATAACTGCATTTTTAATTGGTATCTTGTTTTCTGCACTACAGACGCTTGAACAGCCATTTCAAACCAGTTCTGTTCTTTTAAATTGTCTCTTAATTGTGAGTTTATTGTACACAGGAATGCAATAGTTCAATGCCACAACCGTTAATGTAAAGAAAAATGTCTCTACACTTGAGTAGCTCTTCAGCTTCTTGTCTGTCCTTGTGGTGTATTATCATACGTCATATAATGGTAAATTGCTTAAAACTAACAAGATTACTAAATAGGTAAGTAGGTTTTCCACAAATATATAAATACATGTTTTAGTGTGGGTATATACTTTATTATAGACTAATGCAAAACATGTAGCAAAACAGTCCGAATGCAATTAATTTGTTGTCACTGTATATTTTATGCTTTATTTAGTAAAATGCTTATTACATAATGGCATGTTGGGTAATCTCTTTATAAACAAGAAAATAGCTCTAATAATAAAGCATTAAGATATCTTGTTTGTTGGGTAGCTAAATCGTCAGCATAAGAGATGAGAATACAATCACTGAGTGCCACATATGGTTGCATTTGTTAATGATGAGCCTTGGTGACAGTAAAGAGCCCTGGCTGAGGAGTGCAGGCTGAGGTCACATTACGGCTGCAGGCATCAACAAGTGCTGATCCTGCTACTGTCCAGACATGTCCGAATCAAAACATATTCATCGAAAGCTTAACAAATATCACGCAGGCGAAAAACACACCACGCTCACCTTATCTGTGCCTCTCATCTGGCCGTTCTTCTTTGCTGTGGCTAACCTTTGTCTCTGGCTCCACGCTACTTCCCTTTGAGACTGTTTCAGGAGTTTCTCCACCTTGCAAGTCTTCTGACAACCCATTGTCCCCTGGCACATAAAAACAGATATCAAGTTAAACCACGCATTAATCACATTACATCTCAGCGGTGCATTTCCTGTTTGTTACAAGCAGTAACCTACCATGACAGAACGGTTTGCATGCTTCCCCAAACGCTTGTCATGGTCAGCAGTGCCGGATGATGTCATAACTCCAGCATGTTCAGATTATAAATATCTGTATTCAGCAGAGTTACATAATAATGGATGTTGGATTATTGTCAGTACACACAGACAGAAAAGACAGCACAGCTGCCACAGGAAATACATAAAACTATAAAGCCATCTAAAATTAAATTTTGGTGATTTATAAATAAAACAGGCAAGAGAAGAAATGTACATTTATGTCTCCTGAAGCATCTTTTTTTCCATTTTGTTAATTTTTGGTAATGAAATTAAAAAGATGATTGTATCACATGCATGTGGAAAGTAAAAACTGTTTTTAAACAGTGTCATTGTAGAAATCCTGAAAAATGTATGTTTTTTATTTGCTTTGTTAAATCTACATTTTTTTCAAATGCATGGCTAGTTAACAACCATGGTGTGTAAAGGTAACAAAACATTTGGATTGTCTACGTAATTGGACTAGAGCTTTCTACTGAAGTTTTCATTGGTCTTAAAATTGTGATTCACAGTAGCTGTGGGCTATAATGAGACTACAGATTAATAACGCGCTACAAAATCCAGTATATCTGTTAATATTTTACTACCACCCACCTCTCACGCAGGATAAGCCAGGCTCCAGCAGAAATGAGGGAGCAATTAAAACGTCCAGAGGTCCGGTCATCAGTTACAGTACAGTTTCCACTGGGTCATCCAGGCCAGCGTGCTCCAAAAAACGACCGCAGAATAAACCAATAGCTGCTGGATTTTCCTTCCCTGTCAGCTCCAATTCCAGTTAGACCAAGCACTCTACTGTACTAGAGAATTCACTCTTATCGCTTCAGGAGCAGAGACATACCTCATACAGAGCACGGAGTAACAGAAAAACCTTTCTACTGCCTTCAAACGCAATGAGAGCTGCTTCAACACAGGCCAAGTGATGTGACGCCTCCTGCATCACTTTGAGAGACTGCAACATGAGGTTCACTGTTTTCCTCTCATTGGTCGGATATATCTTTGGTGCCTGTTTAGTCATCCCAAACAGTCTTCTGTATTTCATTATGTAAGAGTCTCGGGCAGTTTTTTTAATATATGAAGGCCTAGAAGGTTATATATGCGCATACATGAGAAGTTCACGCAACTGTGCACACAGGCTCTGATTTGGGATCCAGTGTGAATGTAGCAGGGTTTGTACTACATCCAATGGTCTAGGTTTAGTGGCTTGGGCACCCTGACTGCTGTTGGTGGTTGTGAAAGGTTGCCAGTCCTTGAGAGATATGAACATGCTGTGACCAGAGGTGGACTGAGCAGCCAAAAACTGTAAAACAAGTACTCAAGTAGAAGTAAAAGCAGTCATCACAGATGGCACACTACTGTCATAATCATACTTCTTTTACTTTATGACTGATATTATTTCATCCACAGCTGGTCTCAACATGTTAATAACTCCAGTATGGATGTCCCAGTTTCCATCACAGACAGCCACAGATCAGGTGCGAGCCACCACATCCAGGTCTCTCAAATCACATGAAGACAACAAGATTACAGAAGCGGCCGAATCAGTCTCTTATCTTACTGAAAAAAGGTCTGATATCAGATTGACTCATTTAGGCTAATTAGGAGATAATGATGTTTGATGTAATGATGTCACATTTACCTGAGGAAGACCGTATGTTGTTGTATCAGTCATGTCCACATAAATTAAAAAGTGGTTTGTCTTGTTTTTTCATAATTTGCTCTCCTCTTGTCTGTCTGACTTAGCCTGGCCTTTACAAACCTCTCAGTTCATTTTCTTTCCAAGGAGTGTTATCAACGGACACAGACAACCGACCAGAGCAACGGAGCACCGTCCTGTCTGATGGTACGTCCTGTCCGAAGTACGGCAAACACATATTTCTTATCACATAAAGTTTAAGTGTAGGTGTCTGTTCTGCTTTTAGAGAAAATGTACCGTCTGGGCCGTTTAATACCGCCGCTGTAGCCGTCCGGGAAACGTTACGCATCGGCGGCCGCCATCTTGGTTATTTACGGAGAACGGCGCCCGTCTCTTTCAGAAACCCGCGTCACAGCAGATGGACGCTTGTGATTGGCTCGCCTTACCTAGCGCCGGAGGAGAAAGAGCCGGTAGATCCTGACGGTACCTGGTGAGAGAGGAAATGAAACAGTCTGACTGTCTGACTATGACTGTTTAAATGGTTGATACAGTCGCAAAGACGCCCAACATTAGCTCGGATATTTCCGTTAGGAGGAGAAGCAGTATTAAACGTAAGAGCTTTCAGTTCTCTGGACGTTGTCCTGACCTCAGACCGGCAGAGCACCAGCCACTTCAGGTTTCCTCCGGGTCCACACTGTCATCTTTTTGAAGTATAAATATTTAATAATTAAGAGAAATTATGAGTATTTACCAAGGCAATTGAATGTAATTTACAGACATTATACAGTATACTGTATAATATTATAGTATTGCAAAGCTCTATTAACAGAACCTCCTTATATTATATATATATATATATATATATATTTGCTAGTGCTGCAGTCAAACAAGGTTCATTTGGATGCAGATGCTCAAACTAATTTTATGAGTCTGCAGAGACTTTTTAGACTCATCTATTATAAACATTAGTTGCTGGTGGCCTCACAGTTTTTTGCAAGCTTATAGTTGGAAGGTCACTGGTGGATCCTCAAATTGGCAGGATAAATATGGGCAGGAAAAGTGTAAAAGCAGCACTGAGGTGTCCTTGAACAAGGCACTTCAAACCAAACCTGCTGTACTGAGCGCCTTCCAGGTGTGAATGTGTGTAAAAGAGAGCTTATACTGGTTTAAAAATGTGTGCATGTCTGTATTTGTGTGTGTGCACATAGTCCAATTCATAAAGCATGTCTGAAAGGAGGCATTAAGTTGGACACACTTCCTTCCCAGTGCCTCAACTACTCTCTCACAGCAAACTCCTTTGGGTCACTTATCTCCCTCACACACACACACAGACACTCACATACAACAACAACAACAGCAACGCTCTCCATGAAACGGACAGTCATCACAGGTCAGCACCTCCGTCAGCACGTGTTCCCATCAGTGACAGAATAGGTGACCATCTGTAGCTGGAGCAGAGCTTTATTTTGGCTGTGAGGTTCAGAGGTCCTGGGATGTAAGTTGACCGAAGCTGTCATGGCTGCATGAGTGGCTGTGTCAGTGAACCTGAAAGTATTTGTTTGGAAGCATCAACCACTGAGAGAAACCCATGGGTATGGATGATGGCTGCAGAATGAAAGCATCTAAAAACATTTCCTCTCAGTCGATATGTTAAAGGGTGGGGTGGCTTGCACCATTTGTTCCTCTCAGTCTATTGGTTTTTTTGGCAAATTCTAAATTGGCAGTACTGAATTTATTTACTTGAAATTCACACCTTTCACGTTTTTTTATTTTTATCTATATTTGTTGTTTCTTCCAAAATCATTTGGTTGTGCGTCAAAACACTCTATGTCTTTCTCCCTCTCATATGAGTGCCTAACCACCAAACTGCATAAATACTTAAAAAGAATCTGTTTTGGTATCTCCACAAAACATAAAATCTTGGAAAGTCCCTCTTTTGCAATATTTCAAAAGTAGTTGATTTGTTCAGTATAACAATGAGCAATAAAACCATCACCCATAAACTGTCTATGAGTATACTTCTGCTGTCACCATTATAACTTTAAGAAAGGGGCCTCCTTTGGAATGTGTTGCACCATCTGACACCATAGTGCAGGGGGTTTAAATATCTATTTCTCCACGAGTAAAGACGAGATAGTGAAAGATAAAAGATGACAAAGATCTGACACTGATAAGCCAGACAGATGGTGTGGGATGTCCAACTTGCTGACACTGGTAGAAACATATTTAACTAATTTATCTGAGCAACATGAATGAATTTTCTGCGCTCTGCTCATGATTATATTTGAATCAGATGTTCTAAATTCATATTTGTTCAGTTCACAGCTGCGTTGCTATCAGCTTACCTAGCACCATGTATGGTGCTATGTTTATGTGCATTTTTAACAGACACAGTAATATTTGCATATCTATGCTACTTCTAGGAAATAGCACATCCTTGGACTCTGACAAAGCTCTCACTTTATCCTGCCTATGTGGCTTTTGTCTATTATATTATATCATATTCTCATTAAGTAGCTTGCCTTTGTATTTACAATGTCTAAATTTAAGCTGTGAGTAATATCACAACTAATACAAAACCAATGAAAATAAGAGCCATGTTGTAAAACGAAGATTTCCTTTAAGATCTTTAAGATGATTGTATATAATACATGAAGTTAATTTTGGCTAAATCTGCTGGCAGTAGCTCTAAGTACTCTACCTAGCTGCTGACAACGATGTCAGTTGCAACTCTTCATTTTACAGTGCAATGTTTAGAGAAATGAATGTGCATATCATTTAAAAACCATATCGTTATATGAAACAATACACAAACGAGGCAAAATTTTGCTTTGTGAATTGCAGCATTTATTTTAATCACTCCACGGTCAATTTTCTTCTTTCTTTCCTGCAATAAGTTACTTTCATCCAATCACGCATGGCAGCAGCTAGGCTTACAGGCATAGATGTTGCCACAATAGCTGATTGCCTTTTTGTTTATGTCTCGCAGCACCCACGCACCATGCTGGTGACTGCTAGAAATTACAGTCCTTGCCCTCTTATAGTTTTACAACAAATAATCAATTATCTGTTTCACACAAACTTTGACCTACATGATTTTATAGACATGACTACTGTCCTATACAGCTCAGGCCTGGCGCAAGTGGGTAAATTTAAGCAGGATGTTGAATATGTTTACCAAAAGTCTGGCTCTGAAAATGCAGTGGAATCATCTATATCTGCAAAAGAGATGAGATACAATATTTGTCTTGTTTACAACATATTTGTACACTGCCACTACCAGCATAGCTCCAAAACTTAAACAGAGTAACATAGATCTGGATCTGGACATGTTTGTGTGGTTAATTTATACACACAAATTACACATACTTCCATATTATATAATACTTCAAGTGTTTTTGTTTTCTTGTTTGCATGCATATGTACAATTAATTACTGTGATTTTTTTTGTTTTGGATTTTTGTCTGATTCACCTTGGAGGAAACATTTGAACACAGAAAGAGGCCTGCTGCAGGATCAAAGAGAATAAACAAGATTCCTGATCTGATCTGTGAGGGAACTGGCAGTGTCAGTCTGGGGTACAAAAACATTGCGGGAAAGAAAACTGAAAGGTATGTCACTCAGCACAAGTGCATGTGGGTAATGTTACCCACATGCTCTTTGTGGGATGCCAAGGATTGGGTTGTTTGATATGGCTATTTTGACCAATACTTTGGTTTACGACCAAATTCCTGCAAAATTCACATCAGCCAAAGTCGACCAGCCTCAGCTGTACTTTGTGTTAAGTGCTAATTAGGAAATATAAGCATGCTAAGATGCTAAACTAAGATGGTATACATGCTTAACATTACCTGCTAGACATCAGCATATCAGCACTGTCACTGTTTACCTGTGGGTACAGCCTCTCAGTGCCGGTAGCATGGCTACTATCCCTGAATGCTGGTGACCAGCACACACCAGCCGTCGCCACCAATCATCTGCTTCAAAGAACATTTTCGACACGTGGGGTATAAATATCTCTTGCTCCATATACTGTACTCAAGTGGTTAATAAATTGTCTTAATTTTGATTATTCTCAATTCAGACAGACTGCTGGCTGTCAGACTTAACGTACTCCCACAGACTACAGTATGGAACATGGTGTACACTCATGAATGACATCATAATAGTATTATTCAAAACAACCCTCCATAGCTCTCAAAATATAATTTTGTCACACTTGTTCTCATTTACCAAAGCCTCAACATGTGCAGCTTCCCACAGAAATTACTCATCCAAATAAACTGCTGTGTCCAAGTTTAATCACAGTCCATAATATCACTTGGCTGGACATCTAGGATGTCTTGCTCGGTGACCTGAAAACACCCCCATCTTCAGATTTTAAGGACATTCACTGGCATTTCACTCTAAGTGCACCTCTGAAGTTTCCTTTGATCTAATTCAAAGAGAGAAAAGAACTTGCCCTCAGGGGACGTACTTCCACTTTCTTCACTAATCTTGTTTGGTTGATTACACGGAAGTCAAGTGCTTTGTGCAAAGTGCTCATTAGTCCTGAAGTAAACAGCACCCTCTGTTTCTGTTTTCCTGTAAACAAACTGAACCTCCAAATGTTCGGAGGGTTAAAAGAACAGAGAAAAGAAGCCGAATTCTGTCTGACAAATTCAGGGGTGTAGGGAACCTGTATTTATGAATAATAAATTCATCTTTATCACCTTCCATTGAAATAAGCAAGACTTCATACTCATATACTTATTTTTTAATTACATGATTTTGTTATTCTGTTTCCATATAAAATACAGAATATATCTTATAAACAAATAAAATAGAATCAAATGTATCAAAATGAAAATGTGTGCTCTTAAAATAACATAATCCAAGAGTCCTACATTGCAGCATGACTTTTTTCATAACTAATATTTCAGTCATCACACACCATGATAAACACAATTCAATAATTTAAGGTTTCATATTAAATGTCAAGAAGGCACTTTTGTCAGGTTGCTGATTTAGAGTTGTCGATTGATCTGAAAATATTTCTTCTGATTGAGACACAGTCAACTAAGAATATATATTTTTTTATATTTTTCTATTTCTAAAGGACTCCTGAGCTGTAGTAGTCTTACATTCAATTCACATGAATTACAGTAAATATACAAAAGGACAAAGGGACTTAAGGAGCAAACACATATTATACAATCAGTTTATAACGAGAATTACAATTGTCACAATATCTTTTTAATATTAAAGTTTAAAAAAAAGTTAATAAAGTTAGATTTATTTATAATATTAAATAGTTCAACATTTTGGAGGAAAATGCTTATTCCCTTTCTTACCAAGAGTAAGATGAGAAGATTGATATCACTCTCGTGTCTGATTCAACCAGCAGCTGGTTAGCTTAAACAAGAGTCCAGAGGTAACAAAACCAGCCTATTACCACCTCTAAGGCCCACACACTACCACATTATATCTTGTTTGTTTAATCCCTACTCGAACTAAAGTGTAAAAATGACACATTGTGGTTTTATGGGGGGTTATGTGCTGGGAGCAGTCCCTGCGCCTGTCCAAAAAATGGTCTGGTGCATAACCCTCCCGTAAACCTTAACCCTTTTTCTTTCCCCAGTCTTTATGCTATGCAAAGCCACCCGGCTGCTGGTGATAGCTTCATATTTACTGCACAGACGGGAGTGGTATCAATCTCCTCATCTAACTCTCGGCAATAAAGCCAATACGCTAATCTCCCAAAATGTCAAAATATCCCTTTAAAGTCATTAGAACGGGAAATGTCTCAAGGCGATACCCTGCATGAAAAAATGGCAGCAATACAAAACGAACAGCAGTGTATGAATCTGATGTCCTGTCAGTGTTCATTATATAACCGCTAAGGTAAAGGGATGTGTGCTAACTGGACAATTTATTCTAGCTGTACAGAACTGCTCCAGAACAGTGTATCATGAGGTCGGATGTTACTGGTGCAAAGTGGATCACACACAATATACTTTGTTGTGGTCAAGAGATCCTCTCTGTAATGCTGTTGGATAGTGAATGACTTATTGTTATCTTATTATGAAGCTGTTTCATCCGTACAGGAGCGGAATACAGCTGACTGCTGTTAACCATGAAATCCATCACTCAAAGACTCCAACTATTATGACGAGTAAAAGGAGGACCCCCGCAACCCCACACACGGCGAGGCAGAGACGTTTCTGTCAGAGAGAGAAGAAAAGATGAGTCAGAAGTGTTCTTCATGTGAAGAACTGCACTACATATCATTTAAACCACGCAACGGCTAAATGAATGAGTGAATTCATGGGTATATAGCTGAATGGATGGATGGCATGTTTAAGGAGTGGAAGTTGTGGATGAAGTGTTACCTCACGCAGTAGTTCTCATACAGGGGGTTTGGTTAGTCCAACAGACAGGCCAACAATTAATGCAATGACAGCAAGCAGGATCAACAGAGCAAAGGCAAGGATAATGTATTTCTGCCAAGTGAAGAAGAGGTTGTTATTTGGACTTCAACTGAAAGAAGGGTACCATTAAAAAGGCTATAAACACATTCATATGACTGAACTTTGAGATCTTGTATAATTGACATTTACAAATGTATTCATGACACATAATTAGAAAGGAACACATACCCTCCGGGATTTTTTCTGGTATCTCACTGCTTTTTTGGTCTCTTCCTTTGCACTAAAAATGTATTCGGCTGCGTTGGAGACGTTCTTCTCAATGTTGTCAACCATTTCTCCCTGTGCATGAGAGAATCACAGTGCTTTAATTTTTTGCCTCTAATACTGGTGTTTGTCTTGGTTGTATTGTGGGGGTCTGAGGAGGTATCACAAAGGAGATACAGTTTCACTGACTAATTGATAAAGAGTAGCATTTACCCATGAAACTTTCAGATTAGATTCAGCTGTTACCTGAGTTTCCACCAGCATTGCCATGTCCATGAACATCGCATGGAGCTCTCTGATGCTCGACTCCAGACGCATGATGTCCTGGTGTCGTGACTCTATCTCATTTAGGGCCTGGCGTGTGATCTGGGAATCAGAAATGATCTGAGGGAGAAAGACGGAGATACCAGGTAAAACAATTCATCCAAAAACCCCAAATAATTAACTCCTCCACCACTAGATGGCAGTAATAGCAGCAATAACAATATACTGCATAGTAAAGCATGAGGACACTTACATCAGATGCGAAGATTGATGGATTTCCACTTTCTAACATGTTCTCTAGTTCTTCATTGGTGGTCACTCTTCCAGCTAAAATAATAAATAGCAGGCAATGTAAATACTAATAAATACTCTTATCTGTAATGACCTTTAAGTAAGATTGGATGCTAGAGCTAAAAATGCCCCTGGTTACACATCTGGCCTTTTTGCTTTTTTTATGTAGAAATTGTAGTTACAAGACATGATGCGGTCTCTGAAATTTTAACGGCCTCTAGTGAAGATTTTATACTGAAAAGGCTGCAGCTATTGAGAGCTTGTTAGGCAAAAATTTAGATTATTTTTTAAATATTAGACACCACTCCTACTCATGCCCTTTTATTTTCGCTCTGCATGTTTGGTTCAGTATCTGGCATTAAAATATGGATGGCCAGTGGACTGAGCTCTCTCAATTCATTATTGATCAGAAGACGTGTTATGCCTAACAATTTGGTTATGATTTAAACAGCTGCCTATGACTAAAAGATTGATTATCTGACGCACCCTGTTGTATTAGGGACATGTGTTCTTGAGTTCAACGTTCTCGTAGCTTTAAAAAACAATTAAAACGTAACGGTGATATTTTATAGACCAAACTCCCAGAATAGAACAACAAACACAACAAACGTCTGTGTTCAGCCTTGGTACAATATATACTGTTGTGTGTTTAATCCCAGGATGATACATTTGTCTAGCAGTGTTGTGAAGCTGCTGTGTATAAAGCCCGCTGTGTGAGGAGAAGAAGCCTCATTGTAGCTCTATCGATTGAGCCGACAGAAAAATAATGTCTCTGTTATCCGCCCAGGGGACACTGCTGCAAACACAATGCTGAATTTTCCTCAAGGAGTGAGAGATGTGTTGTGTTGTTTAGTGAAACAACAAATTAAGGCTTCATTCCAAATGTGATATCCCCCTTTTGAAAAAACGGATAATGTTTTACAGCGTTAAATTAAAGCACGCTGAGGTATTGAAGTTACCAGTCACACAAATCTCAGTGCAATACTTAGCAATTTATTTATCAGTGGATAACTTAATGTTTAATTATAGTCAGTTCCTGCTGTGGTTATTCAGGGATAAGGGTTGTACTTGTGACTAAGATTAGAAGTGTCTGAGGAACAAAGGAACCCAGCAGCCCTCACAGTCAAACAGCTGCTGAAACTCTATAAACAGAAAGCTTTCTTTTTCTCCTGAAGCCATGCTTCCCGTTGCACAACAGCCTCCCTGGAGAGACGGATCTCTCTGCAGGTGCTTACTGTATGTCACACACCTTTTGCGATGGCTATTCCTCGGAGAGACGGAGCCAAACACAGCAAAAACACACCACCATTACAATTCATCAATACACACCAGGCAACAACATTATCACCTCTGAAGGATGTGAACTAATGGTGCGAGCCCACGGCAGCACAGGCCGAGGTTCATGTGGCCGTGTCAAAGACAGGTGAACTACTGTTACACAGGCCGCTGAGCCCTCTGCCCGTTCCCCGGGCAACACAAACACAGCGAGGCGTCTCCAGTATCAGGCTCTTCCGTCTGCAGTGTGGAGAACTGGAGCCTCTCATTAATGCTGGCCGCAGGGACTGGGAGACAGTCCTATTTTTTGCCTTTCGCTATTGTCTCGTGTTACTCATATGTGCATAATACAATGCACCTGATCCACACCGTCTTTGCATTTGTTTGTCTCTAACTCTGGTTGCAAAGGCAAACAGATTTAGCACAAGTTAGAACTAATGAGACTGTATGAATGCTCACACACCTATATACCTCTTTACACTGTAAATTCTGCTGCTACATGCACTAAAGCTGATATTTCACACATGCTGGACCCCACATCTTTATATAGCCAATTGGTGCTCTCTTTGTATATCCTATTCTTTGATTAACCCTACTATTAAAACTACTACTCATTTATGTTTCATCAAAACTCACAAAACAATAAAAATATAGTACAGTAATACAACTGTGACTGGTGTGTAAAAAAAAGAACCCTGACATCATGAAAGAACCTGAACAGCTCCTGCCCTGCTGCTGGTTAGGTTAGAGAGGAAACCGGTGTGGTCTGTTTCCTGGATCCTGTCCTAACACAGCTCCAAGGTTTTATTTGTCACTCTTTTATCTCTAGATCTTGCACTCACAAATCTTGAAAATGCAACCAAATCAAAGCCATTGATGTGTTAAAAAAATGTGTGTTTGTATTAACAATTTATGTACATAATTATTATTTTAAAGCTTCAAAGACCACTCTATGAATGTAGCCCATAATTCCTGGCAGGCCATTATTTGTCACTTACTTATCTCCAGCTGTCTCTGGATCCTTCCTTTGCTTCTTTCCCGAAAGGACACTTGAGTCTCATTGTACTTTGTCATGACCTCCACAAACTTCCTGGACAGCACTGTGTGCTGAGGACAAGTGAGAACACCAGGACAGAGGGCATTTCAGACTGCAGCCCTTTCTGATTTAACACCCCACAAAGCAGTTATGTACAAGATACTTAGATGGCTGGAATTAAAAGTAAATTATAATGGGTATTTCTATGCAAGGTTCAAAATTACCCTTAAACAAAAGAAATGCCAGTCTACAAAGACATCTTGTAAAATAATGAATGTGTCAGGTAAAGTTGGGAATTTGATAGTAAATATGTTCATTATTTGTCTCTAACGTCTATAGAAATCAATACAAAACATTATCCCCATTTCCCTCTTGTTGTTTGGGTACAACTGACAGATGCGTGGTGATGAGCGTGTATGGGCAGGAAACGTAGTGTGTGAGGAGTTTGTGTCCTGACCTGTGATTTCTGGATCCTGAAGTCAACAGAGGATCTGTTAGCGACGTCATCTTTGGGCATACTTTGCTCCATGGCTTCAGGGGGTGAAAGAGTTATGATACAAGATTACACAGCAGCCAACAACATCAGCGTTCGCACGGTGCAGTCAATGAATATGTGGGACAGTTGCGTCACGCTTCAACTCACATTTTAGTTTAGTTCGCACCACATTGGCATTCCCTTTGATATCGTTGGTCAGTGCGTCGAGTTGATCCTTTGTTCCTTCACACAAACACAAAGGGGGAATCACGTCAGAGTTTGTTGGCTGATGAGGACAAATAATGTCATCCTAATCACTGTGACTCTCTCCCTCTCTCCTTGTAAATATTAGATTTACTGTGATTTCATCTGGTAACTTGGCAACAACCCTGGGGCAATAACTGCAGAGCTCACCAGGCTCAAACCCTTTGTTTTGCTCCCTGGTGACCATTTCCACATCATGGATTGTAAAAAAACACTCTATGTTACACTAACCATAATCACTGATGATGCCATGACACTGTGAACTGGACCTTTGTCTTGCAGGGTCCTCGCGGCTCAGCTCACACACTGAACAAAGCCAGGAACTGAACCCATCCAGTAGCAACACTGTGCTGCCTTCACAAATGTTGCAATCGTTTGGCTCTAAATCATTAGAAATACTTTGAAACTGTGTCTGCTTAGTAGCAGAGAATTTAGTTTATACGCTGGTGCCCGCAAGTGTCTGCAAATTACAGCATGTTTGCATCCCTGACTGTTCCTGACAGGACAAGTCAGAACCAACACTACAGTGGTTTGTGAGTTTTGGGGCCGTAACAGAGCTGTTTCCTTCACAGGTTTCCGGCCAGGCAGCCCTTCATTTACAATGAGGAGGAAAATGCAACAAAGGAAGCGCCTCAGAAGCCAAACTCCAGCCAGGCCAAATGAACCTCGACAAACTCAAGACACCCAAACTGTAAATGCTCTCTGTCTCCGGCCTGCACACTTACTGTCATCTGGGTGGGGTGCAGACAGGATCATGCTGTGCATCTTCCTCACCTCTTCCACTTGGTAGGAGATCTTATCAATGAGTCCTCGGACTTCTTCCACCTGAGTCAATCAAAATAACGCATCAGTTCCTCGAATCACCCCGGTACCTGTCTGTGCACGTCCTGGAGGTTGCAGTGATGCCTACCCTCCTGAAGAAGCTCTCCATGAAGCCGTCTCTGTCCACCGCCACCGCAACATCCTCCTCCGCCGGGGCCCTGCTCTGTACGGATGAACAATGCGCTCCAGTGACTTTTTTTGTGCAGCCAGGATGTGTTTTTACCTGTCGAGGCGCGCACAGGTTCACATGTCACATAGTTAGAGGAAAGGGGGGGGAAGAGACTTACAGCGGTGAGTTCTGCCAGTCGATCCTTCATCCCTCCGATCAGCGCGTCTCCTGCCCAGACAGTTCTAGTGAAACAGCCGCTGGGTCATCCTGTAGGTCTCCATGTGTGGAGAGACAGTGAGCTGAGGTCCAGGGCAGGTCTGACACAGGCAGCAGGTTAACACCGACAGGCGACAGGAAAGGGAAGAGAGCGCGCCAGGTCCAAAAGTTTTTATCCAATCAAAACCGGGTCTAAATTGTTTTAAGACCTCGTTTATCTCTACAAAATAAAAAAAAAGTCCGACGTGATTGTGTTCCTCGTCTACTCGGTGTCGATGTTTCCCACCGCTCAAGCGTAAAGGATCCGTAACACATCCACTGTATCTCCTTCCCAGGGATACGCCTTTTCTCCCACCTCTCTCTCCCCCCCTCCCTCTCTCTCTCTCTCTCTCTCTCTCTCTCTCTCTCCGCCTCAGGGGAGATAAACTAGTCCCTCACTTACATTTGGCCGGACCATTATGATAAACAGACTACTAATGTAATCCTGTTGAATTTGTCGAAGGGTAGTGAGTAGAAAAACAGGAAATGTTATATTACCTCCATTAGAAAGGACCACTGGAACACGTTATACACGGTGTGTTCTGGTTTATTCTAAAAAAACAAAACAAGCAAACAATCTGAAATCAGATGATGAATTTCAGTTTGAGAGCAAACAGACCACCAGGCAGTTATACGAGAAGGTTTAATAAATAATAGATAACATAAGCACGGCTGGGTGGTCACTGAACTATCGGCCGTGGGGCCACACGGTGGCGCTGTTTACCTTGATATGCATGCGAGGTGATCTTGGCAGCCTGTGACGGGACTAGTATTGCTCTTTTTTATGACTCCCCCACCTGTGGGTATCCTCCAAACGATCAGTATTTCCCAAACAGAGGCAAAAAATAATAATAATAAAAATAAAACTGTGACCCACATGTCATTTGACGCACATTAGATATCTTGTGAGATTTCTGCGTGGACTTACAGTGTGAGTCCATGCATGTAAATGTGTCAGCGGTTGAAATGCACCAAACCCATCAGGTCACTCATAAAAAGCCATGATTGGTGTTGCAGATACTGGAACTGTGTGCCTCCAGTCTTTCAGTGCACCAAAACCCACCCATCCTCAGCAGCATCCCTCTTGTTCGCAGAGAGGCCGGGGTGTTGTCCTGTAATCTAACCCAGCATCCAAACTAGTCATGAGACCACATGTTCGATGCGTATCTTTTTATCCAAACAGCATTTGCACCCCACAGTGCAGATCCCGATCTCGATCACTCCCCGCGCCATCTCCAGTTACGCACAAGTAATGCCTTTTACGCACAGCTCTAACGCCCCTCCTCAGAAGATCCAAAAATGACATCACGTTTTGCAATTCCCACGTTCAGTCCAACAAGCAAGTACGCCTCCACGGAGCTCCTCTGCTCCTTGCAAATTTCAGATGCAGGCACAGAAACTCAAAGAAACAAGTCGTTCAATGTAGGAATAAAGATCACGGATTACAGTTTGCCTGGAAGTGGAAGTTGGGCTCCAGATTTGATTTGATCATGAAAGGGCAACTTCTGTTTTTCTGCCTAATGCCAGAACACTGAATTGATTCCTTTTTTGTTCTGATACTGTTATTATTATTTATCTACATTTCTAAGTTTGTGGACACATGGACTGATGAGAAGTTTTCACATCCTGGAATAATGTGACTCCCCCTGGATTCATCTTTGTTTGGGGATTTAACAGCTCTTTTAGAAAATACTTTTTAGGGTACATTTTCCAAAAGCTATGGAATTTTCATTTCGAATTCACCTTTTTACAACTTTTGTCTCCTGTATTAAGGTAAGCTCATTAAAAAAACATTTGTTTACACATTTTGACAACTATAGTCCCGTTCTCTCTGAGCATCTGTTGTATAGCAACCTTTATAAATACACTGAATTTCTTTACAGGTTTATGCTCAAGTGGTACAACCTGGAAAGCATCCAGGTAGTTATTCCTTTTTTGTATGGGTGGTGTGATTGCTCTCATTGTTTGATACTGTTTTAAGTTGCCAGACTTAAATAAGATGACATTACACATTGGATCAGAAATATACAGTTAACTGTGTTTTACCATCTGCTAACTTCCAAATCAGAGGATGTTACTGATTTGTTTACTGCCCCTTTCATTAATCAGAATAGTCTTTATAACTATTACAGCTGTTGGGCTCATTATTATCAATCTTTTAATCCCCCCAAAATCCAAAATGTTGTGCCAGGAAAATAAAATTTTGAGTAATGGGACGGAGCTTGATTGGGGGGAAAGCCCTTACTGGATGCTTGTTTACCCGTGAACTCTCCGTCCAGGCCTGCAGGTGTTGGCCACGGCTTCACATTATTGGCCTCTCGATGCTGTGGAAGGAATCCATGAACTGTGGGACCAGATTGGAAACAGGCCAGGTTATGTTAACGGGAGCAACATAAGTATGTGCATACACGAACAGGCTGTATATACTCATGGGAATGCACCACCTAAAGGTCTTTGTCTGACTGCTCTCTGCATGGTCTCAAGCTGTTTTTCCATCACGCACCTTCCAGCCACAGCCATCATGCTTTTTTAAATATTGTGTGTCAGATTTACAACTGAAATTATAGAACAAAATACCTGATGTCTGAAGTAACTTGTGATTTAAAATGCTGCAATAATTCACATACAGTATCCCATAATGTGGAGGTGGTAAAAGTCTGACAAAAATGTAAGGAATAGATCATTATTCTGCATGAAGGACTGAAAGACAGTTACTTCTTTCACGTTCACAGTTTGCAGTCATGTTGTCACTTGCACAGTGCAAGCTTTCCAAACAGAATGATAAAGTTGAAGAGGGATCAGGTATAGACTTAAGTGTGATGTGTGGAGTCACTCTGAGTTAAGGACAATCCTCAAGTTAAGGGGAAAAGAGCGCTGCCACTGTGCACTCTGCATCACTCTGTCTCATACCTGCGCACCACGTTCCTCCCATTGTCCTCCTCTCACTGTTCTCTTGTGTCTTCTGTCATGTGTCTGTATAGGTGTGAATCACTGTTTTTCTCCGTTGTCTTTGTCCAGCTCTCAGAATCCACAACCACACTGTGCTCCCTTCCTCCCATAACTCTTCCTATGTGTATACCAATGACTCTGCCTACACTAACATTTCTGCAACAGTAGGTGAGGATCAGTCACTTTCTGCTCACTTCATTTGTGCATCACCCACTGCCCTCTGTTGTCCTCTCTGTAGCCACACACGGTCGAGACGAGCATTTCACACATTTCACCTTGTTCGGCCTTTTGTCCGTGTAGCACAAGATGATCAATTTTGGCCTTTTAATAATTCATTTTTGCTCATTAGCTTTAGTCAAACCCCAATTGTAACACATCAGTACATTTAAGCCACTTTTTTAATGCCTTTGTATTATTTAACGAGATACAAAGACAGCTGTAAAACACCAATGTTTATTCACTCATCAGTTGCAAAAATTGATGATTTGTTGTCTATTAAGGGACTCTGGATCCTTTGATTTGTTGGATGACCAGAGAACTGAAATTTTTTTATATTTTGGCACTTAAGTACACATACTGGCTTGCTGACACTGCCAATAATTTTCAAGTGAAATGATGCCCTTGATTTTTGCTTCGCTGCAGATATTGTTGAAGGAATGGTCAACAAGGGCATCTTTCTGAATGGAGATAAAGGCGGTACCTTCCTCCACTTTGGAAACTACCAGAACTCTTGCATTAGTGACCCCACTTTGTGTGGTCCTAAGGGTAAGGGAATTTGGCACAATCACACAAATCATTTAAAAACCATTTCAAGCCTCTTGTATTGATGGCTGTGATTGATTTTTCATTATTCTTTAGGGATTACCTTCTCCTTTTTTTGGAAAAACTATGAGGCAGAGTCCCGTTTTGCTGTAGCCTCCGGAGGGAAAGTTATCTCCAACGGCTTCTCTGTCTTCACCAATCCCTATGGAGGATATGTGGAGTTTTACACTAGAGGCAACAACCACAGATGGAAGGCCGACATCAGAGTTCCAGGTATTGTGAATGAATTTGCCTTTGTGACAGTGTTGTTTTAGTTAAATTTCACATAGGCAGCCGAGATCAAAGTATTTTGGTCTTGGAAATATTTTTTTTGTTTTCAACCATAAATTGTTAGTTATGTGATTGCATTCATGGTTTGGTTAACTGAAACCAGATGTAGCCACAGGGAGTTGATTTGGCAAGTCCAGGATAAATTTCATAAATCTTTTCCTGTATCACAAAACATACAATTATCATGAGCATTTAATGAGATGCGGTCATTTCCCTCTTAAATACAATAATGTTTGGTTATTAGTTAAGCTCAACTTAGATGAAATTTAAAACATAATAAAGGCCAGAGTGTGACCAATAATAAGTTACTTTGAATTCAATTGCCAATAAAAATTGTATTTAAATGAGATTAAATGGTTTGGTAAACTGTTTTGATAAAATGGAAAAAAAAAAAAAACATACAAGGCTAAACGTTTATAGATCAGTATTTTGTTCTCAAATGACTTCTGTCATCTTTGTTTTCGCTGCAATTACTCAAGGTTGTGTTCACGGGGCGTCATAACTCAATTTTTATTCCAGTGTACAGTTACAAAGGCTCAATTTAACATCATCTGGTTCTCATACAGTGTGACATGTCGAGGTTTCGGGACGGTTCTCTCTCTCTTGCATTGCACAAGTGTGAGGAAAAGCTTTGCGGGGTGATAGATTAAACCTTGAGGTGCCCTGTGACAAATGTAATTGTCAGTGAGGGCAGAGAGGCAGAAGTGAAAGAGAGAGTTCAAATGTTCAAGTGGGGCTGGTCTTTGGCACATATGGTTTATATTCTAACCACAAATGAGACGTGCTTTGGTTGTTTTGCTCTTCTGGCAGAAGTGTTTTCAGACAGTGAATGTATTGTCTTTTGGGGCTTCCCTTGTTGTCAGTTTACTTCAGAGAAACAACGGGACGTGAGTTGACTGTACTGTAAAATTGAATGGAAAGAGCTCGAACATACATAAACACAACATGTATATCCTAAAATAAGGAACACAAATAAAAAGTTTATAGCTAAAATCAAAAGTTGATTCATTCATTAGAGCAATAGAAAATGAATCAGGAACTCCTCTAATTAGCAATTAAATCTTTTCAGCCATTTTTAACCAAGGTCCATATGAATTTTAATACTTTAACCTTTCAAATGGCACTTCAGGTCAAAATTAAAAGATTGTCCATTACTTTGGTTTATGACCAAGTCCTGCAAAACTTGTAGTTTGTGTTTTGTGCTATTTAACATACGTGAGCATGCTAACACACATTGAACCCGCTAAATGTTTACAAGCTATTTGAATGCGTCACCTTATGCTCCTGGAAACTACAATGGCCAAGTTTCATGATTTTCTGACATTTTATAGGAAAAATGTATTATCGAGACAATAATGAATTTAATCATTTGTTAGAGCCCTAAAAAAAAGGACGACTGTAAACGCTCTACTATGTCAGTCAGCTTGTTTTCAGATGCCTTATTAATACCTTAATTTCTGTGTCCTGCTCCGTTTTTGATAATTTCCCCATTATCTAGCTTTCGCTCTGATCTGCCCACTCTTCTACAAATCTACATAAATCATACACACGGTAACTTCATGTTTCCTCTTTCAGGGCCTTACTGGACCCACATTCTCTTCACATGGACAAAAAAGGATGGTCTGAAGGTCTACATCAATGGGACCTTCACTGTTGGTGACACCACTGGCAGCGTCTCAGAGAACTACGGTGACCCCTACCCTGACCTCGTCATTGGAACTGGCAACGACAGGGCATATGGTCATTATGTAACAGGCGCCTTTGATGAGTTTGTCATCTGGGAAAGGGCCCTTTCACCTAAGGAGATCTTGCTCTACTACAGTGCAGCCATAGGTAGGACATCACGCTCTACTAGAAAGTATTTCCTGTCGTTCTTGGACATGGCATATCTATTACAATGCTTCCTCCCTCTTGACTCTGCCCTGTGAAAACAAGGTTAAAAAGCAATTTCCGTCCTTGTCCTCGCTACAGTCCACCCACAGCATTCATGCATAACAACACGATATTTAACTATACAAATATACCCCGGCTCCCTGTTAAATGGCTCTTCTTGCACAAAACATTTTCCTGACCTTCCACCGTGTAAGTGCCACGGCTCACATACTTCTGCCTTGTAAGTATTTATAAGAGTGCAGAGGCATGTTGGGTTGCAGGGGGCAGATCATTTTGATTTAACGTGACAGGTTAAAACGCGCTAGGACATAAACCCCAGAGTCTTGACTGTTTTTTTCATGTCGTGAATGGACAAAAACATGTTGATATTTATGAGAATTTATGGCAATAATATCATTCTACTGTGTGATAAGCCATATTACAAAATGTCATGCTAGTCTGAGGAATGTTCAAATCTGAATGATGAAATTTGTCTGTTTTAGCAAGTGGGCTGAATCACCCGATGTTGTGTATGAAACTTATTGATTAGTGAGGGTGCACGCCTTCAGTTGTGTGTATGGTAATACTATATGACTGTGTGACACTCTGCTAGAGCTTCAGCTGGTTGCAACATGATGAGCAAACTGCTTTGGTTTCTTCTCTGAAGATGTAACCAAAAGCATTATACTTCACAGACCTTCACCAGACACAAAGAGCCGGACTGTTATGGTTACAGAAAAATATTTTTACCTCTCAAGAGCACTCATATAAAATGTTGCATTGAACCAAAGGAGAGCGGGAATGGTTCAGACTGATACCTCTAACGTACGTCCATATAAGGCCATTTTCTGGTAGCTAGTTAGTGCTGTTTTTTATTAAATGACAGAAAAGACATAAAATGTATCTTAACCTTGTACAGAAGCTAGTGGCAGAGTATTATGTGGTTGATTATCCCAGTTTTGTGGAGGTTGTAATCTATCTCCTTTCATGACTTGGCTTGGTCCAGCCTCATAAACTGTAAGCTGTATGTTGATAAAAACCAGCAGCGTAGCCTGGTCAGGTTCAACAAAGGGCCTAATAACAAAATAACAAAAATGCTTCACTAATGGAAAGCAACGGATATCCAAACTACAAACATTAACTCAGTCTATACATGTTAACTTATTGTAATAGAGCCCTTTGTTCTGTCTTTTCTAGGTCAGGGCATGGTTTCTGCCACAACACCCAGAGTCTTCAAAGAAGTCACTTCAACTACACCAACAGTCGTAAGTTTGTCAGCTCTGACTTAGCAGGGTTGTGATACCTAAATCTAATTGTATAAACTACATGTGTGAATCATCTAAGTTTTCTTGTAGCACCCACATACAAACAGTTTAAGTAATTTGCATACCGTTTTGGGACCGAAATATACACAAACCCATCACTCTTCACAAATCCTTGAAATGGGAGCATTTTGCTTAAATTCAGTAGAAATGCAAACAGTTCTTATTGAGCTATCGTTTCCGTTTGAAGGTAGAGGAGCTGGAAAAAAGGATATTGAGAGCACATGTGAATAGACTCGTCCTGTTTATTAAAGGGCTTTGGAGGCAGAAAACGGATGGAAACACCGGTAGAAGAAAGTGGAGACAGCTGCTCAACACTACACACAAAATGGCTCCCTGTAGAGCACTAGGCTGAAAAAGAGTATTCCCCGAATCAGTCACTGAACATCCTGTGCATGTTGGAACTCGCTGCCTCCTGATAGTAAACTTCATTTGATGTCCGATGTGTTGTCTCCCCAGAGAGCCACTGAAGTGAGTCTCCCTTTCATCAGCAGTCAGCTTGAGGAGGTCCAAAGCTCCCAGGACCCGCAGTCCATGCCAGTTTTGGGCTTCCTGAAGGCGCTGCCCAATAGGACCATTCCTCACAACACTGCCAACAACCTCACACAGGTCTTGGAGCACAGTCAAACACACGCACACATGCACACACACACACACACACACACACAGACACACACGTTACACTTGCAAGACCAGTTCACACAAAGACACAATGCCCACCCATGTGCATATGATGCAACAGTTCCGTGATGTCCATTTTCTTCCACCCAGGCTTTTCTCAAAAGTGTGGAAGAAGTGCTGTCCTCTCCAGGGTTGCCAGAGGTAAACGAGTTCACACTGTTGTTGTGCAATGTTCAAACATGACATAATGTAACATATGCAATTTGGTGAATGCTTTAATCCAAGGCACTTAGCAGATCTATGAGTTGGAGATTTTAACACCGCATATTTTTGTGCCAGCAGCAATAACATCACCTGGCAGTGTACCCACACAGGATTACAGAATGTAGTCAGATATAGTGGTTCAAGTTGTATAAGACAGTACTGGTGACTATAAAGTACTCCACAACACAATGGTTTGAATGTAAATTTGCAGCTTCCTGCACTGTACATTCATCCTGGCCAAATCTTCGGGCTCTTATATACAAACACATTGTGGCCAGAAGAAAAACAATCTGAGCAAGTGTTTGATTTCAGTACATTCAGACCAAGCATGCTTGTTTTAGTAGGAGCAAGCTGAAACAGATGTTCACGTATGAGAATGCAAAACTTGGACAGTAGATGCAGTGTTCAGTAAAGCCCCTTGTCATTACCTTCTCTGATCAGATCCATGCTGAGTGTCGCTCTTTTTGGTGTATGCCCTTTAATCCAACGCTATATTGCGTTAGTTGGGTTTGGATTTGTTGTTTTCCATTTTTTGTACTTGATCTAATTCAATTTAATTCAATTTTGACATAATAACAACCAGTAGGTGATTTGTTTTTTAACTGGGGGGATGGCCCGATGGGATTAAGTGCACCCCCTCATCCTCTTTGGCGTGTAACTCATCCTCTCTTGCACCTTAACAGTCCTTCAACATCTCTCGCAGTTTTCACTCGGCTTTTGTCCGTTTTGGCGCCTCATACTCTCGGGCCTTGGCCCTGCTCTCTCTGGCTTTCTCCCTGCTTGCTTCTCCTGTGGAGTCTCCTGAGGCGTGACGTCCGTCGTCTCCTGGGCCTCTCGTCGGCCGGTCCACGTCCGTGGTCCTCCACCGGACTACGGAGGCTGTGGCCGGCGGGTCAGCGGTTGTGCTTGAACTCCAACCGGAGTGCGAATTCCTTATAGTTACCAATCCTACAAACGTTACATTACTTTATTACTGCTAAAAACAATATATTAGGCTACTGTAAGGTGTTACTTTACAGTTACTTTATGAGTTACACTTCTGATAACAACCCTGTAACAACACAGGCTCTTTGTTAGAAATATTTTGTCTTAGAGCCTAAACGGAGATTACCCCGATGACATCATCACGGCTATTTTCTTAGACTCTGGAAAGCACCCCTTATACCCACACACCTTTGTGTGTAAAACCGATGGCGTGCCCCTTTAACTTAGCTTATTTCATATTTGTAAACTGAAGCTGGAAGAAGGAAAAAAAATTGTTCTAAAGATGTGACACCATTCAATAGGTTCGCATGAAGCAATGGTGGACACTGAAAGCAGCGGCTGTGAATAGATTGTGAACATCTTTGTGTTGGGTCATTTTCAAGCAGCAGTCCACCCCTGTGGTCAGCGGTCTGATCGAGACTGTGGACAGAGTGATGGAACATATGGTGACTAACCTGGAGCCCAGCCCGAACTCTCTCATCTCCCTGGGTGGAACATCTTTTGTTGCAGGTCAGTATGCTGTCAGCGCTCCATAAGGTGACTCACTGTTTGTAGTTTGTGTGGACACTGTTAGGGTAGAAGGACATGGAGTATCAAGCTGACATCATTAGTTTTCTTATTCAGAGGACAAATACAGGTCAGATAAGCAGAGGTCAGCCCCCTCCACTTTGCCTCTCACGGGTGTGTGGCTCTTTTTTTTTGCAAAATATTTTGTTTGCCACTAAGCCTGCTTGTGTTTTTCTCCCAAGGGTCGCCTCATGTCTTTTATCCACCCCTGATAAAGCAGATGGGTCTTGTTGCTTGCTTCTCAATCTGTCTTTTCTCAACAGTTCTCGCGTTTTTTAACCTCTGACCCCCACAGACTACTCACTGATGAAATTCCCACAGAACTACAACCTGTCGCATTACCGCTTCCCCACACAGGGCAAGAACTACATCTCCGTGCCCGGAGAAGCTTTCACCATGCAGTGTAAGTGCAAATATTACAAACTACAGTGACATGTCTTGAGTGATGTACAAAGTAGACCTGTCCTAGCTTGAGGAGTCTCTGTATTAAAAGTTGTAACTTCTCTAGGTTGAGTGTGAATACTGCACATTAGTCGTGCTCTGATTCTGCCAAGGGAAAATTTACCAGCTGGGAAGCTCTTGTTATTGGCCAGTAATTTATTATGCTAAGATTTAAGACTACTAACACAGTATACAGTGTAGGACAGGAGTGCCATGAGAGCTTTTGTGTGACTTTATGGTGCACCGTAGAAATCCAGCTATGACTTTAATGTTGGCAGTTACCCTTTTATTCAAAACAGAAAGAATGAGAGAGCGAGCACTTTTTCTCCACTTTCCTCTGTCATTAAAAAGAATGGACTCACATAGTGGAGTGAGGGAGAGCAGTAATTACGGTGGGCATTAAAACTCTGTTTGTTTGACTTTGTGTTCAGGTCAGATTCCCTTGGCTCCACCTGGCCGCTACGTGCACTGTGTTGCCATACAATCACTGGAATAAACAGTTTTAATAATTCATTAAAGGACTGTTATCAGAAATGAAAGAAATGTAATTGCTTGACACATTGGAGCCAGGACCAAATTAACCCATAGCTCTGAATACCTGGCTGTATGAAATGCTCCAAGGGGAGGTTTTATACCCTAATTAAGTAGAGAGCATGCTACACATTGGTGTGATGGGATACGTCATTATATTTTTCCTTATTCTCTCTCTGCCTTTGGAGAGTTGTTCAGTCAAACTGGCCACCTTGAGATCTCTTGTGGGACTCGCTGGGGGGGCATTCTGTCGAAATAATTTTTTGGAAGGTTAAAAACGTTCAGTACTGCAGCATGCGCACCGCACATTTGTTTGACATCAGCGAGCTTTTGTTGTCACAGTCAGCGGGGCCCGAGTAGAGGGCCTTTGAAAGGAGGAACAGGACCATTAAGGATTTCCTCCAATTTTATTGTTTATCTTGCAGTATTGAGGTGGGACCGGGCTGGATGATAGGTCAGATTAGCTGAGGGGGACCATACCCCCTGCTCTCCTGGTGAAGTCATGTTGAGGTTTCATACGATTTCCCAACATCCACGTGATTTGCGGCCCACTCCCTTTCACCCTTGTGCGAATATACGGCAGTCCTATTAGCCTGCCAGTGCCAGCGTGTGGCGGCAAGGCAGCGTTAATTAACTTCCCTTCTTTGTGAGCATTTTAACAGCACTGCATTACATTCCCAGCCCACTGCCCAATGCCATTCACGTTCAACTACTGTATGTTGTCGTCTTTTCCTCAGCTCAAACCACTATTGTTGGCCTCTTCTACCACAACATGAACAACTACTACAAAGAGATCAGCCCTGTCAAGACCAGGTAAGGGGACGGGACGGAGTCAGATAAACTGACCTTGCACTTTTGATTAGTCCAATCCAATCATAACACTTTGGTTTTGGCATGGATTTATCTGGGAAAATATATTCTAAACAAATTCATTAATTTCAAATATGAGTTCAAGCCACTCAACAACACCAAAAAAGAGAATCAGGCGCTCTCTCTCTCTTTGTACTTCCTGTGTGGGTATCAGGTCTACTGGCGCTAAGGCGCCCCTGCTTCCTGATCCACAGAACGGCTGATGCCTGGGGCCAGGGCCTTATCTGTCCTTTCGCCTATCTCGCATCTTAGTCAACCTCCACTGACTGATACACCCTGCTATTTAGCTCTACATACCCCCGCCCCCACACCCCTCCTTAGTTACCGTCTCATCACTGGGGCCAGCTTGTTCCACTTGTGCTGCGATGTTTATTTGTACCAAACCTGACATAACAGTGATTAAGCAAGCTGTTTTTCCCACTTTATACTTACATAGAAGAAGTACAAAATGTCAAATATGTGACATTACATTTGGAGATGTTTGAGACTGATTGTTTTTTAATGTGGCCCTCCCGCTGCCCGGCTTCTCAGTGGATGAACATGTCCCCTCTGGATCATGATAGAGAGGTGATGTTTGTATGACCCCAATGTCACTTATCAGACTGCCTTGAAACACTATTAATGTATTGCTGCTGGTTGTCAGTGTGATTAACTATATAGAGACAAATGATCAAAGTCCCAGTTAAATGCTACTGCTGTGGACCCATGTGTAACACTTATGTGTTAATGTGAGTGCCAGATTACAGTGTTTTTTCTGATTTATCTGACTATATTTATCTGACTTTTTTATTTATGTCTCTTTTTTTCTTTTTTTTAATCTTATTTCTGCCTCTGATTCTTCTTGCCATCCTGCCTTTCTTTTCTTACATTCTCTGTGTCTCTTTTTTGTCTTTTAGGATAAACGAAGCAGCCGATTTTAAGGATCACAAGATCCAGGTAGCAAGCTTTTTAATCTCTCTGAAAGTGGAGCCTTCACCGGCCCTGTCAGTCAACCTCTCCGGAGCGCCACTCATCAAGATTGTCCTCACCCACATCCTGGTAAGAATCAACCCATACAATGTCCCAGTCCTAGTTTCTTCTTATTTGACCCATGTTTTTGTCTGTCACTTGCTTTCTGTGTGAGTCAGCCATACTGGGAAAATGGAGTGCTTTTCCAGTTGGTGGGCGCAGTTTTTGGGTGTGGGACATCTACCTTATCAGAGGAAAGAGTCGCCTGTGGCTACAGTAGCAGGATCCCCCCATATGAAATCTATCAGCTCTATTTTTGGCGTTTTGCTTATGTAAGAAGATGAGTGTCTATCACTGGCCGAGGCTTGTGCAGCCAGGCACTCACCAGCACAAAGAGCGCAGCCTATTTTGGTTTTCATTAGCCTGCCTAAATTTTTCCTCGTGGAGCATGTGGCTTCCAGAAAGCAAACTGATTATGGACATTTGAACTGCAGGCTTCGGGCGCTTTGAAAAGAACAATAACTTTCTTTTATGAACAACATATTTTTTCTTTGCTGCTTTATGGCAAGGGCTGTGCCAGTTTTCCATGGGAAATGCAGTTGAAACTCATAATGAAAATTAACTGAAAAATGTGTATCCCATAAGCTTGCCTCCCTGTAAAGTCAGAAATGTGGCAGTGTACTTCACAGCCATGTACATTTTTTAAAATTTTTTGCACATTGACAGGATTTTGAAGCCATTCTTTTCATCCAAATGAATTGTGTTAATAGCCTACTAGACTATCATACAATAGCATTAATAAGGCATTTAACAAAACCAGCTGACTAAAGCCCTTACAATGTAGTTCTGTTTAATTTACAAGTCCTACAAGAATTATTCACTTTCTATTGAAGTGAATCACAAATACATTTTTTTCTCTCCTCACTCGTAAGAGCACAAATGAAACCCATGCAGCTTCATGAAACCATGGCAATATTGCTTTGTTTGCCTTCATTTTCCCTGGTGAAATAAATGTTTATGCTGTAATTATCTGGCTAAGTTCCTGTGACAGTTATTACAGTGTTTGTTTTAGCAGACACCATTGGAGAGGGCTTATAATCTCCTTTGTTATGGGAGTGCTGGAGATGCTCACCAGCTCTGCTGTCTGTTGAGTCAAGGCGTATCTATTTTAGTTTGATTTACTTCTGATGTAAGGATAAATCAGGTTTCTTACATTCTTTCCCCTCTACCCCATTACAAATAAGCTGTTATACTTATTACTAACGCATAATGATTGGAACGCACCATGCCAGCACTTTTCAACTTAACTCAGGCTGCATAGCTCGGACGATGATTTATATTTAGGAGCTGCATCGTAATTTGGCACACGTCGCTGTTGGCTATGATCGCATGTGTTTGTTGCACAGACCTGTAGCTGGATTTAGTCAAAAAGTGACTATTTTTGGTTTTAATGTCTTTGGCAGCTGCTGGATACTTATCACCTCCCTAGCTTGGAGGCAGGGAGGGCGGCTCACACAGTATGTGGCAGACCTTTTCCGTCATTGTTTTGCGTTGCTCTTTACTGTCTGCGCAAGTTCAACCTCAAAGATGTCCTCTCATGGCACCAGGGCAGTGGCCTAGAGTAAGTTATTTGCAACTGACCTCTCTGTTTATCCTCAGAAAGTAGACAAGCACCCAGTGACTTCATTAAAACCTAGCGGGGGGACTGAGCGTGTCTGAAGCAGAGATGTGTCAGCTTCCTCATTTGTCTTTTCATGCTGTCATGGTTACAGCAAGTCCTGTGTGCCATCTCTTGTACTGTACAAACAGTCACCTACCATCATGGCTCAGACCCAAATGTCATCAATTTTCCCTATCTGACACCTGCCATGATAAAAAGCATTGTACCGTGGATTGATGGCGCCACCAACTTGTAGAGAACCTTGTGTCATGGCAGGCACCGCTCGCTGAAGGTCAAAGCCATGTGCTTGGTGTCCGAGTGACCTCGCGGTCCTGATTGATGCCCTCTGAGCACACCGAAACCGCCCGGTGAGGTCATGCCATTCCCAGCTGACCCAGTCAGAGCCGAGATGCCGTTATGTGGCACGGCACGGGTTTGATACCCAGACAAGGTGTTATCAATGCTGCTGGAGGCCCACATGCTTTCTCACGCCATTCGGCTGCCGTGTTGATTGGACCCTGGCTCCATCAGTGATTTATTACAGCTGTCTGACTCAGGTTCGGTTTGAGAGAGCCTGAGGGGAGAAGAAAGGAAGAAATGGGAGGGTGGGAGGCATTGGGGTCTGTAGTTAAACATTAATACATACATAAAAAGGCCAACACCTCCTCCCTGTCCTTTTCTTCCGTCAAGGCATCACACCGATGTTTTGAGGTGAATGAATGGAAAGACTGATTTCATGAGCAAAGTCGATTTATAGGGTCAAGAGGATGAGAGGATTTAAAAAACAGATTTTGACAAGGGGGCTTGACTTTACAGGCTTATAAAACAGTGCATTTGTTTGGCGGCTCCATAAGAAGGGCCAAGGCGGATGGTGGCGGCACTGGAGGAGTGCTGGTAGCTGGTATTTAATTTAATTTGTGATGTAGTGTAGAACAAATCAGGAACTTTAAAGAAATAGCTGGACATTTTATTGTTTGCTTTCTGCCGGAGAGTTAGATCAACAGCTCTTCATATCTGTATGTTAAATATATGGTCCTACAGTTAACAGCTGGTTAGCTTAGCTTAAAGACTGGAAACAGGGAGAAACAGCGAGCCCAACTCTGTCCAAAACAACCCGAAACAAAGTCCACCCACCAGCACCTCTAAAGCGTTACAGGGGGGTTTATGTGCTGGACTCTGTCTTATCTTGGCTGTGGTCTCATATTTAACAGACAGGCACGAGAGTGGTTTCAATGTTCTGATCTAACTGAGTATTTCCCAAAATGTCAAACTAAACAACACCTTCTTTTCTACACACACTGAATAAAAGCATGATTTTTGGGGAATTTTTGGGGGGAAATTAAGAAAATACGATTATTTATCTTATCAAATTGAGTCAGATGACTTCACCATTACTCTTATCAACTCAAATATTTTTGACCAGACAGAAAACTGTTAGTGACTAAGTTTTCCATAAAATTGTACTCATCGGTTCCCACCCATAATTTAAGAAATATTAAGGAGAGTTTAGTGGGAAGTGAGTAAAGAGGTCAGGGGCAGAAAGGGAAATTGGGTGGCTTGTGTTTACAAAGACGTCTAGACTTGTCGGAGTTTCATATACATGCGGAAAATAATGGATTAATTGTTCAGCAACTCTGACAATAAACACGCAAAGGTTATCTAACACTGTCTGATACCCAAGCTCTTAATCTTTTAATCATGTATGCCAATGCTGGTATCAGTCCTTTCTGCCACAATAATAACCACTCTTCGTTGCCAGTCTTTTTATAACTCCCGGCCCACGCCCAGCTTAAAACTTGTGGGCAAAATCTCTCGTCCGTCTCTCGCTCCCAAACGCCCACACCCATCCATACACCAACACACATACAAATACAAGCTGTGTGAGCCAACATACTGATCAATTACAGATGGAAGTCTGGCTATTGCTCTTTCTCTCTTGCCAAAAGATTTACAGTCTCTCTTTGCGGCTCCTCCCATTTAGCACCCCCTTTATTTCACCACTCCAACCTCGCGACCACCACCTCTCACTATGTACTGAACAGAGCAGAGCTTAGGCCCAGAGGAAGATAGTAAAAAGGGCCTGTTTTTGATTCTGTCTATTTGAGTCTTCCTGCTGCAGATGAGGGTTAAACGCTTGTGAAATAATGTTTAGAAGAAAATGTCAAAACCAGTGGTTGTATATCAACCTTTGTAAACCTGAAATTCTGCATGAGATAGAGAAAGTTTTTGAATCTGAAGAAAAGATTTGTAGTTGTAGAAAGAATGTGAGAATGTCTAAATAAAATTTGATATCAACAATATTGTCTGCAAGTCCTGCAAAGTCTGAAAAAGCACTGAATGTATTTCTCTCAAAAAGACCTTATAAAGTATTAAAAAGTCTGAAATATTTGCACTTGCATTTAATGTCAGTTATAAAATGTTTTTGTATTGATTTACAGGCTGTCAGGAGATGTTAAATGCCTATAAACTTAAATTGGGATTGTTATGACAGTGGATTATGCCTGCAGGAGGCTGTTCCATCTTTGTTGGTGGAGTTTCAGTTGACACGACAGCAGGTACTGCTACTCATCGTCTCATCAGCTCATCGTCTCATAATATATGTTGATAATCGATTTGTAAAGGAGAAATGGCAAAAAATCACTGATTTGAGCTTCTCTAATGTGAGAACTTTCTGCTTTTAGATAGTTAATTCATCAAGATTGTGAAAATTTTCTAATAGATTTTTTAGTTGTTAATGAAAATGATTGTCAGTTGCGGCCCTAATAATAATAAATAATTATAGGCGATATCATTCCTGCTGGTTTTCCATCATACTTCAGCATGATTGTGAAACCGGTATCAAATTGCATTCTCTGTGGTATTAAAAACTTCTTGAAAAGTCTTAAATTTAACTTGGTGAGCCCTGCAAAAACCCAAATACAGATTTAAAACAGAAAGTACATTTAAAGTTCAAAATGTTTACAGTTAATGGTTTTAACTGTAAAAGCAGTAACAAAATTCATACTTGTAACATAAAATCATGTTCATGTGTAACTTCAGTGTCATACACAGTGTGGGAACTTTACTTATGTTTACCCTTATTTGATCCTATATATTTCCAACATTGGAACTCTGCAAAGCTCAAAATGCAGCCCTTAACTTACAAATGCAAACATGTTGTTCCTACAGAAACATGCCAGAAACCAGATAAGTATTATAGTGGCCTCATCTGAAAGCCTGTGGGAATCGAACACATGAATTCATGCATGGAGAATCTCTCGTGTTGTCATGTGAATTCACTTCTAAAAAAAACAAAAAAAAAAAACAACAAAAAAACCCAGAAAAAAACACTTGTCATATTTGTTGTTTTCAATCAAAGTGATACTCAGTACAGCATTTCCACTCACCTTATCAAAAACAAGTCTGTAATTTTGGGTTTGTTTAATTGTCCCCGGTTTTCCTCACACCCTACATACCAATCAACACGTCTCGTTGCTTTCGGTGTCTACCTCAGAGACGGAGCTGAGACCACAGCTGCATGTCTTATTACATTTCCCCTGACAGCATGATCTCACTCAAGGCCAGTTGTGTTTTGCTGCATGGATTCAGATTGTTACTCCACATGCTGTATGTGGATCAGCTTAAGTCAGACCTCTGATTGAAAAGCTCTGTTATAACAAGGCTGAGATCTGTGCTCCATCATAGCCGCAGGTTGTGTTAGTGTGATGTTTTGACATATTGACCTTAAAGCGGTTCAATGGGCAGGTTTTCCCACAAACTGTGGTTGGTCTGTTTGAGCCTGCTGGACTTAGTAATGTTACACCATACCTTTGTATGCCTTCCCCAGACATACTGCAATAAAGTGTTTCCTTCCCTTACTAAATTTAACAGCAGTCAATGCAGCATTTGAGAAATGCATGTATAGCCTCTCTGTTGTTATGCAGCACAATTGAGCCATTGTCAAAACCTGGCTTTACTTAGCAAGACTTTCTGTTGACTCATATTTTACTTTCACCTACTGTACACTTCCACAAAAACAGAAGATTAAGGTAGCTCTCAATAATCGTGTCAAGTGTGACTGATGAGTTTCAGTGCTGTTATGGGCCCTTCTGGCAGCTGTACTGTTAAAAATTAATATCTATACCAAATGCCGAAAGTGCAGTCCAAATTACACCCTGGCTCTCTGGGCTCTCAAATATTTGGAACGTTTGAGGGAAAAGGAGAAGATCGCATACTTATTCACTCATTCTGTTGTGTAATTTTTGTGCTGCTTTTTAAATTTAGCACAACCGAAGCCTGTATTTGGACTTCTTTGCTCCTTTGCTCTTGTGGCTGCTGGATGGAATGAGTGGGTGTGTTTGAGACTTTTTTTATATTTCACATTTATTTAAGGTCCACTCACTAGCCCTTTCTGTAGCGTTCAACTACATCTCATGGTCTGAAGCTAATATCAAGCTCTGGAAAAAGCTAGTAAGTGGGCCAAAAAACTAAAGATCCACCGTTTCCGAACTAAGGTCAAGACTGAACTTTCATGCTCAATATTCCATATTGTTTCAATCAGAGCTGTGAAAAACTTAGAAAAGGGTAAATGTTGGTGGCGAATACAAAGCTGCAAGTTAATCAATTTGAGAGTACCTGTGTGTGTGTGTGTGTGTGTGTGTGTGTGTGTGTGTGTGTGTGTGTCTGGTGTGTGTGTGTGTGTGTGTGTGTGTGTGTTTGAGCATACTTCAAGTCTCTGGGTTGTATTTCTACCAGGACTAGCCTGTCTGTTTGGAATTGACTGTTGAAACAAGGATGATGGGTGGCGTGTAGCTTTCTCCATCTTTTCTTCATTTGCGCCTTGCTTGAGAACCAGCTGACAAAAGCTTAAGATTTAGATTGGCCCGGAGCTGTCCGATGTCTTGGGATTTGCCGAGACATATGCCGTCGGCGTTTGCTGGGGCTAGCTCAACCACAGCGAGGCTCCCGCTTCCAGCCCTGCCAGTCATGGGAGGTCTGAACGACACCACAGAGAAGACAGAGAAGCTTGCATTTATACAAATTGCTGGGTTCCGTGTGTCGTCTACAACTATGCTTTTGTGATGCATGAGAGTGTTTATTTTCATCCCTCATCATTTTACCCAGCAGGCTCAATGCAGTCATTAAACAGCACGGGGACAAGGCATACTTTGGGTTAGAGGGATATACACATCAGATGGCAGCCAGTGCTTCTCATGTTGATGTTGAAGGCCTTTCGTTCCCACTGACAGCTGATTGGTGTGGTGGTGTAAATGGCTGGTAGGGTTGTGTTGTCATCAGAATACACCATTAAATATCTGTTATGTAAAACGCTATCATATTACAGTTATGTTATGGTGATGACATGGCAGCTAAGAAGTCTTTGTTCCCTCCAAAAGAGTTGCATCATGATATACAGTGCTTTTATCCCCCTGCAGCTGTTTCAACTGAAATGGTAGTTAACACCCAAGACTAACTCCATGTGTTATAGCTGCCAGTGGAGGCAAACAATTTACTCTAGTATCATACTTAAGTACAATTTGGGAATACTTGTACTGTAAGTGGGTATTTCCATTTTTATGCTACTTTCTACTTCTATTCCACTACATTTATTGAACTAATTTACGCATATAGTTAATAGCTAGCTTTTGAGATTAAGAATTTACATTTTAAGATATGATCACAACACATAATAAAACATTAAACCAGTGATTCACAATCTAGGCTTGTGACCCCTTAAAAAAAAGCAGCGTTTAGTTGGGGCCTCACTATTAACAATCTAGTAATATAAAGATATATATAAAAATAAATCAGTTACAGGGACCATTTTTCTGCAGAATAAATACTTTTATTGATACTGATACTTACTATTTTCTGAAAGTACTTTTACTTAAGTAGGATTTTGAATGCAGGACCTTAACTTGTAATGGAGCATTTTTACACTGTTGCACTGGTACTTTAATGTAAACCTAAATACTTCTTCCATCACAGATAGCTGCCGTGGAGGGCGAGTTGTGATTAAAGTAAGCACTGTAGGTGGAGCTGCGGTTGACAGCTGCACCAAGTGGGACAAAGTAACATGGAAGCACTAGAAACACCTTGACTATCTATGATTTATCAGCCTCTGTCTCTCCTTTATCAGGCTGTCACTCTGCATCACTCTCCCGTCACTATCTTCCACTCTCTTCTTCCTCTCTGCATCTCCCCTTCTTACGAGGTTCAAAGTGATTTCCAAGGCGGTGTTTGCTGGCCTTCTGTTGTTAATAAAGATTTGGAACGCCAGCCCCAGTCTTGGCTGGTGGCTGAGGCCTCAGGGCACCGAGGGAACAGCGGCGTGCGCGCAAGGCTCGGCCAGATCTCAGAGTGCAGTTTAACGCTCACCAGTGACTTTCAGGTCCCTGCACCTCTCCTCAGATAATCAACTCGCAAACATACACTGGATGTACTGCAAACAGACAGTTGCTAAAGAGGAAGCATGGCCAAACAGCACTCCTTATTTGTGTGATGGTCTGTTAGTCAATGTATATTCTAGCTTGTGTCTGGTACATATCACGGTTTGATAATGATGGATTGTTTCCCATGAGCCAGGGTTTACATACTGTGCTTAATGTGGATAATTAGTCTTCCTTCATTGCACAGGAACATTAAAGGTTCAGCGAAAAATGACACTGTAAAGCAAGGCTTACAGTGTGCCAATTACAGTTTGTGTCTCTTCCATCTGCTTTCATTTACACCAAACAAGAAATGTGAGTTATCAGAGCCCACAGGGGAGCAGTAAATTCACCCATGGGGTTGCTTGCAGCTCCTCAAAGCTGGCAGCCGGCTCCTGATGACGGGGTGCATTTATGGCGCTCTCATGGTTCTTGGACCCATTGTGCTGCCTGCTCTAATGGGCCACATGAATATCTATCCATTGCATTCATCTCCAGGGTCACAATACATGACGACTAAAGAGCTACATGTGCGAAACAGACAGAATTAGAGCAACGATTTGGTTACACAATGCAGCCAACGTATTATGCTATGCTTTTGTAATATGAATCAGTGAGCCTATGGGCCAGGAAACAGACAGCCTGACTGTCAGTTTCACTCTCACTCTCACTTTTTCCAGAAGGAAATAGTGCAGACACAGTCCATCTAATCATACACTTATTCAGTCTGAGAGTCAAGGCTTGGGGAATGAGAAGAGGTGTGCAGTCTCTGAGTATACACCCAACCAGCCAGTGAAAGTGTTGTTTTCCTCAGATGACAGATTGAGGAGGGTAGTGGTTTGACCTGAAACCCGGGCCAAGCCCCAATTACTGCAGTCTTGCACTGTAGCCATTAGCTCACTGTCTCTGGGGACTCCAAATCTTATATTAAGGAATGACACGGAAAGAGTGAGTTACAATCAAATAAGATTTTTGAAGACAGCAGGGATTTTCGCTCGGTGTAATAATCGCATTTGCTGAGTGTCAATCTGTCTGTCCTTTAGTATTGTCTCACATCTCTTTAGTTCAAGTCTTCTTTTACAGGCGTTTACCAATGGAGCTTATTTATTTTGTATCAGAAGCAAAATAAAGTGGTTTACTCTTCTTTAGATACAAACTATAAAGTATTTTCGGGCGTAATATATATACTGATCAAAGTGTGATGCTTCTGTTGAGCATGTGGATGAAAAGAAAGCCAAAGAGCTTAAAGGAAAGAATGCTGCTAATTTGTGTTTGAAATATTCCACGTCGTCTTCTTGATCAAAGCACGTTTTCTGAAAACTTTGCTCTAAGTTTTGGCACAACAAAGCTTGTATTAGTAATGAGCCTCTACGGTCCAGACACAAATGTTTTCCTATATCACATACCTTTCTCTCGAAATTAGAGATCTCTGTTTGATTTGACTTTTCTTTTTCAGACTAAAGAACAGCAAGAGCAAGTCCTAAATCAGAGCAATAAAGTCTTCCTCTACTGTGGCTTCTTGGACTACAGGTGGGTCTGCCTTCATGATTTAAATGCAGCACGTCTCAATTATTCATTCAGATGTAGAGCCAAAGAGATTTTATCTTGGTTGTTCAACTCTTTGCGTATTCTCTGCTCAAGTCTTTCAGGCTTTAAATCAAAAGCAATGACCAATGATTTGGAAAAGGTGTATTTCTCATTCAAATCAAAAACATTCAGTGTTACATGTGTTGCTGTTTCAGTTTGGTGTATCTTGAGCAACAGCCCTCAGTAAAAAAAAAAAAAGAAATGATGATCTGATAAATGGAGCCAAAACACTCTTTAGAAAGCATAAATCATTTTAAAAGGGAGAGTATTTTTGTTGGATTCAAAGGCTTCCTCTCCTTACTCCCCTTTGCCCCGAAGCTCAAGAAAAATGTGAATTATTGGATTGCCCTGTCAGAATGCCCTGCTGCATTCAGCAAAGAAATGTCTCTGTGCCTCCCACAATGGATCATGCTGAGTGATGAGTCATGTGTTGAGCAGTGCACCTATGAAAACTGTCTATTTATATAGAAGGTTATTATATATATATATATAATAACCTTCTATATAAATATATATATATATATATATATATATATTAAATCTCTTGGGAATTGTCATCTTTTTCAGTTCAAAGGAGGGAGTATGGTCCAACGAAGGTTGTGTACGCTCAGATGGAAACATGTCATACTCGGTGTGTTTGTGCAACCACCTCACCAACTTTGCCATACTTATGCAAGTGGTGCCCTTAAAGGTATGACATTTACTCATTTACGGCTACTCTTTAAAGCTGCTCTAATTTATTTGTTTTATATCAGCAATGTATCACAGCAGGCAGCTGTTTAAGTGAAAAACCTCTGATAACCCCACTGTACACGACCTGCCCAGCACCAAATGGCAGACAGACAACGTTAGTAATTAGTTGGTGAACATAGTGAAGTGTTTAGCAGCTTAAGAGACAGATATTGCCCTATTAGGAAGTGGTGGAGACGGAAAAAGAACCAAAAGAAGAGTAAATATTGGACTTAATTTTGCTCATTCTGCTACATATCTGCCATTTGTGTAACAGCCAACTCTTTTCTAAAACATTAGCCAAGTCACCATTATAAGATAAATATGGCAATATGTCGGCATTGTGTGTTCAGCTTGTTGTGCTTCCCCCAAGTGGCCAAAAAAATTAATTATTGTTCAACATTAAGGTTTTTCACAAAAGACAATTTGACATGTCATAGTAGGAAGATTAAATCTGTGTAAATGTCAGGTGTAAATTATGCAATTCATGATGGCTGAATTCCGTTTAGCCGCTTGAGTTTCAGTGTCCCGGTCTTGGATGTATTAAGAGAGCTGGACATGGCGCCACCACTCAGCCCTGCTGTGCCCCAGTGGCCTCTCAAAGTACTGCAACAAAAGAATCCTCTGCTGCCCAGAAACATTTTTGAGTCCGCGGTCTTGTTCTTAAAATATGTCCATTTGCATGCTAGAATACTGTAAAACTGCCATGGCTTACACTTAACAAACCATTGTTAATGTTATTAGTAACACTTGTGCTTTTCCTTCTATGACAAATCAAAATGTCTGCTGTGAAAAAGGCCTGTTGGTAATTTTCACTGAATCTGCTGGAGGGACATTTTCAGAAACAGCAAACCTCCCACTACTTTTTAGACAGGGGTTTATTCCTCTTCGCCAGCTGTATTCAAAAGTGTGTCCCTCCCTCTGCTTCTTTGTCACAAAATAAGTAGACTTGTAAGAACATAATTGGACAGGAAGCAGTGGTTTACCACACAGCAACCCATCAACCAGAAGCCCCCACTGCAGCCTTTGGACTGTTTATCGTTCCTCCCTGTAGGTCAATTGTAAGCAGACCTACACAGACTCAATGTCGGTTTTACTGGTGGTTTTATACAGCTGTGATTTGGACGACTACGACTATACTAAGTGTGGCTTTTTTGGGTCGCTGCACGGGTCAGTGGTCTATTCCTCAAGGACCACAGCCTCTCAAGAGACCAAAAACTGTCCCTGTGAACCATCGTACTTACCATTAAAACATCTGGGATGACATTAATTCTCTTTTCTCCTCTGAACACTGTCCTGCACAGTATTTTACATTTACATTATCTGCACATAGAGCAATTTGGAATCAAACGTGTGTACATTGTTACCACAGTCTTGCTCTTTGCCACGAGAGTACGGTCAGCATCCACAATGGCTCCTTTAAATAGAACAGAGGACTTCTTATTGCAGCTAAGTGGGCCAGCGCTGCATTTACAGAGCAGAAGTCTATTTGATGCTATACTTTCCCTTAGCCAGTCTCTAATTAGTGGGCTGCCTCATCCCCCAGCTGCGAGGGAACATCCCACGTATCCCTTTTCTGGAAGGCTGAGACTCCTCTGCCCTCGTAATAACAAGGCGCATGTGAAGACAGTTAATGGAGAATCAAACCCAAACCCTCGAAATAGCCTGAACTCCAAAACAACATCAATGCACCAGGCCGTACGCCATGGATATGTGCATATAGAGAAACACAATGATTGCTGTCACTCTTTAGCTTCTTGGACAATGTACAATTTTGCTTATACCAAGATCATAAAGAAAGAGGTACTTGTACTCCATACAAGAGAAAAACTTCCCTTCAAAAAAAAGGTTAAAAAATATTTGAAAAAACACGCATTTACCCAGGAGGATTTAAACCATTTTGCTAAAGCTTTATGACAGTATGCCCAGTCTTGGAGAGTAGCCTGCCTGAGAAATACTAATGAGATTCAGTATTGTGTTCATCATCATAAAGTCTACAGGGCTCCTTTGAATGTCCTGGCTAATGATACATGCTGAATGAAATAGGCTTAACTAGCTTTGCATTTAATAATGTTTCTACATGATGTCCTGTCCATATTTGATGGTGCTGTGTCTCTACGCACAGCTCACTACTGGCCACAGGGTGGCACTGTCAACTATTGGTTATGTTGGCTGCTCAATTTCCATCTTCTGTCTTGCCATCACTCTGGTCACTTTTGCAATTCTGTCGTGAGTATTATCAGTTCATCACACTCTTATTACACTCTTTATTAATCATTAGATTTACACATAAACTCTATGTACAGTGTTTAATACACATGTATATTTTATTTTACAAATCTACACTTGGTTATAAACATGTACTGTATTAAAAAAATAGACCTTTTATGTTTTATATACCAAGTATTCTTATAAGCAAGTGAATGTGAGGTTGTCCTCCTGCTGCTCTGCAGGTCAGTGAGTACCATCCGTAACCAACGCTACCACATCCACGCCAACCTGTCCTTTGCCATCCTGGTGGCTGAGATCTTACTGCTCATCAGCGCTCGCTTCGACCCGGGCACGGTGGGTACACAGATTATGTTGGTGCTGCTGACTGTAATGTTTGTAAAAATGATGGCAATGATGAAGGCAGTAAAGAAACAAATTATAAATATGTTAAAATGAATGATTTTGTTTTGTTATTTAATCTAATAATCTGAAGCTAACTAGAATGAATAATGAGAAAAAAGTTTGTGTATAAAAGGAAAATGGGGATTAGCATAATTATTCTTAATAATAAATAAATAATAATAATGAAAAAGTCTAATTTTGTCCCTTATCCCAGCTGCCTTGTAAGGTAATGGCTGTCCTGCTTCACTTCTTCTTTCTGAGCGCCTTCGCCTGGATGCTGGTGGAGGGCCTCCACCTTTACAGTATGGTGGTCAAGGTGTTCGGCTCTGAGGGCAGCAAACACTTCTACTACTACGGCATCGGTTGGGGTACGTCTGCTCAGCAGACTTTAATAACTACACTTCGATGGAAACCCCGGATGACATATCTGGCATATTCACCTCAGAATATAAGAATCAAAAATGTCTTATTCCTTGAGTGATTTTCTTTTTGAATGTAATTTTCTTGTTTGTCTGTATACACTATGTCATTTAATTGTTTTTGTCCAAATGTCCTGCCTCTACCTGATGCCGGGTCGTTACTGTAAAAATGCTTTGATATTTTTGATTTTTGAAGTGACCTTACTGGTGAAATATTGTTTACGAAAAGTAAATAGCTATGACCCTGTTAAATAAATCTGCTTTGAGTTACATTCCAGCATAACAATTGCGTCTCCTGCTCTCAGTGAACTGGAGTTTGATGGACAGATAAAAAGAATCTGGGACATACGTATACCGTCTTTGGCTGCTGAGGAATGCATAGTCTCTCCTTCACATGCTGAACCCATTAGTGGAAAAACGATCCCTTTTTTATTACTTCCTTTCTTCTGGCCAGAGTAATTTTTCATTTCGTGTGGCCAACTGCAAATTATGTGTTGGAGACTTGTCTGACAGTTAGAAGTATAGCTGTTATACATAAAAAGTAAATACTCATTTTATAATGAATTGCTGCTGCTATTGGCTATGATAAAGGCCGTTGACTACTTTAGCTTTTATTTCCTCCTTCACAGTAAAAGTTTCCTTGTAATATAGCATGCTAGAACCAAAAAGATCAAGGCATCAAAATAAGAGTTATTGTAAGGGAAATGAACAATTAGCAGCACCGCAGATAAATAAAACCACAACTTGGTTTTTGTTGTACAATATAACAAGTGTCACAATGTTTAACAGGGCCACAAGGCTGTTTGCTAAAATTAACTGAGGCATACTTTTGGATGACACTGGAGGTAAAAAAAATATCATGAATTATGTTGTAATTGCTATTTGGCCTGGATCTGTCATACCCTGTATGTCTGTGGCGTTGGTGAAAGTCTTATAGGTCTACTAGGTTGTTCTGAGATGGTTCCCACATCATCCTGTTTATTCTAGTCCTGTTGATCTAAGAATATGAGAGCGCTGTTAACTCGTGTTGATGCCGTCATTAACAAGGCGGCATTACTAACCCTGTGATCTGGGCTGCCATGATATGTTATGTAGGCACTGCACCTGATTGGTACTGGAACACAACAGGGTGCACGCACAGTGCAAAGAGGGTGGAAATAGGGGGGCAACGGGGCCCCACATCACATTTTTCGCCCCATAGCACATTTATTTCAGTCATGGGTACCATGTGACATTTTTAGTGAATGTGTAACATGTGTGTTTGTTTCTCTTTTTACTATCAGGCTCTCCATTGGTAATATGTGTGGTGTCCATGACATCAGCTCTGGACAGTTATGGCGAGGTTGACAAGTAAGTATGACCTGCACTTTAAAACAGATAAAATCATTGGAATTATATGGAATTCATTTTAGTCCTTCAAAAGCTTGGTGACATTGCATAAGAATGACATCACCTGTGGAAGAAATTGAAACCATCAGCTGTGTTCAATGTTATTCTAAAGCTTTTAGGGTAACAGTAACTACACATCATTCACTATTTACATTACAGCATTATGGCATTTTTCCCCTTCTTAACTCTTGCCCCTGTCCTTGTTTTCTCAGCTGTTGGCTGTCACTGAAGAATGGAGCCATCTGGGCATTTGTGGCACCAGCTCTGTTTGTCATTGTGGTGAGGAATTTGCCAAAATTAGCATTTGTCATTTCTTACACTTCCCAATTTGTTGCATAATTTCATCTACAATTGAATCTGTATTCATTGTAAACTACTATTGTATTCTTTCGAGGAAAGAAACAAAATCGTATCTCCTGTGCTACTGTGTTTAATGTATTTAACCTCTTTTCTGACTTCCAGGTCAACATTGGCATTCTGATATCTGTGACCAGGATTATATCTCGAATCAGCGGAGAGAGTTACAAGGTTCATGGCGATGCCAATGCAGTCAAGTGAGTTTATTAGTTTTCATGATTGAACTAATGCTCTTTTACTAATTATTAAATATTGTTCTCTTATTAATAATATAAACGTGGGTGTCTCTTGCTTTGTTTCAAGGCTGACTGTAAAGGCAGTGGCTGTTCTCCTGCCAATACTCGGCATTTCCTGGATCTTTGGTGTTTTTGCTGTCAACACACACTCTTTGCCATTCCTTTATATTTTTGCTGTATTCAACTCGTTACAAGTAAGTTCTCCACTGCAGGATCCTTTCTTTTCCAAAATGTTTGCAGCCATTTGTGAAACTTTTACTAAAGTTTTTTTCCTTTTCTTTAGGGGTTCTTTGTCTTCTTGTTCCACTGTCTTCTCAACTCTGAGGTAATGGTGATAAATGTGTTAAGTATGTGTTTTAATGTTTTGAGTCATCACGTCTAAACAACCAGAATCTCAATTAGAGGAGATATTTATTCTAATTAGCAGGGAAGGGACTTGATTTAGGGTGATGAAGATGTATTTTTCCTGACATTTGTCACTATTGTCTGTTATGGCTTTATTTCCTTTCTGTAGGTCAGAGCTGCTTTCAAACACAAAACCAAGGTCTGGTCTCTTACCAGCAGCTCCATCCGAAACATCAATGTGAAGCCATTCAACTCTGACATTGTGAGTGCTGGTGTTAAAGATTTGCTAAGACAAAAGTGAGCTGTACTCTTAACTGCCTGAGTCTGACATTCTCCTTCACATCCTCTAGATGAATGGAAACAAGGAGGGCGTGACTCCCACCAAAATGAACACATGGGACAAAAGCACCAACTCAGCCAATCGTATCGACCTCTCCGCCGTGTAGAACCACAGCTCGTCACTTCTGTCTGTGGCAGGAGAGCAATCTAAAGCTCACTAGTGTAGAATGACAACCACTCACTGGCCAGAATATTCTCCCACTATGTAATGTAATGAATTGGACACTTATCCGCTCAAGTGATACCAAAGGAAGTGTGGTGTAGCTGAATAATAGCTTCAATTTTAAAGACAAACAGACTCTGAAGACTGTGCCTTATTATTGTCACATAAAAACATATTGTGTTCCCCCCCATTAAAAAAAGAACAGGGATTTCTGAGGAGGTCAGTGAAGTGACAGAGTCTTAAGGTCCATGACTGTAGTTCAGGGTCTGGCGATGACACTGTGTGTAGTGGAGCGTCTCGATTTATCTGTGGCATCTGTGTATGGCAGTTTTTTTACCCATTGGCAAGAGTAGTTCGCCATTTTGGGTAAATACGCTTCTTTGCTTCTTTGCTGAGAGTTAGATGAAAAGATTGATACCACTTTCACGTCTGTTTAGTAAATATGAAGCTCCCGCCAACTAGCCTGGATCTGTCCAAAGGTTACAAAATCAGTATACCAGCACCTCTAAACCTCACTAATCAGCACGTTATATCACATTAATTTAATCTGTACAAACAAAAACACAAGTGTATAGATGACACACTGTGGTTTTACGGACCCCTGTTGCCAGAATTTGTGCTCAGCTAAGCTGAAGTAATCTGCTGCTGGAGGTAACTTCATATTTAGTTTACAGGCATGAGAGTGGTAGCAATCTTTTCATCTAGCTTTCAGCAAGAAAGCAAATAAGCTTATCTTCCAAAATGTCAAAATATGACTTTAAATCACAGTGATATGTTTTGACATGTAATTTGTCTCACGCATTAAAATAGTGCAAATACATCTGTTTTCATTTACTTGCAGAAAATGTAACATTTAAATTTAGGATTATAAGTATTTTCAGGGTATGATTGGGTACAAATGCATACACTTGGATAGAAAATGACCAAGGAAAGCAGTATATTTTCCTTAAATGTAGTGTTAGTTAGCCTTAAAAACAATGACTTGTTTGTTTCACCAGCTGTTAGAAGTAGTCATCATCACAAACTGCAAATTGCTTATTTTACCTGGGTGAACTTCTCCACGATTCACCTGATTCATACATCCTCAATCCAATGTTGGGGACTACGCTACACAACAACTGCATAATAACAATGGATGAAGTAGCAGTGAATTAGACCGTATGTAATTCTGATATAATGTATTTATTTATTTCGTGATTCTGAGTTCTGTATCATGTCTTCTGCAAAGTGTCACAACTCAACAATCAGTATGTTTTCATGTTAAATTCTGTGTTTATTTGTGTGTTTTCTCTCTTGAAATGTTCTGAATAGTATATTTGCAGTACCTCACATCTTAAGCTAGGGTATGTTATGCTTTCTGATGAATAGTGAATACTGCTTGTGTTTTGGACACAGTTCTGTGAAGTTTTTACGGTGTCTTTAGCTATTTCTGTTGCTAATTTCTTTTACATTTTCATACATTTTTTGTAAAGTAAAATATGAAATATGTTCTACAACAGAGGGACTTGATATGGTTGTTGCTTTTTTCCTTAACATACTGTGAGAATGGAGGGATATGACATATTTTAAGATGCCATTGATCTTACACTGTACCAACATTAGGTTTCCTAAAACAGGATTTACTGTATGTCACTCTGTGCTCACTTTTCATGTCAGATTTAAAGTTAAATATTTCAATTTTTCTATGCTTGTATGGCCTTTAATGATTGTTGCCTTATGGTACTATGGTTTGTGCTTCCAATTATCTTTATTATAAAACGTTTATAACAAGAAATCAATGTCATCTTTATTACACAATTCCACCATCATGTTCACATTTGTATTGGTTGTAAGCTGGTAAGACTTATGCTATTTGGTGGATACTCGTGTGTCTGCCTGTGAATTATGTTGTTATTAATCCATTTTTGGTCAGGATGGCTTTGAAGAATACAAATACTTGAAAGGTGTTGTCAGAGTGACTGATATAGAGACATCCTGCATTAACAACTGGGTGCAACAAAAAGTTGACAACCACTGAATTCTTAAAACTGTTAAAAGATGGGTTCACAATGTTTCAAGTCTGTCTTAAAACAGTAGTCTGATGCCCATAGTAGATAGAAACAAGTGTTGCTTTTTGTAACCATTTGTCTTACTGTTCATATTGGCCATTCAAGGATCCCGTCCTAATGTGCTTCTAATGGAAGTGAAGAGGGACAAAATCTACAGTCATCTTCCATGTAGAACTACATTGCAAAGTTTATATAAAGATAACACAATACAAAAGTGTCTTTGATACTGTTATTTCTGTGTAGTTTAGGCATTGATTGATTATGAGGCTGTTGGCCCCTGGCAATAAATGCCTAAACGGATTGTGTCGGCACTAAGCCTAAACTGTGTGTAATGTGTAATGATGGCCTCTTTGTTATGGCATCTTCAGACTCAATCAAGGCTATTTATTCTGTTTTTCTGAAGAAACTGAGCCTTTTTACTCTTTCATGAGAATTGAACCATCACTTGTCAGAGAGCCTCTGGCCCCTTGGCCTAGGTGATCAGGGTTATCAGGGGGCATCAGGTAATACTGTAAATAAATATATTTAGGGTGGTGGAAGAGAGGTTTCACTAATTGGGGTGATGTATTGAAATCAATTTAATGTATGTTGAGTACTGGTTAATATTTCTGTGAGCTTTGTTTAACTTGAGTGTGTGCATATACACTTTTGACAAATTAAAATATCATAGGTATCATACATACAACAGCAAAACAGGAGTTTTGCAGCTAAACTCCTAAATTAAAAACCACCAGCCACCATAACACACTACTTCTGGAAAATGGGTCCTTCTTGATAGATCATTTAAAAATATGATCTAGCCAAATGAAGACATTGAGTTAGGAGCTTACGAGGTGTCCCTGAAGGCGCCGCCACCGAACAGCTGCTAGTCCGTCTGCGCATGCGCGCCGTGGCTGGATATGAATAACTGCAGCGTCTGGCGGAAAGGTGAAGAAGACAATAATAACAAGAGCAGTTTCTCAACACAAACGGCGATTTATCAACACCAACGCGAGCCTTCAACTTCTACCGGCTGGGGAAAAGTAACAGGCACCACTCTGAAGCGTCAAATAACCAAAGCGGGTCGCTAACATTTTGTTTACATCCAGTTACTTGGTTCCTGCGCATTTTGTTTGAACTTTTTGTGTTGACAGAAACTTCGTCATGTTGTCATCGATGCTTTCTGCGGTCTTAAAGCTTGTCACGTGTGAAGACAGCGTATTTCATCAATGACATGGGATTTACCGGCACGAAGGAAGTGTCGTGGGACCGTACGTGTGTTTCAGCTGGAGAAGCAACCCCTTGAACCTGCTCGGATACCGCGACGCGTTTATTTGTGTTTTCCATGGAGTCTGTTGGGAAGTTTGAGTTCAACAGAAAAGACCTGATCGGTCACGGCGCCTTCGCAGTGGTGTTCAAAGGCAGACATAAAGAGGTAACATCTATATTATCTGAGTCAAATGTACATTTGTCCGGTCATCGTTGTTAAATGAAAGGCTGGTGTATTTATATCCTGTGTTTTTTTTTTTTTTTTTTTTTTTTTTTCGCTTTTCAAGAAACGTGATTGTGAAGTTGCTGTCAAGTGTATCAACAAGAAAAACCTGGCCAAATCACAGTCTCTGCTTGGGAAAGAAATCAAAATACTGAAGGTAATAAGCTGACTTTAAATGTTGCCACACAGCTTGTATCAGTCTCTCTCTCTCTGTGCACCTTTGACTAAAACGTTTTTTTCCCACCCCCTCCAGGAACTCAAACATGACAACATTGTTAGACTGCTCGACTATCAGGTAAAGATGCTTTGTCTTTTCTTTCCTCTCACACACATCAGAGGTATCCTCAGGAAGCACACAGCAATACACACGTGCAATACTGTGGCTGCCACATGTTGCCAGTGTTTACATGGGGCCACATGTGATACAGATTTCGCTGATGGGTGTTGTAATTTTTCATGGGGCTCGACCTGAAGTGGAGCTGTGAAGTATATTTATCTTCATGTTAAATGGAAGTTTTCTTTAGGGGTTCATCAGACAAATTATTCTAAAAGTGAAAAGTGGGTGTGTGACAGGTTTTTAGCATCTAATATGATATCCTAAGTCTGAACATGATATTGATTCATCTGTAGGGTGTTTCACTGTATGCCATAGATTAAATGAATATCCTTAAACTTTTAAACAGGTCACACATAGCACAGGACATTAAGCATTTGCTCGGCTGTGAGTTTGCGAGCTTCCCTCTTCTCACCTTACTGACACCTGCCAGACGGGGGTGAGCCGATCTCTCGCTGCTTCTGACAGATGGCAGGGTGCAGCCGGTTAAACAATGACTTATAAAACACAGAGTCTGAGTAGCGTCTCACAGCAGACACACCCCAGCACGCAAGGCTAATGAATGTAGATGATACACTCTAGGTCAGGCTGCAGGTGCCGTTTGTAGACAGCAGTGTGTTCATTTACCTGGCATCGACACACCCTGCAATCTCTATTATCTGCTATAGTGATACTTATGACATCATAATAGCCATAAGGCGTTGTTTATACAAGAGAACAAGTGGTAAACACTTCTTAAGTTTCACTCCAATACACATACCCTACTAAGTTTATCTTGATGATATAAAAAAGGGAACTTGCTCCCCCACTCATTACTTTCCATTCAAGTCAGGTGGGACTGACACCCTAAATTTCTCACCCTTTTACCCCACCCCGTGTCACCTCAACACTCTCTGACTTGGGTCCTGGATGAATCAGGGGTTCCAGAGGTGGACAGGGGCCATGACGGGGTACAGTTTCAGATGTCAGGGGACCCAGAATTTCTAGAAGCACCGTTGGTGACGGGCCAGAAAAGAGTCAACTCAGTCTAAGAAAAGAGCTGGTGTCACTTGTTATGTAATCTGGGACACAGCTGCTAAGACATTGAGGGATTGTTGGTATCAGTCATAATTCCCCATCGCTCTACATCATATAAATGCGATTGTTTTTTTGTCATATTTTTGAATCAGATTCTTAGCATAAGTGTATTCCAGTTATTATACCTTTTGAAAATGATAATTAGCATTTTATCTGGTTTTATCAACAGGAAATGGGAGGATGTGTGTATCTCGTCATGGAGGTAAGTTGTTTTAGAAATAATAATGCCTGCTCTGTTTTCACATGAAAATGAAAATTCCATTCACTAACAAGGCAACATTGTCAAAGCTCCTAATTGGACTCGTCTTTCTCGTCTTTTCAGTACTGCAATGGAGGCGACCTGGCAGAGTACCTTCACTGTAAGTTTGCTACATCACGCAGGGCTTAATATAGCTCACGTGTCACTACTGTAAAGTTTTCCGTTTCACCTGTGGTCAAAGCGAAAAAGAGGACATTCATATGACTACTCACTGTTGTACCAGAGGTTCAAACTCACAGTTTGTTACTACGTGAATATGTTTGGAGCAGCTTACTGCTGAACTGGCAGGTCAGTTTGGCTTTTAAGAAGCTTGGCTAAGCTTTTTCTGTGGTTTGAAGGAATAATAGGATTTTTAAGAGACAGAGCAGTACAACCACAGAATTCAGGTTTAACAGGTCAGTGGGTAAATCATCGCTAATACTCCCAAGTGCTTAATCCAGGTAAAATTAAACCCCTAGAATTGGCTTGTTTTTTCCATGGTTTCCAAGGGTTTCCCTACAAATTATGTAGAAACTAGTACAAAAAGAGTGGCCAGAATAATGCTTTTTTTTCATGTTGTTGGCTTACGGTGCACCTTGTGATTTCACCACGTTTAAATTCTCAGAATGAAACTTTTCTCTTGACTGTCACACTGAATATTTCCGCCTCAAGTTTCAACCCCCTTTCAAAATATGTTGAGGTTGAGGGCATGGAGTTGACTTTTCTCTGGCTAAATTTACCTAGTTGGTGTCTATTTAAATGCTGATGTCGACCAGCGTCTCTTATTTTGTAGACTTGCCCATTCCGTGTCCCTGCCAAGGAGACACATCCAGCTACTTGCAACACTCAGTCACCCTTGGCAAGGTTCACGGAGCACCCACATGACCTCACCCATCTGTCACTCACTTATCCCCTGTCCTCCGGTGGAAAAACACTGCAGCTATAAATACTAGATGTAGTGGGGAGGGGGTGCTAGCTAGCCTTCATGTCAGATGGCCTCAACATTAATTCCCAAAAGAAGATCCCTCGTAAACAAGATTCTCTTCGGTGAAGTATGACGGCAGTGACGCACACTGATGTGACTGGAGTTGCTCATCTTCACCTTACATTATATTGGCGTAAGAACAAACACAGTAAATCAATTTCACAAAGTATGCAACTAACAATTCACTTGAACGATTAATCAGCAGTCAAAATGGTACCGGTTAAAGTTCTATTGATCGACCAATCAATTAATCTCTAATAAGGTATGGATGCTAATAGGCTACAATAACCTACATCAGTCCGTAATCTATATACTGACTGAGACGCTAACTCCCTCCTGGATCATCTTATGTATTGCATCCCTCTGACCCTCAGCTAAGGGCACGTTAAGTGAGGACACGATCCGCGTATTCCTGCAGCAGATCGCCCAGGCCATGAAGGTCCTGCAGAGCAAAGGCATCCTGCACAGAGACCTCAAACCCCAGAACATCTTGCTCTGCCACCCAGAGGGGCGCAGGTCCAGTCCCATCAATACCTGCATTAAGATAGGTAATGAGAGTATTAGAAGAACTGAATGTACAGTGTGTTCGTGAAAATGCTTTGTTTTAAGGAAGATGGTGGAGTAAGTTAATTTCTAACTGTACATACACACACACTGCTGTATGTACCTCACCTTATTTCTCTTACCCGCCAGCTGACTTTGGGTTTGCACGTCATCTCCAGACAAACACTATGGCAGCCACGCTGTGTGGCTCTCCCATGTACATGGTGAGTATTAAGGTCTTTGGTTTCCTGTGCCAACAAAGTGTAATGTCAGCATGTCCCTAAACTTTAATCTGTGTTTGTCTGGACACAGGCTCCTGAGGTCATCATGTCCCAGACCTATGATGCTAAGGCTGATCTGTGGAGCATAGGTACTATTGTGTACCAATGTCTGACTGGAAAGGCACCATTTTATGTGAGTGGCACTTAAAGCACATACACATGCAGATACAAAAACATCATTCTTTTTAGGTGTTTAGGTAAACAGATTTGAAATTGTTTTGCTTTACTCCCTAAAAAGGGCAGACTCACAACTGTCAACACAAAACTGAACACGATGCATCCCTTTCATAACACAGAGAAGCAACATGACCCATAACGCAACCATTAATAGCCACCTGCCTGCTGGGTGACACTCTCCCTGATCTCCAGTGTTGCTAGTTGGAAAATGCAGGAACAGCTTGACTTGTTAGGAAAGAGCCTTGTTTACAGAAGGGGGGGGGGGGGGGGGGGGTATGCGGAAATGGCTTCAAGCCTTTCTCTGAACTCATGGTAAATGTTGTTTCCCAACCCTGGGTATTACTTTCTGCCGTTCATGTGGCTGCTCACATAAACTGTTGTTGAACTGTTATTTGCAGACGCTATCCCTCTTTTGGAATCAATTTTCATCTCCATGTATGAGCAGTTAAAGAGGAAGATACATTTTGTTGTTTGACCTCTTGTACCTATTGAGGTTATTAATGTTGCAGCTTCCTTGAAAGCAGTTTCCCTGAGAATAAGGGGGGAGATTGACTTCTATTTCTGCCAGGCAGGTCAGTGAGTTGAGTCCAAGGGTCAGTGTGAGGTTAGCTGCTGCTTGTGATGATGACCACGATAATGATGATGTTTACTTAGCTGGATTAGCTGGCATCATCTAACACCCACATATTATTTATATTGGATTATATCCACTGTGGCACAACTAGTTTTTTATATTTGCAATGAAATAGGAAAATAAATAATCTACCTTTCCACTATCAATCATTCAAAGACCCGTTTGCAAGGATGCATTTGCTTTAATTTGCATATGTTCGTGTGTGTGTACATGTGAATGGTAATTTTCAAGTGTAACACAAGTTTGTTTTGTGTGTGTATAGGCCAGCACACCGCAGGAGCTACGCCTGTATTATGAAAGCAACAGGACCCTCTTACCCAGGTTAGTGCACCTCTGGACGACACCATGCCAACACTCATGTATATATATATGTATATATATATATATATACACACTGTACACACAAAATATGCACAGGAAGCTGATGGAGGAGGGTGTAAACAGGCATTACAGGAAGATCTGTCTTCTCTGCACTCAGTTTGCTGATGAATGATTGACTGTTCATCTGCCCTGTGCTCACACTCAAGTTTGTATGTATGTGAATGATGTTCAGTGTGCACGTGGATGGTTTACAAAATGCATGCATGCACACAGACACCACTAAAAATAGTCCTAATGTGGAAGAAACAGATACAGACACCTGACGGGGGTAGAACTTTCTCAATCAGCCACTCTCACAAAGTTTATATTTGAAAATCTGACAAATGTATGATTCTAAATCCAGTGTCCTGCCTATGATTTATATTTCTCTATATGAGGTGTTGTCCATGTGTAATGTCAATGTCTCTACTTTAATATCAGTTGACAAATGCCTTAACAATATGTTCTTTTGGCTATTTAAAGTCATTTTGAACACTCAATCGCTCATGTACAGAATTTGGACCTGGAAAGCATTCAAAGGGATTTATGGATTGTTTTCCCAGTGTTTTCTCGGTGTACTTTGCCAGCTGGTGTATGGCTGGTTGCCATGCTTATCTTTCACAGTGATAAAGCCAGGTGATAAGACAGGCCTGTTTGTGTCTGAGGAGGCATGGTTTGTTGTTTTCTTGTCATTCTATATATAACCTGCTCCGAGCTGCCAGCTAGCGGCCAGCACGGCTATCATTTTCCACATGACCTACATAGCTTCAGACAGACGTAAACACACACACACTCACACACATAGTTTGTACTGACTCTGAGTGTCATGATGCCCCGAGGTTTTGCACTGAAGCCATAAATTAGATTAATAATTCATATATTTTCACTCTGTTGACACACTGAAGAAGCAAGTTATGTTTTATTAACATGGAGGCTACACAATACAATACACTGTATAAAGCTGCATGCAGAGATTAACCCACCCAATGGTTTTCCCCTCTTCCTGGATTGTATTGTGATCTAAAATTCTTGGGATGAGCCAGTACTCCGACTTAAATTATGTTTTTTCTCATATATCGTATACATTTTTTCGTCAGAGTTTATTCCTTTCTATGATTTATGTTAGCAATGTTTTAACTTATCAAAGTTAATCTAAATAGGAAACTTTGTATTCCTTTGTTGTATTTTCCCAGCATCCCAAAGGAGACTTCTAGTAAGCTAAGAAACCTACTGATGGGGCTGCTGCAAAGAAACCACAAAGAACGGATTAGCTTTGGTGAGCCTCTGCCGTTTAACAGTCAGAACCCCTTTTCATGATTACATTTTAAAAAGCTTCTCTTACATCTAAATCTTTTTGCATTTGCAGATGAGTTTTTCCACCATCCTTTCTTGGAGACGAGCTCCTCCACAAAGAAATGTACGGACTCTGTCTCGCTTATCTCAGTACAGCTTAGAATCAATAAAGGTGCTGTAGCCGGGGTCCTAACACAAGCACATTTATATTTTTTTGATTAGGCTCTCCAGCTCCTGCGCTCTCCTACCCCAGCTCAGGCTCGGGCAGTTCCTCTAGCAGCTCCTCCACATCCCATCTGGCCTCCCCTCAAGTGCGTACACCTTTCTGTTGTGGATATTTTTAAACAAAATCCCTTGGTAAAATATGTGAAATGTAAATGTATTTTTAAGAGAAATGCAGTAAATTTATAGTGTATTAAATTTTCTGTAATTTATCACAGTTATATTTGATCAAACTCTCCTTTGTGTTACACTCTCTTAGCATTCCGATGGAGAGATGCACCGACCTCAGCCTAAAGGGCAGTATTCCCCTGCACAGGACAGCCCTGTCTTCCTGCTGAAAGAAATAGCCAATCAAGACAGTAGGAACATCTTGTCCTTTACAGATGACTATGTGATGGTGCCTGCACAGTTTCCCAGTAAGACACCTAAGCCTCACTCTATACATATCTGAATTTTTTCATTTAGCAAGTTTTTCTTCACATCACTACAAGGGCAGTGAGTATTTGTATTTTACTTTTCTGTAGATGAGTGTACGTGTGAAGTGGAAGTTGGATCACCTGTTGAGGGCTGCCTGATATACAGTGGGTGAGTAGTCGCTGAATTCATTAATATCATTGTTTTACAATATGATTTCAGTATATACATATATATATATATATATATATATATATATATATATATATATATATATATATATGTAATTTTGCCTGATATATCACATAGTTATATTAATGAATGATTCATGTGTACATTACTTTATCCATTGTGGGTTATTTCTGTTAAAATAAATTGTTGGGGTATAAGAAGCAGATGCTTTTTGATATGTACAAAAAAAAGTGACAGTCATCATCTTACAGTGAAGCTTCCAATGATCCACTTGCTTTAGAAAGAATGCAAATTTGTTTTCAAATGTTTTCCAAAATAATGTTAGTAAATAACATTAATCTGTGCAGACAAAGCTAACAGATATCTGTCTTTAGGAGCTCACTGCTGGTTGAGAGAGGTCCTGGAGCTGCAGGAAAGACACCTCCACCCTCTCCCCTGCTACACTCCCCCTCCAAGCCTGTTAGGTAAGAAGATGAAAGTCTGTTAGGTTGAAGATGAAAGTCTGTTAGGTTGAAGATGAAAGTCTGTTAGGTTGAAGATGAAAGTTCTGAGATTGTTGATTAAGTTGAGTGTGAGCATAAACCCAACAATATGTTTATACATTTTATGTTCAATATGAGAAATTATGGTTTTAGAACATGCGCATTTACTTTTTGTATCATTCCACTGCTATTTTAAATTGTTTAAGAAAAGACATCAAAATGATTCCTGTGTGTATAATTCCATTGCTTCCTCTTTCATTCACGCAGCAAGCCTGTTGAATTCGTTGTCCGTAAATGCAGCAAAACGGTGCCCATTCCTGTGCCGACTCAGATCCAAAACTACCAGCGTATGGAACAGAATCTGCAACCTGTTGGCTTGCATGGCTCCACCAGGTGTGTCTTTGCTCCCACCCCACCTCTGTGTCCTTTTATTACCCATTCTCTTCTGCTTTGTCTGACTATGTCTCATGTCATTCAGGGTCACACTCTGCTGTGCTGGCAGCAGCAATGAAAGCTCCCCAGGATGTGGAGGATGTAGAGCTCCAGGTCCAGGATTTGTCCTGAACTCCCCGAGGCTGGCAACTGGAGGAGCCCGACCACAACAGTCCTCCCCGCTAGGTAGGCATCTCAGTCGGCTTTTGTTTTACTTATCTAGGGAGTGTTTGTTAAGCAGAGCTCGTTTACAGCAACCCTCTCTCACACGCTCCTACAGCTTAACACACAACATGGGAATTTGTCAGTGCAGTGTCATTTGTTTTTGGCCACCAGGGCCCTTTGGGTGTTAACATAAATTCATGTTCAGGACATTCCCGGAGTTGTTTTGTGGTGAAGTGTTGCTATTGGATTTTTTCTGTTCACACTTTGGCTCTGCCTGATTCATCTACATTTATTTAAGCCTTTTGACAAAATCAAGACAACATGCCTGAGCTTGTTTCATTCAGTGTTAGCGATATTGTTATGAGCAAAAGAGCAAAAGTGTTCCAGTGAACACTGATGACTTAATAAACAGGCCTAACTCACTTTATTTCCTAATCTGGTTTAATTTGTATAAAACTCTCTGTACTCTAGTGGGAATGACCCCAAAGACCTCAGAGCAGACTCTCCCACTCAGCACAAGAACTGAACTTCTCACTGGCTCTCCTGACATGCAGGACACCTCAAGCCCCAAGGTCAGCCTCTAAAACATCTATACACACACCATCATGTCAGTCAGTCATTGATATTTTTGTTTCACAATGCACACAGCACATTAGCTGGCGAAATTTGAAAACAGCAAAAGTGACTCATTCTTTACCCTTCCTTTAAGGGCAAGTAATTATAATTGAATAACTACAAGCAGCTCACACAGTAGAATCGTTCTGAAATCAAACATTGCTTAACTGTACAGTTTACATGTAAGCAATTGAATTAGGTTTCAGAACTTTATTTCCTTTTCAACAGCAGGTTCAATCAAGAATGTTAAACCAAATCAGGACAGTCCCAGACCTGCAATCCCTCGAGACATCTCCTGCTTCCCAGACCAACCCCAGCAGGAAATCAGCCAATAAAAAAGGCCCTTTTAAAAGGTCAGGACAGCATAGTATGAATATATTATTATGAATATAACAATTATGGTTATATGATCATATAATAACATCCTGCAAAATCATATGACAATTGAATAAAATGTGAATTTGTATGTGTTCATGTCAATAATCCACATCTAATTGAGGTAATTCATATGAAAACCTGCCATTTGGAACCTGTCTGTGTGTCACACAGTATAAAAGATATGCCAGCTGATAAATTATTCAATTTTCTCGGTGGCGTCTGTGGCTGTATTGAATGTCCAGATCACTGAGCACAGGCAGGCTGTCTGACATGTTACTGAAGACGGCCTTTGGAGCTCACCTTTTTGAAGAAGAAAGTGACGAGAGCCTCAACTGTGAGAAAAGCATGGATATAACAGGTACCAGTGCAACGCAGTATAAATACAGCCAGTCAAATGATTTCTACTGATACTGTTTGTCTTTGTTCACCAGTATTTCATACTATGTAGCTGTTGTTTTTTAGATTAAATAGGTACATATTTCACAGCCAAATATAGTTTGATTTCTACAGGTATGGGCCAGTTTATGAAAACACCACCATAAAGTCATGCAAAAGGAAAGCTTTATGTAATAATAAAACCAATGCCTATTGAAAAATAAACACATACATCATTGTGGAGGCAAGGTGAGGTATCACTGTATGTTTGCAGGAGTTAAAAAAAAGCCTATTTTGAAGTGTATACTGCGAGGACCACGTAATTTACTTGGTTGCAGTTCAGCTGGACTTCATCGTCCGAGGACATCTTAGCCATTTGACTTTAACTCTTCTTATCTGCTCTTACAGCTCCACCTACTGGTTGTTATAGAGGCTTTCAATACTCAGACAGCCCACCTCCTGCAGTCTTCACTATGGGTTCTCCATCCAAAGGAAGCACTCCTCCTGATACCATGGTATCAAGGATGTTCTCAGGTAGGTGTTGTTACTACCCTGAATATTGACTTACTGTTGGTGGCTTTCATTTTTAATCATTATTTTCGTTTGTGTTGTAGGAGGTTAGTGAAAAGTCCCTTAATTAAGCAGATTTCTGAGTGTATTTTTATTATGTACTGCCTTCTCCAGTTTAAAGTTGATTTAGGCCACTTTTATGATTTAAGAAAATTCTCCCCTTAACTAATCTAAAGCAGAGAAACTATTTAAACATTGGGCTGGTAAAAAAACTAACTGTGATTCTTCACAATCATTTAATATAATACTAAAACAACACAGAAGATCCACCTGGCTATTGTAAATCTAAAACGTGTCATCAGTTACTCCTATGCTCTCTTCATTATTTGTATTTCAGCTGTTTGGGGTTAAGCTGCATTTGTCTTTGTCTTAAATGCAGGCTCCCCCAGCTCAGCCTGGCTACTTAACAGTCGACTTCACCAGGGAAGAAGCCGTAGAAACAGTGAGACTGAAGCCATGGACGCTACTCCACACAGCAGTCTGGTCTTTCACCCTCCAGAGCTCCCTGAAGATACACTGATGGAGGTACAGACAAATACTATGATGATACTGTGAGGTGAATCCTCCAGGTTGGTTTGAAGTTACAGAAATAATAAACATTTGCAGATGAACATAAAATGGACAAAATCAAATTCCACATGAGCAGTTTCAGTATTCACAGTATTGTATGTGTTCTTTTCACAGCAGGCTCATACAGATGCTCTGAGTGACCTGCGATTCACCTTGGCTTTCGTCCACTGTGTCATGGAATTGGCTTCATTTAAGGACCCAGGGCTGGATGCCATCAGCAGTCCTGATGTTTCCTTTCTAGAGCAGAGTCTGGTGACAGATCAAATCAGCCTTCTGAGTAAAGAATGGAGGTGAGAGGCATGAAGCTTTTTACACAAGGTGTAAAAATGTACAGTAGCTCCCTTGCTTCACAAATCTTCTTGGGTATTGACTTCTGTTGCTAATGTGCATATTCCAGCTATGCAGAGCAGTTAGTGTTGTACATGAAAGCCGAAGAGTTTCTGTCATCAGCACTGCACACTGCCAAAGAGAATATCAAACAAGGCCAACTCCTTCCCTCTGCTACAGTCAAACAAGGTAAGACCAGTGACCTCTGGTTTTGAGTATCAAGTACACTGAAAAATGTCTGTTTAATGTTTGTAGTTTTCTAGAAAGAACTACAACTTTTGGGTGTTATAGTCTAAAAAATGTGAAGCATTAAAATTGCACAGAACAGCTTGACCCATCCAGGTATTTCAGCTGTGGTAGTCTAACATTGGGAGACACTTGATGACAAGTGTCCATTTATATTATTCTAATAATTAAATGTCTTTGCATTCTGCTTTTCCTTTGTGTAGTGCTCAGGAAGATGAATGAATTGTACAAGAACTGTGTAACATACTGTCGCTCCCTCAACCATCGGCTGCAGACCTTCTTGCTTGACAAACAGAAGCTCATGGACCGCTTCAATGGACTTGCAGCAGAGAAGCTTATCTACAACCACACTGTGCACATGGTGAGCTCACCTAACACCAGAGGATGTTGATATTCACTCCAGATCAGATTCTATCCAGTTTGCATCTTGATCTTAACCTTTATGTTTGTGTTCTTAATGCATTCAGGTACAGTCTGCTGCTTTAGATGAGATGTTCCACTATGGCACAGCATCAATCCAGCGCTACCATAAAGCCCTTTTGCTGATGGAGGGTCTGTCCCGAATCATCACAGAGCAAAAGGACATTGACAGCATAGATAAATGTATGTGGCAGCACTATGACACAACAACCACACAATAGTAGCTTAAAATGCTAGACTCACTCCCAATGTGATCTTGCCTACGTCTTGACTGGATTTTAATCTAATCTCATCTGAATTGTTCATTGTCTCTGTTGTTCTCAGGTAAGCAGTGTATAGAGCGACGCCTTTCTGCTCTGCAGACTTAACAGCAGCCATGAGCTCTACAACTGTGTCCACAGCAACTGCATTATCTTTTCTCACCCATCGCCCATCAGTGTAGATGGATCTTCCTAGACTGTCAATACACACAAGCACTTTGATCTATCTTAAGGGAAATGACCACTGGAGCATCTGCTCTTATCCCACCACTCAGTATGTAATCTTTACATAAATGCACAGAAAAGACTGGAAGTCCTTTTTTGGACAAGTTCTTGAAGACAGATTGTGTTATGATTGTTAGAATACTTTGATCAGGTAAATTGTTCACAGTATTTGTTCTGTTTTGTTACAGACTTTATATGTTAGTGTGTTGTTTTGTGTTTTGTAGATAGAATAATCAGATAAAATAACTGATTTTAAAAGTGTTGTACTTGAAACAAAGATTATTTAGTGGTTTTCTCTACTTGAAGCGTTTATATTATGTGTACAGTAAAAATTCAAAGGCCAACAGGAGTCAGAATATTTTGGATGAGATGACCAAATATTGCAAATGCCTGTTTTTTTTTTTTTTGTACATTCTACATCACAGCAGAGTAGTGGATGTAAAGATAATGTTTGACCTCTTACTGAATAAGTGTCTTACAGTCATAGACTTACACCATAGACTGCATTTCAATGGGATTTAAGTTTTACAACAATTGATCCAATCCAACTTCAGGTGGTGATGAGGTACTATTAAGTAACATTAACTGCATGCTCACATTTATCTGCTGTTTGTGCACATGTATGTGCACATTAGTTTGGTTCTTTTCAGCTGTTTTGATTGTCAAAAGACTGTTAATTTGTGAATGCATTTTTACATGCTTTTTGCCTGATAGTACACTAGTTTGTTACAATTACATATTCAATATTTTGTGAAAATTTTGGTATTCAAACAGAAGTTTGTTAGAATTTATCAAATTGCCTTTTTCTACTTTTATTGTATTACCGTCAGTCAAATTTGCCAAAATGAGTTGTTACACACTGTGTGATGAAAATAAATATTTATTGTTAAAACTAGGTTTTCCCTTCAAGTTTGTTTTAGTTTGTCCGAATTAAATCACAATTTCGACTTTTGTCCTTACTATTACACCTTCTCCTGGATTACAGGCTCCAAATAATTTATTTAATTGGTGAATTAAAAGGCTTATAAATAAAGAAATAGGAAAAAAAACAGGCTTTTTGATTGAGACGATGCTGTGTTTAATATAAGCAGCAGGTGAACGACGTCACCGTGTCGTGAAGGAGCGTTTCCTGGAGACGGAGCTACATCCGGGTCACTCGGCGGGTCGCGGCGGCCGCCATGTTGCTGAATTAAATTAGCTCCAAAACATTGAATAGCCGCTAGCAATATCGATATTTTATTTTTTCGCGGAATAACATTTGTTACAGCATGTGACTTATTGTAAATATGACTTAGGATTTATGAAACTACTGCAGAAGCCCCATTCCCTGTAAGTAACCCCGTTGAGGTGATAAAATGTATTTATTCATCGGCAGCTGGCCTGATAGCAATAACAAGCTAACATCGTTAGCATTAGCTAGCATGCGTCCCGCAGCCAGAGTCGTTGTAATTAATGAAACGGGACAGACAGCATTACTGCAGATGTCACAGTTTAATATTGATAATCTACTGTCAGTATATGTATTACCCAACCCGAGGCTCGAACCTTATTATTCTTACTATTACTACTAACTAGCCTTGGCTGGCGTTACGCCCCGGAGCGAGACTGGAAGTGGGAGCTAACGTTGCGGTCGCAACAAACAATGAACATTTAAGCCAGTAGCCGGGGAATACTGCTCTATATAGGTCATTTTTCCTTATATATATAATGTCGTTACTGCTGTGTAAAAAAAAGGAAGTCTACAACAAACTCGAGAATTTCTCTGAACTGTAATGCACGGTACCAGTACAGATCACCATCCCCGGTGTCAGTGACGTTATTTCACCTTTGTCTAAAATGCAGGTTGGATTTGTTTGATTCACACACCAGATCAACCCCATCATTTCCTTTACAGGACATATACCGTGTCTGGCACTTGCTCAAAGTACACACAGATGTAAAGATGGGTAGGAGATGGGAAAAAATCTTCTGTCACAATGTAATTTAATATCAAGATAGATGTATCATGATGTAGTTAATTCTCTGTTAAATCTTTTGAGAAATGGTTTGCAGATAAAATAACCAGACAGGAATTTCTGTTGTAGGTTAATCCAGTACATTGTGATGATCATAATGATGTAAAATCGTGTGCAAAAAAGTCCAGTATTGCCATGAAGCACCACTGCTCATTAAGATGCAACACTGCCGACAATGACTTAATACACCCAGAGATATTAAAGGAGTAAATGCTTCGGTATAAATGGTATGGCAAAATCTCTGACAGTTGACAAATTAAAATAGTTTATATATATATACACACACACACACACACTGTCATATTGAGAAGCATATTTAAAATTACAATTCATTAAGGGCTTTGAAATTTAGGACCAGGTTGGATGGACTTTTGGTATATAACCATGCATTACTAGTTTATGTAGTACTTGGGTGACCTACCTGACAAACCCTTCTGACCATTGTTTGGGTCACATTCAATAGTTAAAAATCACTTATTGTTGTGCTTTTCCACAGATTATTGTGTTAAGACATAGTAACACTGTCACGCAATGCACCATGGAAGTGGATCACAGAATATGCAACGACAGCTCCAGAGATCCAAGTCTGTCAGTGGGTCTGAAGCAGAGGAGCAGCAGCAGCAGCCCACCATGGCAGTTACACAGCAGCAAGCTACAGTTAACCACCCTCAATCTCCTGTGACCACATTTTCCTCTGCTGCCAGCCCTTCAGCCCCCCAGTCGCCCAATTATCAGATAATCATGAGTCGTAGCCCAGTCACTGGCCAGAACATGAACATCACATTACAAAATGTGGGACAGATGGTGACTGGTAACCAGCAGATCACCCTAACCCCACTCCCCATCCAGAACCCTGCATCCCCTGGCTTCCAGCATACTACACCTCAGTGGAGGTTTGAGCATGCTCCACAATCCTACATCCAGGTCACCTCACCTGTGCCCCAGGCCATGCAGCCCCAGAGTCCCACCCAGCACAGCCCAGTCCCTCTGCAAGGTGTGACAAGGCCAGGAACACCCGCAACAGCATTGGGTGTGTGCGGACAGAGTCCTACACGATTTGTTGAAGCTGGTATGTTAGTGCGGCAAATCAGTTTAGGCAGTCCACCAGGAAGTGGCCACTTTGTTTACCAGGAGGGGTCAGGACTGGCCCAGATTTCCCCAGCTACACCTGGCCAGGTACAGATGGCCTCTCCAGGAGCACCGGGCTCTGTGAGGGAACGCCGGCTTTCTCAGCCTCATTCACAGACTGGAGGCACCATTCACCACCTTGGACCTCAAAGTCCTGTTGCCACCGGTACTGCTCTCCCCACTCTGGGCAGCCCGGGTCACATCACCACTTCCAACCTACCTCCACAGATCAGCAGTATCATTCAAGGACAACTGGCACGCCCTATGATATTTGAGAAGACAGCACAGGGTATGGTTACTGGCGTAGGAACCACAGCCACAGCATCCTTCAGTATACCCTCCTCCATTCCACCCTCTAGCCCATCCCTCACCAGTCAACCCCAAGGGATCTCCAACAATCCTCTTGGACCCACCAGCATGGCTTTGGGCACTATGAAGAAGCAGGTTCCTAAGAAGTTAGAAGAAATTGCTCCTTCTACTCCGGAGATTGCCCAACTGAGAAAACAGTGCTTGGAGCACCACACCAAGAAGATGGAGAGCCTGAAAGAAGTGTTCAAAGAATACCTGATTGAGCTTTTCTTTCTGCAGCACCTCCAAGGGAACATGATGGACTACTTAGCTTTTAAGAAGAAGCCCTGTGTTCCGTTGTATACTTACTTGAGACAGAATGACTTAGACATTGAAGATGAAGAGGAAGAAGAAGAACAGTCGGAGGTCATTAATGATGAGGTATTACATTGGCTGGCTTGTGGTGTGAGATCAAGTAGGACCTTTACAATTAGAGAGTTGTACATTCATTAAATCTAATGAGTATTGTTCCTCTTTCAAATGTGTGTTTTTTCAGGTAAAGGTTGTTACTGGAAAGGATGGCCAGGCAGTGACACCAGTTGCCATAGCAACACAGCTTCCTCCCAATGTTTCTGCAGCTTTCTCTGTCCAACAGCAGTTTCAGGTGATATAGACATTTATTTTAAGCACTTGTTACAATGAAATTGTCTATTGTTTCTTTCCTAAATTCTATTGAGAATCTTTTATAAAAGGGGATCCATCACTAATTCCTTTAGAGGTTGTTTTTGCAGGGACACCAAGCTGCTGGTGGCACCATTACAAACCCTGGAGACATGGATGCCTTTAAGAGGCAGGCTATGGTGCAAGCAGGTAGGGCAAGGATCGTAGACTCCTGTCTCTCTTATGTTGCTTTGTTTCCTCCCCGTTTGCTTTGTTTTCTGTTTGTTTTCTTTTCTCCCTCTAATTGCTTCTGCTTTTAGATATTTGGCATCCTCTACTAGCGCTCTGTGTTGAAGTCTTAACGCGAGGAAGGAGAGGTGGCTGTAAGGTCTTCAGAAGGTCATTGCTCTGTGCAGAGTGCTTTTGTTTTGCGTTATGAGGGTATTGTGTGTTTTAAATCCCAGATCAGGCTAAGAGGTCCCGGATTGACGTTGGTCGCCATGGGCTGATTTTCCAGCATCCTGGTGTAGCAACTTTAGGATCACCTGGCGTTCCACTCCAGCAGCTTATGCCAACTGCGCAAGGTAGGAGTGCTACTACCAGGCCGCTCTGTGTTCTGTTCGATGCTGCTGGACATATCCCCCTTCCTCAAACTAAGGAGATTTAAAAAAGTGAATCACAACATTCATCTTCTACAAACAAGCTTCAAGCAGCACCAACAAACAGATCTTCATCTGCTGGATTTCTCAGCAGTCCACAGGCTTCAAGTTCAGGCTTAGCTGTACCAGCACCAGCTCTCTCTGTCAGGATAAATGGGGAAGAAGACAATCCAAGTCTGAAGAAGAGTAGCCACTCAATGGGAAGATGCCATGTCTTATGATTTTCCTTTTTTGTTTTAACTATTGATCACCCGTCGTTATCCATCTCTCCTTTTCTGAAGTTTGTTCCTGTTAGTCATCTTAATTTGGACAGACCTTCCCGTGCTGATGGATTTTCATCTATTTGGAAGTGGATCACAGAAAGTGGGAACCCTGAGGGAATAACTTCACTTTCCAATGGGTTTTGCTTGTTTTCCCATTTTATGAATCCACGTGTCATGCTTCCTTTTGGTTTCCCATTGTCATTCCTTCACAAGTCTTTCCCTCTCCGATTGTCCGTCCTTGCATCTTCAACAGGGATTCAAAATCATCGATCTTAAATTCATACGTTACATCTTCAAGAGTGTCTTTATTTATCTCATGTTTACGTTTAGTTGATTTCCTTCCATGTTATTTCATGGCATTTTGTTCTGACTTGGCTTCTTTCCCTCAGTCTAAGTAGGAGGGGAATCATGTGGAGGAGTTGCGTTCACGGCACAGGTTTTTGCGATTGTGGTGGTGTGGGTGTGTCAGGGCCAAGTGTTGATGGCGTCTAGGCAAGGTGGTGTGACGTGCAGGGAGGTAAGGCAGGTGCTGCTTTAGTGTGCACAGCTCCGCTCAGGCCTGCTGTCTGCAAGACCCCATGTGTGTCCTTTTGCTCACCTCTGTGCTTTGTTGCTATGTGAGGCATCCAGATGCCTTGGTTACCGCTAGAATGACATCGCTTCATGCATGCCAAACATATGGTGTTTTTGTGAGTGTCCGCTCTATAGTTTTATTTCCCCTTTCTTCTCCCTGTCTCTTAAAATATTTTTTAGTTCTTTCTTTTTCTTTTTCCTTTGTAACATTTCTATTTCTCCTCTCTAAAAACCTCTGTTGTTGCATGTATAATTTTGATGTTTTTAACCACATTCTCTCAACATTTGAAATGCAATGTTTTGGTTTTGCATTAATCAAAGTAGTATTTTATTTGAGAGACATGTAGATTCTCACATTGATTTCATTTCTTCTGTAACCATTTTGCTGTATGACTTTCATTAGTTTCCGCTCCAATCATCAGGAAGTAGTACACTACTGTTGATTCACACAGTACATCTAGTTCATTAAGGCAAGGTTCTAAAAAGCTGTAATAGTTGAAGCTCAAACAGTAATTTAACATTCAAATTTCATGATTTACTTATTAGCTTCAAAAGATGTAACTTGTTTAAAGGGGTTTCTCAAATATATAATAAAGGAACCTTTTTATGCTAGAAAGAGCACATTTACAAAACACACTTCAGATGACAAGATTGACAACTTGATTTTTACTGTCTTTCCTTGTGTTGCTTTCTGTACCACCCCTTTGTTTGTCCTATAATTTGGTTACTATGTGTACAGGCGGGATGCCGCCTACTCCTCAAGCGGTCCAGATTGCAGGACAGAAGCAGAACCAGCAACAGTACGACCCATCCAAAGGACCTCCAGTGCAGAATGCAGCCAGCCTGCACACCCCTCCTCCCCAGCTGCCTGGCAGGTTGCCCCAAGGTTCCCTGCCTATGGCAAGCCTGTCCATGACACTGTCTCAGCAGGCTCAGTTAGTGGATAACACAACTCAGCCTGGTGGTCAGCTCCAGGCACAGGTGAAAGTGCAGGCAGGTGGGCCTGTCCTGGCCACAGTCAACCCCCACACACAGCTCCAGGCCCAACTCCAGCAGCAGATGCAGCCCGGTCTTCATCTCCAGTTGCAGCCCCAGCAGCAACAATCCCAGGCCATGCTGCAGTCAGGACAAGCGGTCAGTATACCTGAAACCATATATTTACAGTTTTCACGTATGTTTGTGACAAAATGGTGAGACTGCAAATTGTACAAATAATAATATTTTTTTATATTTTTATAGACCGTGACCCTTGCACGCCCTGGTACAGAGTCAAACCAGCAAGTTCAGAGGATTATGACCAACTCAATATCCATGGCATCATTGTCTACCACTCCTCTCTCTGCTCCCAATTCTGTTCCAACCCCCCACACTGCAAGTCCTCTCCGCCCTCTTGGCTCTAACATCAACCCCAGCAACCAGTCCAAACTGACTGGAACCAATGGCATACCCGCGGTCAAAATAGGTGGCTTTGGTCAAAGTACAGCCATGCAGTCCTCACAGGAGAGTTCTCAAGATAAGCAAGTTGAGCAGGCCAAACTGGTGAGTTCCCTAAACATACCACATTTGTAAACAGATGTCTGAAAAAGATTTTGGAGTGAATAGATTCAGTGTCTTTAAATGTCTTCTATAACACTTATGTGTTTTCTTGATAAATAAGAATAATTGACATATGGTTATTGACAATGCCCAGTAATGTCTGTTGTTTTTATTCTTTATATGTTCTGCTTTTGTGCATTGTCTTGTATTTGAGTATGCTCCTTGAGTAAGGTTTTAATTTTGGGGTTCAACACCTCTTACTGAAGCAACTGAAACAAAGATGAATATTCTTGATTTCTATTCTGATGTCACATGCTGTTTCTATTTCCCAGGAGAGTCAAGTGCATCAACGCATCTCTGAGCTAAGGAAGGAGGGCCAGTGGTCAGCCAGTAGGCTGCCCAAGCTTATGGAAGCCTCACGTCCAAAGTCTCATTGGGACTACCTCCTGGAGGAGATGCAGTGGATGGCAGCTGACTTTGCCCAGGAGAGGAGATGGAAAGAGGCTGCTGCTAAGAAGGTATGGCAGTGATGGAATCATTCACAGAGATAAATGTGAAATTACAAATCAGCACAGCACTGTAGAAAACTAAACTCTCTCATGTGTCTCTGCTACAGCTTGTTCGCACATGTGCCCGTTACCATCAAGAGCAGAAGAAAAGTGAAGAGAGGTCAAAGAAAGAAAGGGAAATTCATCTTCGTCACATTGCCAGCACAATTGCCAGGGAGGTGGAATTCTTCTGGTCAAACATTGAGCAGGTATGTTTATTTTTCATACTTATGAAACCATTTCATGATTTCTACATTTTAACAGTGTTTTTACAAGTCTGAATGACGTATTTTCTTCTATCAGGTTGTGGAAATTAAACTCCAGTTTGAAATTTATGAGAAGAGGCTCAAAGCACTGAGTTTACAAAAAGCCTCAGCCAAAGGTAAGTCCCACTGAGCAGCTACCAAAAATAAAACACATATTTGGTCAGCATCATGAGGTTTCAATTTCCCATCCCGGTGGTTCTGGTTCACAGCTACACTGTGCCGATCTACTTCACTTGTAACTACTCTTTTAATAACCAGATTTTTGTATTGAACTTAAATAACTTGTGTTACAGTACCTGGTCAGTCAACAGGAGTGAAAGCTGATAAAGAGGTAGGTGTTGCACTGACTCTCTAATGAATGACAATGGTAATACATCCTATTCTTTTTAAATATATATATATCAATATATTATTTTTATTTTTTATAGGAGGTGGCGACTTCAGCTAAAAAAAGAAAATCAAGTTCGTCCTTGGTTGACGAAGATGGTATGTGTAAAACTATCGAGGTTCATATAGCGGAAAAACAAAATAACATGGATATTTAAAGAGTCTGTGCAGTTGGTATTGAACAGGTGCCTTTACTCTGCAAAATTATTTGCAACTGTTTTTTCTTTTAGTCCTAGATGAAGAGAACACCATAGAGGAACAGGAGGTCATGGAGGGGGAAGCAGACCACAAAGCAGAGTTGGTTGACCTTGCCAAAGATGGTAATTACTTACTTTACTTTCCATGTGTCTGTGGAAAGGCAGGATTAAGAAGAAGAAATTGGTTTATTACCAAACCCAATTTGCATGATATTATCAGTAAGCTAGGCTTTAGTTGTATTCTGTTTGTTCATCACCTGAAATTTCACTAGGGTAGACACCACATACTGACACTCCATACAGTGTTAACAATACAGACGTTTTGCCTAGAGTAACCATATCTGAACAAAAAAAAGGATTGCTATACTTTGACGGACAATTGTGTTCATTAATGTAAAGTATTCCTTAGTTAAATATACCATACAAGTACTGGAATTACTTGTCTTTGTGTCTTTATTGCTTACTCAAATGCTTTTGTATTTGTCTTTTAGCTGAGATGCCTTTGGATGCTTTGGTGAAGCAGTATGCTGGCGCCTACGTTGACGGCTTTGAGTGGCCTCAGCCTAGTCCTCATAGTGATGAGGATGACATGGATGAGACTGAAGGTGCCTTTATAATTGAAGAATGAAATTGTCATGTTCATCCTCATACCTGTTTTAGCTAATGGTTGTACATTTTATGTGTCTCCATGAACCAATAGTTGATATTCTTTATTTTCCAGAAGTGGTGTGTCCTCCGGGCAGTTCACCTGAGGCAGTGTTGATTGACTCCCTGCTTAATGTGGACCAGTACCGTGGTGCTGACAAAGCCACTTCCTCTGACGCTGATGGGAAGACTGCCAGAGACATAGCTGAAGTGGCTGCTGCCACAGAGCTCATCCTGCCCAAGGGCAGCTTCAGGACCACTTCCTCGGTAAGACACACACATACACAAAAACACAAAGAAAATGTTTCCTTTTATCATTTTTTTTAATTGATCTTTTATTTTAATAGAACCGCAGTCCAGCTCCTTTTCTACTGCATGGGTCGCTGCGAGAGTATCAGCAAATTGGTGTGGACTGGCTGGTAAACCTTTACAAGAAACACCTCAATGGTATCCTAGCAGATGAGACGGGCCTTGGCAAGACTGTACAGACAGTGGCTTACATGGCCCACTTAGCTGGCCAAGAGGGTATGCCACTGTTCAAAGATATACTTGATTTTTTAATAGTTCATATTTTTGTTATTCTTCTGTTTTGTAATTGAATGTCATAAAGACGTTGTCTGTTTTTGTCCACAGGAGTCTGGGGACCCCACCTTATTGTAGTAAGGACGTGCAAGTTGCTAAGTTGGGAGGTGGAATTCAAGCGCTGGTGTCCTGGCCTAAAGATCCTCCTGTACCTTGGCAACAGAAGGGAGCGCAGATCTAAGAGAATGGTAGTTTTTGTATTTAAACGAAACATATTGATGACCTTACTTGATATCGAAGGCCTTGTTTTTTTCAATAAACGGCTGTAAATGTGATACCATATCATCTGATCACTCATCTACAGTGGTGGGGGGAAGCCAACAGCTTCCATGTGTGTGTGACATCCTACAAGCTGCTGATGAAAGACCAGAGCCATTTCCTGAGGAGAAGGTGGAGGCACCTGGTTCTGGACGAAGTGCAGCTCATCAAAAACATGACTGAGAAACACTGGGAAACAGTCTTTGCTCTCAGAAGGTGGGCTGGGTGATAAATATTATATTACGGCCAGCTTCTCAAGAATCAGGATTATAATTCTTTTTGGTGTGTTGATTCATTTGTAATGTGGATCAACATGTTTTTATGTGTTCCTGATGATCACTAAGAGCTGTTTGTGAGTGACAGATATACACGTGCAAGTGGTTTGGGGCAAATTATTTCCATGTCCTGTATTTCTGTCTTTCTCTATGAAATCACTTTTAATATTCTGCCAGATGCTTGTAATAAGGCACAGTTGACTGGGTAAGTGAGATATTTCTGTGTATCTTCCAGTGAGCAGAGGATTCTCCTCATCAGCACTCCTCTACAGAATACTCTAAAGGAGCTGTGGACCATGATCCACTTCCTTTTGCCAGGAATCACCAGACCCTACTCTGACTTCCCTGTTAAGGCAGGCACAGACCAGAATCAGGACTACTGCCACAAACTGGTCATTCGCCTGCACAGGGTGGGTAGAGTGCCTACAAGTTCCTCTACCTATTAAACTGTGCCACATTAAAATTCAGTAGCATGAGTGTTTTGCATCACCTTAAATGCATATTACATATGAAATCCTCTTTCTCCTAACTGTAGATGATCCAGCCTTTCATCCTGAGGCGCTCCAAAAGAGACGTGGAGAAACAGCTGCCCAAGAAGTACGAGCACATCCTAAAGTGCCGTCTCTCCAGCAGACAGAAGAGCCTTTATGAGGATATTCTCACTCAACCGGGGTAAGATATTTGCACCACATGGATAGTTACATTGTGATACCAACGTAAGGTTTTCCCTGGCATCGCAAGTTATATTTGATAATATCACCCCGGATTAATCAGGCTTTACACAGGTACTGGAGAATTCACACATTATGCCGTAAATCTGAGAATTTTAAGGAAATTTACAAATAAATCACCAGACAGCAGTTTATTCTTAATAACAAACATTTTATAGCTGTGTGACAGTCCTCAGAAGGTTTTTTCTGTAATTAATTTTTCCCTTAGATGTTTTGAATGGTTCAAATCTCGCCACTAGTACCAAAAAAGGATTCAAGATTAGCTTGGACACATGGGAAAGACCTTTTATTATCTATTCTATTTTTAAAAAATGTGAAAGATATAATGTTTTACAATATTGGTTGTTTCTGTCTTTTGTTTCGAACTGGCTTTCGTAATCATGTCTTCTGTCTGGGTGTGCTCTTCTAGAGCTCAGGAGGCTCTGAAGACGGGTCATTTTGTCAGCGTGCTTCAGGTCTTGATGCAGTTACAGCGAGTGTGTAACCACCCTGAGCTGGTGGCACCCAGAGAAAACAGCAGCTCCTACTTATGCTCCTCTCTACAATACAACGTCCCATCACTGGTGCTGGGAGCAATTCAGAAGGACTCAAGCAAGGTATAACCTTGTGCTTTTCATTGCTGATTAGCAAGAAGGTGTTTGCTAGCCCTATTAATCAGTTAGTTGAGTATCAGAAGATGTGTCCATCAGAAGATGTGTCCATGACCATTTTGATAAGTGTATAATTGTCTAAATAATTTTTCATAGTACAAACAAAGAATTTGGGTGTTGCTATAATGTTAAAGATTTTCTTGCTTTTCCCTGTTTTATTCTGAAACGGATACCTTGGTTTATTAGTGTCATTGGAAATACAAATGAATCAGTATTAAGACATTACTTTGCTCTCTGGCAACTTGTGATTAGCATTTATTTATGGTTTATTATTATTTTTGTACTTTTTAAAAACTAAACGGTTGATTAAATAAAAAACAGCTGATCTCCTAATTGACAATAGAAGTAATCATTGGTTTCTTATTAGTTGAAAACACTGTCTTCCCTTTAAATACTTAATACTCTTCTATTTGCCTGCTTCTTGGGTAAGACGCTGCCTGTCTATCTTTTTTTTCCCCCTAACTGTGATTTTGAACCTGGTGCGTATGTTGAATCTTTTTTTCTTTCTTCTATTAGTATAAACTGTTTATTCATAATGAATCTGCATTGCTCTTCTTCTGTCTCATTATCCTCTTAGATTGCAAACATGTCCATATTTGATCTGATCAACAACGAGAACAGACTGACTCGATATCAGACTGAAGAGGCAGTACCCAAACTAAAGGTCACTCAGCAGCTCATAGAGGAGATCTACTCTGGTCCAGATCCACCACCAAGACCCAAGCAATGCCCGATAAAACCCATGAGGTCAGTAATAAAATCTCCAAATATCCAAGTAACATGACACAGTTAATGTAGAGATTCTTGGATGTTTTCACATCGCTCTAAAATGACAAATCCAACCTAATATTAATATTCTGCAATTGAAGCAACATGATCATTTTATTTATTTTGTTATTAGATTGTTTCAGCCGGTGCAGTATGGGACAAAGCCAGAAGGTCGCCTCGCTGCCATCACAAGTGCAGCAGGCCAGCGTCCTCCAACGAGCTCTCAAGCTACAAGCACCTCTGTTTCCACCACCAGCCAGTCAGCACAGACCCGGGGGAAGTCCCCTATCACCACTGCAACTCCTACAGCCACTTCTCATGGTAAGAACATTTCAGGGTCAGCACTCAATAAAGGACAGGACATTTTTTTATTTTCACAGTGGCTTCCACATTAAGGATCCCAGAGGGTGCCATCTAACATTAAACTTTAAAAGACAATCTTAACCACCCATAGCCGTTTTGTTGGTGCCTTTACCTAATGTGCTTATACTAGTTTTATACTTGTGTGCATTATACAATATATGTTGCATGATTGATTGCTGTTTTGAATTTAAATGAACCTGATTTAATGTGTCATGCTTAAAAAACGTTTTCACTGTTATGCATTGTCACCATTAGTGTTTTTTAAAGGTCAGGTCATCCTACAACTTTATGAAGGGTTTGGGACACCTTCACTGGCAGATTGCACTGGTCACCGAGGTTTCATTTGTTTACATTTATACTTCCATGCAGTGGTGGTGGGCTAGCCACGTAGTCACCTTAATGGCAGCACGGCCTTTAGGGTAACGTTAACTGTAAATAATTTATGGTGAGGCAGCTACAGCTTCCCATGCCCTTCAGTGACTACTACTTAATTTAGCAACTCCTGCCCTGATTGCCCTGATCGTCTGTAACTGCTTATTGATTAAAATAATGATTTAAAAGTGGTAATATTGCAAAGGGGGGTATAATGAAATAAGCAACAAACATAGTAAACTTGTCAGATGAAGAGCTGCAGGCAAAAGGCACTTGGCTGCCACTGAATACACCCACACAGGTGGGACTGATGCACAATTACTGTTGCACCAACTTTATTCATTGTCAGGTAACAAATTTGTCATCAATCAAATTGTAAGCGGTGATTAATCTATTAGTGGTTAATCAATAACATCCCTAATCCTGCTTGGTATGTTGGCCCACCACTGCTGAACGAATATATGGAGGAAACTGTTTGATCATACTGATGATGACTAAATACTGGGTTACCCCTAACATGTAGTCCCATACCCCATTGCCTTGTACTTCACAGCGGTTGGAACAGCTACTCAGAGAGCCCAGACTACCCCTCCTGTCAGCAGCAGCAGCAGCAACACTGCCGCCTCCACTGGGAACAGTGGCATTGGGCAGCATGTGTTGGGGGCTGCCTCTGTGGCCTTGGGCCAGACCTTAGCTGGCACAGTTGTGGGATCAATAGCTCCCATCAGCCAGCCTGGATTAGCACAGGTCCCCAGACCAGCTCTAGCCCCCAGCCATGCCATCCAGCCCAGCCTACTGTCCCAGAGGCTGGTTCTTACATCCCAGGCCCAGGCACGGTTGCCTAGTAAGTGGCCTCCCCTCCCCTCCCCTCCCCTCCCTCTCAGCATTTCCACCCCACCTCTGGCACAACAGTATGGGCTGCTCTACACGGAGGCCTTCACTTGAGGCACTGCTGATATGTGTTCAGTCTTTACTCTTTCAGAGAAATGGCTTTGTACATAGACTCAAACATACAATGGTAGCAGCACTGATGGTGCAGCAATTTTGGTAATCGTAGAGATGCCATGTTTTAATTATACAACTTATGATTTAAAAAAAAGGTGCCTTTTTAAAATTAGATCTGTAGCCATATCAGCAGCATCTCCACAGCCTCACCACTCTCCAGTTTCTTTTCCAAACCTGCATGTACACTATGAACGACCCACTTATGTTACACCAGACATCACTACACTATTTAACTTAATTATTATATCCGTCCCCTTCTTTTAATAATTTTTTTTTCTCCCAGTTTACTAATATTCTTTTGTCTCTTGCATCAGCCCAGCTGCAGGATGAAATCCCAAAGCTTTGGTTGTTTAATTTTTTTCTTTGCTAATGTTATGATTTCAATCTGATGTTGAGCATCACTGCAAAGCATGTGGTAATGGTCCCACACATCGCCAACCCTCTCTGCCTCAAATGTGAACAGAGAAACCTTGTCAGTAACAACACACAGTATTTGAATATATAAAAATATATATTTTTTAATTATCGTAATGATTTTTGTTTCAAATATTCCAACTTTGTTTTGAATATCAATTTAGTAACATTTGATCATTTTTCCACATAAATCAGTAGTACGTAAACTCAACTTAATGATTTATGCACACTAATATCTTGTCCCCACTTATTAGCCATTGTAAATACTGCATTCAGTTAATAACTTGTGTGTATGCATTAATGGAATTAACATAGACATCTATTATTGGTGAAAAAGAACAATAATTTTGGTTGTTTAAACTTTAACAAGTTTATCCAAAGTATATGTGAGCCATTTGGATTGAAAACGTTTACTGTGTATTGTCACTGCATTTACACAGCACAATGTGTTGCCATCACTTTCTACTTACTTTATTAAGTAAGAACTAATTTGTGCACACAAATTGTCAAATAATTTTTGTCTGATGGCTGCTGAGTACATTTTATAAATCTAAATTATTAATATTTGTGCCATGCTTTTTCTTCACACCAAAAAATTTGATCTTCGATAAACATTCTTAAATGTACTTTCCAACATTTTCAATTTGTTAATACCATTGATTATTTTTTGATGGCATAGAATACTTAAAATTGGCGTGGTACTGAGAAGTACACTGCCAATCAGAGGCTTTTGAGCACCTACAGTAGGCACCGGTGTTAGATAATATAAAGCTGTCTTAAAGTTTGGTAGCTCTATGTATTTTTATTTTGCACAACCTTTATGTAGACCTGAGACTTGCTTATGTTATGAAACATAAAAGCTGAATGGAAATATTTGTTGTGGACCAAGTAATCCATTGTCATTATTCCATTTCCAAACTACTTGTAGTTCATTTTCAAAAATGTATAAAGTGACAATGTTTATAAATTATCAATTTCTCATTTACACCTAGTTTCTTTTACATGTATTTTCAAATTTAAGCCAATTAGAATGATTGCATTGATTCATCGGAAATTGACTAAAAGGGTTAAACCAGTGTTTAAAAATGTAATATATATTTAAATGAAAGAAATACATGAATGATGAAATCGGTGTTCAAAGACTTTAAATTGACAGGATGTCATTGTTTGACACCAATTCCTAAGTATATTTACTGATGATTACTGTGTTGCCTTTAAAAGACAGTCAATACAATGCTTTATATATGTGTATGTTTCAGGCTCTCTGTCTCACCTGAGGACTGCCCTAGTAGCCATTTTCTCTCCCCCTCAGGGTTTGCAAAAGTAGGAGCTGCTATGGTTCTGTTGTGGAGGGCGGCTGTGCTCGTTCCTCTGATTAATCCACCCTGGTTCTGCATGTCTTGTCTCTTTTTCACCCTTTAACTAACTGATGCAGAGTATATTGTTTTGTAATTGTTGAACTGTCAGACATTTCAGCTGACTTTTTAATGCTGTCTTTGATGAAATGTCTGTTCTTGCTTTCCATTGAAGGTGGTGATGTGGTGAAGATTGCCCAGCTGGCCAACATAGCAGGCAGTCAGAATCGTATCTCCCAGCCAGAGACTCCCGTCACTCTGCAGTTTCAGGGTAACAAGTTCACTTTGTCCCCCAGCCAGCTCCGCCAGCTCACGACCGGACAACCCTTGCAGCTCCAAGGTACACTCGGTAATGTACATCCCATTGTCACTCTTTTTCTCATAATTCTCTTCATTCTTTCATTTGTGTCCCAATGATATTTCCATGTAATTCACATGATGTTTTAGAATGATCACATAGGTGGGATCAATTTTTAGACCTTTTATATAAAATTATGGATGCTTATTCTACTTGTCTGCTAGTCCTCAAGGCATTGTAAGTGTGTTATATTTAATTTAATGGCGTGTGTGTCTTGAGTGCCATTCTGTCTAGTGTTATGAGAAGGCACCCCTTATATTGATCGCTTAATGTGTGTTGTGGATTTAGGCAACATCCTACAGATTGTGTCAGCTCCAGGGCAGCAGATCATCAGGCCCCAGGGATCCATGGTAATGCAAACAATGCCACAAGCTGTTCCTGCTTCCAACGCCTCAGCTACACCTGGCACACCTCATCCTGCCCTGTCAACAGCCCAGCAAGGTGACTCATTCACAGTGAAGATATTGCATTATTATTTCTGATTAACTGTCTTTCATCAATTGTTTATTAACATCATCCAGTACCAATATATATATATTATAATGCTGAAAGTTAATACATTTTTGTGGGACAGAAAATGCTACCATGTCCCCACAATTAAACTTATTTTCCTGTACAAAAGGTTTAACATTTGCAATAGCACTGCTTTTGTAAATTTATGGAATTCATTCTTCTATTGACATTGTATATTTCTTTTTAATCATTAGGTGTGAGTACAAATGCCACATCAGCCCAGACTAAGCTCACTACCGTAGCTCATGCTGGTTCTCAGGTCAGTATGTTACGTTTAAGCAGAATCATGTTTATAATGCTCAGTTTCACATTTTTAATAATCTGAACTCATGCGTGTATAGCATGCACACAAAATCTTCAAATAAAAATGACTAATGTGGTTGCGTGTAACATCTCTCGCTGTAATGTGCAGGAGTCTTCAGAAGAAAAGACTCAGCAGCTGAAGGAGCGATTGAGCCGTCTGTTTCAAGCAAATGAGCGACGCTGTAGCCGCGGAGTGCTGTATGGGTCAGAGCTGCTGCAGGCATGCACCTTGAACTCGGGGCCTAGTCACTCTGCCCTGACTGCTGGAGGCTGGAGGTGGGTGGGCAGGGAGAGCTGCCTCAGGGCCCAGAGGACCTGCGTGGCTACCACCTCTACACTACGGTCCACTCTGCTCTCTGTGGAGGACCGTCTGGAGGCTGCCAACAGCCTTATCAAGAGGTACTTCACCTCACTATTAAAGCCTCCTTTTTTCTACACTGCACATGTTGTTTGAAACAATTATAAAATACCTTGATTGGATAAAATAAACCCTTTTAATTCAATATTAAAAAATAAGCACTATCATTAACTATCTATTAACTACTAGCACTTTCATTAGCACAATCTCCACCACCATCTTGTAAAATAATTTAGCTTACCTAAGAGGGTTTTATCACAATGCAATTCCATGTTTTATTTCCTATCCATATAATGACTATCTGATATACATTTATGAACCCATCAGTGTTGACTCCTTTTGTCATCTTTTAGGCTGGTATGTGTGGTGCCTCCAGCTGTTGCCCCACCTCCTCACCTGTATGCAGCCAATCCCCCGGTACCCTACAGCCTTGAGCAGAAGTCCCTTCACCGTCGGCTACTGGAGGCCTCTGTCCCCCACAGTGCTGACATCCAACATTTGGCGCCCAGGCGTCTCTTCCGTTGTCCTGACCTGCAGCTAATGCAGATGGACTCAGGTTAGCCTAGCAAACTTTTTATAAATTAAAAAATAATAATTAAGATGAATAAATTAAATCCATGTATGAATAACTACAACATAGCTAAATAATAACTAATATGTAAGAAAAACACCACTACAAACCTTCTGCCCACACAGGTTGAATGACTCATAGTATACCTTTCTTTTTACAGAGAAAAATAGGCTTTCTATACACAATCATGTCTTGGGCACAGTAAATGCAGTGACATGTGTACACATTATTTAAATATAATTTGAAAGAAACATTGATAACTTCTGTTTGCTTTAGGCATTTCTTTCATGCTCAGATCTAGTATGCTCAATCACTGTTAAAATTGTAAAAACTACTGGGATTACAGATAAAACCCATTCATTTGGTAGATTATACTCTTTTTGTCTAAAGTGACTGTCTTACTCCTATTGTCTGGGAAACATAGTTACTGTTACAGCTAAAATAAACCTCTCTGAAGCTAAGGTAAGCATGCTGAAATATCTGACCATGCCAAGAGAAACAACTTTTGATATTTTTCTTTTCCAAAGGTAAACTGGAAGCTCTTGCCATTCTGCTGCAGAAGCTTAGGTCAGACAGCCGTCGTGTCCTCATCTTTACTCAGATGGTGAAGATGCTAGACATCCTGGAGGCCTTCCTAGATCACAGGCAGCTCACTTATGTGCGGGTTGATGAAAGCTTCACTCCTGACGAACGACAGGTAAAATCACCACCATTTAAATTGGTTATGTCAAGCCATACTTATACACATATTATATACATAACAAGCTTCTTAGTTGAAATCAAGTCAGCGTTACGAGCATCACAAGTGTGCCGTTGTGACACTGGAAATTATACGTATAATTAATGATATTATTAATTATAACTAAACTAGCGATGGAGCCAGGTATAACATTTGACCAGTAGTGGGGAAGCACGTACCATGAAGGGCAAGAATGTATCTAGGTTTTGTGTCATTCCTCATCATGATCTAAGAAAGTTCTTAATACTGTTTATTTATACTGTTAATCCTTTGTCTTGCATATGCGCAGGTCAAGTGTATACACCAGTAGTGATATGACAGCAAAGTCATATGAGTCCCAAGAATGGGTCACATGTTACAGAAATTAAACAACCGTGGACCCTGTGATCTTTAAGCGTACTCCCCTTGTCTACAGTCAGCATTGAACTCTAAACCACAAAAAAGCATAAAATGCCCCTGTTATCAAACATGGACAGATGTTTCACCTACTGACTTAAGATTGTAGTTTTTACCCTTTCATAGACATCCATACCTTATGTGTGTCTCCCTGTCTAATGCTGGGACCTCCCAGTGTCAGTGCCGAGTTCTGGCTCAGCAAAGGGACAAACTGGGCTGCTCTATTCCCTCCCTGCTGGATTCTGTTTCTTCTGGGGCCTCAAGAGATATTAGTGAACTCTGCCTAAAATCTGAAATGTGCCCAGCCTGATTTTGTCCAGCCTATGGTGTATTATGTAATCCCTCTTGTTTCTTGGTCAGTTAATTAGACCTGGTGTTGCTGTAAGAAAATAAAGATGCAGACAACTAATTGGCCACAGAGGTCCTATCAAAATGGATAATAAAGAGAAGATGAGACTTTAATTACCCTGTGGGGAATTTAACTATTGCAAATAAGCATGGGGATAAAACTGTACTGTTCACGGACATTAAAAAAGTTGTTGTTTGCTACAAACCACAGAGATAAGCAAATAAGACATTTTAAAAGATAAACTGTGTTGTCAACAATTTCTTTCTTAGCCTTCGCCCCAGTCTGTTTATGTGTTTGGTATTTTGTCCTTTTAGGAGAATATGAAGAAGTTTAACAGGAACAGGAAGGTGTTCTGCACCATCCTGACCAACCGCTGCTGCTCTGCGGTTGGGACTGTGTTTGATGCAGACACCATCATCTTCTACGACACAGACCTCAATCCCAGCATGGACGCCCGCACCCAGGAGTGGTGTGACAAAATAGGACGTTCCAAGGATATACACATATACAGGTGATATTATCAATACAGGGAAATCTGTTTTAGTTCCTCTTTATTTTTGTGTTCCTCCACGCATCACTAGTAAAACTTCAGATGTAGTGTTTATCTCCCAAATATATGTTTTTTTTAAGTACTTTGGTGCTACATTTGGTTACTTTTTGTGTGTTGCCCAGGTTGGAGAGTGGGAACTCCATTGAAGAGAAGCTGCTGAAGAATGGCACCAAGGACCTGATCAGAGAGGTGGCTGCCCAGGGTACTGACTACACCTTGGCTTTCCTCACACAAGTAAGATGAACTTACTTACCATGTGGTCTTGTCCTGGAGTTTCAGAAACTCTACACAGATTATTTTTAATTGCTTATATTAACATGGCTAACATTGCTTAATAGTACATTTAATTTGCTACATTTATTCAAACTATGAAAGCCTTTTGTGCATGAATTGGTAAAGTTGTCATTTACCCCACACATGGAACAAAGACAAATTATTGTTCTTTAATTCAACCTGGGACATCTAGTGACTGAACTGATATTGTGTGTTTCTAGCGGACAATCCAGGATCTGTTTGAGGTGGAGGCAGGCTCGGGGGAAAAGGTGGAGGAGTTTGTGGTTCTTCACCAGGAACCCTCGGCCTCTGAAGCCATCTCTCCTAGAGTGGCTAGACCATACATCCAGGCTCTCCACAGCATAAACCTGGATACCCTGTCGGAGGAGGATGAGCAGCAGCAGCAGGTGGAGGAGGAGTTAGCAGGCAAGGAGTCAACAGAGGATGACCAGGAGTCAGAGAGCCAAGCTAAAGAAGAGCCTGCTCAGAAAGAGGAGCTGAATGCTGTCATGGAACAGGTAGCTTTACTATTCTTTGGAATATGCTGTTTGGAAACTAGTGGATGTGGAAAGGAACAAATACAAGACATACAAGAATAAAATCAAATGCTGTTCATTTTTTATATATATATTTGCATTTACTTATCCCTCAAACAGCTCACACCAATTGAAAGGTATGCCCTGCATTACCTGGAGTACCTCCACATCAGTGAGGATGAAACTGCTCTCAAGGTAACTTAAACTGTGAAATAAGAATTGTTTTGATTATATTGATTTGAGGTGTATATTTACAGATTTACTGTAGTATATGTGTGGATCATTTCAGCTCTATCATATTGGCATTTCATATTGTACTATTTGTCCTTTGCTAAATTTGACTGAGTGACACTTGTTTTGTGTTTATTTACTTCAGGAGCGGTTGGCATGCTCTAAGAGAGGCTGGGAGCTGCAGCAGCTGCAGAAGTTGAAGGAGGAGGAGGAGGAGCGGCAGATAATTGAGGGAGATGAAGATCTCTTCACCTACACCAGAGAGGATGCCTACAATATGGTGGGTGGCCACCGCAATCTCTTCGAATCAAACAAGAAGTGGTGTGTGGATTGTGGTACACTGTTGCTGACATTCACCTTTTCTCTGCATTTCAACAGGAGTATGTATTTGATGCAGAGGACGGCCATACAGAAATCATGCCGGTAGGACACCAAAGATTTTGCATATTATGAATAATATTTTGAGTAGGTTCTAATAATAGGATATGGATCTCGACCTTATCTTTAATTTTGTACACAAATCCTTGTATCACATGTGGGATTGTATAGAATTTGGATCTTCCCTATTCTCTTGCTAATTACAGTCATATGTTTTGAGGCACATCGTGTCCCGTTCTGTTTTCTGGCTATATTCTGACTTGTGATTTTCCAACACAGCTTTGGACTCCACCCACACCACCACAAGATGACAACGACATTTACATAGACTCTGTGATGATGCTTATGTATGACACCACACCCATGCCAGAGTCCAAGCTGCCTCCTGTCTACATACGCAAGGAGCACAAGAGACTCAAGATGGACCCCTCAGGTGAGAGAAGATTTGTCATTAAGGCCTTCATCAACTCCTATGTACAACAAAATGTCGACGCTGCACTGTCTGTGGTTACATACTTTGTTGCATATACATATTGGGAATATTTATTTTTGTTCTAAAAAGTAGGTTTTTTTGCTTTCAGACAAGGAATTGTTGTAAATCCTGGAGTAAGTTTGTATTTTAAGGGAAAGAGTTTTTAAGAATACATACATGCCAAGATTTCTTTGCAGGTTTGTTTGGTTTCTCTGTTCTTACTTGAAAGCATTTGTCCAGCAGCAGCCAGAAAGAAGAAGAAGGGCCATGGGGAGACGGTCATTCCTCCCCGCTCCCTTTTCGAAAAGGCCAGCATGCTGAAAGTTCGCCGTGAGGGCAAGGACCAGAAAAAGAACTTCTCCCTCAAGCAGCAGGCACCCTTTGCCAAGCCCCTACCGTCGCTGGTCAAACCTGCCATGGAGGCCGGCCAGGACAACCCAGAGTGGCTCATCAGTGAGGACTGGGCTTTGCTTCAGGTACTGGCTCCACTAACCGCTTCCATGATGGTCTTTCTTTCCAAGCTGCGTTGATAGAAATGAACAAATCATGAATTGCATCTCACTTAGTGAAACAAGTTATATGTGCATTCAATGTCCGGATATCATTGTTGTGTGTCTGACAGGCTGTAAAGCAGCTGCTGGAGTTGCCTCTGAACCTGACAATCGTGTCTCCCGCCCACACTCCTAACTGGGATCTGGTGAGCGATGTGGTGAACTCCTGCAGCCGCATCTACCGCTCGCCCAAACAGTGTCGCAACCGCTATGAGAATGTCATCATTCCCAGAGAAGAGGGCAAGGTAAAGGGACACTGAGTCACTCTCCTTTGCTGTAAAACTGGCTTACTCACCTCGTAAATGTTTGTCTAAACCACGTCTTTAACGTTTTTTCAGTTGGTGTATGAGGCAAACCCCAAGAAGAAAACTAAAAGCATATACAAGGTACCTTTTCCTGGTCTTTCTATTTGATAAATGTGTCTTTGCTCTTGAATTCCTGGCCTCACTTTTGTTCTATGTTTCTTCGTATCGTGTGTGTGTGTGTGTGTGTGTGTGTGTGTGTGTGTCCATGCTCAGTCTAAGAACAGCCGTCCTCTAAGGACCTGTCAGATCTACACACAGGATGACAATGCGACGCACATTCAGCTCTACAACAGCCGCTTTGAACTCATGAAGATCATTGCCAGCAAGAGGAGCCCACCAATCAAACCACTGTAAGTACTGATGATTGTTTGTTAACAGTGAATGCATTAGTCGTATCAAGGAGCTAACAGGAAAACTGAAAAATTTAAACAGTCTTGCATAACAACGATTGAATTATCGAGTATCATGTGATCTTTGGTTGTGCATGAATCATTGGTGTGTTTTTGAAAGGCTGTATATGGTATTGATGGAATCCCACAGTGCAGCAATTCTACCAGTTATTTTTTATCTTAAGAAAATAGTGAAATCCGGTTCAGATGGGATATGTCCTTTAAATGTATTAATTACATTTTTCTACTTACAGGCTCGGTATGAATCCATTCCAGAAAAATCCCAAACATGCGTCTGTCTTGGCAGAAAGGTGTGTTTAATACTGCCATTTTTTGTACTATTGACATCTTAACCTTTAAATCTACAAATTACGAAAATAGCATAACGTCTGTTTTTATTTTTCATCAGTGGGATCAGCTACGACAAGCCCTTACCTCCCATTCAGGTGGCATCTCAACGTGCTGAAAGGATTGCCAAGGAGAAAAAGGTGATTGTCCGCAATGTGTATATTTATGAAAGTGTTGTTGTTGTTTCAGCAAATCAAGATAGCATTTGGTTTAACTGTTAACACAGCTAATCAGATAAATCTGCTGTAGTCGTCTGCCTATCCCTTTCAGACTGGAACTGTTCCATTCAAATACAGTTATGCTGGTATGTCCCAGTATGTGTACTGGACATGTACTGTTCACAAGAAAATGAATAGATCCCTTAAAATTAAAGGCACATGTACAAAAGTTAAAAACAAGACTAAAAGATAAAAAACAAGACCAACACATATCGACTTTACCCTGGTCTTCCTCAGGGTCAGAAGGAGCTCGAATCAAGAGCACCTGCTTTGTGTTTCATCACTGTCAGATCCAAGTAGTGCTTGATTTTCATTTTTAACGACATGTTTGCATTTGTGTTTGATTTTGTGCATTGTGTGTGTGTGTGTGTGTGTGTGTTTACAGGCCCTTGCAGAGCAGCAGAAGGCTCAGCAGTTGGCCCAGCAGCAGCAGACTGGAGTTCCCCAGGCCCAGGCTGCACCCGGGCAGGCGCAGACTCCTGCTGCTGGCCAGGCTCAGGCTCAGGTCCCTCAGGCTGCCGCAGTGACCGGACCTGCTGCTGTGCCTAATGCAGCTGTTCTGGTGAGAATCAAAACATCCTCCACCAATATGCTTCTAAACAAGCCAGTTTACCCAGTGAAGGCTCTTACACATGTGTTTCGTGTTTTTCAGGCTGGAGCCATAAAAAATGCCACTGTGGGCACAACCATCCAAGCTGGTACGTTGACACACATATGGTTCACATTACAGAGCTGTTAGTGTTCCAGCAGTTAATTCATTTCTCTATCTTCCAGCCACTGTAGGGGGGAATGTGATTGTGAACACAGTAGCTGGAGTTCCTCCAAGTCCCTTCCAGGCCAACAAACGCCTGGCATCTCCAGTCATACCAGGCACCCTGTCTGTGAGTCATGTTCATTTATCACTGCTGCTCTGGCTTAACTCAGCCACCTACTGACTTACAGGAATTCATGACCAAAATAGCCTTTGGATTGGGTTGATTTGAGTGTACACCCACTACACCCTGCAGACAGGATGATTATGACAAGTGTTGAAGCCTTTGCTCATTGTGTTGCTGTTATTGTTGTTGTTTGTCCAGCCTGCCGGTGCAGCTGGAGCCCAGGTGGTCCACGCACAACAGAGGGCCGTTACGGCTGCTGCTGCCCCTGCCGAAGTGGTCACCATAGCTACGGGCCAGGGTGTCAGAGCCGTGACTCCAGCGACAGCGTCTGCAGTAGTTTCCACCACTCTGAGCCCGGTGCAGTCACAGACTCGCCCACTGGTCACTCAGGTCACACCAGGTACTTAACTGAACACAGGATTTTCTCTGATAAGACATTTCTCAAGTAGCCATCACTGTTTTACAGATCTGATTTATCTGCTTTTGTCCATCCAGCCACAGGTATGCAGTTGCCACAAGGAAAGCCTCTCACCCCAGCCCACCTGCAGATGCTGCGACAGCAACAGCTGCAGCAGCACCAACAACAGCAACAGCAGACTGCTTCCCCACAGATCAAAACTGTAGGCAAACCACAGGTACGCCAACAGCATCTTTACACAATAGCTACACAAAATGCAACGGTATGGGTCACAGAATTGTGAATCCCTGCTTGTATCTGTTGGATAAATGGGACATATTAGCAGCTGTAACTGGGATCTGTATCAGTATTTCAGATTTACAAAGTAAACAGTACAATTAAACAGTGTAAGGGTTATTAATAACAAAATGTGTATAGGTGTCTTATCTTCAACTGGTAATCTGTGTTTTTACAGGAGTTGTTAAAGTTGCACAAGCATAAGTTGCAGCTGCAGCAGCAACAGCAGCAGGTCACTGCAGCAGTGGCAGCTGCAGCAGCCCAGGGCCAACAGACTGCAGGGGCCCAGCAGGCCACCCAGGTGCAGCCTGCACAGGCTGCCCAAGCCAACCCCCAGCTAGCAGCTGTGGCAGCACCCAGACCTGGAGCCGTGCTGACGGGCACCACCGTGGCCAACCTGCAGATGGCCCGACTGGTAAGATAGTGAAACAGATCGTTTGATTATACATGAATACAGAATTCACAACGCTTAAAGAGGTTGCGGAAGATCGAGAAACCTTGCACTGTAGGTAGATTGTATTTTTTAACAATCTGCCTTCTTAGATAAATCTTAAGTTGTTGTTGATGTACAACAACATCAGATGAAATGAGTAAGTGGCATGATATTGACAAACATTGTGCATTTATCTGCCTTCCTCAGTGGTCCAGATGTTCTCTTTACAGTCTTGTCCTGTTCTTTCATCTGTTCGTGTCATTGGTTGAGGTTGTGGCGGCATTAATACTGGTTGTGTTTCCTTTCACAGACTCGAGTGCCCACTCAGGGCCAGATTCAGGCCCAGGCAGGACAGACGGCCCAGGTGACCCTCACCAAGCCTCCTGTGGTGTCTGTGCCAGCTGTGGTCTCATCAGCTGGCGTCCCTACGTTGCCAGTCACTGTAGCAAGCATTAGTGTGGCCATTGGTCCGGCCCCGAAAACAGGTGTGTTAAAAGTGTTGCTGGCTGTTTCTGCCAGTGAACATTTTCTATTACTTTGTTTCATCATTTTTGTGACAAAATGTGCTGCTGTTATCATTATCACAAACTTCTGAGATGTCCTAAAGTTGTAATATGTTATTCTCTCTCCTCTCTGTCAGGTGGGCCTGTGCTGACGCCGTCCTTCCCCCAGATGCAGGTCCAGCAGCTGCTTCAGATGAAGAAGCAGCAGCAGCAGGCAGCAGCAGTGCAGGCTGCAGCCGCAGCCCAGCAGAAAGCAGGGCAGCCGCAGCAGGGACAAGCCACTGTACAGCAGAAGGTAAACACACCACACCAACAAACATGGGATATTCCAGTCCACTATAGAAGCAGCAAATAGAATATGTACACATATTTTTCCTGTATTAACTGTAGTTTTGATATTTCCCTTAGATCGGAACCCAGCAGGTGACAGTGCAGGCAGCCCAGCCAGCTCAACAGCAGCAGAAGGTGACCTACGCTGCCACCACCCAACTCCAACCAGGAATCAAGACCCAGTTCTTTACGACAACCATCGCTCAGAAACCCACTGGGGCCCAACAAATCCAGGTACATCATCAGTGACTGCTTAAATACTTGCAGATAAACACTTGGTTTGTGTGTTGATGTGAGATTTTCTTGTTTACTTCTTTTATCAGGTGCCTAAGCTCCCACAAATAGTGCAGCAGCAAACCACCATGGCCAATATACAGCATATCGTGTCCTCTCCTCAGCAGGTAGGAGTTTTAGGCCAAGCATTGCTCCTAAAGGTAACTTGTGTATAAACGTGGTTGACTGTTCCCAGTCCGTATCACAGACTTTTTACTACCTTATAAGTTTTCCATCCTCAGGCAGAGCCTTCATATTAAGGCTAAAGATTAAACGTCACTGGGGGCTTCTGGCTGTGGAACTACCTACCTGCCTACCTACCTGTGTTGTTTCTCTTCAGATCCAGGCCCAGACTGTGACCCAGGCAGCCACGTCTGCTCCTGCACAGGTGCAGATGATTTCGGCTGGGACGGCGGCAGCCCAGGTAGTCCAGCAGAAGATCATCCAGCAGCAGGTGGTGACCGCAGCCACTTCACCCCAGATCCAGACGCCTCCTCCCCACAGCCCCGCACAGCAGGCCGCGGCTCCCTCTGCTGCCGAGTCCCCGGCGCAGCAGCCCGCTCAGCCCCAGCAGCCCACCAAGGGTCAAGCTCGCCAGGGCGGCATCAGGGCCAAAACTCCTGCCAAGCCCAGCGGGGGGGGCAGCTAGGAGATACACACTAATGAAACTGAATTTAATCAAGTGTTTTCCTGCAGTACAGATGTGACAGAACTGAAGTTGTGCTGAAGTGTTCTAATGGATCCCACAGCGGCTAATGCCACAGACAGAATTCCCGTCACATTGTTAACCACACCGACCCTTTACCTCACCCCAACCATCTCTAATCACAGCCTGAGTATAACGATGTTCAGCAAAAACACACAACCATTTCAGTGCTCAACTATTTTGGCAGATCAATCACAGCACTGTCCGTAATTCTAGTGGGATCCATCATTTTGCTTTACTGAGTCAACGTTGTTACGTCTATTCTTTGTTTTTTGAAATTACCACAACGTAAAATTTCCCCCCACAACTACTGCCCAGTACATGAAACGACAGACACAACAGTCATGCCTTCAAAGTGATGATTATAATATTACTCGACAGATATCTGAGGCTTATGGGTAATGGGAAATGAGCTGTCCATTAGTATAAGTGTATTCATAAATAGTCCCTTTTATGTCTAATTCCCTTGTTGTCTATAGATACTGAATGGAGAATAATGCACGTTCCTTTAGTCATTTGTTTTTTTATTGCAACAAATACACTGTAAACATGTACTTTAGTATTTTGTGTTTTTCTCATAAATTGTCTTTTTTTATTGATGTCAAGGAAAAAAAACTGTAAATATCAATGAAAAACATTTGTACTTGTAAAGTAGTTGTGTTTTCATTGGGTTTTTTCAGCCTAATTGTAATAAAGTGTTTTGTTTTTATACACAAATTCATCTTTTTCCTTTCATTTTTTTTCATTAAATCTGTTGTAAGTACTTGGAAATCTTGTGAATTCTTATAACGCGTTCCCTGGTTTGTTGCAGCACCCTCGATCCTGTTTTTGGCAGCCTAGTATTTGCAGCCTCAACAGTGAGCTGGGACTTAATTGGTTGTTCTAACAAAGTCGGGAGGTTGTAATCTTTTGATGAGAGGTGGTGCTTTATTAATAGCTCTTCTGTTTTTTCTCCAGACATTAATTAAAAAGAAAGTCCTGTAGGCAGGCAGGATCTGGACCAGTGGCTTTCAGCTGGACAGAAAAGCCTGACGAAACAGTAATTTGCCGTGGCTCATCAGTAAAAGGTTTTGGTCTGGCACGTAGTTGATCTTGCCTTTTAAGCATCTTGCCTTGTCGGAGGGACGGAGCTGGAGACCACAAAGCCCCTCAGCGCTGTCTGCTCAGCCTGGCTGGCTGCCTGCTGACTCCGGCATTGTCTGTCAGCTGAGTAAATCAGAGCTGAGGATTGACCCAGCCACCAAACACCTTTTAGGAACATTTGTCTTTTAGTCCTTTCCTTTTGCAAACTGCCATTGCAAAATGAGAACATCTCTCCACATGCACTCAATTTAAAAAAAAAACAAAAAAAAAAACTTGAACCTGCTTGCCAAAAGAAGGGGCTGCAGAGTTGTGTTTGTCCACAGGGGGGCACTGTTGTATCAGTGTCAGGCTCCCTGCTCCTCTGGATCTTCCAGCTCATTGAAACTTCCCATCTGCTCCTCGGTGCGTGCCCTGCGCCTCTCCCCTCGACTGGCGCTCGGTGGCCGGTCCGCATCCACCGCTAAACAAGAGAGACAAGGGAGGTGAGGTGGAAGGGAGATGAACAGATGGGCAGAGCTGGTTGCTTTGGCCCGGACATCACTCCGTCCCCGCCGCTCCGCAGCTCTTACTGAGACTTAGGAAAAAACTGTCCCGGTACAGACAGGAGCTGTGGATGGAGGATGTTGTTATGCTGCGGGACGTGGAGGTCAGAGCCGAGAAGGTGCGTTTATTGAAGCAGGAGGGAGGAACAGCTGTGGCGGTGCGGGGGTTAGGGAGGGCGGATGAATCACAGCGCTTCTATTCACGCGTCTCTCCCCCGCGGGAGAGCTGCGGGAGGGGGGGGGAAGTCGACGCAAACACCGGTGTAACCACTTCTCCTCCCATCCGACCGCTATGCAAATGTCAGTCTGCGGCGGACATGGGGTGAGGAGTGCGGGCGCGCCTTCACACGCAAGTGCAAACATGCAAAACGCGCAGTGTGCTCCTGCTGTGATTTGATCAAGCAGAGGAGCGACACGGGCCCTGCGGTCCGGCTCGGCGTCGGACCTGTGCGGCTGGAGGCCGGGCGCTCGTACTGTGATATCTTTATTTCCACTGAAGGGAGTTGGTGAGGGCCCCGCCGTTTGACTGTTGTGAGTTTTCCCCCGGTTACACACAGCCCCGCTGCTCCCTGCCGGAGGTAAAGGCCAGATCCTCCGTCGATCACTCTCTAATGTCCGGGGCCAGACGCTGATCACACGGCCCCCGGTGGAGGAGGAGGGGTGGAGGGGGGGGGGCTCCCCGCTAATGATGCTCCTCCAGTGATGCCGATGATCACCGCTACCGGAAAAGAAACAGGCCATCTATACTGAGAGGTTGCCATGGCGACCCACTGCGACCCCGTCGGCGCAGATCGCGGGGCTGGAGGAACAATGGCTGCCGGTACAGCTTTTCAGCCGTGGCCGCGGCTCAGCTCCTCTTGAAATGAATGAATCCCTCCAAACAGACAGTTATTTAGCATCAGGGGGGTGAAAGGTAAATGTCACCCTTTAAAAAGGCTGCTGATGTGCCTTTGAGCAGGATGTTTAACCCCCGGCCACTCCTGTGGAGCTGCTCTGTGTGTGCAACAGTGGAATACTGAATAATGCAATAGACATCTTCCAGGTTAGAAAATGGCTACAGAAGCTTTTTTTTTTAAAAAAAAATGATATCGAGGCAGCATGACTTTATGGTTCATACTAATATTAATAAGAGAGATGATTTCTATAATGTGTCCCCCCTGTATTGAGACGACTTTGCTCTGTTTTGCCCTGTGCTCCTTCAGCCTCCTACAAACGGTGAGGCCCCTGAGGCCGATACAGGACAGGCCTGTGATGAGTCACAGGTCTGCTGGCTGATTTCACCGAATTGTGGGGGGGGGGGGATGATGGTGGTGAGGGGGTGTGTGTGTGTGTGTGTGTGTGTGTGCCAGTGGTAATTGCTCTGCATGCAAGATGGGGCGAGAGAGCACCGGAGCTGACACGCTCCACTTCCCCCGACAAAATGATGGGAAGTGTCATTCGGCACTTTGGAAACGTACCACCGAGATGTACAGTATAAGTCTGCCACTCTCTGCTCCCACCTCCCACTCACTTTCTCTGAATCTCTCTCCCTCCCTCTCTCTCTGCCTGCTGCAGTCAGCCCACTACGCTCGGCTGCTCTCATCTTCCACGCGAACGTCTTGTGGTATGACAGTCGTGTAAGCGAGTGGCTTGTGAACCACAGAGGGGATCGCTGTCTTCTCCCGGAGTCTTGGCGATAACCTTGGCTGAGGTGGGGCCCTGCTCTGCCTGCCAGGCCCCGGCCTCGACGCCTCCGCTCCCCTGCCTGTCCTATGTATGTCTGTATGTGCTCTGTGAAAGATTTAGATACTCTTTACTGAGGCTTGGGACGAGAGCCAAGTCTCCTAACCTGAATTGCACTCCTCGGTTATAGTTTCTCCTTTCTAGGAGCATGCCAAATTCAGTCATCCACTGTAATTAAATGTATCCACTATCCTCAGTTAGAGCATAAATCATGATTTTCCTCTTCAGCACTCATGATGTGTTACAGTCTTAGGCTGCCAGTTCTTGTATATTGTGATGTAGTGTTAGATTTGTATGAACAATGACCTCAATTTGGCAAACCGCCACTGATACTGAGAAAAATGAGTCATTTTCCCCTTGTCTTTTTTACACACGCACATATTAAAGGGGCACTCCAGCAATTTAGTATTGCACTTCCTTAAAGTTAGGGGGCTTGAGAGATCTGTCTGTTAAAACAAGGACTATCAAAATCGAAGCTGCAGATGCCAAGATTTTTCTTAATTTCAGTCCCTAGTATGGGTCAAATGTCAAAAACACTGGATCCTACATTTCCCATGATGCAGCTCAATAGCATCTTTCAAACTCCATGCCCCTAAATGCTAACATTTGCTAATTAGCAAGACAAAGTACAGCTGAGGCCGATGGGAATGTAATTCATTTAGCAGGTATTTGGTCATAAACCAGCCTGGTGGTAGTGATTCAAGTAGTGAAAGGATAACCCTGATGACATCATTAGGGTTATTTCCGCAGACTTTATAAAGAGGAAGAAAAACATGATATGGCTATTTGTACAGGCTGTGCAGCACTAACTGAAACTGGCCTGAAGGCGTCCGGCAGAACTGTTGCTGCAGCATGGCAGCCGGACTGAAGACAAGACGGGCTCTTTCTCTTCTTCTCGGCTGCCGTGCAGAAAAAAACCACAGTGGCTAATGTTTAAACCACCCAACTCACTGAGTGAAAAACCACAGCGCAGAGCCCAGCGGTCTGGGATGGGGGGCAAGATAGAATATAGAATGGCGTTTAGGGGGATGGGTGTGTGTTAGAGGGGAGAAGATGTAAAAAACATGGAAGACCCCCACTCCGCCACACACACACACACACACACACACACACAGACCCCCACCCACTTCCATTTTTCCACCAAGCCCCCACCCCCTAAACAAACTCACACACATGCTGAAAGATGAATGTCCAACAAATGGAGGCAAGAAGTGAGTGAGGGCCCCGTGTGAGAGGTGTATTGTGCAACCGGGGGCCTCCATGCCCCCCTCGGAGGCCAGTAATCAAGGGGGCCCAGTCGGCGGGGCCAGGGGGGGTCGGGGCAGTGGAGGCTGAGGAGGAGGCAGTTGCTGTCTCACTAGGATGTTATTTATTGGCCTACTTTGAATCTCCTGCTGCCTCCTGCACTCCCCGTCACTCCCATTGATCTTGTCCAGATCCGCCCCCACGGATGGCGGTGCAGACTCTCCTCCTCCTCCTCCTCCTCCTCCTCCTCCTCCTCCTCTTCTTCCTCCTCCTCCTCCCTCTTCCTCTCATGATGTACATTGTTCAGAAAGCCTTCTGCTCCTGGCGTGTTGTCCAGAGGGAACTGAGAAAGTGCTTTAGCATCACTGTAACTGATTTGACTACAGGCAGTGTATATGTTTAGGGTTATTAAAGGCGAGTCATCGTTGAGATAGCTTCGTCATGGGATAAGCTGCATCTGCTCAGCACAATCAGTGTGTGTTATAAAATAAAAATGTTGGTGTAGGTTCATAAACCATTCAATTTTATTGATTGATTATAGTGGGCTGCAATGGTGATGTTCTACCATTGTTAGATAACCAATAAAGTTTGCTAAAATTTGGTAATTAGCATTTGAGGAATCTCCAGAGTTCTTAGGATACATCCTCTTGGAATTATGAATGTCTCTGTAATGATTTGAACCAATCATCAACTGTATGTTGAGATATTTTACAGGATAGTGAAAGGCTGCTGACTTGCTGGTGGTGCTAGATGAAAAGTCAGGGTTCATTCTCTTGGGACAATGAATGTCTGTACAAAATTTCATAGTAATCAAAATTGTTGAGATGTATTTCAGTCTAGACCAATATCTGACTGCAACCGGCAAACCATGGTGGAACCTAGGGGTTGGCCTACAGAGAAGCATCATCTTAACACCCCTCTATATCCTACCAGTATCCACTTTAAAGACATATTCAATTGAAAGTCAAATGACAATTTATTGTCAAATTCTAGCAATTTGTCATTTGGCTGGACTGCTTTTCCAGGAACTTTCCCACCTCTAGTGTAACAGTTTGTACACAGTCCATAATTGGCTTCCATGGGAATTAGCTGTTCAGTACAGATTTGTGCACTTAATGCTATTACCTTAATCATACTACATCCTGCACACAAACATACACATCCAGGTAGGTTTCCTCAGTGTGTTTTATCTGAACGTGTTTGGTATAGATCTTTTTTTGTGGAATGCTGGGCAACGTCTGGAATGTCTCGACCATGATAGGAAACATGTGTTGGATGAGGAGGTTGGTTGGTGGGAGATAATGGAGTTCACTGACACATGTATGCCTGGGGGGGCTCCAGTCAGACATCTCAGGTGCAACACATGGATCATACAAGTCAGCTTCCATTGCTGCGCAAACCACCCAAAGCCCCTTCGCAGTGTGCACTCCTCTGTGTAAATGTCACGGGGTGTGTGAGGGGCCTCACTTCTACAGAACACCTACCCCAACATACTGTACACCCGCGCTCCAAATACACACATTCCAGCCACAAATGCCAGTGAAATACAACATTGAGTCTGAGCAATGCAGAGGAGCAGGGGCCATTAATCTGAGTGTTGTTATTCTGGTCTAACCGCATCCACAAATCCCACCTCCCCCCCTCCCCGGAAAGCTACCGGCCTGAGGGTTCAGATATGCAGACAAGCTATCTAATAACATCCCTGTTTAAAATACCTAAAAGGCATGCACATGCAGTCGAAATGCTTCAGGCTGGGTGTGGCGTGGCTCTAGTTGCAGCAGAGCTTGGCTGTTTTTTAGCCACGCTAGTGGCAGTGCTCTGGGGATGGCAATGTCAGTCCGCCCACCGCTTAGGTCCAGACTGAAACATCTCGACTGTTGCATGGATAGCCATGATATTTTTCAACCAGCATTTGTGGTCCCCAGGAGTTGCGCCCTGAGGACTTTGCTGATCCCCTGACTTTGTTCTCTAGCGCCACCAGCAGGTCAAAGTTTTCACTTATCCAGTGAAATGTCTCAACATCTACTTGATTAATTGGCACAAACATTATTCCAGACATTCATGGTTCCCAGAGGATGTATCCTGGTGATTTTGGCATAGCCGTGGAGTCTTGTTTAATCACTGTGCTGCATTAAGCTTCAATTACAAGCAATGACGACCATTATATCCTCACGTCTGCAGCACACACTCATGCAAAAAATAATACTGTAAATTCTCGCGTGTTACATTCAAATCAATACACAATTAATTCACTGCAGAGGCCCTTTGTTACGTTTCAGTGCATGGTATTATAGTTGATCCATAATGTACTCGATCACCCATGGCTGTTGTGTGGCAGAGCCGGAGGCCGCATTGCTATGTGCGGGAGCTGCTGCGGCGCCCACAACTTCCAGCCTGCGAGCGCGTCGATAACGAGCAGCAGCCTCTCTGACAGAATCGTTTACTGCCTGGAGGGCATGGAGACGAAAGTGGAGTGTGCATGCCTGCCTCTAACCTACTTAAGCCTCACGCTGCACAAATGGAAGTGTTGATATGCAACATGAGATGTCCTGGTGGATTCCTGCCTGCAAGTAGACTGACCAGAATAAATGTGCGAGATTAATGCCAGAGGAAGTACTGATGGTGTTACTGTGTGTGTATATGTGTGTGTAATTGTGTGTGTGCGTGTGTGTGTGTGTTTGCTTTATTCATTGCTTATGTCAGCATGTGAGATTAGGAGCGCAATACATAGCAAGTATCTTATTGCACATTATACATTCTCGGGGTGTATAGTCTAGAATAGTGGTCAAAATGATGACTCGTCTCTCAGTTTATACAGCAGCGTAGCTTAAAAATGTGCAGGTATGAGAAAGAAAAACATGCAGGTTTTTGTGAGAGGGAATACTCTCTGGCTTGGGTGTGTGCTCCTGCTGTCAGCTGAGGAGCTATAGCATAGTTTCAGTGACTCGAGTTGGCTCCTTAATTCTATTTGCCTCTCAGGGGAACCTCCCCCAAACCTCTCACACACATTTTTAGAGAGCTTTGTTGAGCGAGTGGGGGAGGATGGGGGGTCCGTGCTCCCAGCTCCCACTGAGTCTGGACAAGACACATAAATCACACACGCGCACACACACACCCACACACACACCCAGACACACACGCACAAGTACTGCTATGTCATGAGGCGATGGGGTCCAGTATCTGGGCCAGGGGCCTCTTCTCTCTTGAAGGAGGAAGGGGGTGGGGAGACAGAAGAAGAAGAGTAAAGTGAGGGGTGACTTATTCGTGTGCACCCTCTTAAATTCTGGGAAATTGTGTCGGGTATTTTTCATTATTTTCTTAAACAATAAAAATAATCAATGCTGCCCTAAAGTTATCAGTATATAAATATATATCAATAGTCACATGTAATAGAACCTTCACCAACTACACTGGTAGCCTATTATTGTCATATAGTTAGTCTAATACAAAAACCATACAGTACAGAGTTACACACGTTTTTCAAGCCTTCATTAATGGATTTTTGGCCACAGGGGGTAGAAAGACATCAAAACAAGCTGACACACAGCCTCCACATTCCTGGCTTATAAAGTTATTATGCTGAACGTGTTAGCAAACGATTACTTATTCACACATCCAGCAATATCATTCCTTTTGATTAATGTTTGAGTCCAATATTTGCTACAACTAGTAGCTAATTGTGCCTGTCTGCTGTTCGCTGCTGGGTAGGTAACATACGGGGGGTTTAACAGAGGCCTTTCCCCAAAAGCTGCTGTCTTCTACTGTTGATGAGAGCTGTGAGACTGAACCATACAGTGTGTCATCGAGCCAAAACAATGAGCTATAGGAGGCTAGAAAGCTTTGTAGGGCTGCAGAGTTGGTGTAAATTCTCTGTGATATTTGCACTACACGTGACTCCTTTCACATTAGACAGTTGCTTAAGATAAGATAAGACGAGACTTTATTCATCCCACACTGGTAAATTCACTTGTTACAGCAGCAGATGGATACAGCATCAAATAAATAAACAAGTGGAAAATATAAAATATTAAAAATAAAGAATAAAAAGGAATGAAGTCAAATATGAAAATATACCACAAAAAAAAAAAATTTACAGAAATATACACTTTTTACTGAAATGTAGATATATAACACTATGTACACATGGAGCAGCTTATGTTATTGTAGGAGAAAAAAAGTGCAGTAAAGACAGTAAGTAGTGGATATATATGAGACGACACAAATCTGAAGCCCTGGGTGCAACTTGGCTGATTTGAGGAGGAGTAGAGTAAGTCTAGGCATGCAGTCCAGAGAGCTATTAGCAGTGCAAAGAGACATTACACAGTGGAGTCTACGCCACTTCAGATACATGTGGGCTGGACTAAGAACTATCACAGACGACAAAAGCAAAACCAGCAGTGCTGAGATAATGTCTGCATTTCCTCCAGATGAACTGAACATCTTTTATGCGCGCTTTGAAAACAACTTTCCAGCTGAGGAGGTACAAAAGGCCCCGGACCCCTGCCCACTTGCAATATCCAGGGCAGATGAGTGGAGATCTTTCTGAGCGATTAATCCACACGAGGCACCCGGACCTGATGACATCCCTGGCCGAGCTTTCAAGGTGTGCAGATCAACTTCACAGACATCTTCAGTCTCTCCAGTCTGTAGCCCCCACGTTTCAAGAGGACCACCCAAAAAAAAAATCATGAAGTGCTTCGAGCGGTTAGCCAAAACATTCATCACCTACGGACGATGCTGTCGCTCTGGCCCTCCGCACCGCCCTCTCCCATCTGGACCGGAGGAACACATATGTGAGAATGCTGTTCATTGACTCTAGTTCAGCATTCACTTCCATTGTGCCCTCCAAGCTCAGAGATCTAAGGTTCAACACCAAACTCTGAGATCGGATCCTGAACTTCCTGACGGGCTGACCCCAGGCTGTGAGGATAGGCACCGCCACGTCCTCCACCCTGCCTCCCAACACCAGAACCCCTCAGGGCTGCGTGCTCAGCCCTCTCCTGTACACACAGGACTCCTTGTACATATTGTATTGTTGAAGGGCGTCTGAGAGCAAGAATTTCATTGCTTACGGCTGTTTCACTGTAATTGTTGTGACAATAAAGAACTTGAAACTTGAAACAGTAAATCTGAATGCGCATGTATGCACACAGTCATTCCCGATCATCTGGCTTTCATTTTTATAGCTCACATGTGACGGCGGTGGTGGAGGGAGTGGCTGCATTATCGGTTCTTGTCTTGTTCTTATGGTGCACAAACCTCAACTGAAATTTCAAGTGATTCCTGACAAGAGGATTGTCTTCCACCCCACCAGCTTAATTGTAAATAAATAAAAAGAATCTAATTAATTGACTTGTTAGGATGAATATTTTTGCAGTGTGGTGACTCACACCAGACACACAGACTGGTGTGACCAACCTTCACCAGCTGCCTCACCCTGCTGTCCTCCCCTTTGTCATCATCATACACAGCATGACAGGCCCTGCAGTAAAAAAAACACAGTTTAAAGACCAACATTGATGGATACATCAATAGATCCATAGATTGATATATTCTTACACAGCCTTGTGTTCTTACACAGAGACTTTTATGGTTTACCGTGTGCTCTCTGAAGCTGTTGATGGCTCCAAAACACGTCCAGCCGAGCCTGGTGTTCTTTCATCGCCTCTCTGTACCTGTTACACACAAGGATAAATACACTCACGACAGCAGAGACACGTCTGCCTCGCGCCTGTTTCTCATATCCCGTAGTAAGAGCAAACAGCATACAAACAGTTCTGAGGGTGGGGTCTTTTCTTTAGCCTTCCCAAAATCAACATGTCCTGGTCACTAGCTTAGTACCTACAACAAGTAACCAAGCATTACTTTCAAAGCCAAAGAGCATGTCATTCCACATTATTTTATGGGTTACTGGTAAAAAAAAAAAACTAATACAACAAACACACACACACACAAAAACACTAAAACACTAGATACCTATACTAAAACTCTTTAATAACAGGACATGTCCACAACAAGGTTCTATGTAACAGTTATCATGTACCTGTGTTTCCACTGCTGGATGAGCCTCGGACATAGTCCCAGACACCAGCTGGGGACAGGCCTGGGCTCAGAGGACAGCAGCTCCCCGGCCGGGAAGTTCCAGCGGGAGGCCCGGCCCGACAGAGTCATCAGCCAATAGACCGGCTCCTCCCAAACCACTGAGTGGAAAGACTGGAGGGAGAGGAGCCACTGTGGGGGGAGGGGAAGTGAGGAGGTTCTGAAGGAGGAGGAGGAAATCATATTTTGTCTCAGCTGCAGTGGTCAACCTCGTACCTGGATGTTTTTTTTTCTTTTCTTCTAAAAGGCTCGATGTAAACAACCTGACCTGGTTTTCTGCTGCTGTAGTGTTGTTGTGTGTCCTGTCATAGTTCAGCTCCACACCCTCCTGCTCATTCATGCAATTTCCCACTCTGCCTGTCAGCCACTCCTTCATCATCAGTCCAACGCCCTTCACCTGTTAACTCACCTGCCTCTGATCACTAATCAGCCACTTATATGTATTTATATATACCGGTCATGTTTCTTTGTTGAGTTGTCAGACCCTTTGTGTGTTTTGTTTGGGTTTTGTAGTTGTCCTGTTGCTTTTTGCCGTTGCGTCTGAGCTTCTGTTTTTTTTTTTTTTTTGTACCTGCTTGCCTGCCTGTCTGACCTTTTTCCTGTGTGATCCTTGCCCCCCTGTGGACTTAACTCAACTGTTTTTTTGGACTGATTGGACTTTCCACCTTTTGCCTCCTCCTCCCGTAGTTTTTGTTGTACCCTTTACTTTGTTTTAATGAACTGTCAGCACAATACCTGCCGGCCTCCTCTCCCCTCTGCGTTTGGGTTCCACCCATGTTTACCTGCTACTCCCCGTGACATGTCCAGCAGCAGTGATCTCATGTCCTCTGCTTCCATAACATTATGGATCAGCGCCTGTGGGAAGAAACAAGATGTTAGTTAGTAGTTTAGTTAGATCACTGACTTAAACATTATCAAATTAGGTCCACTGACAATTGAACTGCTTTCATCTCTTATTGTTTAACTAATAACTCTTCTGCTTTAATTAAGTGATTACACTTTAGCTGACACTTTCAGGTCAATTTATCACACTTTAACTTTCTCTCAGTGACTTGAACTCCAACTGAATCTTTAACTCCTTTTGTTTACCATTTCAACCTTCTTTTTAGTAATTGTAATTTAATTGCCTCTTCAACTTTTGTGGTCCAGACTAAAATATCTCAACAACTGTTGGATGGATTGCCATTAAATGTGGTACAGCTATCTATGCCTTTTCCTGTTTTGTGTGAAATGTGTCCACAACTATTAGATTGACATTAAATTTGATATAGATATTCATGTTCCTCTCAGGATGAATTGCAATAACTTTGTTGATGTGTACAGCTTTGGCAGTACTGTTGCTGGTAACCAGCCATTGCAATGAAGTCACTGAAGTGTAAAGGAAGAGTTGGGTGGAGGATGGCCAGTGCCTAGGAGTCTGCTCCCGCCAGCCCACACACACCCACCGCCCATCACAGACACGTACACACATACATACACACACACACACACACACACACTATTCTGCAACCTCCCCTCCAAAGCACAGAGATCCATAAATCCTGTCACAGTTCCCAGAGAGTGACAAGCATGGCCTTTGCCTCCCTTCCACATCACCCTGACTCATTCAATGTACACAAAACTCCGGCTAAGCCCGGATCTGCCAGTTATCTCTTCTTCTAACATCAACAGGGAATAGAGAACGAGCAAATGTAAATATTTGATTAAATATGTATAAGCCGGGACCATGAGAGTCCTTTGGGTGGATCATGCATGTGTGTTTGTGAACATGTTTGAGTCTGTGGCTTTATCAGTGAAATATGAGGAGACAGGAAAATAGAATGGGTTGACATTTTGCCTGCTAAAATATACACCCATGGCTATTCTGTGGTATGTGTAAGCTAACATATAAGTCCTGCTGTTCTTCAATTGACACAAAGAATATTTTTACAGATGATGAGACAAAAATGTGTCTTCTGATTTAACAATGGAACATTTAATCATGTACCCACTGAAAAAGACATGTGAAACTGGTCCAGGGAAGAAATGTGAAGTATCATTTCGCATTCACATGGCGAGTCTTGAGTGCGCATGTTTGTATTTGATATTCTGGAGGTGACTTGAATGCTTGAGAACATGTGCGAAGTGTTAACCAGCTCTTGGAGCTTCCAGGGCTGGCTGACGCCACCTCAAAAGAGCGTCATTAATTAACATGCCATTATCAGAGCTGAATGCTGGCGGGGGGAGATTAATGCTGCGAGGAGCTGCTAGTGGATTAAGGGTCACATCCTGTGTGTTAATCACCCAGCACCCCTGACCCCTGGAAGGAAACACAGTAGAATGGGCACATTATTGCCACCTGGCTGGGCACCAATCATTACCAGGATCAAAATGAGGACTGTTCCTCTGAGCAGACACAGACAGTGAATGGAGGTATGGAAAATGGAAAATAAGATGTAATGGATGGGATGGAGGGGAACAAAAGACAGAGGGTGTAAGAAAGAGATGAAACTACAAGAGGGAGATAGAGATTAACATGATAATTAAGATGGGGCACGTGCAATGGTGATGTTAATATTTTTGTATTTAAAATGAGTGTAATGGTCACTGAGCATAAAGCTGCTCTGAGGGAGCAGCTATAGCTGCTAATGTCAAGTTAAACACCAGCAAAGAGGCAGGAGTATAGGCAGAGGATGTCATTATCATCGGGTTATTCCAAACAAAACAGTGAATGTGTATCTTACACAACCCTTTCTGCACGTAAATTGTATTGTTGGCCTCCTACACAGTCTCCTCTCTGTCTCTTGTGGACATAAACACACAAAGACCCTACACAAGTCTGTTACAAACACATTACATTCTTAGTGTGAAAAGCCTTGAGGACTTTCCAAGGTGGATGGATTAATTTCTGGGTGTTCAAGAGAAAATGCTTGCAGGCTGGATCAGCGCTTCTATATCATATTTCTGCAGCCCACACACACCTCCCACTCTCCCACATCTGACAAGAATCTCTCAGATCGGATGTGACTCACTAGCTTTGGCAGTCGAGGGCTAAATTCTTCTCTCTCACTCTCTTACGATGACCACTCAGCTCTTTCCACTGCCTTTATTTTTTCCTCTCGTAGCCAACTCCACAACCACTCCAGCCTCTGATGCGTGTTGTCATATTGAAGAACACACTGTTTTACAGGAATTTACAGATTGTCAAAATAAGGTTTTGATTATACTCACATGAGCACCATCTGACAGCTGTGGTGGTTTATTTCGCAGAAATGTGAGGCACACGCAGTGAATTATAGCATCTATTAATATGCATTTTTCTGAGCATTCGCATGAGCATGACAAAAGGTGTTTTTACTAACACACCTCAAGTGTTGTTGCCTCTGTGCTAGAGGACAGAGGGCCAGGTCAGGCGGAAAAAGGAACCTACACTGTGAATGCTCAGGGAGCATTGTAGATGCTTACAAAGCAGCCTCTATTCTCAGAGGACCCTGTATTCCTGCATCAACGCTTTCCAGGATGCAGACACTTGCTTCACTGCTCGTTTGATGGACTATTTTCCCTCCTTCCCAAGCAGGGCTGTGTACGTTTTGACCTTGGTGTCAGCAGAGCCAGACAGAAGCTGCTGAATAGCATATCTCCCGCTTCCTCAAGGACATACATAGCAACATGTTCATTTGTGTTTTTTCTGATGAGTTTGCAAAGGCGTACTCAAATTGTCAAATTATAAAGTGTTTTATTTGTATATTTAGAGTGATATGTGTAATCTTCTGTCCAAAGTGTGCACTATACTATTGTAAAGTGTACGATGTCTTTATATTCTTGTACTATGTGTCAATAATATGTGATGTGAAATGTGAAACATGCTGATTTACAGTATGTCTTCTATCAGTAAAGCAGCTTTAGCTTTTTGTATAGATGGATATTTCTATGAATTGTCACCCGACTGTGACAGTTCCCCTCAACTCCATGGAGCTTTAAAGCGTCTTTCAGCGTTGTTTGAATTTCTGGCGAACAGCTTTACTGTTTTGGTTAAGTTTTCAGTCATGACAGGCAGCTGTTTTCAGAAAAAAAACTCTCAAAGCCCACTGCACACTACCTGTCCAGCACCAAACGGCAGAAAGACACAGTCAGCAACTAGACTGTGAATATATTAGAGCTTTCAGTGGCTAAGAGTCGCCAGAGCCCCAGATATTTTCCCTCAGGAGCGGGTCGAGACCAAAAACGGAACTAAAAGGAGAGTGTCGTCTGAGCCATTAGAAGTGTATGTACCTTATTTTGGGTTCTTTGTCTCTTGTGTAAGAATGTATAAATTACTAATCTACAGGGAGCAACAACACTGTAGAGGCAACTACAGCCAGGAGTGGAACTATTAAATCTGTGTAGCAGCGGAACAGCTTAAAAATAGCTCAGTCTTCCATTGTCCTGTCAGGGTCTGAGTCTTGGGCTGCTGCAATTCACCAGAGCTCCAGCTGCATGCCGAGACTCCTTCTGCTTTTTTTGACAGTGAGATATAATTAGATTGTCTGTTTGTTGAAAGGCACGGCTGAGTATTGAGTAGGGAACTAAACTCTGAATGCCCCCTGCTAAAGCTCTCTATGTTGCCTCACAACATAGAGAAGATAGATATGGATGATGTAGACGTCTATGATGCACAGTGTAGAGACTTTTAAGGAGAGAGATTCAGACAACTCCATTTCATTCTCTATAAAACTGAAATTACTTCCCCAGTCCAAACACCATAATTTCTCAGAGGGCAAAAATGTATTCTTGACTTGATACAAGCAGTGCTCAGTTGTGTGGTTAAAGTCTAACATTTGCTTAGCTGACACCGGAGCAGTTAGGGAAGAAAATGGAGACTCAGAGATGGGGAGTGATTGACAAGGATTTTATTCTGCGTCTTTCTGTGGCTGTTTGAGTGTCGAGCTTCCTCCTTTCAGCTGTGCTGCTGAAAAGCCCTCCCCTCAGGGTGTCGTACTCAGCCTTGACACAGGCACTGCCACTACCTTGTGATCTCACTGCAAAAAGCACATGAAAGATCACTCTCAAACACACACACTCACATGCACGGAGAGAGGGAGTGTGTAACAGAGATAACTTCAATCACAGTATCTGCTATTGCACTCTATTCTTATCTCAGTACTGTTATCAGCTCCCTCTAGACCATAAGCTCTGTTGACATTTCACCTCATTTCTGGTGTAAAATACTTCCAAGGCCTTTTTATCTTCATCAAATGCCTTGTTTTAATTCCACTACTCTCTGTTCCAGTGAGGAACTATTTCTTGCACCTTCATATTTTCAGTCAGCCCTCTGGGATCATTTAAAATCACCGCTCTGTTTATAGTACATCAGACTCTTAGGCAAGTGTACACCTGTACTGCTCTAGTTCATCGACAGCATTGCTTTTGAATTGGGGGGAACCTTATCAACCATTTATGAGTCTGTGAATTGACATTCTTTTAAGATGATAGCTGCCTGCGTCATCTGACTCACAGACTGCTTATCTTTTCACAATCCACCCACAGAATGAGAACAAAGACAACCTGTCCATGTGGGAAATGGCAAATGCATCAATTTCCATGGCCTGTAAGATATATATGCATATGCATGTGATTGTGAGTTGCTGCAGTGTGCTGAGTATGATCTGTGCTGTACATTGAGCTACCTCCTGCACAGCTCCCCTAGAGCAGCAACCCATCCCCCACCTGAGACATTTTTGCTCTCTATGTGTGACTACATTATACCAGCTTCCTCTCCCCCACTGAGTGAGCCTTCTGAGCTGGTCCCTGGGGTGGGTGTCGGTGTGGAAAGCAGGCCTTTTTCCCTGTCTATGGGATGTTATTGATGAGGTGAGGTAATGGATCTCCCCGCTGTGCTCACAGGGACTCTGAGGATAAATCAGACAGTGGGTAAGACCCAACCAGCCATTCCACCTCTCTCCAGACTCAACTGCCATTTCATTAGCTTTATTTATGGGGGTTCTGCACTCTTCTGAACCCCTCCCCTTCCCATCGTCCCACTGAAAAGGCTGCTATTCTTCTTCTTCCTCCCTTATATAGTGCTATGGCAACCCATATACATCCCTGTCCTTCTTTCCTCCCTTTTTCCTGGAAGCCTAGTATTCTCCCTCCCACACATCTTCCCGGGAACTACTCCCTGCCTAAGTCTAGTTTATGTGGAAGTGAAGATGTGAGCAGCCTGTTAACCTACAGCCCGTTATCATGGACAAAGGGCGGGATAGAAAGTGTTGTGCTCTGAAGTAGTGAAGGACTCAGCGTTGGCTGGGTATTTAACATTAGATGCTGCAGTGCAAGTCCATGCAGCTCAGCACTTCCTGCAGAGCTGTATTTGAGTTGGCTGAGCAGCAGAAATTCACCCCTGGGCTTATGGCTCAGCCACTTAGCGAAAAAACTGCAGCCAAAACTGGCTTTGTCCTTGAGGGAATAGAGAGGAATTCCTTATGTGTCCTCGCTGGAAAGGACTAACTGGACCCGTATCTTCACCACAGGATCAAATGTCAATTCTTCTGTCAGAGAGGGTGTCCATTATTGGTAGGCAGACTTGCTCTGTTCTGCTTGAAAACTGTGAACAAGCCAATCACGTCACTTCCATATCCGTGCCAGAAGAATAGCACTTTGATTCACTGTCTTTCATCACTATGTGCTTCTCAACTGCCAAGGTTTATCACACAAAACAGACTGAGGAAAGTCCACAACACCACGACCCAATTTAATCTGTAAATGCATCAGTAAATCGCTACTAATGCTGTCTGTAGATGTTGTGGCATAAGATCAGAAAGCAAATATCTAGGATATTTCTGAAAAGCCTTCCAATGCCACAATTTGATCCACGTGTGAATGTTGACATACATACATAATATTTGCTGTATCTGTACGTCTCTGTATCTAATTTATTTAAAGTAATGAAACCCGGATTAGTCATGACAGGCAGTGAATCATACTCTCCTCGCGTGGTTTTTCCATTAGAAAGAGACAGGAATGGGGGTTTTGTTCGTTTCATGGTGAACATTGATGTCAGGACAGTCATGCTTTAACATGTCCATACAAGGTCCACTCTAGTATACTCCACATGAAACCATGCAACCTAACAGATGGTTGACTGAGCTAAGCTCCAGCGATGCTGTGCCACTGCCAGTTTCATTACAGGGGTTCACTTGGACAGGGGATAGCAAGTGTGTGTATGTCTGTCATGCACACAGCAGCCAGTGACACCAAGGAAATTAAGTCACAATTTGCTACATGAAAAAAGAGAACACATGACATCGTGACATGCCTGTTATTAAATATTCAGATTTTGATTGATTAAATTTGGTGCAATTAAAATTGTCATACAAATTATTAAACCAATTCTTGCTAGTAGTGTGTGCATTACTGTGGGAATTTGAATGGTCTGAAGGTTAAATCAAAAACACATCCTGCCCACCTTTAAACTAAATTAAAATCAATATCAGTGATAGAAACGCTTTTAAAATACACCGATACATGATGTAACAAAGACACAGGACATAATCCAACTTTGTATTACCTGTGTGTGAGGTTGGAAAGACTTGTATTATGTCTCAACAGTAACATTTAGTGTACACATGATCTTGATAAAGGGAAGGAAAAGAAAAAATGAGAGAAGAGCGTGTGCTGGCGGTCAGCCAGGTGTGGACAGACTCAGGAAGTTAAGCCGGAATTCCAACAATGCAGGCAGTCGTTAGACTCTTCAGTGAGATGCTGCCATTTTTGCTCTCAGTGCTGTCTTTGTTGCGACGAGGGGGAGGCAGTTAGGTGAAGGCTTGTGGCTTTGAATTCATTTCAGCCCTGACTTCGCATTGTGAACCTAGACCGACTTGTGGATGATAAGTGGAAAATAGTGTCGAGGTTAAGATGTTAGGAAAAAAAAAAAAAGGCTCCACTCTCGCTTTTTGTCTCCCCCTTTTCCTCTGATATCTAAAGAGAAGGATAATTTTCCCAGGCTGTTTGACTCGAGCCCAGTCGTGACAATAACAAATGCCAGCGACGACGGAATGAATTATGTCTCAGCTAAAAATGTACATCATAGCCAAAAAAAGAACCTGGCATGTAATTAAACCAGTGTTATAAATAGCAACATGTGCCTCACACTATCCATCACCTTCATCTAAAAATCACATTATAAATGGAACACATGATTTCAATTAGACATATTTCAAGTTTATGATTGTGCTTGAATCCAATTAGTTTAAATCTAACTGAACACGCCTTAAGTACTACCCCTGTAGACAATAGAAAACTACGACTGGCAGAGTGTAATAATGTGTTTCTAATAAGCCACAGTTTGGGAAGATGGCACTAGCAAAAGAGTATTTGAATTCGTAATCAAAGCTGATCATTCACAAAGGGGAGCTCCATTAATCTGCTAGACTCCAGATGGCAGCTCGTCTTTTAAGAGTGCTGTTTTTAAGGCGGATTTTCCCTCCAGCCTCCTCTCTGTTCTGAAGGATTTTGTGCCGTTCATCTTTTATTTCACAGCCGTAATGACTGTCTGCAGTGCATCTATCAACTGACAGTCTTTGAAATCTCCGACGTCTGCTTCGCCGATGCAGTCACTCTCAGTGGTGCCTTTCATGTGGGCTCTGGATCCTTTGAAACAATCGTCTCCAGTTATTTTTAATAAATTGTAAGAGAGATACCTCAGGTGTTTCCTCCTAAAGTGGACTGCACATTTATTTTTGCAATCATGAAAAGTGTCCCTTGTTCAGATATTAAGTAATTACTATTTTTTGGATCTCAAGAAAGTTCATCTGGCCATTTGGGCTTTGCCTGAAGCTCCATTCAACTCTACAGGGGATCTGGCTGCAGATGAAACACAGCCGTTGACATCAAAACTGGCAAGTGAGAAACATTTGTGCTTTATCAGTGAGCTGACAAATTGGGCGTCGCAGAGATAGTGGATAGATTATTCCGACATGCGCCTGGGTCCAGAAAGCCCAGCTGAAATAAACAGATCTCTTTCCTGCTCTGTGATGGCTGGATGAAGAGATGGTGGTTATACTGATGGTTAGAGGGGGTCTCCCAAACCACAGAGCAGAAAGAAAAACACATGGATGAAAAACAATCCCATCTGACATCATGGGGAAGGCTGCAGCTGAAATTTAGGTCAAGATACAGCCTGCCTGAAGTGTGCCGGATAGTTACATGGAAAAGTCAGGATGCCAACGCCTTGCCCAGGTGGAATGACATAATACAAAATCATACATACATAAACATTAAATGAAGTGAGACTGATTACCGTAGCCTGTCCAAACCAGGATTAAATAGCAGCATGTGTCTTTTTTTTTTAATGAGCCCCACTGACTGACTCTAAATACTTTTAAACAAAATCTTTTCTGTGACTGAAATAGCTGCAGTGTGGGTGGTGGTTTTAGAAGCCAGTACGGCTGTGAAGCAGACCTAGAGGTTTCAGACCATTAAGAGGGCACTGGCTTCAGCAGTGTCATCAACTATGTACACAGCATGGTATGTTGTGATCTCCCAAATACTATCCTTCAACGTTAAGTCACTGTATTCACAGCTTGTACTTCTCCACGGGCATCAAGCAGCACAGATGTAGGCTTCCTGGAGTGTCAACGCTTCAACTGACCCCTTTTGGCTGAGTTCAGACTGGAGCAGGGTGGGAGGGAGAGAGAAGACAGAGGGTTTTGTCCTCCTAGCTGTAGTGTGAGAGGGACAATACAAGTTAATGATAATACGATGATGTGTGCCAACAATATGTTTGAGCGGCAGGGACGTAGTGATTTAGGCGATCGTAAACCTAAACACTAGATAGACATATAGATAGATAGATAGAAATGTGTACATTGTGATGGAGATGAAAGCAACGTATAGATTTTTCTATTTGTAAAGAAATAGCCTGCAATTTTTGCAGGTGAGCAATTGTGCAGCGTAAACTTTTTACATTATCAGACCATGTACATGGCATACATAACCTTACAGAAATCTATAAAGTAACATGTTTATATGAGTTGCTTTGTAAGCCTACAGGGATATGCACAGGCCCTGTGCAGAGAGGCACATCAGACATGCAAAATAATGTGCAGGAAGTAGCGCAGCGCCTGGGAAAAAACACAAACGGTGGAAGACACCACTTTCCGTTCATAATTTTTTTTTTTTCGTGCTGGTGCCTGGTGACGATCACCGACTTGAACGCCACATCCGTGTATTTGTTGTGTGCATGGTCCCCGAGTAAAGAGGAGGGGCGAGAGAGCACGCCGGCCTATCGGGAGAGAGAGGCGGTTCAGCCCCGCTACGGTCTCAGCAGCAGCAGCAGCAGCGGCGGCTTGAGGGAGCAGCGCTACACCGCCGTGTTGTGCAGGAAAAGGCACGACATAGCCGAACAAAAAAAAAAAAAAACCCGCCAGCGGAACAACTGAAGACGAAAAGCACTCTTTCATTTGGATTAATCCGGGGGCGAGGCACACTTATCGAAGCGGGGAGCTGTTTAAAAGCGCGCCCGGAGCGACGGCCGAGGACCGGGGACGGACTACTGTACGATCACACCGCCGAATGGTTTCCGCCGCCCCGCCGCTAAGGTTAGTTAGCTCACACTGCTGCTGTCCGCTGCTCTCGGAGAGGGAGGGGGGGCGACGGGCTCCGGCTATTCTTTGGAGGAGAGAAACCTCCGCGGCAGCTTTGACCCTTTTTTTTTGTTGTTTTTTTTTTTTTGTCGACGTTACGGCCGCACGGTCGGAACAAAGGTGGGACCTCCGGGGGCCGCGGCGCTCGGCGGCCCCTCGGCCGGCCGCTCGCTCCCGGTCGGTGCGCGGCTCCCGGTCGGCGGGCCGCCGGCGGAGAGTTTAATCATTTTATAAACCAGGAACACGTGCTACATGGCTAGGCTAGGCTAGGCTAGGAGCTAACGGGGCTAGCTGTCAGAGCAGCTAACCGACAGTCGACCGGGTCGGTCCCCGTGTTACAATCAATAATCAATAATCGATCCTGATCGGTGCGAGCCGATGACGGCCTCTGATCGCAGAAGGACGTGAACTCTCCCACCAGCTGCGTGTCAGTAATCGTACATTGTGGTGTGTGTGTGTGTGTGTGTGGCCAGCGTCGCTGCCTCGTCCGCTCGGGTTTGTAAACAATGGGTTCAAACATGGAGCTGACTCCAGCCTCAGGTCCGCCGGCGACGCGTTGCTCCGTCGGCAGGTTGTCGAGACACGGCGATCTGTTGACTAGTTGTCTGAGCAGCTTGATGTCAGGTGAGCTGGCGTGAACGGTGGGATCGATCAGTCACTGTTGTGGGCAGGATGATTGCTTCAGAGTTAATTGCCGTGGTGACTGAACCTCAGTTTGTTCCTCGCATTTGAACTTCAGTTTTAGGTTAGTCACCACTTTGATCAAGTGATAGTGATCCACCTGTAAGCAAGCGTGGTTGTTGTTAAGAGGCTGTCTTATTGGCCTGCTGAGCCTAATGTCAAACTTTCAAGAGCAGGGACACCTCTACAGAGCCGGTGTTGACATTTCATCATGTGAAATGTCAAGGGACCGAGCATTCCCCTCAACATGAGATGATCATTAACGTAAACAAAGAAACCAAGTATTGTTGTGTCCCTACAACCACTTCCACGCCAAGCAGACAGGTTTATTTTTCAGCTGTCACTGAGGAGTTTGAGAACATTTCTTTGCTCCTTTATCACTGCCTCTGGAAATGAAGTAACTGGATTTAAATTGTGACACAGCCTGCTATTGAGAAACAGCACTGTCCTATAATAACTTGAATAGGCCCAGCGCTCAGTTTTATTTCTATATAGCTTTGACTTATAAAAAACACTTATAAAAATGAGTTACGGATATTCAAAGGATGTATAAATATTTAAGGCTTAGGTGGTGGAGACACAATTGGAGGTACATGGACTTTTTTGTGGTGGTGGCAAATACTTCAAAGCTACCTACATAGTTACATACCATTATTGGTAAGTGATATGTTAACTTTCCCTTTTTGATCATGTAACCCAGCGTTTGCCTCAGGAAATGATTTAACCAAGGTGGTAAGCCATGATCTTGATGCCTCATTTTGTGATCCACTTAGTTGTTGATGACCTGTAACCAATAGCCACACTAATTGAATATATAGCATTTGCTGTTGTAACCTGTGCTCCTTTCCCCTAAAGGTTAATGGTTTTTTTCAGAAAAGTGTATCAAGTTTAATGATGTTAGTGGAGGTGGTTTTGATTCAGGTGTCTTAATTACTTAGTTACACATTAAAAAATAAATTCCATTTAGTTTTTTTTTGTCAGCTCATATAATTTAAATATTGCATGGTGGAATTGGCAGAAGAAGATCTGACCACAGCACCAAGCACCTTTTATTTTGCCCGCAGCACAGGTTCAAAACACCACTGTTTATGGTCGGCTACTGCACAAGTATCCTTACTTACCTTTCGGAAATTCGGCATATGAGGGGTGTGCGTTATGGAGACAAACTTCTGGTATCTGACATCAACATGTCCCCAACAAACTCACTTTAGCAAGCATTATTGCAAGATGATGATTCCCCCCCAGGCCTCTCCCTAAAGCCACGCCCCTGAAACGCATGAATCAGTGGAGCTCGTGGAGGCTGGTGGTGACTCCACACTAAGGCATCTCATGTTGGTTTTTCCTTTCATTTGTCACCCATATGTACATGCATCGTTGTCACCGGCAACCGTATCCAACCACATCAGGTCTCATTCACATGTAAGAAAACACAGAACATTATCATAATGAATGTAAACAACGAATTCGGCTACGGTTAGTACTCACAGCTGTCAAGATAGTATGTTAGTATTAGGAAATTGTATTGACAATGTTTTTGATGCGGTAACTTACTGCTGGCTGGCGGTAACATTACATATTGAGGATATCGGGAGGACTTCGGTCACGCAGGTAGACAGACAGACAGACAGGCAGGTAGGCCGTCCAGTCATTTCATTCGTGCCCGAGAATATTAGAGGCCTGCGACAGCCTCAGATACGGGATTTTTTTCTTTTATTGTGTCAGAGCATTTGATTTATTGATTGCTGTCAGGATGTAAAGAGAATTTCAACAAATATAACAAAAAAGACTCTTTGATAAATTGCCTCCTCTACCTTTAAGTTGTTATGGCAAACAAACAAAACAAATAATTGCTTATTTACACATCCAGCAGCTACAGAGCAACATTATCATTTTATTTGGAGCTTCTTCTGTTTTTCTGGCCAGTTGGTGAATGTAAATACAATGTTCACTCTCTTTTAGTTCGTAGCTCTCGTTTTTGTCTCTACTAAGTCCTGAGGAAAATATATGATTCTTCAGCTGCTAAATCCTCCACTATGTTCACCAGCTAGTCTTTAGCTGTGTCTGTGTACAGTGGGTTTTACAGTTTTTTTTTGCTGACCACATGTGCCTGCTGCAGCCAAAAGCTACTCGATGAGAGCGGTGAGAGTAAACCAAAACAGTGACGTTGCCGGCCGGACAGCTAAACAATGAGCTCAAACTCATTATAAAGCTCCGTAAAGCCAAGGCGGAACTGCAGATTCAGGTGATAGTTCTCTGTAGGTTCACCACTATGAGTGACCCCATTCACATTACGTTTACATTGTCATTTCATGCATTGTTATACTTTGCTGAATGTAAACATTCTTCTACAAGCATTGTTTTAGTTATTTCCCATACGTTTGTGTGTTCCACAGGTATGTAGAGTCATTGGGGTGATGGTAAAAGCAAAGTTGGTTTGATGGCCGCACTTCTCTCGTGCATCAGACTGCACATAAGAACTTCCCCTAAATATGTGAAAAGAAGACATAGATTAAATAATGATTCAAATATTTAAATATCTGACCAAATAATACATTTGGCTCCAACTTTGGGTACTTGACGGTTTGGTTAATTGGAATGGACACACTGTAGTTGGTACTTAAAGTATTCAGGTTTTTTACTCATCATAATGCCTGGAGACAATTGGTGTGTCTGTCAGGGCGGTGTAGAGAGCACAAAGTCTGCCAATAATCCATAATAGTGTGACATTGCTGACTTGCGTTCTGTGCACACATAGTACAGTGTCAGTTTAGCAGTTTGGATTGTAAAGAGTTAAATGAGAGTGAGGAGATATCTCTCCCTTTTCCAAAAGGGTAATGGGGGCGAAGATAATCCCGTGCTCAGTGTGGTGCCTCAGGGAGACTGTTTCACTGCTAGTTCAATTTCTGCTCATATTATGAAACACAACACAGTTATGAAACTAGAAAGGAAAGAGTTCCTGTTCATTTTATTGTCTATGAAAGATGAATCCTCACAGTGAATTCTTGTGGGAAGAAAAAGCATGTTGCATCATCTTAAATCACAAACGATTTCCATTAAAACTAAAAAAATCTAGCCTTCAAAGGCATACATGTCTTGAATTGTTTGTCATTTTAAGAACAAAGTACTCCATCATTCTAATTATTAATCCCACAATCACATAAGAATATTTTAAGCACATTGTTTTAAAGAGCATTTTTAAGAGAAATTTGCTGGTTCACAAAAAACGATTATTTTTATTGCAGTCAACACATGATAATGTTTGTTATTATTGATTATTTACAATTATCAGCAAGAAATGAAAAGACCATCCTAAAAACACCCGCAGGAATGTGGCTCCAGCTGTATTGCTACTGCATTTGTTTCATTGGCATGTACCACTGCTGTTCTAGGAAAAAAAAAAAACCTGTTCATGTGCATTCCTGATAGTAACTGCCAGCCTGTGCAGATAACTAGATAGGATGTTGAGCTTGCCTCTGTAAACATCTGTAAGGTTTTCATCCTTAATCAGGTCTATATGGTAACTGTAGTGCTTCACAGCACACTGTTGTGCGGAGAGCATGCCTGTAGTGTTCTCGTGCAGTGTGTCAAAACTAAACAGTAACACCAAGTTAAACTGCAGCCAGTGAAGACAGAGTCGTAGTAAGGTTGAGCCTTTACTGTCACTCTTCCTCATTAACATGCTGGTGAAAACTGTAAATAAACAATACAAAATATTCAGCGTCTGTGTTCTTAATTACACATTACATTGTATACACTACATGTCTGTAGTTCGTATTTTTATACAGAACCAGGAAGCGCTTATGCGTCACCGCGTGATGCGATCAGACAAATATTAATTTTTACTAACAAGTTTGTTAAACTGAAGAGTATTTATACATCTCTCATTTTCAACTAAAATAACCAACAACTAAATATTTAAAGAAGGAAAATAAATGCCTAAAGGGCATCACAATGCCCCATAAACCAAATGGTTATTTTGGGGGATTAGAAATGGTTCAGCTTGTGTTTAAAATTCCCATTAATTAAAAAAAATGTACAGAGATGCATGTAAGATTGTACAAAACATGGCCCCGGACCCCCCTAGAGGGTCTAAGGTCCACACACCACAGTCTCACAAAATCCTGTGGGGAAACACTGTTGAAATTGTTAACAAGTCAAACTTGTTGGGAACCATACACAACTGGGAGCGTAACCTGCTCTTTCACTATGTTTACATGCACATGCACCACATCCACTATTCTTCGTAATATGTCAATATTCTGTAAACAGCATATCCGTTTGGATTTTACGATTAAGACAAGTGGGATACGCTGATATTATTTGGACAATACAGCGCATTCAGAATACACGTCTCAATTGGGGTTTTTACCACAGTTTGTGGCACACGGCCTCTTATTTGTTTAGGGCCAGCTCTGTGCGTTGCAAACTGTTAGTGCTAGTTGGTTTGTTTACAAGGCTGGTGTAGACATGCATGCCCAGAAGAAAAGCCCACATTTCTGACATTATTATTTTTATGTCTTTGACACCTTCACTGTAAAGTTTATAAATACATGCCATAATGGGGTTAATGTATTGTTTTACTACTCCACACCTACTGTATTTGCAGTAAGTAGCTATGATTTAAGAATGAACATTCACTTTGTTACAAACAAAGCAGGAGAAAATTACTCAATGGCAGGATAAACAAAAATGTAAACCATGGATAAAATGTATGATGTGGAAAACCTATATAGCCTACTTGATCATATATGGTATATTACTGCAGGAAGTTCCATCACATCATATTTTATTATTTAAAAAAATACAAAAGTGTTCCTGCCTACATTTTCCTCATATGACAGGCCTGTTACTGTGAGTACATTGCCTGTTTTAGTGTGTGTTTGCAATGCGTCTTAAGGATAACTCTGTTGTAAAAAGTGCATTGTAAATAAAGATAATTCATTAGCCCATAAACGTCTGCGTGGTGTATATGGAAAATGCAGTGCTTCTATTCTATTTATAATATTTGTTCATATTTATTTGTAAAGTACTTTTATTGTCTATTGTTTAAAAATATTTATAATTAACATAATACCAATGCAATTCTTAATGTGTTTTGTCATCAATTATTTTGCTAATATTTATCAAACACTCCACAACTCTCCACGCGGCAGGATGAACATGTTAATCAAAACGGTTTTATTTGAATCAGAAATTCATATGATGAAGCAGCCTGCTAGACTTAAATGAGTAGTCGGCTGTGGCCGGCAGCCAGTGCTTATGGAAAGCCCTGGATGTGTCAGGATCTTATGACATTATTTTATATCTGATATAGCCTTTTGTTGAAATCTGTTGGATTTGTAATAAATCATAAATCTACGTCTTCCAAAGCCTTGTAATTTCCACATGCTAATAATCCGTGTTCAAAGGTGAGCTTCTTTAATTCAAATAATCCAGTCATGGTTCTGTTACTGTCCCACCAGTGAGCATTTCACACTGCATATTGAACTGAAATGTAATTATCCCATAATTACAGTAGACAAAACAATGATTATATAGGAACGTCACAACTTTGGTATGTTGTGGTGCACTTTATGAACCCTTAAGTTATCATGCTGAAACCAAAGGGAAATATGAGGCAGTCACCGTGAAACGGCCTCCCAGGCGCATTCCCTCCTCCCACCCAGTTTCCCTCTCACTGAATGAGTAACAGCAGCTGTCTAGCATTTCTTGCTCACTAGTGGACTGCACCTGGTAGGTTTTCGTGTGTGGAGAATGTTATCCTTGACTCAGTGTAGTAGAATATTATGATCAGGCACAGCTGGTCTGTTGCAGTACCTCAAATTACTCACAATCAAAGTGCCATTGAACTGGACACAGTGCCACCACAGTTCAGGCTGGCCCACTGGGGCTGACGTTGAGCAGTTGTACCATTTTCTGGGATTGCTAAATGGAAAAACCGTGGTTGTGACATGTTGGAGGAAAGTGCCTTTCTCATATTAGCCGATGCAGAACCCGTGCAAATCCTGCAAGTAGCCATCAGCCTCCTCTATTTTGTCTTCATCTTTATTTCCCTCCCACTTATATATTTAGGTTGCAGTCATAAGGATCCAGTCTTCAAAGGGGGAGGGGGTTGGGTGTGTTGGGGCTGCTGTTGGCCTGGGGGAGGGGGGGGGGGGGGGTCAGGGGTCAGGGTCAGTGGGTCCTGGAGATCAGACTTATTCTGCGTCTGTCACTCTTTGGAGCTCAATAGGACCACATGATTTAGCTGTCCCTCCAGGAATTTGTAATTATTCTTGCAATGATTCAATTCAACAAATCAGACAGTAAAAAATGTGAAGGGCAACTCTAATTTGACTAACTGCCACACTTTTGCGTAAAATCCAATTCAAGGCCACTGTTACTAATTTAAGTGAAATAAAATCAATCCTTGATTTCAACAAACCAACACAGTTCTAACTGTGTAATGATGGTTTTTTCTCCCTGGAAATGTATGATTATATTATGGTCATCTGTGAAGTTATGTAAACATTCACAATTTATTTTGTGCCATTGTGGTTTTAATCAATATTTAGACTACCATTACTACCACTATTTGCCTTCTGAGGCTATTGACGTGGGAATAACTGCGTGAACCTGCTACCTGTACACATCTGTGTTTTGTTTTTTTTCTAGCATCTGCTGCTCAAGCAAGTGACAAAAAGTATAGAGTAAAGTTAAGTTCAGGTTAGTTTCTAATTTGCTTTTTCTTTCTCTCTTTTAGACAGGTAGTCTTTAATAAATATTGTTCAAATGTCGCTAACAAATTTTGCTAAACAAAAGTTCCTTTCCAAAATGTATTATTACACACACAAACTACATGCTTTAATATACATATATACAGTTTCAATAGAAAATAATTTGCACCAGTGAAATCCTGTGATCCTTTAAAATAGCCAGAAGACAGAGACATCAAATTTTTAAAGCTGTTCTATTGATTAAATGATTACATTGCCTTTCTGTCTACACAGTAATCTAAACTGTTCTGGGCTAGTTACTTGCAGCTATTATTGTGTTGATTTGGAAGTCCAAGAGACAATTATTTGAAAGCCTCATATAATATCCCTTTGATTGCATGTTGTTTCGTGTGTTATTAGAAATTAATTAAAACATCATTTATTATTCATAAGGATTTCTATTTTGATTTCCCTGGCTATGAAATGGAGTTGCTATTAAAACCACTCAACCACGTTTAAACATTCTAAAAGAAAGGCAGACTGCGGATTAACAGATTAGAAATGGCTCTGTGGTAAGTTATTCACTTGATTCTGTTACGCAACACAGATGACATTACTCTTGTTTGTGTGTAGACTACAGCTGTGGGTAGCGTTATATTTATCTCACTGATTAGACTAACCTGTGTGTGTGTGTGTGTGTGTGTGTGTGTTACAGCATAGTTTGTTTTTCAGTTGTTGGTAAGGGCAGCCAAAGGCACACACCTCAGGGTTGATGATCTAACAGTGAAAATACGAATGACATGTAACAGTGAAAGATATGAAGGCTTAAGTGGAGTGTAATTACAGGTTAGGCTGCGCTTAGGTGGGAGAATTGAACTCCTGTCTTGACATGTGCGCTGGATCCATGACGGTGCAGTTTGGAACAAATCAGTCCCCTGAATGCATTAAAACTTACCACGAACATAAAGCTGCTGGTGTGACATCTAGTCGGTATTTTGTAATATTGGGGTGTTTTCCCCACTAAGTCTTCCTGTGTACATAATTCAAAACCTTGTGTATTAAATGTAGGTGGGATGTTTAGTGTGGTACGTTGTCTGTGTAAATAACACCAGCATGCATGGGCATTAGTGTTGCCTGCGTGTGTGCGTGCGTGCGTGTGTGTGTCTCACACACTGTACACACACTTGAACCCTCTCATGCATAAATGGAGGCTCTGAGAGGCTGCTGTCATGAGGGGCAAACAGAGGCACTCGGGTTGCATGCTGCCATACAGAAGAACATTTCAAAGCTCTTGAATAATTAAGCAGCAGTGAGGAAGTAGGTCAGCGCAGTAGACAAGTGCGCTCCTCAGTTTTATTTCCTGCTTCTCTGCGTGGTGAGCTGAATGTCAGGTGGGCTTTAAGAACAGAGCCAACAGAGAATAAAGAGGGATTTGTAAATTGAGACCTCATACATCAGAGTGGTGCTGTCACGTTGTGTCCTGCTGAGCTGAAGAGTGTTTGGTGTAGTGTCATCCAAGAGGATCTGTAGAGAGTCATTTTGGGCATCAATAATTAACAAATAATCATTCACAGCAATCGTTCAACCTTAATGTTTGATTATTCGTCATTCATGTCCATTTGCATCAATGTCTCTGGGTTGGGCGAAGGTTTATAAATAATATCAATATTTTTAGGCTATGTTGCGATATATACGATATATATTTCGATATATACATTTTCTAACCCTATAAAGGTAAACAAACAGTAAATTATTATATTAAATAATATAGTTATATTATTGTATTTCTCTGGGCTGTTTTTCTGAGCTCATGAAAAGTTGCCTTTTTAGAGATACGTGGTTCTCACAGGACGGTAACGGCGGCCATTTTACTGCACAATGAGTACTTTAAGTAAATTTTAAAAGTAGGGTTTTAGTACTTTTCTTCCACCACTGGTTAGCACACATACAGCCTAACTGCACCTGTGAGTTACTGGCTGAGCCTCCTTTTTAAGTAAGGTGGCCTTGTGGGTAACCAGCGCGTGTGTGTGTGTGTGTGTGTGTGTGTGTGAGAGAGTCTAGTGGGTTTGGGTCTTTCCCAGTGTGTGAGAGATGTACCGACACATTGCCACAGCCCAGAAAAGTTATTGCTATTAGGGGTAGTAATGTTATCGGAAAAGCTCAGGTTGCTAAAAGGCTGTGTGTTGTTTGCTGCCACAGAAAAGTCTACACAGAGTTGGTGTAGACTGAAAGTCAATTGCAATAACCTAAAACCCAGAGTCTCCCAAATACTGTTCAGAGGTGTGGGTAGAGTAACAAATCAGTCAGGTGATTGGTCTTGTAACGTTTTGTTTTCGTGTGTGATACTTTCTTAATTTTTTTGCCGTGGCTGCAAAGATTTTGCTGTGGCGGCCCGCAACCAGCGGCAACACTGACATTTGAATATGAGGATATGGTCATCTGCCATATTGCAGATTAATTGATATTCAATTATATCAACTATATTCAATATATCGCCCTGAAAAAAGTGTGCGTAAATAAGTATAAAATTGCCACAGATAAAATTCTTTGCCTTGTGGACCATATTCAACTCACCAGGCATTTGGTGTGAGAGAGCTCTCTGTCTCACTTTCCAGCCTAGTGAATAAGTGATTTTACCTATTTGTTGCCTTTTAGAGCTAAACAAATCAAATCAAAGCAAAGCGAAAATGTCAGTTGTAACGTACAGTTGTGGGTTACAATTAATACAGCTGTTTCTTTTCAGTTTTTTTTTTAGACCCATACGTGCATCTCAGCTGTCACCTGGCCACTAGCTATGGTCTTTGTGGTGCATTCAATTGCAAATTTTAACAAAAGACGTGGGCCGATGCAAAGCGTTTGATAAGTTGGCCTTTATCGGTGTGATGTTACAAGACCCTAGAGAGGGTTCAAGTAGGTATCAGAGTACATATCGGGGAGGATTGTTGAATCATGTCCGTCATTTATCATTGCACACACACACACACAACTATATGTTGGGCTGCTTTTAATAGACAATTTAAATCAGCAAGAACTAAATACATGTGTTTTTTGAAAGACGTAGAAGGAAGATGTCTAATTCTCTAAGCTAAGTTGGTTACAGCTTTTCAACCGATATTAACTCAGCATCTAAACAAAAGTTGGGAGTCAGGAACAAGTACTGTGTGAAGTGCAGCGTGTGTGAAGGCCCTAGTTCTGCGCCGGCCAGCAGGGAGGGGGAGGGGAGAGCCTTATGTAATTTCACACAGTGTTGCTGAGGCGGCCGGCAGCAGGGAACAGACAGGAAATCCAATAGCTGCTCTGCTGTCCAGCATGTATACAGCTGGACGATCACATCTGGAGCTACAGGCCAGCCAATCACTGGCCCTGTTAATCTCTCTCCTCCTCCTCTGTCTCCTCTCTTCCCTGTCAGATATGCACTTTTGCAGTCTGAAGTTGAGACAGTGCTAATGACAGATGTAATATGTTGCAAAACAGAAATATGCCATGTGTTTTTGCCTGCCTGTTTTGTTTTTGGCTGTTGTTAGGGGTATAATGATATAGCTGTAATTTGGTATATTTTTTTCAAAATAATACAATTTGCTCCACATTATTACTGATTTTTTTTTTTTATTCAATACACCTGACCTACTATTATAAGATTATATTATTATATTATTATATTATTATCATCATTAGATTATATTCGCAGCCTCCATGCAGTTATACTACAGTCTAGCACAAGTGCAGAGCAGCCACCCCACACTTAACTCCTACAACAGCTTACATGTCAAGGCACGTGTTTTTCTGAAACACTCACCTTTAATGCTTGTCTCCATCATCTGTGATGTGAAAATATCACATTTCCACTCAAAGAAATAAAATAGTGTTCATCCTGGTCTTAGCTCAGTTATGAAATCCAAGTTAGAAAATCACCAGCATTCGACACCAGAGCGGACAGTGTCAGAGTAGGCCACAGTTGCATGTCCTGTGTGTGACGCTGCTCCCCGTTTCAGTCACCATTATTTATTAATAGTAAGTTTTGTAGCCATGTCATTTTTAGATGAGACTCAATTTGTGAAAATTCTGCTTTGCTCTGTGTACAAATATGCAGCTAAAAAAGTAGTGATTTGATCTGAGGGGCTTCTCGACTGGTGAATGAATCATCAATGTTCAGGGGCAACCCTAAAGTGGCTGCAATGCTGCACTCTCCACTGGGTTGTGTTAGCAAATGGCTAGTGGCCAAAAACCTACATAAAGGCTGTATTTATTTGGAAACTGAAATACTGAAATAACTGAAATAAACAGCAGCATTAACTATTGAGTAATGTACTGTATCTGTCACATTTGAACCACATTAGGTGACCTACTTTTGACACCTCACTTTCCAGTTATTTGAATTTTGTAGTATAGAATCTCTTTAGTGTAACAGAAATCATATCGTAGGTATTAGAACCCCCAACGTTTTTATATTTCATTTCCTCAAACAGTTTAAAAAAGAGCAATGTTTCACAGTCTAATTCTAAATCAGATTATTTTTAAAAGCATACTGTAAGTGTACTTTTGGAGCCAAGTTATCAAGCCAGTGCTTATATTTTATTTAGCTCCATTGGTCCGCATATAGTGACTGTTCTATACATTAGCTATCTGCAGTAGTGTTTGAAAATGTTGAATACATTTGTTGTCTTGTACTGATAACATTTACAATTTAACAGTGTCTTGTCTGATGTTAAAGCTAAAGATAATCCATATTAAAGTTGTATGTGCTGCGTTTTAACATTGTTTATATCTCAATACTACTTCCATTTTCAGTTTCACAATCTCTTCTAATGTTTTCACTCCTTTCTTGTGACAGCAGGTGTTTCTCTGGTGCTAATCATACTGTCGTCGGATGGAAAGTGTGCCATTCAGTCAGATTTAAAATGAGAGGTGTGACAGGCTGTGGTTTACAGAGATGATTGTACCTCTTTCTGTCAGACAAATTACAGCTGTGCCAAAGTTGACTGGGTGTTCACACTTTTCTCACAGTGTCTTCAGTTGCTCAATGTGTTGTGACCGCTGACTTCCTGTCTTAAAGTTGAGCAGATGCAAGGCTCGGGGTGTCGGGACGTTCTCTCACTGTTTGGTACTAATAGCCGGCTGCCAGGAGCTTCTGCACTATATATATATCAAGCTGGCACATAGGCAATAATTATATCACCTGCTCCCTTTTATAGCCTCTCTCTGTCACCTAGTATTTGATTTTACTTCCCAGTTAGTAACTCATTATCTTGCCTATTTGCCCAGTAATGTTTTGAGGACCTTTTATTAGTTTGTATTTAAGTATTTTTTTCAGATTCCCTTGACAATCATCTTGTCTGCTATGTTTGACTTGTACCCACAATAACCTTACATTATGGCCTCTGCACTACATTGATCTTGTGTTGTCTTCCTCTTTTTTAATGTCACTGTGATGTGGGTGTATACCAGGAAAAGGGCATTGCACCTCGTCAGCATTATCTTGGATATTGCTGCTTGGCAGTGTAAAGGGCGTTGTTCTGGGTTTGGCAGATCTATGAGTGTTTCCCCTGTTGTTTTCCAACCGTTAATTTAAAGGTGTTTGCAGTCACCATCCCATGTTTTTTTTTTTTTTTTTTACTGGCTGTTGTACTGCAACTTCCTCCTTTTTACTTCATTGTGTTTAATTAGTTTAACTCTTGTCCTATCATTGTCGGCTCACACATCAAGAGGGATAGACCATTCAAGGTACAAGAGTTTAAAGATTGAGGTTTAATAGCACAGAAAGCAGTCAGGAAAAATATAATTGAGTCTCTTAAGAAAAATGCAAATCAGTAACAAGCTTTGCATGGTACCTTGGATAGTTGCTGTGTTAGAGAGAACTCCATAGATAGTGTTTTCACTGTGCTTTCATGGCTCAAAATTATATGTCTATAAAAATAATTCTGTCGTATTTTTTTAACTGTCAAGTAGCAAGAATATAGCTGTAGACCTACTTTATTAATAAAAACCTTTGTTTACACTGTGGCTCAGCAAAGTGTCAGCTCAATAATGCATGTGACTGCACTACATTTAAAAAAGCACTGCAATGAATAGGCTTTTGGTTTTGTTTTCATATCATCGTCCCCATCTTTTGGACTAATTTGGCGATCCTTTGACAACAGGCCTATTTTGCTGCATACGCTGTTTAGAGATCAACAGAGGAACGAGTGTTGAAAAGTTTGAAAGATAGGCTATATGACTATGAAAGCTGTGTTTTGGATAAAATGACTAGACTACAGTTACCATTTGCATTTTTCTGCCATTTAGACCTTTCAAGTTAGGATTCATATTAAATTTGGTGTTCTTGATTTGGATCTTTATACCACCAAAGTATCTAATATCTTCCATTTGCGTTTTGTTTGTGCGCATATATTTTTTTTGTTTTGAGTGTATAATAGTAGCCTAGGTATTCATTCACATTCAGTCATCATCAAAACTTCAAATAAACATGTTCATTTTCAATTAATTAATTTATTCATTTCGTTAGAGGCCCTTCCCTCCATTCTTTCTCCTAACCCCTAAACACATTTAAGGCACAGAACTCTTTATTGGTATAAGCCTTGTGTCTTGAAGAACTTTGTTTACCACACAGATTGACCTTGTTTCTGCACCCTTACCTTAAAAAACCTTGGTGCCCCAATACTGAAGGTTTAGTAGATTCATGATCTCATAATGTGAACTGGACCACCCATGCTGTAAGTAAAGATAAGGGTCATTTGAAAATGTTTGCATGCATTTATAGTGTTTGTGAGCAGGTCAGTATTGAGTTTTGGGTAAGTGAGTGCAGGGGTAAGCGAGTGAGAGCCTCCTTGTCCAGGGCTCTTTGGTAATGAGGCTCCAGGGAGATAAATCCTTATGAGACCTGACAGGGTGCCACATTCCTAGGCTGAGAGTCCTAGCAGCCCCCCTCCCCTGAGCTCAGCTCTCTAGGGCACTGCTTTATAGACTTCTGATGTTGTTCCCAGACTAAGCCTTATGCCCATTACAGTTCACTCACCTGCCTTTTCACAACAGCTCCATGCAATTGAACTGAGCCAACATCTTTGTTGATTGACTAATTACAGGAGTCCTTGCAGACAGTTCAATACCCTAATGTGTTTTTTTTTTTTTTTTTTTTTTTTTTTAGGATAATGGCATAATATTTTTATGGGCACATAATTAACAGTACATTATTTCTGTTGCGGTGATGGGCTGATCACACCCTCCGCTCTATCAAGGTCCAAGCTTTGCCACCAGGGCTCTTATCAAAAAATCTGTTACAATCTTTTGAATCTCTTTAAAAGCTTGACTGTCAAGCTACCAAGTCAGACTGAACAGAGATTTGATTAACTGTTTATGTCAGTAGAATTAAACTGTTGTTTGAAGTCAGCCTCCTGCTCTCCTTGGCAGGCTGGAAGCTGTCTCTGTGCTCTGTGCTAGTATTTCCACAGCCATTCCTAAAATGGAGAGGGAGGGAGGGGGGTAAGAGGATGAAATATTGGCTTACACCGCTGAAGGCTGAGGCCCACTCTACTCTGTGCAGAAGACGAAAGCAAAAGAGAGGGGAGTAGGAAAGCACGCTAGAGTGAGAGAGTGAGGTGACTGAGTTCATTCGCAGTCTTGGCAGTGAGCCATCGACTTGCCTGTGGGTGTCTGTAGCAGTGCCAGTGCATGTGTTTAGCCTCTCGTCTGGAAGGCCCCATTCGCCTCAGAGTTTATGTCAAAGCTCTCTCATTGTGTTGGCCCTCTCATCTTGATTCAGGTTTTTTTGTCTTCTGCAGATCTTGTGACTGCCTTCAGACTTGTTTTCGTCCTTCTCAGGGGAATCTCCCTGGACTGGACAGTCATCAAAGGGAGGCTTCCAAGGAGGGATGGCTTAACTCACCCTCTCTTTGTCATGCTGGCCTCTTTTTTTTTGTCCTTTGTTGCGCATTTTCGCATGCTTTGTCAATATCAGGAGTTTTCTTCAGCTAGTATTTCACCAGCAGTGATGTCTACTCAAGGACTTTAGCACTTCCTTTTGTGTGGTCTGTTTATCCAGGTCTGTATGTGTAAAATATTAGTGTGCACCGGTTCATTGAAAATACCTGTACGCAGTTTGGACGAGTTGACACAAAGGCAAAGCCTCTAGTTGGTGTGAGAATCTCAGCAGTGTGGCCTCTATGAGTCTATGTTTACAGAGCTCCTCTGTTCCTTAAAGCCAGAGCCATGTTCAGCTGTTCGTAATAGAGCCCTTTGCGTAACTGAAATCAAGTGACACTTTGTCTTTGTGACAGTCGAGCAGGAAGGAAGGGTAGATAGTGCCTCTCTTTGTACTGCAAAAAAAGGGTCAAAACGAGTCAGACAATGGAGACTGGCACACTGGCACTCTACTATATGTGCCAACAATGTAGGCACCTTGTGCTGTTATCTGGTCTAAGGTTCATTCTTCTATAAAACGTGCTTGTTTACTACTGGCAGCAGAGGCCATTACTCAAACCCTGTCCAGTTGGGGACTTTCAGGGGCCGACTACAAGGAACTATGGCCACCAGCAGAGATAGCTTACCTGGCATTAGTGCAAGTGAGCTAATATTACAATTTATAGACCACCATTGGCTGTGAGTTTGACCAAGTGTTATTTTTTTAGTTTTCAATAATAATAATAATAATAATTGTTACATTTAGTTGTAAAACATTATCGAAGGCTTAATTATATTTTCCCAGCAATAACATTGTTCTTTGTGACTCCCAAAATATGTTGCCAATGGTCCATCTCCACAAAGAACAATGCATGTCATTACTTGTGGACAAGTGCGTGTGCTTTTGGCAGCACTAACTTTTAACCACCAGATTTTACTAAATAAAAAGTACAACCTAAGGCCCACAAAACCCCACTTTTGTGGAGTTGCAAGCAGACATCTACACAGTTATCAGGTCTGAATTGTCGACAAATCATACTAATCTGGATTGAGAAATGTTATCATTAATCCATCTGCCACCAAAAATTCAGTTAATTTAGTACAATATATAAGTAAGTCCTACATAGCATCTAGGGTGGGTATTTTGTTTGGATTGTGCGTTATCATGAAAACATCCTTATTTTAATGATAGCACATAAATTAAACAAATCTTATTTGGGTTGTAACAAGATCACTTAAGAAACCAAGCTTTCATTGGTTATCCTATTAATGATTAAAATATTAAATTAATAACATTTATCAAAGATACAGATTGAATATCATAAAATTTCACATTCCTTGGCGTATCTATTAATTAATTATGGTTATTATTTTCTATATATTATTTATTTTAAAAACCTGATTGAAGAAAACAATTACATTGTGTCAAATCTTGTTTATTGTCATATAGTAATGAAATGCATGTGGACTTTTTTGGGAGGTTGTCTCAGTGGTGGTGGCGGCTTTCCCATTCACTTAACAAAATTGCAGTGCATCTAGAGCATCTTGTCAAAATTTTGATTTCTGCCACCATACCGCTTGTTGTGTGCCTCGCACAGTGCTGAGACATGAGTGCGAGGCATCATTAGTCAGAGGCCCATAGGAATGGCAGGAGTCCTAAATTCTTGGTTGGCAGGAATCACAGGGACACATGTAACTAGTAATAGTCTACCCACTACTACTTTAACAGGCTTTTAAGAGTGTCTGAGAATGGTTCAGTAAAAAGTTGACCAGAGCTAAACGTCGTCTCAACAAAGAATTTTTGTTAAACTGGACCCATTGAGGGGTTTGAAGCTATATTCAGCATTGTCTCCAATTTTAACATATGTTTTGTTGATGTGTGCTACAATTATCGTGGTCACTAATAGGGGTGTCACGATTTGATTTTAAATCTAATAAGCTTTCAGTTTTGATCTTCGTAATCAAAAGCAGGATCGGATCAGGATTTTTCCGGTTAGTTACAGCATAAATAGACGTTTAGTGTCAAACTGAATGTCTACATTGTCCAACTGAAGTCATGGATGTGTGTGGAAACACTTCAAACACGTCATTTACGACGGGGTTTCGATAAGCAGAACACTGCAGACTACATTTACGACGGGGTTTCGATTAGCAGAACACTGCAGATCCGCTACAGTGAACCTTGACGGTGCATTTCAGTCGGTCCATTATACTGCCCGTATATATGAACACAAGCTGTAGTTTTTCAGTCATCAACAGTCAGAGAATGCTTATTGTGATTTAAAATTTAAATACATTTTTTAAATTTGATATAAAATATGCTGGTTTTATCACACTTGAAATAAGAATTTGAAAATTTAAATGGCAGTTGTCAGAGCATAAAAACAATAATGCTTTCTTAATGAATCGAGAAAAATATTTGGAAAAAAGAGTTTTTAAAACGAAAATCAAATCAAATTGTGACCTTTAAAATTGAAAGTCAAATTGAATCATAGATTTGGAGAATCATGACACCCCTAATCACTAATGAATTTATGGCCCTTTCTTATTGGCTCTTTATTCTCATTCTTTACTGCTGTGCAGAATAAACATATCTTCCCTTAGCTTATACAGAGGGGGTGTGTTTTACTTACATCATCATTCTTGGTAAATACAACACACTCGTTGTAGATGAGACCATTCATGTTTGCATAACGTCATCTGGAGTTAAAATCCAGTGCCTGACTCTCAGGGCCTGCATCTCTATCTGTCATTGAGTTATTTATGTTGCCTCTAAAGCCCCATTAAACTCAGAGTATTTTTGGTGTACGGGCTAGCTGCTTGACTAGGCTGGTCTCTGTCTGTGAGTCCTCAGTGTGAAGACAGTGGGCCATTCAGTAGGCAGCGAAGGAGGGGTTCAGTCTAGCAGGTGCAGGGACTCTTCACTCCTTAACTAGGAGCAATGGAGGGGGGAGCAGCTGTGGTAAGGAGGTGATGACATTCTGATATCCGGAGCAGACAGCAGACACTTTCATCTCTAGCTGCTCTGGAGGTGCTCGCCAAAATGGATCAAATTGTTTCTGAGCAACATATACGCACATTGCATAATATTTTATGCATTGTTCTTTGCAGGGGTGAATGTGTCAAAGGCAATTCCACTGAGGTTTCTCAGCTACAAGCAGTGTCTCATGGCTCATGTGTTTTTCTCTCTACAGGTTGCTGGCTAAGAGAAACAGCCGATAATGCACGACATCTGCTCTGGAGCCACACCCACTTCCTGCCTGTAGAGGAAGCGGCTGTGCCAGCATGTCCTCTCATCCCCAGTCGGTGCCGCCGGGCCGGAGGACTGTGGACACACGGCACCTGCCAAACCCTGCCACTCTACCACTGCAGCTGCAACGGGCACACACGGTGAGGGGCCTGGCACACTATCCGTTAAATGCCACTCCTTGTAGTGCCTCACTTTTTTTTTTTTTCCTGGTAAAACCCTCTGAGAGATTTGACTGGAGTTGTAGCTTTGGCTCTGCCTACTTGGTGGATAATTAGTAAACAGGGCATTACTCTGAACCACTAGAGAGGGCCTGAGCCCAGGGGCCCCCACTGATGTTTTTCCAACAGAAACATTCCCAGGTTACATTGTTGTGCACACAGAACTGTTCCCTCATTAGATGTTGGAGTTGAAAGTTCATGTTGTCATAGTGGAGTCATATGAAGGCCTTCCCCATTATTTCCACCCACATCTCCTAATTATCAAGATTATGTTCTTCTGCGTATCAGGGAAAAAGCTGTTTGCGCTTCAAAGAAGAGGCCTCTAGCTGATGTAGCAGTTCATTCAGTGACCTCCAGTGTTTGCAAGGCTTTTTGGTTCTTGTATGGTGGGAGAATGTAAGAGTTACCCCCCAAGATCCCCACAGCTGCACCTGTAGCTAATCCTACCACTCCCTCTTATCATCACATTCAGAAGGAGATGAGGGTTGACGGGCTGTGTCCCACAATCCCTGATTGGCAGAGGCGCAAGTTTACAGTAGCCGCATGGGTTACCCCACTTGTGTGAGAAACAAGCGGAGGGAGAGGGAGAAATGAGAGCTGGAGAGAAAAGGACTGGATATTTCACAAGAAACAAGGCAGGGAATCTGAAGAAATGTTACGATGTTTTTATTATTTTTGGGGTCTTTGCATCATTCTCAAGGAGAAGGAATACATGCAGAATATCTTGTTTCTATGCTGACAACTTGTTGTTTGTGTTCCAGGAGGTGGGACTGGTTGACTACCACTCTCATCATGCCAGGGACTACAGCTCCCACCTGGCCCAGCCCCATCGCCGTCGGCCTTCCTTACTTTCAGAGTTTCAGCCTGGGAATGAGAGGTAGGTACACCATGCTTATAAGGTCTATTCTTGCCTGAGCAAGGTATAGCCATTGTTTTAGATGGCAGTGTGTTTCGATTCCTTCTGCATTTCATTACATTGTCATATTATTTACAGGGCAAATATAACACCAGGGTACGTCAATGTAAAACATCTGAAGTTGCACAAAAATAACTACCTAATATAATTTCTGTACCTTTTAACTGAAAACTTGCACCATTATATTATTAGAAATCTTATTCAACAACATCCTCTGCTGGGGATTGTACATGACATGATGTTTTTAGTTTCAAATTTTTTTCCCGATACTAGACACACACTATGGCATTCACTGTCAGTCGATGTAAGAGTTACAAACATTCACATGAAATTGTAGTGTTGTCCCTTTTAATGGATTTGTCCTTGTTGAGTCTTGACGACTGAGGGGCAAAGTATACTCAATGGAAGCGTCATGCAGGCTGCATTTTTACGCAGTATTATTCTACTAAAGCCTCTGCCTGTTAACCCTCCCCCAGTGTAATCCTTATGTAATTGGCATCCGCAAGCCGTTCCTCTGTAATGTTGTGTTAAACAGCTCTGCAGGGCAATGGAGCTTGCAGAGTTTTGCCATCTTCAATAGACCAACAGTAAGTCAGGCAAAGCATTGTATGTATAGTACTTTCTCTCTGGAGACTCAGGTCTTGTACCGACCAAAGTTGTTTATTATTTATATAGCCATGCTATTTGGAGGATGAGTCTTGATGAGTACTTATGAATAATTGATGTGCGTGCCATGAATTTTGCAGGATGCACAGAAGATAAGAGGATAAGTCACAAGATATTTTTTTTCTTCTCAGTTGATCATCATGGCAGATTTTCTTGCATATGTTATAACATGCAATTGGTACAAAATTAAATTATCAACAGGTTGATATTACTAGAACTCAGCTTGCAGGAGTGGGGCCCGTCTTTCAAAATATGTAAAAATAATTTGTGCTCTTTCAGACAACAGATGGCAGGGTGACTCTAGCAGTGTGTGACCGTTGGGCATTGTGTCGGCGTCTTTAAGTGTCAATCAGATGGGATTATGGTCTTCAATGTAAAACACAGAGCTGTGTGTTGGTCCTGTTGAACGGTTAGCATAGCCCACGGTGTGGGAACACTGGGTCATGGGTTGAAACAGAAATAAACACCACACTGTTGAACTGCTACCCACCAGCTTCTGATTTGCTGACACCCTTCATTTAATCACCGCTGCTTTGGCAGCCACTCTCAGTATACATGATGCCTGTTTCTGCAAGACTGATGCCTTGTTCAACTTCAACAGTGTGGCAGTGAGGTTTTTCAGTGGATATAAATAACCATCATATCAGAAAAGGAAGACTAGCAGTTATCCCTCATTGCTATTGTGGAATAACCCGCTGGTCTTGCTGGCAGGCGTCTGTGGGTGGGGAGTCTTTCAGTTGAATATATCAGGCCTTCAGCATTCCTTTAGAGGGCTTAGAGTCCAGTCTGAAGCCCTTATTCTATGTTCTCATTCAGAGTCTGAATAGTGTAATTCTGGCCATGGCTCTCCTTCAATCTTTTCTCCTCTCAGATGTGTGCTTTTCTTTTCAGAAGTCTCAGTAATTCTGCACACCATGTCTCCATTTGTAGCAAGCTCAGGGTTGTTCACATTCTGACAGAGAATGTAAGCACTAACATGGCCTTAGAAGCTGTGATTTCCTTTAAGGATGGCATTATCTCTTTGTCAGTATGATAGATCTATGTGTGCTCCATCCCCTCTGTAATTGTCTTGGACTGAGGACAAGGTGAAAATGTGTTATTTAGTTAATGCTCCAAATTTACCCTAATTACAGGTCAGAAACCCACTACATTATAATCATTGGTGAGCCACTGTGCTAGTTGTTTGTTCGATCCTCCTCTTTACTCCAGGCAGTATCCCAGTCACTCCGCCTCTTCCCATCTGTCTGAGATCACCCAGGCTTCTTGAGAAAGGGAGAGAATACATTTTATAGCAAGCATAACAAGACAGCAAAACAACTTAACAGGGATTCTTTTCTTGCCAGAACAGAGAGAGTGTAAACAAATCTGGTGCAATAATGCAAAATGAGTTTGTACAATAGCTGTGATAATTCTTATGATTTATCTGAGAACTCTGAATAATGGAGTGAATGAGTATTATGTCATGTTACTATGACTTTGATTTTAGTAACCCTTTTAAATGAATAGCTCTATTTATTGCTGTTTATTTACATGGTTCTGTTCCACTGCATGTTTACTGAACGTTATTCTCATTTTGTTGATTTTACAATCAATCCACTTATGTTTTTTCTTTTGTTATTATTATTTCAAAGGAAACCATTTGTATTATGATAAGCAATTTATAGCATTAATTCTGAAATTCTCAAATGATGCATCTAAGAATTGATTGCTTTTCCCTTCCCTACTCATACACAACCTTCCACTCTCCATAACTTCTAAGATTGATCGATTTTTTTTTTGAAAATAGCTCTGTTATTCCAGTATCCAACATTTAGAGGTTGTAAATATCACTGTCTCCCGTTGTTTTGGCCACTGAGTAATCTGGTTTTTATTCGGCACATTTTGTATTAAGTTTTTGGACTTCACCCATTGTCCCTCCTCTTCTGTGCACTTTGTCAGTTTCATTCATCCCAGCTGTGGTGCAGTTAGCTTGGCTTCTCTCTCCCAGTTAGCCGTCCCTGCGTCGTGCACAGCTGTGGAACTGCTCCTCTAGGGAGCAACCAAGAGATTGGCAGCCGCACAAACACTGTAGGGCTTTCACAATAACAGACTGCTATCTGCTCACATGATCTCTGTTCTTGTCGTAATGGGGGCCCAAACTAGTAATAGAAGTAATGGGGCTGTTGTGGGATATGTTGTGTTGTCCTCTCCTCCCAGCTTGCCCCCCCCCCCCAAACACACACACACACACACACACACACACACACACACACACACACACACACACACCTCATTCTCTCATCCTCCAGACAAATCCTCCCCAGGGATCAGATTATTCTGCACGCTCACAAGGGGACAGGGAGAAAGAAAGAGGGGGAGAGAGAGAGAGGGAGGGGAAGAGAAGGGGGGTGGGGTGGGCTACAGCTTGATGATGTGATTATGTAAGTGCCAGCCCTCTATGGAGATGAGGAAGTGTGCGACTGAATGAGCGAGAAAAATGTGTTTGGGGGGAGTAGTCACACGCCATCTGGGTATTAATTTAGGCCCCCTATTTTTCGAGGTACTATTTAGGCAATTGCACAGATAAACATCCAATATCCATTTCTTTCCTCAGCATCCCATGATACCTTTAAACACCCAGATTTATCTCTGCACATTACATAAGTGACATGACACATCTGACCTGTATAAATCTCCGGTCTAGTCAGAGGATGGTCTCGATTGTAACAACACCCCCCCCCAGCACCCTACTAGGCAGAGACAGGCTCCATGCTATTTGGCACATAGAGAAACCACACACTAGGCCATTGTGGGCCTGGACCAGCAATTATGGTTGTGTTTTCCCTCTTCTCTTCAGAAGCCACTTCCATTTTGACACTGGCAGCAAAGTCACTGACATTCTGGCATCTGCCTTCAGGACAGACTTGAGAAAACCGTTCCCTTAGAAGGAACAGAGAACCATTTACAAGTGGGCTAATAAAATTTCCCAGATCCAAGTAGCTATTGCAGTTAACATTAGGAAGCTGTCATTTGACTACACGTGCTTAATTTTGTTGCTGGCTCTAGCACCCCCCACCACCACCACCACCACACACACACACAAAATGTACTAATAAGTTTAATGCATGTGATGAACACGTGTAAAATGTGGTTTATACTAGCACCACACATACAGCAGATCATGACCAGATCACATTACAGTATGTTGCTTCCCCCTCCTCTGTTGGCTGTTAGTGTAATTGTTAGCATTCCCGGCCGTCCAGATCAGTTCCAGTTTGGGAGTACAGTATAGGGAGTGCCATAGCTCCTACTGCAAGTCTAAACAAAGTACTTTTTTGGCTTTGTATTTGTGGCAGTTGACTGCCATGCCTGCAGAACTCCATACAAGAGCCACTCTACCATATGCTGCTATATTTAAAAACATTAGATGGTGGTGGTGGAGTTACAATGAGTCACCATTTCCAATTTTCTTGCTTTCCTTTCTTTCCGCTTTCCACTACTGAGTAACCCATCACATGTTCCCATTTTGCGGCACAAATGGTCTTCAGTGATTACTTTAGTGTTTCTGTTTGAACCAAATCAAGCCAGCTGGCGTTTGTGTGTGCCTTGAACACAACAGTAAAGATTTAGGTCAGCCTGATCTAAGGCTGTAACCGTCATCTTGTGCTTTTGTACCAATGTGTCTTTGTGTGATTAAATGTAGCCGCTATAAATAGAATTTGATTAGGCCATCGTGTTTAAACAAAACCAGTACCAAGCCTTGTCTCTCGCTCAGAAAATCAATATTGTGTCAATGTTACTGAATCGGGGGAATTAAAACTCCAGGAGAAGAGAAAGAGAGAGGCAAGGAAAAGCAGAAGGACTGGCATATGATGTATATTTGATCATTTATATCATCATCATTTATATTATCATTTATAATCAATTTTCATTGTGTTTTCTGGCCCCATTCACTCGCGGCGAGTGGAAATCGATATCCAGCGAAACAATCGCTGGATATTGCGAATAGCGCTTCTGCCTCCATTGCGTCATCCACAATGCTATTGTGGCTAAAAACCTGATGCAAGACACCAATATATCACAGACAATACTCAGTAATCTTTCGTCAGCTACATTAGAAGTCATGTTAGAAGTCAGTGTTCAGTTAACGGAACAAGGCTTGTTATCACAATCTTTAACTGCGGCCTGTAGCTTAGTTTTTCAGTAGCTTTCCATACTTTTCTCTAAACTGCTACATTTGATTTTTTTCTGTTACAGAGGACAAGAGCAGCATATCCGCTATGAGCACATCTACCTGCAAGAGTCCAGCAACCAATCAGAGGTGGAGTATGCAGAGATCAAACGGCCTCGTTTGGAGATGGGACCGGAGTCTCTGATGAGGCCTTCATCCCATCGGCAACAAATGCCTCTGGGAGGGGCTGATGATATGGCAAAGGTCAGTAGTCACTATAAAATACAGTAAATGATATTGACAGTTTGGTGTATATTACAGCACAACGGTCAACAAGCAGATTTGTGCATTGTAAGAGAGAGAGCTCTCTGAGCAGCAGTGGGAAGACTAAGGGATTTATGAAACAACAATTAATAAATAATAGAGCTGACCCAGATTTCAAAAGACTGAGGATGAAACTGTGTGAACTGCACATCAAACCGACTTGCTTGCAGTGTAGAGCTGCTGATGGAAAGGTGTTCCTGACACACACAGAGTGCTGCCAGGGGAAGCAGACAGCCAAAGAATGGTAAATAGATACACCAATAACAGAGGGTACAGGGAAAAAAACATTGACTTTTAAACTAGCAGGGAAATATTCAGGAATGCCAGCAATTCCCCGAAGAGCACAGAGGGCTGTAAACCCATTATATAAGTCATGTCAGATGCAATCACTGCATGGAACAAGTGCACCAAATGATAGTGGGGATAGAGGGGGAGATGCAGCTGAACAGGAAAGTGTAGGGAGGCATGGATAAAGGGGGGAAAGGGAAAGCGAGGAGTAAGAGACAACAAGAAAAGAGGGAGTAGGCCAGTAGTATCAGACAAGGCTGATGCTTGTATCATGACTCACATTGAATCAGAAGGACCAAAGCAACATTTTGTTACTGTACACCATTGTGGAGTCATTCTTATTTTATGGCTAAAAAGGGAATAAGATCAGAATAAGAGCTTTGGAGTGTCCTCCTTTGCACAGGGGCTCTCAAATATGTTCCATGCATGTCAAACTTGCCTTATATGGCTCAAAGAGTGAGCAGTACTATTGATGATATTTATACCGTTGTGGAAATCCATGTGACAAAGCTGACTAATACACCATTTACAACAAAACAGTGATGCCGTTCTATCTGAATGAGTCCACACAGGTTACCCAATAAATAGACCTGGCTGACAAAGTCAGTATAAGCTTATCAGAGATAAAAGCATATTGGCGTATAGGGGTGTTGTCAGTCGCATCACTGCACTTTTTTTTTTTTAGCTATGTCACTGTACTCTCAAAATGTCAGAACCACAAAACTAACTGGGATGGAAGTGAAGAAGGGTAATGGAAAAAGGAGGGAAGAGGGACTCATGACTCTCAGTGCCGGTGCTGACTGTCAATGAAGCTGAACTACTTTTGAACCAGACGTTGGTACAACCTCCTCGAGAGCCGTCCAGTGTGACTGAGTATTCTTCTGATAGTGCTGTCAACAGCCCGGCAGGAGAAATGCACCATGGTGTGCTAGGATTTTAGAACTGAATGATGACCAGGATGCACACTTTGTGTTTTTCCACACAGATGAAGAACAAAGTCATGAAACAATGAGTTTTACAGGTAAAACAAGGGACTAATGTAGGCAGATGTAGGAGTTTAGTGTGGGCTGGGTTCTCTGCAGGTGCGCTGAACTGAATGTGACTGGACAGGGGAGTGAATAATATATTTCTCATATTTGTAGGTAAGGTGTATTGAAGAAAAGACATCAGCAATAGTGTGTGTGAGTGTGTACACAAAACGAAAAATTAACCAAAAGCAAATTAATGTACCAAAGACAATTATTTTTCAGCAGTGAAATGTCCTGCTCAGTACAATTTAAGGGGTCCTCATCTAATGTTTAATTACGTAATATTTTAAATTAATATGGCTGATATATAGTTATCAGATGTTTTAATTCTCAAATATCATTATTAATATTGGCATTTGCGACCCTCCCACAACCTGCGTCCAACGGGTCAGATTCTTCCAGTTTGGGTGACCCAGCATCTCTAAAAGGGATGGAAATTTATTGTAGCTTAAACAGCATTCAACTGACAGAGATACAAAAAAGGGAGATAGGAAGCGCACACACGTGGGAGAGCTTGAGAAAGCCAGCGTGCTGATAGAAAGAATGAAAGAAGTGAAACTGAAACTTGAGCTCCATGAACATTGATTGTAGTCATAATACCACCAGCGTTGTATCTTGTCTGATGACCTTATTGGTACAAAATGTTCAGTGATCAGGGACAAAACGTCAGCAGTCAACACACACTGTCTTGGAACAAGACTGCGCATCCAGAAATTGATAACCCAGATTCTGTTTGAGTCATGAGCAGTTTTGTTCATCACTCAATTCTGTGTACTGTAGCAGTTTAAGAAGTCTGATGTTTGATTCATGTTATTATCATTACTTTACTACCACTTACTTTTCACAAATGTAAATAGACTATGGCAAAATATTATATATAGCCTACTTATTGTTTTTGTACAAGGAAACCAGACATTTTAAAGACACTTGACCCACTTGATTTCTCCCATTTACACTTGCTCTTATTAAAAGTATTCTATTTGATTACTTGAATTATTCTCATAATTATGATTACAAATTTATGAAAATTATCTCTAGTTGTAGCCAACCATTTATAACAACCCCCATTGAGGAGCGGTAGTCAACATTTAGTAACTTTCTAGCACAGTGAGATAGAATTGTCATATTTGTTCACAATCAGTCTTTGTTAGTCTACAAAACATAAAAGCAGCAACATAAGTCTGCAAAAGTTGTTGGTGACATTTAAAGTTCATAGTGAGGCCACCCACACAACTTACACCTGTTAGTTTCTTGCATTTTAAAGATTTGACTTTAAATCTTAACTTGGTTTAGACTACAGAGCTCTTTTGAGACTTGTTTCACTCAATATTTCAGTTTTATTTTGTCTAGTTTCAGTAGTTTTGTGCACCTGCTGTTTTGTGTGAGTGGGCTTAATGTCTAAACAAGAAGGACTATTGTCAACTTAGACGCACACTCTAGCATGAAAACAGGATGTCTATGGCTTTATTCAACTGTTGTCTGGAATGTGTGCACATAAGACTACATGACTCAATCAGACAGGCTGGTGCTCACTAAACAGTACACATCTACACAGACAAGCTACAACACTCAGAGGTAATTTAAATAAACCTTGATGCATGCACAGCCGGAGACATCATGCAGTGGAATGTTCTAAATTTGACCGGGGTCGTCTAAGGCATATAAGCTGTAAACTGTGCTGGGCCAAGGGCTTAGCTGTTGGCCTGTGACCTTTTCACACTATGTCACAGGTGTAATGGATGTTGATGTGCTGCTGTACTGTTGTACTGTTGACAAGAAAAGAGGACAGCGTAGGGCACAAGACCAGAGGGACAAAAATAAACAGTCTTGGAGAACTCAGACTACTTTTGACTTGACTACCAAATCCTTCATGGTTAAACAGACGCTCCAGACGTTTGAACACACTTCACTATCATTGAGTTTGCAAATTGGCAATAGTTCATAGATGTAATTATCTATTGACAACTTCAGCAACAAAGGCAAAAATTTGAGTTTCATTTAAAAAAGAAAAGGAAAAAAACTGTACTGTTGAACACGTGATGTCCCCATCCCAAAACCTCTGCACATCATTCAAAGATGACATTTTTCTTAAGATTATGTTCTGAATCTCTCTGAAATTCCTGTGATTGTGATGTCCATGCACACATGTTGTGTAATTATATCTGGTTTTACATCACCATGATTTTGTCCCCTGGGAGACATTTCTGGCATGCTGAGCTGCAACACAGGTCAGGAGAGAAGTGGTGTTATATGCACTCATGGATGTTTAGACAGTCACGCCATAATAGGGGCTATTTTCCTCTTTTGAATTTATGTATGGTACATGTTTGTGACTAACTGGCTTTGGCAAACTTGGGCTTCTACATCTAGGACAGCCCCTCAACATCCTCTGGCACTGACATTTTCAATCACAGCAGGTCTACGGGGCTATAATGCAGCCTGCATAGTCCAGATTAGCCCACTTACATAACCTTCATTTCAGACGTTTAAAAATAACACGGAACAAAAACCCAAGCTCGATCACACACGCAATCACTTACGGAGGCTATAACTCTCGAAAGCTCACATACATGCAGAAAGTAGGAACACACATACTATCAATGACCAGGAGAAGACAAATCATGCCCCTGCAGAACAAGTGGGCCATATCTTACCATTTGCGTGTGTTGTTGTTACATAAACAGGTGCACGTAACAGCAACTCAGTTTCCGCTCTTGCCTCGCATGTGAACGGATTACTAAGAATTGGCTTAAAGCATCATCAGCCAGACATTGAAAAAAAGCATTTTTTTGTGTGTCGGGCTTTTAGAAGGCAGCACACTCAAATTTGTATGTGGACCAGAACACAAGACACCTCATCAATCTGTCTTAGAGACATCAGTTGCTTGACAACCCGACAGGCTGATGAATTCCAGTTTGAGATGAAACACAACAATAATAGCTGACTGTGATCTAAACAACATGAGGTGATAGAACCTCATTCATTGTTTCAACTATACTGTAAGTATAGTGTTTGAGGAGCATTTAACACATACATTAACATTGTAATGGATTAGATTCATGGCTATTTTCAAGGTTACTTTCAACAAGATAACTGTCCCAAGGATGAATTGAGGGACATTCAGGTGAAATTAAATTAATGACCTACCTATCTCAATTAGAGCTTAAACAATTAGTTGATTAGATTGACAGATAAGTAATTGGTAACAATTTTGATAATTAATGATTGTGGAACTGCTTCTAGCTTCACCAATGCATTTTTTTTTTTGTTGGTTTTTGTTGGTCTTGCACCGAAATATCGCTATAATAAGGCTGTTACCTTTTACATTTTCCCCAGGTTTTTCGTTTGTTGAGGTTTGACTGGTGTGCTTTTAATTTCATCATTTCATTGTGCCCTCTTATTCTGCAATGCTTTAATGGCACCCGACTGTATAAATAGCACCACCAACTGATGTTGTCCAGCTAATATTCACCTAACAGCAATGGATGGAAATGCGCATTCATTTTAATTTTCTTTGGCCAATTGTTGGGGAAATTAATATTCAAAGCAATTTGAATATGTCAGCTTCAGCTTTGGAAAATTGTGATGCACATTTTTGATTGTTTTCTGATTAATCAAGGTAATAATCGCCAGATTTATCAGCAATAAAAGAAATCACGAGATGCAGCCCTAATCTCAATCCCCTGGTACCCATCAGTTTCCAACGAGCAGCTTTTTAGATAAAAACGGGTGTAGTATTTACCCATCAACCCTGGGAATGTCTGCTTTGCACTGTGAGACTGCAAGTTCCCTTTCAGAACCAATAGGTGTTTTAACTGTCATTTAGACCAGGGATGGTTCAACATGGTACTGAAGAGGGATATGATGAGTGTATATGGTGCACTGTACTGTACTTTGAAGATCAGTGGTTTGATGAATCACTACTCTGTCATCAGTACAGCTGCTCAGTTGATGAGGCGCACTGTGTATTGTTTGACTGACAGACACACACCACTTCCATTATTCGGCCAGAAGATATGGCTACTAAGTACCTCCTGAATTCAATCTTCACACATGCACTACCCTTCAGATTTTCCCCCTTCTTCATAAAAACAAAATATTTAACATTTCAAACTAAGTCTCTTAAACAGAGCCAGCTGCCAGTGCTCTTGTGCATAATCCTGGCGAGGGAGGCTGTGACCTTATATTCATTAGTGTGATCTAGTGACACTTAGACACTACACTGGCTTTCATTACCCAGAGGACTTAATTACTGCCGTGTGTTACCTTCCCAAAGGATACACAGACTGTGTTTGGATTATTCTTTGTAGAGTTGCCTGCAGACTTTGCAATCAGAGATAGACATGGATGTTTTCAACAGGAGAAAGAGGCCATAAAAATATGCACGTTCATTCCCCAAAGATGGTGCAGCCACATCAAGAGAGTCTTTATGCTCTGTTGTATGTCAGATACCGTACACTGACCTGCCATCTGTAATCAATTTTACCCTATCATAGACTCACCTTACCATGTGAAATCTCCCCCCCCCCCCTTTATTTTTTATATTTCTCTTTGTCAAATTAATTATTATATCTTTGCTGGAGTGTAAAATTGAAAATGCTGAGGATCACAAAATTATACACATCCTTTATATCTAACAGTGTCTCTTTTTTTCTCTGTTGTGCTTCTGTAGGAGCGTGGTAGTGCCATGGGGAAGCTGGAGCCAATCTCCCCTGTGAGCCCGGTCCATATGGACCCGGACTTGGATCTGGTGCCGGCTCGCTTCTCCAAGGAGGAGCTGATCCAGAACATGGACCGCGTGGACAGGGAGATCACCATGGTGGAGCAGCAGATCTGCAAGCTTCGCAAGAAACAGGTCTGCACACATATGGATATGGTCATAACTTTAAAGTTATATTGTCTTGCTTTTATATTTAGAGATTCTAGACTGATGCTTTCCTCCTTAGCTCTGTGAATGTAAGATGGATTTATTTTTCTCTGTAGATAAGTTCTGGTGGTCCTGCTGTAGATGCCTCCGACTTTGGTGTTGATTCATATTTCTGCCCAAGATTTTAGTTTAGATTAGATTTTTGAACCACCACCAAAGCACTAGATGGATGTGTCGGTGGGAACATACCAGAAAAGGCTTTGCAAACTAGATTACGAAATCCAAATTTGTCTAGCTACTGAAAAGAAGACAAATAAGGAGCTAATGAGCAAAGTGGCCTTCCGGACAAGTACTGCTTGGTTTTTAGGTGTTGTTCTGTGTTCAACTTTTAAGAAGAGATGATGTGTGTCCGTGAAGAAAGTTGAGTAGAGGCCACTTTGTGATGTCACTCGTGCATTCTGCACATATTTCCACCAGGCAGGCATACCTGAAGGCACTGCGAGGTACCTAAGAGTGTATTCGTCATGTTTGTAGATGTTTAAGTCTTTGCCAATGCTGGCATCCTTGTTGAATTTTCTTTGTGGCAGCGTTTGGCATGTTTGAGATGTTCATGGGGGTTTTCCAATGTGACTTTCCCTGCCAGGCTTCAGTTGGCATCAGTGCAATAAAGTCTTAAACAGACTTAGCTATGTTGTAATCGCTGCATTCAAGTTCTGTAGCTGTTTCTTGCTCAATGTGCCACAATTCTGTACACGCACCCCCCAGGCAGCTGCATTCCCTTTTCTCTTCACTTTAGCTTTTTATTTAGGAGAAAAGTAGGTTAAAAATATATAAGGCTATAAATAACTACTTCCCTGGGGGAGGAGGAGGATTATGGTGGAGGTTTTGTGACTGCTAAACCACTCATATCCCTGCCACACAGTCTCCCTTTTGGCCGCCTGCCATGTTTAGTAGAGAAACTGTACTGTCGAGCTCGCTCTTTTCCACACAAATCCCTCCTCCACCAATATATTGACTACTGTTTATTAAACTGAGTTATTTAAAAAAAATCATCAGTCAGAAGTAACATACGGTTAATTTGTTGATGAAAGCTACATGTATTGTTCTCGGTCTCATCTGACAGTATTAGAGCTAATGATATGACTCTGCACCACTAAATTATACTATTGACATCTCCACTGTAGCAGCTTGACCTCACGCTGCATTCACAGACTGACACGACAACTTCACTGCTCTGCCGGAGGTTCCTATTTAGGGCTATTGGTTTGATCATTTTAAAATATTGCTTATGATAGGCTTGATCATGTTGAACTTCAGAAAGACACACTCCAGTTGGTATTAGGTACGCTGCTATTTGGTCAAGAATAGCCTCCAAATAACGTACTAGCAAAATAAAAGTGTTTTTTTAAGTAAATGTAAATTAGCTACAGCTGATTAAATCTGCCCACAACAACAATGTTGTTGAAATCAATGGTTGTCAGATAAAAATGAGAAGCCTGCTACCTGAATGTTTTGTACACTGATCTTTGTTAATAGAAGACACTTCATATTTAATGAATTGCTGAAACTTGGATTCCAACCTTAGCGTTGAAGCTTGTGAATGATTGAGAGGCTAAGCTCTGCTACATAAATAAGGTCCCTCCCCTCACCCTCCCTCAATACATACTGTGTGTAGAGGCAGTATTTTTATGGATATTTTTTTACAGTCCGGCTCTCTTCAAGCATTAAAACATCTGGACTAATTAAGTGGTATGGTAAAACTTTATTTAAAGAGTTCTGGCAGAGTTAGGTGATGGGCGGGGGTTAGGGCTTTGGTTACCGCCAGCCTGTGTCATGTCAGCCAAGCCCAGGATTGCTGGTTTATTTTGTTTTACTCAGTGGTTGGTTTGGAAAGGGAAGGGGGGTCTCTATGGGAATGTCTGTGTTTCCCTTACCAGATGCTTATCCAGGCCTATCATGGCACATGATGATCCATCTTGCTCTACTCTCATGTGGATCCCCTGGAGGCCACGTATCCCTTCTCTGCGGCCCCTGACAAGGGATGAGAAGGAGGAGTTGGGGGAAGTAGGGGGCGGACTTAACTGTAGATCAGCTGTATGCACGCCACTGGGCGACACTTGGCCTTGGCCTCTAGACAGCTAGATACAGCTGGATTCACTCTCCTTCTGTCTCCGCCTTATACCTAATCCTGCACAACACAGAGACTGTATCCAAACATTTTCAGGCACATTTTTATGTCAAAGGTGTGCCTTTTTTTGTGTGTGTGTGTGTGTGTGTCACAAGGTTTTAATGTTCACATGAGCAAACAATTATTGTTGCTGATAGTTTTGTGATAATTGTAATCATGGGATACATAGTGTTTGAAATGCATTTACAAAAAATAGATTAAGATGTTGAACATCTCTTTATTGTCTTTGAATGGGGGTAGATGGGTTTCGATTTGGGCGCTTATGGGACTTTTGATGCCCTTAAGATGTTGAGTTAATTGTTACATATCAGCAGATACTGACTGCTGAATTATATTTTTGTCAAGCTTTTACTCAGAAGTCTGACCTTTGGTTTTGCTCTTTAAAAAATATTTCAAAATTTCAATAAAATATATTTTGACCAGAACGATAAATAGCTTCAATTTCAAATACCAAGGCCCCATTTTCTTTCCATTTCCAATCTGCCAAAGATGTAAGAAGTGTCTGGGTAACTGGGTTATGAGAGCCAAACACTGCTTTTCTCACTGTATGCAATTCAGCTTCTTTCTGAGTTTTAGAACAGGCTTCTGCTCTCCTGTTTCTGTACACCTTCAGCATTGGTGATTGATGGACAAAGAAGCAAGGTGTCAGATTCGCCTTTAGTTCCCTGCAGCTTTCTCTGCCCCCCCCCTCCCCGCCAATTCTCACTTGGTGTCTGCCTCTGTGTTTTGATCACAATTCACAGAGGACAGCACTTCCTAAAATTCGCTGTTTCTGTAGTACATCAGCAAGCAATAGTTGGTTACATGCCAGGATGACTAGTAAGTTAGAGGATCTCTTCTGTTTTCCAGTATTTGTCTGGTGTTAATTTCCCACATTTCCCTCTCTTTTGTCTCCCTCTCTTTCTCTCTCTCTCATTGGATGTTCCAGCCACACAGCAGGCATTGGCTTTGTTTACAGGCTGTTGTAGTAACTCTTTGATTAACTAGGCCCTGGGGATTTAATAGCTATTACAGCTAATAGGACAGTTAGTCTCGTCCCTGCTGGAGAGGAGGGACGCTTTATCTAACACACACTCTCTAACCTCGCAACAGGAACTGATGAGCCATAGGTCTTCCTGGAAGATCGGGGCCCTTTTTGTTTTGTTAAATGTTAACCGTCATCTTTGTGTGTGTGTGTGTGTGTGTGTGTGTGTGTTTGTTACAGCAACAACTGGAGGAGGAGGCTGCAAAGCCCCATGAGCCAGAGCGGCCCATCTCACCGCCACCCAGTGAGGCCAAGCACCGCAGTCTGGTGCAGATCATCTATGATGAGAACAGGGTCAGTATTATACACATACACACCAGACACTCAATCGGTGGGCCACCGCTCAAGCCCAAATGACGTTGCATTTGAATTTGGTTTCACTTGATCACAATTGCAGTGTATTCATTACCACAAGAATATAAAAGTGAGAGAGCTGGGTGTTTTCCAGCCATGGTTCACTGTTGTTTCACTGGGCTGATGCAAGATAACAAACTAAACTAAGCCAGGCAGTTACATCCTGAATATTCTCTGTTCCCTGGTATGGCTATGTGGTTCTAACCTCAGGGACAGGGCAGCTAGGAGATAGAGACAGCACCTGTAAGGTAAACTACATTATCCAGAAGGTGCTTTAGCAAACCAGAGTCCCCAATTTTACCACAGGTAGAACCACATAATGTGTACTTCTTTCACCATGTTTTTCATTACATTTCATAGCTTTTTTTAGTGTGAATAATACGGAGCAAAGTACTGGGGCTCTGAAGAGACTGATGTCTGCCTGACATATTTCACATTCTTGGACATCTGTCATTTTCATTTAAGTTGTTTGATGTAATCCTCAAAAACCCTTGTCAACAAAAGCAGAGGGTGCCACAAAGTATTCGTCTCCTACCTGAACCTCCCACTCTTTACTGTCAGGCAATACAGAACTCTTGCCTAACAGAATAAGCTACTAAAGGTCAACATAGCAGGGATGATGAATCACACGCATACACACAAATATACACACGCACACACTATAAGGTGGCACAAACGCACACAGAAACAGATTTTTGTCTTTTATCACCTGTCCAAGTATAGCAACTTAATTAGTCTAGCAAGAGAAGTAAGAAGGCAGCTGGGAGGTCATTTAAAGCTATTGAAAGTGTTAAGTTTAGTCACAGCAATGATTACGTGCAGCAGTGCTCTGTGCAGAGGATTACCTTTATAATGGAGTGATTTTCAGTGCTCTCAGTCCCTCTAGTGGTAAAGTGCACGAGTTTCCTTTTTATTGGACTTGGCATTTAAAGCAGAGAACTCCTCTCACACTGTATCACACCCCATTCAACTTTTTTGAACAAGCCTCCAGTGGGGAAACTAGGAGTAATGTTAAAACTTCTCAGTTCAGAGAAAAAGAGCTCTTGAATGTTTTGAACAGCCTCTCTGACATATTCAAGGCAAATAATTTCTCATAGAATGTCAAAGCGTTGTAGTGTGTAGAGAAAATATGCTGCAAATGCAGAACCTAGTTTTTGGCAAGCAAGAATTCACCCTGCTAAAGTTCACTGAGCAAGAGACTAAATCCTTAACAGTCTTATAACAGGAATGTTGTTGTGACTCAAACCTTCAAAGATAGCCCCAGATAACCACCACAATGTTCTGAGAAGCCCTTTTAAAGGTACAGCAGTACAGGGAGTGTCCTTCATGACTTTCACCCTTACCGTCATCAAGCTCCGTAAATCACGTTTATGCAACAGCAGGTTGCTCAAGACTCATCTGAAAGGCTTGATGTTAAAGAATGACTCATGTTTTACTCCACAGTGTAGCCTGACCTATGTAACACTTTCCACTTCCCTCTGACTGGCAGGATGTACTCTGGCCTACTGCCTGCCCTCCCTAACCCTGCTGTCTTGCTCTCGCTCTCGCTCTCTCTCTCTCTCTCTCTCTCTCTCTCTCGCTCTCTCTTGCGCTCTCTCTCTCGCTCTCTCTCTCTCTCGACTGAACCAGCTCCTTCAGTTGTTTTCTAGCTACATTGACACAATAGCATTTACTCATCCACCATGTTTGGCAACCTCTAAAACGACCAGAAGAAACAATCTAAAAACTGTCCATAATTTAAAACAAAACCATAGATGACTTGGTCTGCGAACGAGACAAAAGTCTTGCTCATCTTCACGAGCGCTCACTCTGGCCACATACAAATCACTGCTCCCTCACCCACACAGGTAATCAGATTACCCCCACAGGTTTTCTTCCTGTCGCGACAGGTTAACTTCTGTTTGACTTTACCTGCCATGATCACAGAAAGAACCTGTTAATTGCTTTTTCTACAGAGTAAAGATGACGTATGTGTCCTGAAGAGGCAGGTGCATTGATACCTTTTCAACATGGCTTGAATGTTACTTGAATGCATTTAAGCATGGATTTCATATCGGATAGCTATTCAATCTGCACAAGGAGCGCATAGTGGCTATGTCTGAATGGGAAAATAACTTTACATTAAAGCTTCATTTTACATGTCAAGCCTGTGGTGTACATTTGTGTACATCTGTGTATATACTGTATATTGGTGTATGTGTGTTTAAGCACCTGGCTATAATTACTCCAGCCTCCGCATGCCTTTTTTTTGAGCTGGTGTCACTACGGTGTCATCTTTCCCCTCTGGGCTCAGTGTCACCAGCTTCCTCAGAGTTGCAGCTGCATATCTACCCACAGCTCATTGTCAAACCCCAGGGATGGCTTGCCTCAAGTTCACTCTTCTCATATTTGGGACAGAGCTGTCATGGACATATACACAAGAGAAGACCGCCCCACTGAGACTGCATTATAATAATTCTGTTGAGCTATGCTAAATCTTCATGTCCATGCCTTATTAAGATGGCCCTATAGCAATTTGTACTTTATCCCGGTTTTTCCTCTCCTGCATTTCCTTCATGGGAAATACAATGTTATGCAGTGCTGTGATTTTAGCTGCATAAGCACCCACAGTGTTCTTTTCATTGGTTCAACCATGTTCAACAGTTTATTTAAAGGATCATGTGATCCACTGGGGAAAGTGTCTTGTTGACTGCAGGCAGCAGTACACTTGCCAAACTTTACAGCTTATAATGCCACTGCCGGAGTAGCAGTCCTGTGTGTTACCACGGGGGGGCATAATTGAATTAATGGAACCAGTCTCTGTGCTTGGGTCTTGTGATAAAGTTCTGTGGTTGTGTGTTGAAGATGGATCGAGAGGGCAGTTACAAGATCCGCAGCTCTCTCTGTGTAATTATCCACACTTTCAGAGAAAAGGTAATACTCTGAACAGCTTTCTTTGGATCGAATCCACTCCCCTCTCTTCTTTGCTAAATTTGTCATTTCTAATATTTATATGAAGCCACATTCCAGAGTTTTGAGGAAAGTATCATGCAGTCTTGGTTTTATATTTGTTTAAAGAATCGCAGCCAAAAAATGAAGTGAAATCCTTGAGCCTCCCTACTCCCTGAGGATGAAAGGCAGGTTTTAATAATTGCTGTTCATTAACTGCCTCTGTAGTGAGCAAGCTCTCTGAGGTAATAGTCTGCAGCCTGTTACCTACTCACTGGTGAGGAAGCAACAGGAATGATGAAAAAACACAGATCAATGCAAAACGACTGAAGGAAGAATAATAACATCATGTTACTGCATTTGCATTTGAATGATAAGTATAGTATTTGCAGATGTAAATCATCGGTGCTTCCTTTTGCCTCATGTCTTAGAGGAAATGCACAGGGCACTTTTAAAACTAGAGCCATGTCATTTGGCTTCACTGACAGGTGACCCAGTTGGAAGCCTGTTTTGAGTCGAGTTAGGCTGTGCGCGTGAGCTCCTCTGGGGTCTTACATCCAAGTCTGTTAGCGTGAGTCTTGTATCCATTTAGGAGTAGATCCCAAACACCTCCTGTGTTACCTCCACAGTGAAGACAGAGTGAAAGGGACAAGGAAGCAGCATGACATGGTGGGTGGTGAAGAATAAAGGTTGACGTGCACACACACACTGGCAGGTTCTGTCTCTGTTATCAGCTCTAAAATTTCTCCCACATCTCCCTCTCCATCCAGCCCTCCCTCACTGTCCTTCCATCCTGTCTGTGAATGTGTCAGCCCTGCCAGTCTCACTTGCGTGGTCACTGAAGGAAATGAAGTGAGATGGAAAGCAACAGAGCATGTGGTGTGTCCCCAAGGAGGGTCTGTTTGATTGATGAAGCGGAGAGAGTCTACAGAGTGGAATGATGAAAAGAGTGGAGCGAACATGGAGAGGGGTAGTCTGGGACACTGCTCACACATTTGTCTGCTTGAGCTAAATATAAATGTATGGAGGAGCAGAGCTGCAGAGAGGTCATCCAGAGACAGAGGTGGGAGTTTTTTGCTGCCCGACTTCATGCCCCAGCACCTCTCCGCTCTTGCTTTATGGTCCCTGTCAGGATTTTTTGCTTTAAGGCTGATTGTTGTAGGTACTAAACTGGAGGTGAGCTCTTTCTCTCTTTCATCAGATGTCTCTTACCAAAGCCCTTGAGCCCCCCCCCCCCCCCCCCCCCTTTTTTTTTTTCTCTTTCTCTCCCACTCACTTTCTATTCCACTCCCACTTGCTTTCCTGCCTGCCCGCTCTTTCTCTCTACCTCTCTCTGCTCAGGGGAGGTGAGGTGAGTAATCTTTTCTTTTTCTGGGAGAGGAGAGAGGGAGCTGAGGCAAGGAACTGTGGCCCAGCTTGAGCTAAAAGCTCTAATAATAGTTGGTGCATCCAACTCCATCCATACATCCAGCCGTCCGTCCATCCAACAAGTATCCTCATTGATGAAGTGAGCGTGCTCGCTGTGTTGCCTTGGTGATGGCAGAGGTGCAGGCAGCCGGCTAATATACTACTTCTGTGTGTGTGTTCCCTTACCAGAAAAAGGCAGAAGAGGCTCACAGGATACTAGAGGGACTGGGACCCAGGGTAGAATTGGTGAGTGAAGACTTTGATTTTATGTCATATTTATGTTCTTGTATTTTTCTTTTTCCTGCTCTCATGTTTTTTTCTTTAAAATTGACACGGGGGAACATCTTCTTGAAAGTCAGGTTAGGAGGATAAAGGATGCTTGGGAGAGATGAAGAAGTCTGAATCACATGATGTACCCAGTTCTTAGGTGCAAGGCTCTTAAGCAGATGTGATACATATTGAAGTAAAAATGTCTGACTACTGTACCCAAAGCTCCTTTAAGCAATACTGAACATATTGATCTTGAATACGGTCACTCACATCAGTGTGCCGTATTAAAGTGTCGCTTGCACCCAAACCTGCTGAGAGTACAAACTCAATGCTATAGATCACTTTTTACTTAAATATATTTTCAAAAGTTGGGACTTTTACTCTATTTTTTCACTTTCTTTTTGTGACAGCTTTGCTCGCACATACTATATCTGGCCACGTATATATCCATCCATTTTACTCACATACAAACACTCAACCAGGGAATTTGATTACCTATTGAGCCCATGACAGACGCCACACAAAACAGGTTCTCCTCTGTCCTGGAGGACATTCGTTTTGAGCAAGTTCTTTGGATTGAGTTTGATTGAGCTTTGGGCAGGATGTTGGAGTGAACTCACTTGGCCTTCAAGTATCTGCTATTTACAATCTGTTGCACAACTCAAAATACGGCTGATTATTTGACCAGTTTGTTTCTTCTTATGTTGCAGCCTCTGTACAATCAGCCTTCTGATACCAAGCAGTACCATGAGAACATCAAAATGTGAGTCTGTCACTACACATGTCTACATACTTGCATATTATTAAAAGTTAAAGCCATTAAACTACAACTTACAAACTGTTGAAGAGTTTAACCATGGATATGGAATCTCATGTCAGATTGGTTAATATGAGAATCATGTCACCATAGATCTCTAAGATGGATATTTGTATTATACATATTTTAAATACAAACTAATGGATTGTGAAATGTATCATCATTTGTAAATAATGCATTTCAAGCAGTCCTGATGCTTGAAAATCTACTAGAGTTTACCTAATGAGAATATTAGAACATATCAAAGGTTAATAGGCCAGAAAAGGTGGAGAAGCGCCGTGCTACAGGGAATAACTTGACCTGCTACTGATTGTGGGTGTATTTGTTTGTGTAAATTTAGTAACTCTCAGCCAATCTGAAGTTCCATTAAATAAAAATGGTTCACATGCAGTCAAGAGAATTCCTGTTGTGTTGTGTTCATTAAGTCTGGGCAGATCCTTGTTTGTTTTAATTCTCTGTAATCTTAAAACTACTACCAGTGAAGCCTGGTGAATTTAGCAGCTATTAATTCCCAAAGCGGTTGTATATTTCTTCTGTGAGAGAGACTCGCCACTTGTCTCCACCCCCACACTTCAACTCCCCCTTCCCCTTTGGCAGACTGCGCAAGAATGGCATTTGAGAGAGGGATGTGAAATTGTCATTAAGTAAAGTTAGTAATGAAACTTACTGGAATAAACGTGTGTAATAGGCAGCTACAGAGGGTAAAAAAAGTAGTGCAAAAACCTTATGGAAAAGGACCTGCACTGTTAGTGAAACGGTGTCCAGTGTGAGTATGACACTGCCTTAATGGTGGCAATAAAATCAGCTGGCAGATTCTTCAATAGGTTTAGAAAAAAAATCCAATTATTACATTTTAAAACAAAACAAACAACAAAAAAGAAACATAGCTATTGCCTCTGAAAGTAGACTTAAATGACTATTGATTTCATTTTTTACCTCTGATATTATGAAATATTAACAGCAGGATTCCTTCCTCAGCATCCAAGGTTGCGTTAGGTGATTGATTAATAAATCATTTCATATGTTAGTGGATATCTCTGGTAAGGGAAACAGAGAGTCAACAACTCTGCGTGGCCCTGCCATGTCTATCAATAAGGCTTATGTGCATCTGTAATCTTTTAAGGACCATAATTCACCGAGGCACTTCAAAGGGCTGAAGGAAGGTTATAATGGCTTTTCTCCACCATTGGCACTGTGGTGTGGGCAAAGTGGCATACCACAAGATGTGTTTGACCTCTTAGCCACACACTGCTCTGTCTTCACTCCTTTTGATCCCTGCACTGTTTGATCAGTATTATTGCCTCAAAGGACTTAACTGAAAACTCCCCTCCGTGTGTTATTAAATACCACTGTGTCGCTTTGACCCAGCACAATTGACTTCTTTGTTTTGCTAACCAGTATGTAACCTTGGCACTCATCCCTGCTGGGATAGATGAGCACCAATATCTCTGTGGAGCGCTCAGCGTCTGAGTCCCCATCTCATTTTATCTCCTGCACACATGGTGTCTCTACCACTCAGCTGATCATACATTTGCCAGTATCCTTTGCATATGCAGACCACTAAGAAAACAAAATCAAACTTTGAAGACTAGAAAGCTGTTGTTCTGTGTGCTTGTACTGGAGAACATCTGTCACAAATGTGCGTATAATGAATCTTTCAGCCATCATGTTTTGGAGGTATTATGCTAAATTACAGTGTTCTCCGATATCTCAGAAATGGCACAGGCTTACAGCAGGACAAAGGAAACCTTTCGCAGGGGTTCAGGGCTGCTAATCTTTCCCTTTGCCATCTGGTGTCCACAGGACAATGCCATCTCTGTATTTAAAGGGCTTAATCAATCAGTCCTGTTTTTGCCATATCAAGTAAGTTCTCACCCATTATATTCCACGATAAGTGTGGATATCGACAGAATCTAGCTGGATTTGGCAGTATTATTCTTTTCTGTTGCAATGGTTTGTCTCAGTATGTGTCTGTTTGTTTGTGTGGGGGTGTTTATGTAGGTTGGGGGTTAAGGCTGTTTAGATTTAACTTGAGTTTGTTATTGTAGATAACATGTTTGGGAAATGAAGAATAGGTCATCTCGTGTGTTTATCCCTCTAGACCCCAAATGTTATCATGCTATCTTCCAATTTTCACAAAACTTGGATACCACCAGTAGCCCACTTCCTTGTCTTCTGTCCTTCTTTTGACCTGAAGGACCCAGCGGCTCAGCTGAAGTGACTAATGTAGAATAAGATTACATTAATCAGTGGGGAACGTGACCTTACAACTGACAGATTAAGTGTCAGGAATAAAATTCTGTCTTGCAGCAAAGAAAGAGACAAACCGAGTGGCTGCCTAAGGAGATTACTGGCCCTGACCTTTATTTGAAGTACTGTGGCTGGCTGTTCCCAGCCCAGACAAGTTTTATAAGTTTGGCTCACCTCGCTGTCCTTTCCACCCAGAAGCAAGTTTGCGTTTATCGAGTGGTGGCATACAAGGACAGGCATTGTTTGTGTGAGTGTGAGTGTGTGTTTTTTTGTTTGTTTATTGGGTAAAGTAGTGAGGCAGAGAAATTGCAGAGGGTAAGAAATGAGTTCACAAGGATCTGGAGAACATCATATACTTAGATTTATTATGTGACAAATGTGATGAGAGCCAAAGCACTGTTTGAATTTAGTGTTTTCTCAAATGTCCTCAACATATCCTTTCTATCCCTCTTCTCCTCTATTTTTTCTCCATGCCTCTCTTTCTTCATCCCCCTTAGAAACCAGGCAATGAGGAAGAAGCTCATCCTATACTTCAAGAGGAGAAATCATGCTCGTAAGCAGTGGGTAAGTAGAGAACTCGACATTTTTGACTCTCTGCTGGGACTTAGCCCATGACGGATGACTAGTGTGAAACTGGGCCAGCTGCTCCTTGAAGTGAGTGGCCATTTTAGAAAAGACCAAAAAGAAATAGAGCTCTGGGCATGATCTGTTGTCAGTACTATTACTGTGCCCTGGGGAAGCGGTTGCTTTTGAAACCAAAAACAAATTGTCTCATACTGTCATCTAAAAGAAAAACCAAGATTTAAAAAAATTATTCATTGTTAGCCAAGCACTTATAATGAGCATTGTACAGGGTTAGACTGCGCTATTTCCTGCCAGTGATCGTGCGAGACTGAGCCAAAGAGCATGACTATAAATAAAGCAGGGATCAATGGGGTGAGCTCTGATGTTAGAGCCAGGCAGACATCTTAAAATCAGCTAGCTTGACAGAAAATCGTAATTGCAAATCAAGCCCACAGTATTACTATAAAATTTGCATCTATCTGCAAATAGGAAATATGATGAAAAAATAGCTTCCCTTTTTTTTTTAATGGCTTCAAACCTCCGAGTTAGTGCTGGCAATAACTGTCTCACAGCTCTGCATATCATTATTGCAAATGTATGTGAGGCCAGTAAGAACAGTTCAAATGCAGCACCTGTATACAAGCCTATGCGTCGTGGGCAAGTGTCCAGTCTTCTCTCGTGTTGTGTGTGTGAGTGGGGGAGGTAGCTCCTCGTGGGCAGAGTGTGGGGAGACATCACCGTGTGGTTTATGAGCCTACTGAGGGTCGTGTCTCCACCAGGTTTAATGGTGTGCTTTACAGCCTGCCTGTGAGGAAGCTGGGAAAATAGTGGGCTGTCGTCTGCCCGAGACATGGCTCAAGGCCAGACTCCCCATAGAATACCAACATATCACTTTGCCCCCTCTGAACATGTAGAGGTACATGGTAGGGTGCAATAGAAAGACAAATTGCTTACTGAATATAATTATTATATTTTAAAAAAATCTTTCCCTGTTAGGGCAGCCTAAAATGTCACTCTATACTTTGAGGGATGTCTTGTTTTAGCAGTAACTGTTAACTGTTCTGTCACTGTACTTCCTCAGATAAATGGTCCATTAGTTGTGTGTCTTGAGATCAAAGAAAAGACCGAAATAAATGGTGTTGATGTTCAAGTGGATCTGCAGTGGATTGAGATCTTCCTCTTTTTGTGGTGCTCCAGGAGCAGAAATTTTGCCAGCGCTATGACCAGCTAATGGAAGCCTGGGAGAAAAAAGTGGAGCGCATCGAAAACAACCCGCGGCGTCGAGCCAAGGAGAGCAAGGTGCGAGAGTACTACGAGAAACAGTTCCCAGAGATCCGCAAGCAAAGAGAGCTGCAGGAGCGCATGCAGAGGTGAGATGACAGGGTTTTTTCTACTTCCCTCTACAGACAATTTGTGATTGTTCCACATAGTGTAAGATGCTCTGTTAATTTCTGGAACTGACTTAATCCCTTTTGCTTTGTTGCCTAGTTACTGCCTTTATTGTGACTTACAGTCGATTTGTTTCATTGTGTGGTGTAGGTGGCTCAGTTACAGTAATATGTGGGTAGTTTTGAATGGCAGGTCTTCTGTATTTTTCCTTTTGTAGCCGCGTTGGGCAGCGAGGAGGTGGGCTGGCATCTTCTGCAGCTCGCAGTGAACATGAAGTCTCCGAGATCATTGATGGAATATCAGAGCATGAGGTGAGCTCTTCTGTTAATGCTGGTTTGCCCCTCCACTTGCTCTTCTGCAACACTCGTGTTTACACTATCACACTGTTGAAGTTGAAATTACTATGGTGGCCAGACATCTGGATGTCTGATTGATGTCAATTTATATATGACATGCAAATATAAATGTGCTTTTTTTTATTGTAAATGGGGTAAAACCCAAAAATGTAATTATTGAGCCTTTAATAGATTTTTCTTTATGATTAAATAACTAATTGTATAAAAGTACCATAGAGCATTTTTAAAGAACTATAGTAAATAAGCTTCCTCATACAAACAAACAAACAAAAAACATTAATATATGTTTTTTTTTAATATAAAAATAATGATATTTATAAATATTATGTAATTTCACTTGCAGTACATAGTAACAAAGATACAGCATCATATAAAGATAGCCTGCAGGAATGTAACTCACGCAGTCTTCACTGTTCTGAACCAAAACCATGTTGTAGTGATTTAAGACTGCTTGCCGTATAATACAGCTGGTATACAGATGGCATGGTATGCCACTGGAATATTTGTCGTAGTTAAGTTAGCAAGGCTAGCCAAAGCTAAGTACTAGCCCTTTAAGGCCACCACAACCTAGTGACAAGCACAGAAGCACAGCTGCTTTCAACTGAAATGCTCCCAAAACTTTGATGGTTTCTGGTGATTTTACTGCCTGTCTCTTTTTTTTTTTATTTTTTAAAAACAGTCTCCTCGTTTCTCTTTCCTCCATTTATAATGTGCGCAGTCGACACACAGCATCAGCTGCTGGTGCAACAGTAATAATTGTCTGTGTACTCGTCCACTGTGTAAAAGTTCTATGATGAATCTAAACTTAAATGTAAAAGACAGAGAGCTGTAAACATCAGCATGGGCTACAAAATGACAACCATGTAAAAGCCTGCAGAGTTAGCTACTTTTGGAAAGGTTTCAGTATCAAAAGTGTCTTGTCTGAGAAAGTATTTGCTGTTGATCAACAATTGATTGAAGAAAGAAGTGGCTTGACTTGAATTGAACATACCAGCCAAAATCATGCTTTTTTTGGGGCTAACAAGATGTTTGTAGTGGCACTTAAAAAATTCAAATGTTCATAGTTCACATATTTTTAAATCTAGTTAAAACCAAATATGCTTGCCTGATTAATCTTAGATGGTTGAAAAATTTTCAATAAAAAGCATACAGCATACTTTCGGCTGGAATATGCATAAGAAGTGTTGCATATACGTGGTGAAGGACCATGCTTCTGAGTAGACACTGCCGTGCTATCCAATAGTCACTCGCCGGGTCCCATTACGCAGAGCGGTGTGTCCAATTGGGCTGTCTTGTCTCATCTCAAGAAATGCTTTCTACCTTCCCGCATTCCCCTCCCCCCCACCTCGGACATTATGTCGATTTTAAAACTTAAACTTTGTGAGGTTGTAAATTGAAGAGTGACAGGTTTCCTGTCTGTTTTAGGGGAGGTGACATTTGACATGGAGCATGCATTAGCCTGCTGAGCCAACAAGGCACCCTAAACTTCCTCTCCTGTCTTCCACACTTCAAAACAGAATATATTACCACTTCAAAACAGAATATATTACCATGTTAGGTTTCATATACTGCATATAAGCACCATGTTGTCAGAAAGTTTCCCTCTCGAGACCAACCCACTTACTCCAGGATGTTGCCTTCTGTGTGTGTCTTGTGTGTGCTGTTTGTGTACGTCAGAACACGGAGAAGCAAATGCGACAGCTGGCGGTCATCCCTCCCATGCTGTTTGACGCTGAGCAGCAGCGCATCAAGTTCATCAACATGAACGGATTGATGGATGACCCCATGAAGGTGTACAAGGACCGACAGGTTATGAACATGTGGAGCGAGCAGGAGAAGGACACTTTCAGAGAGAAGTAAGCAAAACACTTACACAAGTAAATCATTTCTTCTTCGAAAAGAAAAGTATCTCCTTCTCTCCTTCCTTCATCTTTATTTCCTAGCAGTGGATTGGGTTTTGTTGGCCAGAAATACACCTAAAAAATAGCTTTTAACAGTATCATTTTGGCATTTGGCATTTTGCACCCAGAATACAATGAATTAACAGACACACTTTCAACTCTGTACATTCCAATTTTTTTTAATCAAATCCCATATTAGTTTCCAGCTCTATTCACATGTTGTAGACAAAGTGTTTAAGAGCTTCTTTTTAAGCAACAAAATGAAGTGTCACTTTACTTCCTGTGAAATATGTGTGACCGATAAAGTGTCCACAAGTTGTTGGTAAGGAAGTGAATCTTCCCCTTTCGTGAGAAGGAGAGGGGGCGTATCAAGCTGCCAAATCGAATCAAACCCACACAGTAAAATCAGTGACTTTAGTCTACCCACATGCAAAAGGAAGAGCTTCAGTTTCTTCTCCTAATAACTCTGATCCAAAACATACAGTAAGATATTTGACCACTAGTTACCATCTAGTGTCATATTTATTCATTTATTAGATGCCAGATTTTTTAATTTAGGATTGATTTAAGAGCGTTATTGTACCTCTGAGATCAGTGTTTTTTGTTTTTTTTTGGTTAAGTAAGCTAAGTCTCAATTTAGATTTTTTTTCCCTGACATTACCTTTGTGTTTATTTGCAAGTGCCAATGATTTGTTCTTCTCCCACAGGTTCATCCAGCACCCCAAAAACTTTGGTCTGATTGCCTCTTTTCTGGAAAGAAAGGTATTGATACATTTTTTTTTATTTTTATTTTTTTTTTTATGTTTTTCTGAGTGATCCAGCCCTCTCAGGAAATGATTGTTACAAAAAATGACATTTCTTTCATGTGTCAGACGGTGGCAGAGTGTGTGCTCTTTTACTACCTGACCAAGAAGAATGAAAACTACAAGAACATAGTGCGGAGGAACTACAGACGCAGAGGAAGAAGCCAGGTATTCTCACCTTTCAGGCTAACCGTTCAAAAGGACGTTCTACTTTACATCACGGCCCAATCACACAACAGGTTTAGTAGGCTATCTGAGAGGCACCACTCTGGCAATAATAAAAGGAGGTCTTCTTAAAAAAGACTGGCAACTAAGAAGTCAGCTGCTGTCAGTCACTTGGCTAGCCTATCTAATGCTATTAACTAATGCCATTTGCAGCATTTGAGGAAATGTGCAATAACATCTGTAATTATCTGTATATAATGTGCAATAATATCCTTCTAAGGTGAAATAGCATTTGGTACAATGTACAGTAGTAGTTTCTAATATGCCACTTCTTCTTATTACTTCTTCTTTTTTTGCCTCTTTGTATTATTATTATTATTATTTATCTGTATGAGCATGTGCGCGTGTGGGTGTGTGCGTAGGTGTGGAATGCTAAATGAACCATTTTAGGAGCTGCACAGAAATGTTGTTGTCCAGTGTCAATAAAGGCATTTTATTCTATTCTATTTTCTATGCAGAGTTAAACGTGTTTTAACTTTGTGTGCACCGGCCGCTTCGCAAGGCATACAACACAGATAAACGTGAGGTATCAGAGGGGCAAAAATGGCACACAAAATGTGTTAAACTCTTTGACAACTACTGAAAATGGGATGTTGTATTGCTTAAAATGTGTCCTGTGTGAGCGCAGCCTTAATCTCACTACCAGCACTGGAGCTATAGTGATGTTTTTTTAGAACAGTGAGGTAGTGCAACACACAAAACTCCTATGATGAAGAGAAAACAGAGAAACGCCAAAGGTCACACAGTTGTGCTGATCCAGTGCCACAATTTTTTTTTTTTTTAACACAGGTCATTTCTATTGCTAATGAGCTCCCAGTTATTACTTCAGCCTCAGATCAGGTGCCAGCCATTAAACTTCATGTGGCAGGCACTAAGGAAATAGCACATTAATTTGCTGCCGACCTTTACCTGTGGGTACAAGGATGGTGTCTCCTCATCTTTCCTGTTGTAACATCCGCTCATTACCTGGCGGTGGAGTAGCAGCTAGCACTAATAGCTCACAGTCACAGAGGGAGGGAGGTACAGAAGAGGAGCAGAGAACGCCCAGTGCTATACGCCAGAATGACTGCCAATGCTAATAGAGATTATGTTTGGGCAGTGGAGAGGTGATGATAAGTAATAGCTTAATGCAAATGTTAATCTGTTTCCGGCCTTACTGAGTCTTTTTTTTCCCCCCACAGTGCTGTAGTGGAGTGGCTGCTCTGTTGTCTTCTTTAACTACACTTTCTGCAGAGCTGCCCCCAGATCAGCTTGGGGCATGTTTACACACAGTGCTAACAGATCTATATAGTGATGGTGGATGGAGATTATTAGGCTGATGATGATGATGATGATGATAATGATGATGATGATATTGTTTGGGGAAAGTGTCTGAGGGAGACCATTAAGTGCTATTAAGTTATGGCTTTCATTTGTTTTTGTGGTGCAAATGGAGAAAAGGGTAGGTTCTGTGAGTGAAAGGTGAATTTTAATCTTTTTTTTTTCACGGTTGCTCCCCCCCTTTCATTCACTGGCTCTCTCTCTCCTTCTCCGTCTCAGTTTTTGTCCTTGTTATGTTACCTTTGCCAGGAGCCAAATGTAAGGTGTCTTTTTTAAGGGCAGAAATGTAGTAAAGAAATCAAAAAAAGGTTTAGATTCTTTATATGAGCATTAACCTTAATGCAGCAACTGCAAATACGTAAAAAAGAGTAGAAGTTCTTATCAGTATAAGTATGTCGGCTTGGTCGTATTAAGCAGTGCTTTAGGTTTTTGGTTAGACTGCAGTCTGTCTGTACCAGTCTGAACTCTAACCCTAAAAGCCCAGACAGTGAGGCAGGAAATTGGTAAGGAAGTGGTTCTGGGTGCTTAAATAGCAATTTCGGAACTTTCGTATCCTGTTTTGTTACACGTATACAGAAAATGAATAGGATTGTTTAGCTTAGTAACTATTCTATACTTTAAACAAGGGAAACCAAGTCCCTAGAAATGTCGAAGATAGGAATTATTTTACATTTCATGGTTCTATATTTTTGCACACACCATGTTGTGGTTGTTGTGTTATCTCATCAAAAAGCCAGCCAGACATTATATCGTCTTCATCTGTGTGCCAAAAGCACATTTATGTCTGAATAATGTCTTAGCCGTCATATCTGACACAGGAAGTGCCTCCCCGCTCACTGTTTGCAAACAAGCAGAGAATGTCTGTGGTTGAGAAAGATTGTGGTTTGTAATTATAGAGAAAAATTAGAGGAATCTGCTGAAGTGGAACAGTTACGTACCTATTGACATACTTGGAGGCAGTCTTTTCATAACCCCGCTCATTGTAACATCAATTTTGCAGGCATAAAGCACTGTTATTTTGGAAGAGAAAAAAAACAATTACCACCCTTTTCTGGGCCAATGGAACTTCTTTCTGTAGTGGATACAATTGAAATACTAAGCAAAATGATTCAGGTGATAATTGCATCCATTTTTCATGTTTGTGCATTCACACATTGAAGTGTATGTGTCTAAGGTATACGGGTTACAGGAGAGGTCAGGCTGTTTGTTGGTTAGTCTGTGTATCCAGTTACCTGGGATTATCTTCGTAACCTTGTTGTTTCTGTCACCCTTGTCGCAGCACGGCCAGCAGCAGCAGCAACAGCAGCAACAAGTGCACCGGAGCAGCCAGGAAGAAAAGGAGAAGGAGGAGAAAGAGAAGGAGGGAGAGAGGGATGAAGAAAAAAATGAAGCAGAAGATAAGGAAGATGGAATGAAGTGAGTCACTTTTTACTACTGACCAAACCTTCACATTTGTATCAAACACTTTACACTTCATTTGTAAGTCTAAACACTGCGCGCTGCAAGGACAACCGTACTGTCTGATCCGTCAGAAAAGCACAGTGACAGGGTGAGCGGAAAAGATACAGCCAAGTGAAAACATTTCCGCCACATTGAACGTGTGCAGCTGCAACAATCCTCTCACTTTCCCCATTTCTCCAGCAAATGGAGTAGGAGAAGTTTTGGCTACAGGGAACGGATCTGGAAATCCAATCATTCTGTAACCCTTGAGCTCTTACTCCCTCACCTCCAGCCAGACTTTCCACCTACGGCAAATTCAGCCGTCCATTCAATCTCCCTATTAAAACAGCTGTTTTCCTGTTTATGCTTCTTCCCTTCCCAATACAATGCCAAGTGTCATTTAAGGAAATTCTGTCCTTATTTTGTTTGTTTGGGGTTTTTTGGAGTACTAAATAAGCAGTATGATTGAGCCTAACCATCAATTGTAAGTGTGTGTGTGTGTGTGCGTGCAGTGTAGGAGGAGGAGGAGGGGGGGGTGTTTTTCAGGCACAGTGCCAGCAAAGGATGCAAAATAACAGATGGAATATCACTGCTTTCTGGTGTCTGAAAATTAAGAGATGAATACAACAGTCTATCTCTGTATTCACTATATTGTGATGTCAGCTGATGCTGTACACTTCTGTAGTCTGAAGTAATAGCAGGTCATATTTATTAGCAGTTGTGTCCGACTAGAAGATGATGATTAAGCATTGCCTACTGCCTCTCTGCTCTGAGGCGAGGCCAGGGGACTCTGTGACTCCCAGCAAAACCTGCTGCCTGCTTGTCCCTGGCACAGCTGGCTCGCCTATATTTAGGGTGCCACCAGCTCCCCTCAGCAAGATTAATGGAGTTGGTGGAAGATGAATGGAGGTGCAGTGGGTTCAAACTCAGTGGCTGTCTCCTGGCATGCCATTGTGCTGACACTCGATAAATTATCTTGGAAAGAAAGGAAAAGCAGTCTGTCTGTATACACGTTCAGTGTTTCAGTCTCCAGCATTCTCTAGTTGTCTGTTCTCATGCAGACAAACATGTCTGTGGTCCTGGCTTGTGACACTAAAGCCAATGCAATGTAGAGGCCAAACGGCATTAGGAAAATGATGGATGCAAGTTTGAATTTAATTTTTGGGACAATAGCGGCATGGTCCATATTTGCGTCTCAGAAAATATTTTATCTGTATTGTTTCACTAATGAGATCTACCTACAATTGTGTTTTTTTCTTATACAATTACTAAACACAATGTGATATATCTTTAGGATCTTAATAATATTGTTAGCTGTGTATTTCAGCACATTGGGCTTGAAATGAAACAATGACAAAGGTTCAAGTGTCAACCTTTCCAATTTTATTTTGATGATGTATAGATTTACATCAGTTTACACTGGTTCAGGAATTATGGCCCTTTTTATACATTAAAATAGACCTAAAGTTATCATATTTAATATTTGGTTGCAGTGTTTTTGCAGTTAGTCACAGCTTGGAGTATGTGACCCATAGTCATCAGCAGACACTTGGTATCTTCCTTGGTGATCTTCAATTGTTTCTTGTTGTGATAGCTGTGGCCATCTGTCTGTCCATCCGTCCGTCCATCCCATTCTCGTAAACGCGATATCTCAGGGGAAATGTCATTACATCTGGCACAAAAGTCCACTTGGACTCCAGGATAAATTGATTAGATTTTGGTGGTCAAAGGTCAAGGTCACTATGACTCCAAGAACTCTTACGCTAATTATGACAAAATTTCAAACAAATGGTCTAATAGATTAAAATGATGTGATGATGTTTTATGAATAAAAGGTCAAAAGTCAACCTCACTGTGACATCATAATGTTCTGCAAAAACTCTTCTGGCCATTATTTAACGTCATAACTCAGGAACAGAAGGGGAGATGGGACCATATTTCACATTTGGTTGGATACTGAATTGGTGACACTAATGTTCGGTGCCTACCTTGACAACTGCATGGCGGAAATTCTAGTTTTGTCTTAATGATTATTATCAGTGTCCTACAATTTTGCTAATGTTGACATTTCTCAAACACAGGGATGACACCTCTGGAGAAGATGCAGAGGACAAAGAGCCCACTGTGGCTTTCAAGGGTCGACGGACAGCCAACAGCCAGGGGCGCCGCAAGGGCCGCATCACCCGATCTATGACCAGTGAAGTGGAGGAGACCACCACCACACCACCACTTAACAATGAACTCGGCAAGTCTCAGCTGTACTGCACCAAATTAGTGCCAATTTGTTCTCCTCTGTCTATTGTCATCAGATACATGTAGCATGTGGCTACAGGAACATTGCATACTGTAATTGGAGAGGGTGATGTGGCTGAACATTATTAAATTAATTGTTGGTCAAATCGCAATCAAACCTTTGTAATATACCCGATAAACACAGAGACATGACACTAAACTTTATTTCATATTCATTACAAGGAAACGTATGTTATTTCTCACTGGGTGCAAAACATTACGATGATAAAATAGCGTAAACCAATAATGTCATAACAAAATAATTTGTACCTGTCAGGAGCAATTCTAGAGAAGGTTTACAGATAAGTATTCATCTACCTTCACACAAGATTGTGTTTGTCACCTTTGATCTAGTTGTGGCCTCTTGTCCCACACCACAAGAGTGCACTGTTGTTCCTTTTGTTTCACTCACTTATTCACATTCAGTCTCACACTCACTACTTTTTGCCACTCTTGCCACAAGTGACACTCATAAATAGTATAATAAGAAAAAAAGTGACTGTATGGGATATGTAATTAAATCCCTTCTGTTGGCAAAAGAAAGAAGTATTATTTAAGGACAAAATACTCAGTGTGTCAGCAGTGTCCCCCCGCTTAGCTCTTTGTTTCCTCGCAGATGGTAAGTCAGCCGTGCACACACTTACACTCTTGCTGCAGGCTATCAGGGATTTTTGATGTTTCAGCAGTTGTGTGTGTATATGCTGCAGTCGCTGCAGCACAGGTTTAGTCACAGGGAATCCCCAGGTGACTCGGGCTGTAGGGGCTCTCATCAGCAGCCCCCCTCCGCCACTGTTTGTTCCCCTGCTGGTAGCAGTGCTAGCTGGCCCACTGTGCCCTTCACAGGTCCATATAGAGGACACATAAGCACAGGCTCCCGCTCCGCTGTCTGCCAGGCTGGGCCAGGGTCGGCCTTATGGCCTGTGCAGGGAAAAAAGCCAGTTGTTATGTCTATAATCATTAACTGACTTCTCTCCTTGGATTTCCTGCTTCCTCCATCTAAAACAAACAGTCCCTTGCGACCCACGCTGCAGTGCCTCTCTGGCAAGCAGCACAAGCTACCCTGCCCCCCACTCTTGTATTTTTTTTTCTTCTCTAATTTCTCTCTCTCCTTCCTTTCCTCTTGTCAGTCACTCCCTAACTGACTTTGTGACAACTGCCCACTTCCCCCCCCCCCTCCTCCTCCCGCCTTCTCTAACTTTGTGGTTCTCTATTTTTTTTTTAACAGCCAATCTGGAGATGAATGAGAGCTCACGCTGGACTGAAGAAGAGATGGAAACTGCCAAAAAAGGTAATACAGAGTAAACCTTTCTTCTCCCTGTAAAGTGCAACTTCATCGCAGTTGCTGTGCATTATAACAGAAATGTCAAATGAAAGATCACTAGTAGTAGCTCAAGCACTTTTTTTTTTTTTAACGCAAAGACAAGTGATGCGACTGTGACTTCCTGTTAGTGAGGCAGCAATTGCCACGTGCTGCTAGGTTGTGTCTAGGCGTGTATGTGTCAGTCTGCCTGGACTGGGTCTGGTGCTCTTTGGAGCCATTTCCCCGTCTCTCTGGGTCAAGGCAGCCTGTCTTTTTATCAAACGGGCTGTAAAGTCTGCCTCTTATCAGCCAGCCCCTGCAAATGCAGCAGTCATTAACTCAGCCTGTTTATTGTCTCTGACTGAAGATTACCCAGAAGCCTATGGCAAATTCACAGAGGTCGCTGACATTCTGCCCATTTTCCTAACACATGCGCTCTGTGTGTGTATGACAGTGTTTGACAGGGCGTCCATGAGTCTCAGTTACTGATGTAATGAGCTCCTCACCCTCAGTGGTTTGTAATGCCTACTACTCTTTGGATAGGGATTCCCCACTGATCTGTTACACCCGATTGACGTTCAGATCTTATTCTCAACTGCTATTGGTATTGGTGATATTTGTGAATATCTTTAGTTTTTGACTCCTTAAATACACCGTCTGAGCTGTGTATTTAAATGCACGTTTTTATAGATAAATACAATCTTGGTCTTAGGTTGCTGAGTACCGTCTTTGTAATGTGAAGTCCTGCTTCTGTACATGACTCAACCCAAATTCACAGCAAGGCGGCTGCTTTGTGGCCATTTGTAGATGATGTGTCATCTTGCTTTGTGTGACTCTCAGTTCTGCTTCTGACTAATTTAACCTGTCCCCTCTTGCAATCAACTGTAGATAAAGTGCCTCTTGCAAGCAGCTATCAGCAGCTTGAATGTGATATTGAAACCACATTTGGTTGAGAGGAGTTGTTGCAACTGTTTTGTGCTGTCTGTCTGTGTCTGTGTGTGTGTGTGTGTGTGTGTGTGTGTGTGGTCACCTGCAATTTGGGGTTTGTGTATGCGTGCAGGTTTGTGTGTTACGGGGTTATTTTGTGATAACTGGCGCTGGCCTGTCTTGAACACGGTCCTGTGTAGTAATCCTGGTTAATGTTTTCAGTTCCATTCTCCTCAGTGGGATTAGTGGGGCTCTCCATCCCAGAGGATTAGCCTGGCAGCTCGGTGGGAGCAGGGCTTCTATGAAGGGCTTATGTAACCACAACCACACAGCCCCTGCTACAGTACCGGGGGCCGAAGAGGAGGAGCCTCTCTTGCCGTTTTTCATCAGTTCTAACAACTGCCATCACACCTGCCAGAAGGGATTCCCCTTCTTCCCCTCCAAGAACTCGCACTCCAAGATCACAACCCCACCCCCCTACATTTCCTCAAAGTATTGAATTAGCTTGTCAAGGTGATCTCCCTTGCAGGTGCTTGACATGTATATGTTTTAAAGAGGCTTAGGTGTTCTGATGCTAATGTGTTTATCCCCTTGAGCTAAACAGATCTGAATAATGGCATTTATAGTGCCTGGCAGGACATCGGCATTCCAGCATGGCAGCACCAGTCAGCGCTGCCTTCGAGGATGGCATGGCCACTCAGAGATAGATCACTCTTGTCTTCACTGCTCATAAAGACTGGTACCTCAAACAAGGGACGGCCAATCTTTGTAAAGCCTCTCTCTTAAACCCACCAGCTCTGCCTGCCTGTGTGTGTGTGTGTGTGTGTGTGTGTGCGCGCGCGTGCGCAAGATATGTGTAGCTAAGGTTGTGTCTGTGTGCACTCTGGTCCAAGCTGTGTGTGTTTGCATGTGTACCCTTCTTGGCTGGCGTTTATGTAAGTGCACTAATCTGGCAGGCTTTGCTTGGGTGCAGGCAGGCAGGCAGCTGGATAATGGCCCCTGCTCTGCTTGCTGGAAGAACCCATAAAAAGGAGCAGCAGGTAGAGAATGCCATATTATTTTTGTCTGTCTTTCTTCTCCGCTGTTGCCATATCTCCGTCTCTCGTTCTCTCCGTCTCTCTCGGATGGGAGATGGCAACAGTCCAGATTGGCAAGAGCTATGGAAGATTTGGCAAGTGCCTCTTTCCCCCGCTCACTTTGTCTCTCCCCTCACTCTGTGTTGTTATAGACTGGGGAGAGGTCACATTCAAGATGAAAAGCAGGTCAGTCAGGAAAAATGTGAAAGCCTTTATGCTTTCTCATGGTATCAACATCAACCCACCCCACCCCTCACCCCCCCCACCCTCTCTCTTTGCTTACTCTCTACTTCTGTATCCTTTCCCCTTCTCCATTGTCTCTTTGGCTCAGTGGCTCTCTCTCTCTCTCTCTCTCTCGCTCTCTCTCTCTCGCTCTCTCTCTCTCGCTCTCTCTCTCTCGCTCTCTCTCTGCTCTCGCTCTCTCTCTGCTCTCTGTTTACTCTTGGACTGCCTGAGTGTGTGTTTGCGTCTGTGTGCTAGAGTATTAACAAGAGAGAGAGAGAGAGAGAGAGAGAGCGGGTTCGAGTGAGTGTGTACTCACTCATGCGTCTGTGTGCGTTTGTGTGTGTGCGTGCCGCTGTGCCTGCTGGCAGACTGAGGTAGGGGGAGGGACGGACCGACAGAGAGAGGGAGGGAGGGAAAAAAAGAGAGATAGAGGAGAGATCAGATGAGGGGAGAGAGAGGCTGAGCACATAGCACCGCCCCACAGTCCCACTTTCCTGTGGAAGTCTTCCCAGACGACCGCCATTGGGGAGAGACACGGCAGAGAAGAACAGACCAGCACTCACCGAAGCACAGGGAGGACAAAGTGAGAGGAAAAGGAGGGGAGAGGCCAGGAGCATGTGCTGTTTTGGAGCACGTCAACCTGACACCGGCTCAAGTATCAAGCCAGCTGGCAGGAAGAGCGCCGAGACTGAGCTGTTTTCATCTCCTCTGCTCTGGATCGGAAGGCCCAGCCCTGAAGAGCTTCCCGGCTGGCCCTCCAGAGATCAGACCGTCTGATAGTGTTATCCACAGCAGGGCCACGAGACGACGGTCAGAGTGACAGGCATGTGACAGACAGGAACAACCACTTTCTGGCTGCACCAGGTGTTGATTGGACTTTCTCTGGGAGGAGCTAATGGAAATACAGTGTCCTGATTGGGTGTGAGGCTACCACCTGCTTCAGTATTTCCGCTTCTGATTGGATGTTTGTTCCATGTGTGTTGCTCCAGCAACTAAGGCCCTCAGTCAGCCAGAGCTGATTGGGTTTGTGCTTTGTGTGCTTGCATATGATGGAATAAACTAGATGTAGCCAGTGACCTTTGACTTTCAGTAAATTAATTGCATTGTTACTGCTTCAGGTTCAGTGGGTGCAGCAAGGTGTTTTTCTTGATGGTTTGAATGTGTGTGATGTTATGCCACTGTTTGTCTGTCTTTTCCTGAGCTTGTGTATGTTTGTGTGTACTCTTGACAGGTTGGAGGGTGTCTGGCTTGTAGGGCAGTGTGCCCCCTCCTCCCCTCTTGTGAGGTTGCTGTAAAAGGTTAATAGGTGTCGGTCACGTGTCTAAGTCCTCTCGAGCGGGTCAGACTAACCGGTCTTCTTTTCCTTTCTTCCTGGGAGAAGCTTTCCTAGCAATGCCTTTAGCAGCAGCAATGAATATTTCAGCTGAAAAACCTCTCCCACTTTAACACTTGACAGGTTGTAGGTGCGCAGCTGCTTTTAGACACCAGTAGCTCAGACTTGAAGATCACCTTTGCTTGTTATGGTAGTTCTTTTTATACTGGCATTAATAAATCCTCAGCATGACAGTGGATGTTATGTCTTCTCACATCTGCTGGACAGGATGATGCACAGCTTTTCTAGCTCTTTTGGCAAAAGTGTTTATATTTATATATATATATATCTCAGTTGGTATGACAGAAGTAATGTTTGACTTACATCAGTGCTGATAAATATTATAGGTATGACTTTGCAAGGGGTTAAGAAGTGTTACTCTCAGACTAGTCCCAGCCTAGTCAGACGAGCATGAACTGATGAAGCCTCTTGGATGAGAGGTGAAACGTCTTTAAAGACATATAACCAAGTCCAGTTGCGTTTGATTCAATTTCCTTGAGATAATTATGACCTGGATGAATGAGAATATTCACAGGCTCAAGAAGTGTTACTGTTCTGGATCATATCTGGGGTGACATGTTTATATGTATCTTCATATTTTGATTTTGATGAGCCATGTACATATAAATACAGTCTTGTGAATAACACCTAGAAATTGAACTTATAAACAACTAATAGACCAGCTTTTATTGGCGCTATTACTTATTAATAGAATTATCCAATAAAGTGTTTGTGTCAGAGCCAGTCTCTCTGATTAATACAAGACTTGAAACGACAGGGCTGTAAACAGCTTTCATTTCCTCTCCTTTAGCTCAGACTTCTGCTTGTTGTCCTACTGCCTCCATTAAGCGATGAGATGCAGAGACCTCTGAACCCATGTCCAAGGTTATCCCAGGAGGTGTTGGCTCTTTGCCTGTTAATAACCCCCTCCCCCCTCGAAAGGCTGTCCTGTTGCCAGGACCTGTCAGGCTGGCACAGGAAACAAGTGGGTGGTGTAAGCTAAGCCTCTTACAACACACACTGTTAATGAGCTGCCTTTAGCTAACAGTAGACTCTGGGGAGGGGGGAAGAGACACCAGAGCAAATTCTACGTTATCTGTCTTTCTCACCCACTTCCACTTCCACACAGACTGCTCTCTACATCTCTTTTTTTTTAAGCACACATATACCAAATGGTTGTGTATGTGTGCGTTTCATGACTAGGTTGATCTATAACAGCTCTGACCCAGCGGGTGCCTGTAGACTCTTGTGTAAGGTACAATCATGTGGTTGACTGAGTAAAGGACCAGGGTTTCTTGGAAGTGGGTCACATCAAAGTCAGTTAGAATATGACACAGAGTGACCCCAGTGGGGAGCGTTAGTGATGTCAATGGTATGACGGACAGTTCGACCACCACTCCTCCGACTCTCACTCTTTAACTTTGTATCTCTCTCTCTCTCTCTCTCTGTTTGTACTTTGGAAGCATATGGCATCAGACCATGCTTCTGCTGGGAGAATGGGACTGTGTCTATGCTGCGTTGTCAACTAAACTCCCGTGCTGTGCTACAGTTTTGACAACTTTATAGAGATAGATGTTTATGGCTATTGATTTACCATGGAGAGACTTCCATACTGTGCACTTACAGAGATGTGGTTGGAGATATTGTTCATAGTATATAAACCAAAAAAACCGTTACATTTACAATCTTTACAACAAGTGCACTTTGCACAGCTTACATCATTTTCGTTTTACAACAGCATAGAGAATATCATTTGATATAGACTGGAGATGTAGTCGTGCAAGCCCACATTTCATCTATGTCAGCCTGTCTTTGTGCCTGTCCTATCCTAATCCCTCTGCCTGTCCATCTGTTAATTCCAGGCCTTCTCCAGTATGGTAGGAATTGGTCCGCCATCGCCAAGATGGTGGGATCAAAAACCGTGTCACAGTGCAAGAACTTCTACTTCAATTACAAGAAGCGGCAGAAACTGGATGAGATTCTGCAGCAGCATAAAATGAAATCGGTAAGCATGGGGGAAGTTTGTGAGCCCTAGTTGCTCCATGTGATGCTGACAAAGTGAAGTCATTCACGCTTTTTGTGCATGCCCAAGCTATAAGATTGTTTCTGTTTCTCTTCTGCATCTGAGGATCTTTGTTCCCAGGGCTGTTTTGTTTAGTGTGTGTTTGTTTTGACCCAGGAGAAGGAGAGAAAGGCCCGTCGTAGGGGCAAATCCCTGCAGAATGAGGAGGCCAGTGCCCCATATACAGCAGAGGAGGAGGAGATGGAGGGTTCAGGAGCAAGCGGCAATGAAGAGGAGGCCCCTGAAGATGGAGAAGGTACACCACTCCCAAGAGCTACACACATGCTAATATGCTTCTATGTTCCCTGCATTTATCAATTGGGGAGTTTATCTTTTTGATTATAATGAATCTTTAACTTTTTAAAATAGTTGCTGATTAAAAAATTGTTATGTGTATCAGCATTTAATTATGTAAGACGATCAAAATCATGCTTGTTGCTGTGAATTTTTTTTTGTCAAATGCACTGAGTAAATCGAAATGGATGCCTTTTAACAGGGCTAGCTAGTATGTAGATTCCCTGGACACCTATAGAATTTAAGGCAATCCAATTCAGCAGATCAGTCACAAATTCTACCTTTACAAAGCTTATAATGGCCAGTTTTTGGTAAAAGTTTCAGAGAGGTGTTACTTCAACTCTATGTTTGTTATGGAAGACGTAGTTAGTCGTGGTGTCGTGCTGGTCTGCACTGTATTGAGTTTTTCAAATTTTCTTAACCCCTCATGTTTGTAAATGGGGTGGACAAAACATTAAATTGAATTAATACCTTTCTAACAGTGTCAAACAATTGAACATAAATATCTTTGTAAAGGTAGAAGTTATTCCTGAGTGTATATTCTGCAGGTATACTCAAAGTTGCCACTGAGTGTATTTAATGTAATTTAACAGTGAAACTCTTTGACTAGCTGTGTTAGCTTGAAGAATCATGTTCTGCAATGACAAACCTAAAAGTATCTTAAAAATCCTGCTGTAGATAGAAGTATACTGTGTAGACTCCACTTCCACAATAGCACGCTGAAGCCCCGGGGGATTTTGTCCATCATCCCAATTAGTTTTGTGTTCCTCCTTATTGTACAGTGAAACCTGATTAGAAAGAAGACTGGCACTTTGAAGAATCTTGTTTAGCAGAAAGAGATTGCGAAAAGATGGAAGAAAAGAGGACAAGGAGATATAACAAGATTTACAGTATAAGCCCAGTCTTGTCTTCTCATCTGTGTTTCCTTTTGTCCTGCCAGGTGGAGCCAACAACAGCTCTGACACAGAGAGCTTGCCCTCGCCACACTCATCAGAGGACAGCAAGGCTAAGGAGGAAGGCTCAAGCAGGTCAAAGGCCAACTCCAACACCGGGGACAAGGAGGCAACTGGGTCAGACATGGGCCAGGCAGGGGATGAGAAACCTCTTGTCAAGGAAGATGCAGACTCAGTCATCAAGCAGGAGATAAAGACTGAGTCAGGGGAGCCCCACAAAGAGCAGTTGCTGCCAACACCACCCAGCGATGCCACAGATAAAAAACCTCCTACAGCAGAGACGGAGGACGTCAAAAGCTCTAGCAAGAGCTCCAAGAAGGACCACGGGGCCAAAACAGGCTCCCATGGGGACAGTGACTCTAGTGCCACTTGCAGCGCTGATGAAGTGGAGGAGACAGACAACACAGATAAGAGCAGGTAAGAACTCCGAGCAAGTGGAAATTTGATTGTATTTCCTCAAAAAATGATTCCCCATTTACTTTTACCAAAAATATTATACTCACCTGTTCCTTTTTTGTTTTATCGATGACGTCATTGGGCCTGTTTAAGATTATTAGTGTCAAAGGGCTTCTGGTGTTTGAGCAGTGGTTTACTGGGTGTCCTACTTCTTTCGTCTACCACAGCAGACATAAAGCAGCGAGAGTTTTCAAGTGTTATTAGTTGCCTAGCTACACTGTACAGTAGTGAAGCAGTATTTGGCAAGCCACTTATGTGTACACCACAGGTTGCTCTTTTCTATCAACCAGAGATTTTATTTGCACTTTGTATGAATGAGAATATATACTTAACCTGTGTGTGTGTGTGTGTGTGTGTGTGTGTGTGTGTGTCTATATATACATACACACACACACACACACGCGCACACACACATACATACATATATTTTACACACGTGTGTGTCTGTGAATGAGGCCACAAGAAATGGGTGTCAAAGTGCGTGGGAGGAGTGATTAGTCCTGTTTGCACGGTATTTGTTCAATTTTTTCCATGACAGCAGACTGCATGTACTGGCAGAGCCAAGGGAAACGCTGCCCTCTCTGCCAAAGCAAACAATGGGAGTGAGTGTGTGTGTGTGTGTGTGTGTGCGTGTGTGTACACACTTTTGTGTTGTGCATCAAAGTGTGAGTGCGTGTGTGTACACACTTTTGTGTTGTGCATCAAAGTGTGAGTGTGTGTCTGTGATTCAGACTATGTTGTGTGCTTTCGACAGATGTGCGAGACATGGATATGGATTTTTACTTGCAATTCATTTCCACAGTCTCTGGCTCTGTCAACGCACATCCTATAGATATAGAGATATAGATGTAGATATAGATATATAGATATATATATATATAGATAGATAGATAGATATAGATATATAGAGATAGAGATATATATACACCCCCCACACACACCCTATTTCTGCTGTTCTGCATCTTTTGAATACTTAAATACTTTGTTTAGTGAGTGAGGCATTGTGATCGTGCCTCTGTCTCCTGGGTGAATGGGTAGGCTGAAATGGCATGTGGGATGGAAACATAATCAGAACCTCTGCCCTCTTTAAGGTGTTTTCTTTTTCTCCTAGATTTTTTAAAATTCACATCAGAATAAAAGATGTGTTTGGGCTCAAGTGGGTAAAGCCAATAAGAGAACGCACTAACTTATTTCTGTGTGTGTGTGTGTGTGTGTGTGTGTGTGTGTGTGTGTAGAATGACTTCTCCACGGCCAAGCCTACTGAACTACACTCATGATGGGGTTATATCCTCCCCACTGCAGAAGCCCATGGACCTGAAACAGCTCAAACAGAGGGCTGCTGCAATACCACCTATTGTGAGTCACTAGTCAAAATTTTTTGTGTGTTTTTCACATTTTCACACAACAGCGAGGTGAAGAGCATCTAAGCTTTTTCAACCTTGGAAAACTTCTTTGACCTAGGTAGTGTTTTGTAACCGAAAATTGATTTGCCCAGCTCGCACAAACTAACACATACACACTTTCATTGCAGTGGTATCAACGCTATCCCTGTCTCTCTGCTTACAGAGATAACAGTATAGCAGGTGAAATAGTTAAGTCATATTTGTACAAGATAAGCCAGCCAGATGGAGGATGATGGGAGAGATTGCTTTGTGGAGATGAAATTAGATCCTGGGCATTAGGGAAACTTTATCTTACAAGAAACAAGAGATGTTTATTAGCTATCATGTTTATCAGATACTGTATGTGGCTAACCATATGTCAAACACCAGGTAGGGGTGTTATGTGTGTGGTGTGATTGCGACTTTTTTCTTTTCCTCTCATCCTGTGTGTAGATGCCAGAGGCCTCCATGCAGGGCAGTCAGCGGAGCGGGGGCAAGGCAGGGCTGCCCCCCCATGCCCTGGCACTGTACCAGCAACAGATCACCATGGCTCATGGAGAGTCCTCTCAGGAGGTCAAACAGCAACAACAGCAGCAGCTTTCAGGCCAGCTAGGCAAACAGCAGCCTTATACCTCGCAGGCAGAAAGAGACAGGGAGGCTCTTCACAGCAGCAGCCCTCGTATTCGCCCACGCAGCCCCTCCACCAGCGACAAGGATGGTACGCACACCTACATCATGACTGAAATTTACCTTTGTTGCTTATGGGCTCAAGTAGCTGATAAATCCTTCAGTCACATCATCATTATGTCGCCAGATAGATAGTATTTAGAGTAATATAGGGTGTTTTGTAAGCTACTAAAGTTACAAATGTAGGAACCCTTGGCACAATTCCCAGCATTTGTCTCATATCAATCTCCCCTTCCGTCTTTTCCCATGCCATCATTTTCATTCTGTATGTTTCCTAGTATTACTCTTCTGCAGGCACTATGTATAACATGGTACACTGCTTATGTTTTTATCAATATTAAAATGTGTAGGATACATGGGTTTATGGAAACAAGATTACACTGTAAATGAGGAATAATGAAATGATACAAAATGGAGGTTAATGAAAGTGCTGCATATTATGCAGTTTTAGTAGCATTTGATCTAGTTTCGCTTATCTGGTCCTTGCTGTGTGCTCTAACCTTGAGTCTTTGTTCTCCAGTGCTTAGGGTATTGAAGTGTTTCTGGGACACTCGTGGTGAGGGAGCTGATAAATGATCTGGTATTGCTATTGACCCAGAAGGGAATATAGTCTAGTTCAGTGCACTTACTGTGAGCTTGTGGAATGTGAATCTCTGAAAGCACAGTGTAAGACTTTTAGCAACTGTCCAGACAAAGACAGGTCTTTTATAACCAACTGGGCACAGCAGCTGTGGACTCAAATGTATGGCAACCACTTTTTAATGAATTTTTAGAAAAGAAAAGGCTTAAAAAGCTCTTCACACTGTGGCTGCCACAGGGGCAGGTGTATACATATGTACAGGCAACATCGTAGCTACTATTTACTAGCATTTGGTTGTTGGTGAATACAAAAGTCACACCATGTGGTAATAGTAGTGAAGTGTATATGTAGTTAGTATATTTTTTTTTTTGTGTGAGAGAGAAGAATTCTGTGAGGATGCGATGATCTGTGGTGTGTTTGTGTCCCTTCAGAGCTGGAAGGCAACGAGAGGTGGTTACTGACCCTCCTGCAGGGATTAAGTAGGTTCACCCCTTGCCACACCATTCCCTTTTTAATTACACCTTAACCACACTGCAGGGTGATCACCTCCTCTGCTGGATTTTACTGTGTGTACTTTACAATAAATATTAGCAGTGGCTTGTTGTATATGTTGGCGTATCAATCATCAGTGGTGATATCGCTGGGAAGTGGCATGAGGGCTTCTATGTGCTCATGGACGACAATGATGGCGATGTGAGCGGCAGCTAAAGGACAGCTTAGTGGAGGTCTATCTGAGTGCCGTGCTTTGGTCCTGACTCTGTTTTTCTGTTGTTGTTGTTACAGAAAAGTCCCGGGCTTTCTCTCCGCATGGTGAAGCCAAGAAGCAGGCACTGGGCCCTGATGATCTGAGGACGTCCAACTTGGGTCGGCCAGTTCTCTCCCCCTACCCCATGTCCCCGCGAGACATGGCCAAGATCAGTCATGACCAGCACCTGCTCCACTTCAACTGTGAGTCCTCCTCTCAACCCCTCAGTTGCAATATGTTTTGTATATTGTATTATGGAACTTTGAACAAAACCTCTACTTCTTCATGCTAAAATACCATTTAAAAACCCCCTGCCAAAATTCAAACAGTCAAATCTTAATCTCATAATCTCTACTGCCTTACAGCTTTCCAACAAGCAGGCCACCCGTCACTATCTAGTCTGCCACAGGACAGTGGTAGGCTAGCAGCAGTGAGGCCCCTCACGATGCCGGACCCACCGCCACTCATTTCCTCCACCAAACCAGGAGGCTCCATCACACAGGTATAGCACCACACAAATCATGCACATGTACAAAAATCATTTTAAAATTTGTTCATTCAAAATTCAAATTTTTTTTTTTTTTTTTTTTTCTCTATATAATCTTAGTAGCAAACTTAAGTGTTCGCTATATAGAATCCGATAAATGTATTGTGCAAGAGCAGTGATACTGTATGTCATCATTATAACCAAATACTTTTCAGGGCACCCCTGTGCAGTTGCACAGCCCAGCTCATGGGTTGGACCACGGGAAGATGCCCCCCACACAGATGGGGTTGTCTTGGATGGACCAGAGGAAAGTGGGTAAGTTGCATTGTCGGGAGGAACTAGTGTACCTGTTGAGATGTTCTTCTAACCTCTCAATGTCCATCACAACCGTTATTGAGGTCTGATCAGATCTGATCTGTTGCATCACTATAGACACGTCTTTCTCATTACCATCTCTCTTTCCAAAACTGTCATGCACTATACAGGAGGTCCTTTCCCCATGGTAAAGCAGGAACAGTTGTCCCCTCGCAGCTCCTCCTCCCAAGCTGACAACCTGTCGACCCAGGGAACACCTCATGATAGTGCTGCTGGACGTGGTGGGTGGTACACCTTTTCTTCTCTTCTATTTAATTTACATATACAATAAAGTGGTGTTGGTGCTTTGTTTCAGTATTTTCCCTTGCCCTGTGTAGTGGGTAAAGAGTGATACCAATGCAGTTTATTCAGACTCACTCTTTCCAAGTTCATTACATCATCATTCCTTTTTTGACATCAATCAAGATGCCATATACCCTTGAATAACAAAGTCAAATCATGAGGTTTTCCACATGTTTTGTTCAGCAACGTCATGCTGAAAAGATTTACCTCCTCAGCATGACAGTGCCCTGAGGCACAGAGCGAGGACCACACTGGAGTGACTTTGGGACAAGTCTCTGAATGTACTTGAGTGGCCTAGGCTAGACTTAAATCTCAATTGGAAATCGGTGGGGAGATGAGTTCACTGAAGCTCATCTAATCTGACAGAGCTTGAGAGGATGTGAGGAATGGGAGAAACTGCCCAAATCCATGTGTGCAAAGCTGGTAGATTACTGCCAGTGGTGCCTAAACATGTCAGTTTTCCTTTTTAATATAAATTTGGAAAAAGTAATAAAGCTATGCTTTTACTTGAATATCAGTAGTTACAGTGTTTAGACTAATAATTTGAATTATAAAGTATACTGCAAATACATACAAGCAAAAAAAAAGCATTGATTGAAACAACCTGTAGCATTTGCTTTGGTTGCAGCCGTGCTCACAGGCTTCTTGGCAAACCTTTATTCCCAAGGATTGTTTCCACATTTTGTTCCACTTAACCTACTCTTTATATTGCTTTTCTTTCTCACTATCTTTACAGCTTCTATTCCAGCTGTTCAGGGTGGTAGTATCACTAAGGGCATCCCAGGGACCAGAATGCATCCAGATTCCTCAATCTCCTACCGAGGGGGCTCCATTACTCAGGTGAGCTCAGTCCACCAAATCAAGTTTTTTACTCTCTCTATGTTGATCCCAGTGGAGATTTGTCGTTGATTACTGTGATTTTGTTTTTTTTTTCTGCATCACAAAGCTGCCCAGTGTATATTTGATCTAGAGTAGACCCACATTATAATTAGTTAAGTCAATCCAATTTTGATATGTTATGCTTGCTGTTTCCCTTTTTAAAATACTCTGAGGCTGCCGGTCTTATGATGGAAAACTGGTGTAATCCACAGATAATACCCTACTACGAATTTACTGTGACAGTAGCAGAATCTCCCGTGTGTGCCTTTTGTTATCACTGTGTTGGGTGCAGCAATCCTGATGTGATTGCGTTATGAATAATCTGCTGACAGTGTTCAAGTTTGAGTAGTGTATTACGACAGACAACTTGCAAACAGTTCTCTTCCCCTTTATTTGGAGAACCTCTGAACAACCTTTGAAAGACATTTCAGATAAGTCTGTTTAGAAATTAACCGCTGTAAATGAGCCAATCTGCAGGGTTGTTATAATAAGTAAGACGATATTTGGCCCGCTGATTCCCCTCAGATTGTTGTGCTGGAGCTGCACACTCAGGTTAATGTTATTTGCTTTGTCTAGAGGTTGATGGACATAAATAGTGAACTGAAACTGACTCTATGTTAAACTGTGTTAAGGTTCATGATAGTAGCAGCTTATACAGATGGTACACAGACAACTCACACATTATTTTTCTTTCTTATGGTTAGTAATGCTGTAATATGGCCCCTGCCCACACCGTTTAAAGCCACTACCATCAAACTAGCAGCCTTCGTGTTACTGGGCTTTAATTTGTGTACTTACGATGAAAGAGAAAACAGCAGAGCTGTTCAGACGTCATGAGACAAGCGAAGTGCTGTGGCTGCTGGATTTCCCTGCTGCTGTGACATAACCACAGCTCTGAGTGGCCCTGTCACCCTAGCAACAGGTACACACTGTACCGAGTCTGTTCCCTCTTTTATTTATATATTTACTCTGGCTAAACGCAGTCATTGATATGACCACTGTAATATCACATCCAGCTGACATGCAAGAGAAAATGCGTGTTGTGGGGGCTGTTATCCACCACGACCACCCCCACACCCCCCGCAACACAGAACCATACTAGTCTGCACCTTCAGCAGTGTTTTTCTTGGAAAAGCTGCAATCAACAGACAAGAAATGTGATCTCGGGTACTACTGTGTCTCCTACTCAGCCATCCACCCCCGCTCTCAAGCTATGTAGAAATATGAGTCATACTCGAGTGCGAGTGATGTGACTCAATGTTTTAACACAGCTGCCTGTTGTCATCTACTGTTGCCAAATTGTTGCACCTCCGCTTCTTCAGGGAGTACTACTTTGTTTTTCACAGCTGTGTTTTTTTTTTTTTTGTGTGTGTTTGTTTGTTTTTATTTTTATTTGGATCCCTATCATTGGTCACCATTGTAACAAACAAAGACTCTTGCCAATTATTGACCTGCACTGTGCCTCATTAGCGACACTTCTAAGCTGTTTTCTAAACAAATTTTTTTAGGGGCCTTTATAACAGACATTAGTTAGTAGGTTGTTTTCATATCATTGGTTGTGGGTTTTAGAATGTCCATCTTATTCACTGTCAAGTTTCACAATAGTGCTTTCCCCCAATAAAGGCTATTAAGGCGATTTAACAGAAGTGATGAGGCAGAGTAGTTTGACAGAAACAAAGCTTGAAAATGACGCCTCCTCGCTACAATTTGTCGTATAAAAGTCATAATCACATTTTGACTTTTCTTTAAGAGGAACACTGGTGATGAAGTGCAGGTATCATGTCTCCTGTCCCCGCCACAGGGCACGCCGGCTGATGTGCTGTATAAGGGAACCATAACCCGTCTGATCACAGAGGACAGTGCCAGTCGAGCTGAGAGGGAGCGGGATGAGGCACTGTCTAAAGGCCATGTGGTCTATGAGGGCATCAGTGGACACATTCTCACATATGACCGTGAGTAAATCAGCTTGGCTGCAATATATTTTATACCATGGCCAACAATTACATTAATTTTGAGAAAGATCTGGCACAAAGCCCATCAAATAAAATGGTTTCCATTGAGTTAAATTTGAAAGCGCTATACTTCATCTTGAGTCATTCCTGCAAATTGTTAGATCTCATTGAGTACTATTTCTAAACTAAGAGGTATTGTTATTGTTGCTCTAATTATAGTAACATCTTTGTCATTTGTAGGCCCAGCTTCTCAGACCCCTAAAGAGGAGGGCCGAGGCCCCGGGCAGCCTGGGGAAATTCTAGGCCTGAAGCGTCCTTATGACGTTATGGAGGGAGGCATTTCTAGAGGACTGCCTATGAGGGATTCACTGTCTGCCGCCAACTGTGAAGGTAACTTAACCCTCTGTCACTCTCACAAAGGCTTGCTGGATATAATCCTGTTTGACCCTTGTTTAATCACATTCAACTCTCGTTATTGATAAAATAATTTACCAGTCTTAGTCTTACATCTCACTACTCCTCCCCCTCTACCTCAGGTCTGATTGGTCGAGCCATGCCTCATGATAGGGACAGTCCGCACCACACACCTTACAAGGACACTCATCCCAGCCGTGGTTCCATCTCACAAGGTAGGTTGACGCATCAATATAAAATAATTTTCCCACTGTGCTGTGTTTCTGGTAAAAACTTTAACAACGTAATTATGTCTAAATCTTATCTCTTCCTGCTGGATGTACCTTAGAGAAGAATCTGACATTGTTTTTCCAATCACAGTTGAGGGGGTGAAGCACGCAGTCTTATAAGCCTTGCAGATCAAATTGACACAATAGGACTGAAAGTCTTAAAGAAGTTACAACAGATTAAATCTTTAAACTGAATGTAAATGTATCTGCTTACAAGATAATGCTGTTTAATGTTGTCTGTCATCTCTGTTTGCATTCTCTGTGTTTTTCCTGAAGGTACTCGCTCACTGTGCACTTACTTCATCAGACTGTACTCTCAGTGCTCACTCTACAGTGAAAGATAGCTTTTCTTTTGCTTTTTCCCTTTCAAGAAACAGATTGTGCCAGCTTACCAGATCTCACCCGCTGGCAGGAGTACTTTCATGTTGATATTCATATTTATCTATGTGATAGCAGTAAAGCCAGATAACCATCTTGTATCATCTTCAGAGATAATAGTGGATGACACTGCTCTCAGAACAGCTACTGGCTGATCTAATATAATCTTATCAGAACCTTTCTTCGTGTTTCTCCGTGCCCTGCTGTCTAAATTATTAAGAAAAAAATAAGACTGACAAGTTCTTATGATTTCAGGTATTCCGCGTCATCTGGACCCTCAGGATGGCTACCTGAGGAGGGAGGCTAAGCAGATGAAGAGAGAATCCTCCCCACCCCGTGGGCCCAGTTCACTTTCTGACCCAATGAAGGGCAGAGAGGGTATGGTGCCCACGGTGAAGGAGGCTGGGCGCTCCATCCACCTCATTCCCAGGGAGGAACTCAGACAGCCTGGCAAGGAGGGCATCATAGCACAGGTAAACACACGCTAACAACACATGCAGAGGCTTTCCAACCCCTAATGTTTGGCCATCTCCACATTGACTTCATTAATTCTGCTGTGTTTCTCTTCAGGGAACACCCATGAAGCAGGAAGCAGCTGGTTCTGGGAAACGTCATGATGTCCGCTCCATCATAGCCAGTTCACCGCGCTCCTACCACAATACACCGTCCCACCTGGAGATGCGTGCTGAGAGGGGCCGCTACGAAGAGGCACCGAAAGGGCGGCCCAGTGCAGTGGTCAGTACAGCGAGCCCTATAGCCCGTTCCTCTCCCCTTACACTGGGGTCAGAGCAGGGAAGCAAGGCCCATCATAGTCCAGTGGGCTACGATGACAAAGCTGGCTTAAGGACCACTTACCCTGGGCCCTCGCATCGTGGCTCCCCTCTGTCCAGGGAAGCGAGCCAAAGGCAGCATGATGGTGGGTATATCACATACAGTCAAAACAGTTGTTTTTGTAATGTTACAAAAAGGGCTTGATTCTTGCTAACAAGACCGTACATGAAATTCTTGTGTTTCCTTGTTTTAACTCCAGGTTCCAGTAAGAATCAGCCCCAGGAGCGTAAAGCCACACCGACCCCTAGGGAAATGAGTGCCACCAAATCACCACTCCAGGGTGTTGCGGATCAACAAACCTATGAGCGTCTGCTGCAGGGTCTCGGAGCAGACGTGTACCGTCAAATCCCCTTGGCCTTCGATCCTGCAACGCTGCCCCGTGGCATCCCCATTGACCCAGGTACAGCCACAGTCAAGTTAGATTGAAAAAAATATCGCAACATGTTAGCCTTTTCCTGTGGAAACTCTTATTTTTTTTTCTACGTGTGAGGATCTTGAAATCCAGCTGTTTTCAGTTATTCTGAGGTTGGGTAGAGCATTGCTGGGAGTTATGTGAGGTCACCAAATGTTCTAATAATAACCATAAAGGCCTATTGTAAGCTGCATCACAAAATACACCCTTGCCTTTTATTGAGACCTTTGTGTTGGTGCCGAGAGAGTGCCAAAAAAGAAACTGGGGAAAAAAAAATGTATTTCATCCTCTTTGTTTTACTGGAGGGCCTGTTAGTCTGAACACAGCCTGACAGGTGAAACTACTCAAAGAAATATAAGTGAAAACATCTGTATAGCCTATAATGATTTTCATTTGTTGTTTAGTCCAATATGAATGACAGACATATCTTGACAGATATTTTCAACTCTTCATACACAGCGGCATACTACTTGCCTCGCCACCTAGCTCCCAACCCGGCATACCCTCATCCCTACCCCTACCTCATCCGTGGCTTTCCTGACACTGCAGCCCTGGAGAACCGCCAGACGCTGCTCAATGACTACATCACCTCCCAGCAGATGCACCAGTGGCCTGCAGCTGCAGCCATGGCCGCCCAGCGCTCAGACCTGCTGAGGGGCCTTGCTCCACGAGACCAGCCCCTTCCTCTGTCCTACTCTGCAGCCCCACGTGGTAAGGCTAACCGACATTCGCTTTTACTCATATTTGTCTTACAGTGTGTTCACAATGGATTTTCAAGATGTTTGGCAACAGAGGCATTGTAAACTCTGCCAGCACAGACATCATGTATGCTTTACCTAGAGATGGAGCTTGCTGAAAGCAGCAGGGCTCATGTTGCCTGGATTTCATTCAATAATATAATCATCTATCTCTTCATGGCCTACTTAACCTTGTCCATCACACTGCAACTCAGGTGGATGATGTGTTCACAAGAATTTCTGTATAATTGTATAATTTTCTTCAAAAAGGTTCTAAACTTTGATGAATTTAGTTTTAGATATATTGAATAAATTTAAAGCCATTAATAGACATTGTTGTATTTTTTGTTACTTGGATCTGAATTTTATCTTAAGATGCATGTCGCTTGCCGAGCTTTGGTGGTATTTGTCACACAAGTTGTGTGCCATCAGCAGGTGTGCTGCATCAAGCAGCAGTTAAGGTAAAGTTAATTAGTAGTTAATTAGAGAAGGAAACATTATGGTTATCTGACTATCTAGACTAAGACTTGCCTATTATTCAGTCCATTATTTAGTTTTTTGTAAAATTGATTTTATGATATTTATTTCAAAGACATCATGTTAATGTTTTCCTCACTTTATAACATTCCCCATAAAACCTGAAATTGTTGCTTTCCTAATGACAATAAGGCAGTTTGCTGTTGGATTTGAATAATATCTTGTAATGTGGACCAATATGAGAACGCAGTGTAAGGCTTTATTTATCTGTTATCCTCTAGACCAAAACACATCTGGACCAGCTATTACAGTTTTCTTTACCCTACTCTTCTTTCTGTCCTCTAGGGATCATCGATCTTTCTCAGGTGCCACACTTACCTGTCCTGGTCCCTCCCTCTGCAGGGGCAGCCGGCTCCCCAATGGATCGTATCACCTACATCCCCGGGGGAAGCACCACCTTCCCTGGCAGGCCTTACACCACGTCTCCCATCTCACCTGGTACATTTCAATTCACACAAGCAAATTCAACTAGAGATTAAATATGTTGCACTCTTTTTTATTTTTTTATTTTTCCCTATTTGCCTTTTTCTATACAGTTGGGTCTTCACACATGAACAAGATGCAAGGCACATCTTCATCCTCAGAGCGCGAGCGTGAAAGAGACCGTGAACGTGACAGGGAGAGGGACCGGGAGAGAGACCGAGAGCGGGAGAGAGAGAGGGAGCGTGAACGGGACCGGGAGAGAGAACGTGAAAGAGAACGGGAGAGAGACCGTGAAAGGGAAAGGGACCGGGACAGAGAGAGAGACAGAGACCGGGAGCGTGACCGAGAAAAAGGCGGGTCTCTTGGAAATGTGGAGCATGCCCCCATCTGGCGACCAGGTGTGGAGCCGAGAGTGTTTTTCATTTTTATCTACAAGTTAAAAGTAACATACTGGAAGCACAAATGTGCTTGAGGATATATATATTTGTGAAATAAAATGAATGTATGTGCCTCTCAGGTACAGAACACAGCTTGGCAAGCAGCAGCAGTGGCGTGAGACCTTCTTCCCAACCATACAGTCACCAGCACTCCCCGGTGTCCCCTCGCACCCAGGAGAACGTGCAGCAGAGGCCGAGTGTCCTGCACAACACCGGGGGCAAGAGTCTTTCTGTCAGCGAACACTCCAGCTCATCTGTGTTTCGGTAAGCTACATTTTGGTTCTGCTTTTATGAGGACAGCACTGGATCCTTTCCAGAGCTCATTTCTCATAAGTGTTCACAGCAAAGAGAACATTTTGATTGTCTTGTTTACTAAGTGTGTTTTGTCTGGCCTGCCAGGTCCATGTCCTCAGGGCAAGCCCGCTACCAAGGTTACCCTGGCCACCTCCAAAGGACAGGTGTGCCCCCTGAGGCCTACCCACCTGCCATGGACTCAAGTGTAGCCAAAGAGCAGAGTCGCGATGGAGGCAAAAACAGGGGAAGTCTACCCAAGCACGTGCAGGACCAACACGGGCCCTCGAGTAAATCTGACCCCAAGCTATCCAGCCCCAGCCCAGGAGGAATGTACCCAGGTTCCTATCCCTCTGCCTCAGGCCGGCCGCAACACCTGCTGCCTCCCCAGTCGGATAACCCACCTGGCCGTGGGGAATGCGGTACACCTAGTAGGGAAAAGACTCAAAACAAACCGATGTCCATTCAGGAACAAGAGCTCCGAGCACTCGGTAAGACCACCATGACTGCGGCCAACTTCATAAACGCGATTATTATGCGTCAAATTTCTTGTGAAACGGGGATGCCAGAGACGGGCTCGGTTGTTGCCAGCAGCGCCACTGATGGTAAGACGCTCTGGATCCCAGGGTCCCCCTCATCACCCAGACCCTCCCCGTCAGTCTGTGGCCTATTGCACGCTGTGGTGGTTGGCATTATCAAATCAGCCCAATTCATTTACATTTATTTTTTTCCTTCAATTCTATACTTTTTTGCTTTTCTCCAGTTTTATTATTAGTTTTTCTTTTCAGACTTAAAGACCACCAAGGGTGCCCTCTGGAAAACCAAACCTCTAGCTTGTCCTATGGCACAGGCTAAGAGTCAAAATTAAGACTGCTGAGAAGTCAGTGGAGGCTATATCCTTGCCAAAGCCAGCTACTTATCTGGCCAGTGATAATCCGGTGGTGGTAACTGAGAGGCCTCCTGTGGGAAATTAGAAGACGACTGTTTATTCAACCAAGGTGGTAACTCATGCGTCTAACCTAGCAACCCGCTGGATCACTACTGGCTTGGCTTAATAACGCTCATTTTTCAAGAGTTCATGATGGACATAGCTAACGAGTGAGCCATCTCGCTTCCCTCTCATCTCTGTTTACAGTCTCACACGCGCAGTACTGAATGCCCGATCAGTACTGCACATGCACGGATCGGGTAGCGACCCCTCGGCGTGCTAGTAACTAGACTCAGGAGCTATTGACCAGCCACTTGATGGTCCAGTGGGTTGCTACATTAGATGCATGAGTTTCCACCTTGGTCAAATGAATAGTCAGCTTTTAATTTCCCACCACAGGTGCCTCGGTTACCAGCGGAGGCTTATTATTAGCCCAGATCAGTAGCTGGCTTCGGCAAGGATATAGCCTCAGCCCACTTCTCAGTAGTCATCATTTTGACCCTTACCCTGCGCCATACCCTGTCCAAAATTGGGCCTGACTTGCTGAGATTAAATGAGAAAAAGCAGTTGACAAACCCTGATAGAGCATTGATAAAACATTAAATGGCTAACAATTTTCTATCAAGAAGATCCTAGGTGTCCTTTAAGGTGTCATTTTAAAGTAAAGCTAAAGCTGGTGGGATATTAAGGCAGAACATCCTTTGCTGCTTATTTTCATTTTCTTTTCGTAGAGGATGTGACTAGAATTTAACATGTGGCACCCCTCCTCCCTCCCATTCGGCTGCTTACTTTAAACAGAATATTTCACCACATGCAAGTGGGCATGACAAGAATATTTTACACACTTGAAAAGGCATTTCACCGCAGGAGGCTTTTATATCCCACGTTAAATGAGACTGCCTGTAATTCAAACAGTTTGACTTTATACATGCAGTGGCTCTACTTCACTACTGCATGTATTATGAGGCACTCGTAGACCTATCTGAAACACATTGAGCTGGAGCACTACTTTGGACAATGACCACATGTAACCCAGATGACTTAAAGAGAATAGGGAATTTGTGTGACAGTCCCTTTCATTAATGTCATTGAAAGCCTTACCAACCACCAAACTGAATCCCTGGGGTCCCGGAGAGCAGCGCCGTTGCACAGGAGGAGGGTGGGAAAGGGGAAAGACATGGAAAAAGACTCAGCCATCCAGGGGGGAGGGCGGGCTGCAGCTTCTGCCCCCCGAAAATCTCTGCATGTTCCTATTTATGGCTCACTGTAATTTTTTTTGTTTATTTTTTTTTCCACACATGCCAAACGCTCAACACATTTCTTTCAATCAAGCCTCTGGGAGTTTGTCCGTCATTTGGAATGTGATTTTGTTTTGATGTTTTCCGCTTGTAGAGCAATGTGTCACATCTGTATATATATTGCAAGCCTGTAGGGCAAGTAACAACTGCATGCTGAGTTCAATTGAGTGTTGTGGGTCAAAAAAACCCTGTATGTACAGAAGGCAACTGAAGCATGCTTGTCAAAACAGACAAGATTGCTAGGCAGACCTATTTATAGGCCATCATCACCTTGCTGTTGGCATGCATTCACAAACTAGTACCACACAGAGAATGGCAAGCTATTGTAAGCTGTTGTTGAAATGAACCCAGAGTCTCTGCTGTTGTTGCTAACTAACAACAGAAAACAGCATCCTGTCCCTCTGAGGGACTCGTCCTCTCAGGAGTCCATACAGTCAATCTTGCCCCCTGCACTCAACTTACATCATCCTCTCCTGAGATAAATACTGTAGTGCAAGTGTTGTGTAAGAAAACACATGAGAGACGTGACGCACAAGGGAAAATCTTCAAATTGGTTCATAGGCTCCCACAATGGTTCAACAATGATTTCATATATTTATGGATAACCATGAATGGGTCTATTCAAGTTCAGTTTTGTATTCTAAGTATTCATAGCAGGCAGTAATGCATTTTAATTCTTCTTGTCTATAAGGCAATACCTTTTTTTTTCTACCTTTTTTTTTTTTTTTTTTAAGTACATCCGTTACAAAGTGATGTTCTGTGACTTCTTCATTTGTGAGTCACTGATGCAAAATCAGTCAATTTTAGCATCATTTCTGGTCAGCGTTATGCTTGTTAGGTCTGTATGCAAAGAGTACATTATAAATAAATAAGAGATCTAGAGTAGTTTGTCACACACACTGTCATATAGTATTTTTGTAGGAACGCTTACTCTTTGAGCTTCATGTGCAGATGCTCCATGAAATGTTTAAAGGGCAAATCCTCCTCAAGTCTTGATGGATGGACAGACAGTTCTGAATTATGCATGATTTCCATTAGCACATTTTAGAGATCTTGAATTGTGTCACCATGGACTAAAAAACTAAACTAACTCTTACCCCTGTGTGGATGTAATTTTTGCCTGTGCGTGCGTGCGTGTGTGTGTGTGTGTGTGTGTACACGTGTGTCTGTTCTTTGGATTTGAATCTCAGCTCAACAGAAGATGGAGCCACACGGCCTGTACCGTCCTCCATCTGAAGAGAGGCTGTCTCCAGGCCAACAGCCCCCGTCCCCATGTGTTAAAAGCAGCCAGAGGGTGGTCACCCTGGCACAGCACATCAGTGTAAGTTCACTCAACCACTGCAATACAAATGGCAAAAACAGCACAATAACAAAATGGTTGTACCATGTTTTGTAAGTGGTTTTAAAGTGTTGAACAGAAAAGGTATTTTTAAGGAATTGTGATGATTAATGTATGCCAGACAATGTTGTCCCATTTTAAATATGGATATGTCTACTTAAACAGGAGGTGATTACTAAAGACTACACCAGGCAGAGCCAGCAGCAGCAACAAAGCTACCACGGCTCTCCTGTCCTGGACTTGACCCGTCCACCCAGTGCCTCCCAGCCCCCACCCACCTCACAGGAGTCGGCCCAAGGGCCCCGATATCCAGAGTCCCTTAGTGGCGAACGCAACAGAGACCGGTAGGAATCACTGTCAAACATGATCACTCTGGAACAACAGAAGTAGCTGTCAAATGTATTGGGTGGACATTGTCTACTGTTTATGCCTTCACCCTTTGTTACTGGTGTCTATGGTTTAAACATTTCACCAAGGATTTATCGATTTGGATTTATGTACTTCATGCTGTAAATGTACCCGTCTTTGTATTCTCTGCAGGTCTCCTCCTCAGCCTAAGACATCACCTGTCAGCGTTTCAAATGATGGCATTGAACCAGTGTCTCCTGCTGGAGCCATCTCTGAACCTGAAGTCCAGGGAGGGGCTTTTTACCCCAACGAGCAGGGAGAGCAAGGGTAACAGCTCACATTGATGTAGATCTCTATGGAAACAGCTTTCTGCCATTATGTTTAATTGCTTGTATTAACTGAAGTGGGTCAAACTATGTTGTATATGTTCAGGTAATAGCTTGTATAATATTTAGATAGCAGGGCTGCAAGTTATGATATTTCCAATAGTTGTATGTTTAATGATTCAAGGCAGGCAAACATATACAACAATAAGCAGTCTATTGTACATAGACATAAATGACAGCCCCACCTTTAGATGAGATTCACCCTCAGATGATAAATGGTTGAGACATCTGCTCTCACTGGCTGTCCGAGAGGGATGGTGGTAACTAGCAGGTGGGCTCCAGTTATCTGGTATCACACTGCTAAGCCACAAAGTGATGTATTATAGGAGTCACTTGCTGTCCTAATTTTTTAAATGAGTTGGATGAACAGATAATTTATAATTTCATTATCATAGTTGTAGCCCTACAAATAATTGTATCAGAAATGTTGATAATTATGCTGCTTGGAAATGCAAGGTACTGAATTTGTGCAGACCTAATTTCTTTAAAAATAAAAAAATAATTATCCACAGATGATTACATATCAACATTTTGCATCTTAACATCCAAACTACACTAAGTATGTCATGGGAATATCACTGGTCTTGGTGTGTGTGTGTGTGTGTGTGTGTGTGTGTGTGTGTGTGTGTGTGTGTGTGTGTGTGTGTGTGTGTTAACATGGCTCTCCTTTCTCTCCTGCAGGATGGGCTCCCGTTCCCCTCCCAATGCCTCCCAGCCTCCAGCTTTCTTCAGCAAGTTGACTGAGAGCACCTCAGATATTGTGAGGACAAAGAAAGAGGAGATGATCAAGAAGATGACTGTGGTGGGAAATGAGGGTGATTTCAGTAAGTCTGACCTCAGAACAGACATGAGTGCACGACTCAGAATTGTTTTCAAAAGAAAACCGTACATGTGATTTAAAAAAGAGGATTGACTTTTAAAAAAAAAAACGCTGTTCCCACTTTCAGATGCAGGTCAACCCGGAACAGAGATCTTCAATATGCCGGCATCTACAACTGCAGGTAATATTTTTAGATCTCATCAATCATGAAACTGATTTAGGGTCAGAAGGTAGCCTTTCATGACTCTTTTTGTTTGTTGCAGCGCGTGTTTAGTTGTAAAGCATTAGTCCCCCGGTACTTTCCGTCCCTCTCTCCCTCTAACTGGTTTGCCACTCTTTCTTTCACAGGACCTGTGAGTGTCCGCTGCCACCCGGCTCCAGAGACTCCTGGTAACTCAATAGGACTGGAGGCCATTATAAGAAAGGCCTTAATGGGCAACTACGACAATCAGTCTGAGGAACGCTCCCCATCCAACGCTGCTAACCTGATGGGTTCCAGTGTGTCTACTGGTATGCCTGGAGCTGACGGACGTGCCGAGGACTGTTTCTCACAAGGTGCGTCATCCTCAGACACTCACCCCAATATGGTCTTGCATGTACTGTTCCCCAGGGCATTTTTACTTTATTTGCCTCCTTGCCATCAGATTGTACTGACTGATGGCACTTAGCAGTGTCCCCCCCAACACTTGGAAACAGTCTTAATAACATCAGCATCTTGAGCAACAACCTGCCTCAACATCCCCTGCAGTTTACAAAGTAATCAAATCAGGGATTCTGTTTGAGATACAGTCATAGTGAATTCATTGAGAGGATAAATAATGCCTTCTCAACTAGCGTAGGCTATTTGTATTCTCTTTCCATCATCTGCCTCTTCAGTGTCCCCTTTTAAAGCACCTTTTTCTACTTCAATCCACTATATTCAGTTCAGTCTGTATTTTATGATTTGGCTGAAATGCTTATTGACCGTATTTAAACTTGTTACTGCTACTACTGAACTTAAACATTACCTGTTCATTTTTTTTGTCTTCTGTGAAGCCTTTTGTAACAGTATTGACAAACAATTTATAATAGTTCAAGAAAGATACTGAAGGATTGAAGTATCCATTTTGTTATGTGTTTTCATTCACAGTAAGCACGTAACATAAAACAACTCTACTATACTCTTCAACCAAAACTAATGCAGCTCATTAGTTCTTCAGTTATACTTTGTGGGACAACAGGCACAGCAGAATGAGCAGCTCTAAACAGAGCTGGAATTGTTTTTCACAGGATTGTGTTACACTGTAGGTTTAAGCTCTGCCTCCTCTGTTTGCAGGTGGGGGAAAGTCCTCAAAGGGCAGCGGGCGCTCTAATGGGCGTAAGGCCAAATCTCCAGGACCAGGCCTGTCAGGGGGGGAGAGACCGTCCTCTGTGTCCTCTGTCCACTCTGAGGGAGACTGCAACAGACGAACTCCTCTTACCAACCGTGTCTGGGAGGATCGGCCTTCATCCACAGGTATAAAACCTCTTTTAGAGAATGATTGATTCGCTTTTCACTGATTTGACTGAGTTATCTGTTGTAAAATGTCATAAACACATCATAACAACTATATAACTCTGCTTGTTGCAGGTTCAACTCCAACTCCCTTCCCGTGTAACCCATTGATAATGCGTTTCCCCAGCGGGACGGTGTCCGCTCCTTCCCCCTCCTCCGGGCAGCCAGGGGGCCAGGGCCCGGGGTTGGGATCTGGTCAGGGCCGGTCCTGGGGGGAGGAGGAGCCCAAGCCTCTGCTCATGTCTCAGTACGAGACCCTGTCTGACAGCGAGTGACCCGAAAATCTTATCGCACCACAGGACCCGCTAAAAGTCAACCAATTCTGTGCTGCTGCAGCGACACACACACGCATACACACACACACACACACACACACACACACACACACACACACACACACACACACACACACACACACACACACATAGACACACACAGCTCTGCTGAGGCATCTGCAAACCTATCCGCACCATTCCACTCTGCATTTCCTCCATCAGTCGTCAAGCAAGGATCTTGTCGTCCTTCAAACACCTGAGACAAGCAGCAACGAGCTGGAACACTGCTGCTCTGTGTGTGTGTGTGTGTACGTGTGTTTGTGTGTGTTTGCACTTACGTGTTATGCATTCACTCCAGGACTACTCTAAAGGACAAATCACTTCTTTGTTTTTCTTTTTTTCTTTTTTTTTTTTTTTACTTTACTACTTTTCCTCACTGGCCTTATCAATATAGACACATCGACCTGCACCTTTTGGATGCACCGCTCTGATGTGCTGACACTAGTGTGGAAGGGACTCTGGGTTTGTGTCGTTGGTCCGGTCAGAAGCCTGATGACGGCTGCTCTAGTGACAGATTTTGACCGCAGATCTGACCTGAGATCACGTTTCTTCACGGTGAACTCCAGGTGCAAGCGGCCTGTGCACTGCTACCACTACAAGGATACGTGCGAGGAGACAGGAGGAGAATCGACACCTTGTTTTTCTTGTTTTGGTTCTTTCTTTGCTCCTTCTTAAATTCAGTCAGTCCAGTCCTGTGTTTGGAACGTGAGCTGAGACCTTTAGTACATTTTGATGGTGAACTTTTGATGGTGTCATTTGTTGTCTATTATCTGCAATGATGTATCTTTTTTGGGGCGGGGGGGAAGAGATTGTTATGCGGGAGGGTCATATCATTGGTTTACAGGGTAAACATGCTGTTCATTGCTGATGTCATATATTGGGTGGGGGGCGGTCCTGATGAACAGCGAAGGCCTGTTGACTTCAGGCATCCAGGTGAGGAGAGATGATTTGCCAGATGGATGGCACTGAAACAAGTGACACTTTCTCCCTGTTTTTATATTAACCATGTCTGTGTTTGTTGAAACAGTTTTTGGATATTAAGCACTTAATTGTCAATCTGTTCACAATGGCATTTTTAAGAATCTGTGTTTCCTGGGGCAGGTGAAAAAATGGACTCAAGAACAGCATAGCCATCCCACTGTGGAGGTATCCTTTAACACCCATCTGTTTAATTTTGGTCTTGTCACCGATATTCTGTATCGCTCCCACACTCAAAGCGACAATCACATTATAGTGAACGACGATGAAGCCGCTTCGAGCACGTGCAGACCAACATTAAAGCTGCTTAAAGGCAAACTCCTCAGCATCATTGGAGTTTGCCCGCATTGAAGAGGTGACAAAAAAAAAAAGAAGCCATCTTTCTATGACCCTTGGTCCATGGCGGTGTCAGCTTCAGCTGGCCTGCTAGAATCCTGTCTAGGAGCTGTTGTTACGGTCTGACCTCTGACCTTTTACTGCCTAGAGAAGGGGCTGAGAACCGACTCCTCGTCCAGGCAGATTTTGTACAGTTATGAGATATTCCTAGTGTTAAGTGCCATTTATTTTACATATACAGTGCTCAAGTTACCAAGTGACGCACAATTTTTCTTTTAGCCCCCCATGACAGGGTTTATACTGTCCACGCAGGGAAATCTGAAAACAAAAAAGCAAATGAAACGTCCTCTTTTTTTAAAAACATTTTTGAGTGTTTTTTTCTTTTTTCCAAATCCATCACAGCCTTAGCTTTTAACTGTTTTTCTCATTAGATTTATTTACAGAGCAAGACAACGCTGTATCACAGGGCAGCTTACCTGGGCCTGCATCACATGTTTTCTCCACTATGAGACCGATGACATACTTTAAGTGTACTTCATTGCACCCCGTTTTTACTGGTTAGTCGAGGGAAAGGCATTCGAAAAGCATTCTGGTAGTTTTATGTAACATAAGTTGACATCTTCTCACATTTTACTGCAGTATTTCAACGATGTGAAATGTTTCCGGCTTTGTGCAACCAGGGACAAATTGTGTCCTCTGACTGAACACTCTGAAGCGAAGGCAGTGAGCTTGTTTAGTGGTTCAAAATGACTTACCTCTCTGTCTCTAGTCCATTTTGTCACAGTGGATCCTCATAAACACAAACATGACTGTTATAGGACTACCTCCTCGCCCTCCTTTATCCCACCGGTCGATGGTGAAGCATCTAGCCTGCCACACCTGCAGAAAGCTCAGCCATTTTTTTTTCTATCAAGACTAATGGAGGGTTTGTAATTTCATCTGGCAAGGCAAAAATACAGCCAGTCTTTGTACATTGGTCTCTCTGCGTGTGTATATCATTTATCCACTGATGAAATTTAAGAATGTGACGGTAAACAGACTAAGCCATATCCAGCTGTTCCCTAAACTGATGACGGACTAATATGTTGTTTTAAAAGTATACTGAAATGAATTTTAACATGCAACCATTTTGTTTCTGTTCTTACATTTTGTTTTGATTTCAGTCATGTCACAAATCAAAAATAGTCAATCAAAACGTTAAAAGACAAAAGTTGATTAGTGATGTGTTCCCTGGACTGTCCAAGCGTGGGTGGGGGGGATTGACAAACCGTACATTGTTCAACCATTTTGTGCATAATGATTCTTTTTTTCTTTTTTTTTTTTATTATAACCCACTGTATAATAGCAAGGATTGTATATAAAACTGAAGAGATGTAAATATTTATGTGGCTTGCTTCAAGGTTGGTATTACGAGAAAAAAAAAAAAAAAAGAAATATTCACATGGTTAAATTCTACATGCCCACCAGCAAGCTTTGTGGATAGCAGTGTAAAAATGAAAAACAAAAAAGACACTGCCTTAATGTTTAAATAAAAAGCTTATTGCCATTCATGGTCTCAGAGTCATCTTATTTATCTGTGTGTTTGTATTGGATATCTGTAGCCTCACTTTCTTTTATTCATTTTGCGAAGCAGGTTTTGACAGCCAAAGTAATAATGGTCAATGACCAACAGGGGGCAGTGCAAACATATTTTTAAACAGTTGTAGTTTGAATGTATTTGACAGAATTCTGGAGGAGATACTTTGTCACTGCATGTAATCGTTTAGCATAAATTTAAGAAAATAAGATGATAAATAACAGTCCTCAGCCATGTTAATGCTGCAGTTAATCCGATCATAATGAAGTGCAGAGTTCTCAGTCGTGGTTGTTGTTCAGCTGCTACCGATCTGGTCTCCTGTGATCTGCTGTACTATCGTTCAGCTTGTATGAAGGTCAAACCGCATGTGTGTTATGATCCCCTCCTTACATAACTCCCATGAGCTCTGTATGGGGACAGTGTTATGAACTTAAGACTGTATTAGTTGTTTTTTTCTCAATTTACCTCATATAATAAAGTCCTATATATATTTTGCCTATTGAAGTGTCTGGACAGAACAGTGCTGAATAGAGGTAATGGTTTTCTCCTGACTGTAGACTTTTACTGTACAGTGTACACTGTAGATACCTGAGAGATGAAGAGCTAATTTGGGCAAATCATCTCTGAGGACATCAGATAAACCATTATTTATGTTGTAGGGCCTTTGCTGCTCTCACTTAAGAAAAATCTTCACGAATCCTTCAGTGTCCTTCACAAACTGCAGGTTTAAATCCCATGATGTGCTGCTTAGAAACAAAGAAAAAGTCCTAATTTTCATACCCAAGACTGTATTGTCATAAAACTTTGGCATGGATTTAATTTCAGCAACCGAGCCAAAATGTGTGACCTGTCCCTCTCCGTGTCTGGAGGACTTCTTCTTCCTTTCAGAGGGACAAAATTAAACTTGCGCTATGAAGGCAAATACAAATGTACTCAACACAACAGAAATATGGTTTGGGAATTGCGTCTTTTATTCAATTAGGATATACATCTTTTTAAATTATTTCCTTTGATCAGAACAGGAACGATGATTGACGTACAAAAATATAAAGAGAATTATGAAGTGCCTCAATGCCACATATACAACAGGAAAATATTTTACAGTAACAAAATCAAGTGTTAGGAAACACAAAAGTATCTCACATAAAACCACCAACGTATTAAACACCCACCAACTTTAACCACTTATCATTCTCTGACATTTCACAGACCATCAACACATAACAAAACTCTCCATCATCTTGCCAGGAACTTGAATGTTTAGTATAAAAAGCCATCTTCAGAACAATTTCCTCATCTCATCTATAATTTTTCTTTTGAAAAAGAGTAGATTTGACTTGTCTTGCTCTTTGTATTGCTGCTTACTGTTCCCTCATTTAAATCCAGTACCCATTTTACAGTGCTGATGCACCACCTCAGCTTTGTGCCCTCCACGTCTCTCCTACCTTTGCAACTACCTGGAAGGTATTTCACACTATAAAAATAACAAGACCGCAAGCTCAAGACCTCAACTGAAAGTTGGGAAAACACATTTGCAATGAAATAAAACTGATACCTAAGAAAATTTGAGGTAAAGTCTGAAGTTTCAATATTTGTCATGTTCAATAATCTATATTTTATATATATATATATATATATATATATATATGACAGACACAAAATAAGTCATGGAAACGCTCATTAAAAATCTATTTTACATCTTCAACAGGGAAATCTGTTGTGGTTTCACTGCTCCACTCTGTACATGTTGGTAATTACGGAGGAGTTTGATGCATCAGAAACTGCCCAATATGACAATTTGTTGATATCTGAAAACAACATGAAACACTCAGTTGCACCAGCTATTCGTAAATTCAAGCCTAATGATTGGTTTATTGTTAAATATTATGAATACTAACAGTGAAAAACACAACTTTCTCCGTGTATGCACTTATAAACAAAACAAAGTATAATCCTACATTCACAGAAGGTTGGTAGTTAGGTTTACTATAGCGTTTGCCCCCTAAAGTTTCACCAGTGACTTCATGTTAGTTCGTTGATTTTCTTGATGGATTTGGATTGATTTTACTAGGTAAAACATTCCTTAAGTTTTAGTGGTGCACAATGATTTAGTTTGAAACTATTACTTTACGGACAAACTTAGCCATAGATTTACAAATAGCTGGTGCCACCCAATCAGAACAGTGTGAGCCTTATTTTAGTGCGACGTCGACCAGCACTAAACTATCCAGACAATTGCAGTTGGAAATAGTTCTTCTTTCTTGTGTTTGTGTTTGACTCTCGTGGAGAAGTAGGCGAGTGAGTGCCACTGCATCAGTACAGAGTTGTGAAGAGAATTGTAAAATACTTCCCCCTGATTGTCTAATTGTTTTGGCACTTTCCTGTGTGGGAAGCTCCACCAAGTTGATCCGAAGCAGGTTAAAAAAAAAAAAACTGATTGAAAAAAAGCAAACCATACAATGATTGCCACCATTCTTAAAGGCCCTGAAAACTTACATGTATGTTCTCAATCCTCTTGTAACTGTAGATGATGTGGTCTTACACCCACACGTTCTTGATGAAGCAGATTACCTTAGTTTTTAAGCGTTAAACTCTTAATAAATAATAACAAAGGATGTTTCTTTTCCAAACTTCATTCATTGATTAATGCTCTGCAGCACTTTCAGCACCTCCAAGAGACCAAACAAGAACCTGTATCGTAACCAAGTATTCAGACGGGTAAAATATCTACCTTTTCAAATATTCTCATCTTTTGTTATAGGGCTGTCATCCTTCTTTTGATTAAACTTACATCTTAAATTGTAGAAACCAGTTTGGTTCTGGTGAATAAACAGGACACCTTATAATGTGCAGTTTAGTTTTGATCAAACTGGACAAGCCGCTGTGTGTGCTCATTAAAACTGTAAAACAAAAGCAGGTGTTCTGTCTCAGTGTGTGGAGTTATTACAAAGAGATAAACTGCTCAAACTATATTTGGTCCAATTGTTCATATGCAGCACTGAAATCTGCCCCTGCAATGCCAAGTCCACTGAGAGGACTGCGATATATAGAAAACAAGTGCAATAAAGCCATATTAGAAAGCTTTGCATTGGTGGGACTCGGCGGAAATCCACGACACATGTCTTCTTGACTTTTCTCTACATACACAGACATCTGCAATCTGATCGTTACCTTCTCTGAGGTCAACAATCCAACCGGAAGGAGAGGAAAGGCCACCAATTTGTCAGCGCTTGTGTTAAATAAGACATTAACCATTGAAGGGCAGCTTTAAACTGCCAGAGGACCGCCTCCCTTTTTAAAGACTGCATCAGTAGAAAGTCTAAATACACTAAAGGGTTCCCAGAGTTTCCTCCATGGCGAGTATAGATGAACAGAGCAGGGTTTTTAGGGGCTCCAGGTATTGCTTGAAGTATTTCCCTTCCAACACGGGCCTTCCCAAGTTCCTCGTCCTCCCAGAACAAAATAAGGTGATCACCAGGTAGCCCTCTCCCCGTGCGGGCCGGCCCAATCTGGACCCTACAGGTCCTCCGTGTAGATGATACAGGGACTATTATCCTCACTCGACTCCAGCTGCACCGTGGAGACAAACCAGCGGCGGGAGCCCGAGGCGTTGTAGTTGAGCGTGGTGCGGTAAGTGTTCTTGGCGTGTTTCGGGTAGATGATGGTGGTGCTCTGGTAGCTGATGGGCTTCTGCCGCGGCTCCAGGTACACCTGGGACTTGTAGCTCCTCCAAGTGCAGTTCCGCACCGCCACCACTGTCTCGCTGAAGGAGGTGGGCGTGGGAACGGGGGCGCAGTACACCCGGTCCTGGTAATGCTTGTCGGAGTCGTACTTGACCTCTGAGTTGCACCTGGAAGGGAGAGGGTGACAAGTCTTTAGTAACACAGCAAAGGTGATCACTAGGTGGCAGTGTTGCCTGAGAACATTGATCAAAATAAGTCCACATTGCAACCATCATTGTCTTTGTGCGTCAAAGTTCCCTTACTTGATTTGCTGCTCTGGTTTGGGGTTGACCTCAATGCTTTCTCCGAAGAACACCGGGTGCATGCGACTCTTTGGGTCCGCTCCCGTGGAGTTCAGCAGCAGGTAGGGCAGCTGTGCGGAGGAAACACGAGAGTCACAATCTCACAAAAACATCCATGAACTGCTGAACTGTTTGTAACCAGCCTGCCAACGTGTCCATTCAAAGAATTCCAGTAAAAAAAAAAAGAAAAGAAAAGATGCCAGCGTGTTTGGGGGTTTCAGCAGGGCCAGAAACCCAAATTAAAAACACTCCAGTCCCCACCCTCTCCAGGAAAACACGCTCCTTGATCCGCCCTCATGTGAGCTCGCCTCGCCGATGGCCCGGCTATTACTACGACAACAATTAGACAAGAAACACAGCAGTCGGGGCAGCAAGTCCATTTTAATTCAAATAATTACACTGTGTGGGTCCAACCAAATGAAGTGTTGGTGGTAAATCTCTCCCTCACACGCTTTCACTGCAGTTCAGGCCGGCTGGAGACGTGTGACCCTGACAGCCTGTGTGTGTGTGTGTGTGTGTGTGTGTGTGTGTGTCTGTGGACTGAAAATAGGCTTACAGATGTTGGGTCTACAGTAGTTACACACACTTACAAATACGAGTCTCTGGAGCAGCTGGTAGAGTGTAGATGATGCTGTTCAAAAAAGATAACTCTTTTTGTCTGCAAAACCCCACAGGGAGGTCAGAGGTCTCATGGGAACACGTTCTGTGACTGACACATGCTGTACCTTTGTTTAATTTCTTGATTCTTATTTAAATTAGGATTTTTTTATGGATTCAAATGAACAAGCATGCATGTGCGAGGGTAAATTTTCTTTCCACTGGCTAATTCATTAATCGACTATTTGTTTAAGCTCCAATACATTCCTGTAGACATTGATGGGATTTCATGGGTTAAGTTTTCCCCATAATGCTACTGTACCCCATTTAACTGTATGAGCTAGGTCTGATTTTCGTGCTGACCTCTGAGCGTCCCCTCTGGAGGACATGAGGGGACAAACGGAGCCGCACCAATCAGAAACACACATACGCAGTGGAGCAAGGTTGTGACTGACCGTTTTCTTTGCATGTGTGTCCCTAAGCGCTCACCAATCTGAATCAAATGGCACCCCAACCACAACTCCTGCACCTCTCACATTACACAGGGGAGGCTGTCACATGCTGTGGGTTGGCCGCAGCTAAGCGCACATGCCACTACAGGGGACGAGCAAGAGCGGGCCAAGGGCACGGCAGATCACCGTGTGAAGCTCGTCTTACCTACAGCCCACCATCATCCCCACACACTATCTGAACTGAGGAGCTGAACTTGCACAGCTGCTGGTTTAGCCACGCAGGACTGAGAAGTTCATCTGCAGGCGGATCATTTTCTGCTGCTGGTACTGCACGATCTGACAAAAAAAACCAAAAAAAACTGACATAGTATTTTGTTGTCTTGCCTCCGCTGGAGAGCATCGCAGCTCGTGAAAGGAGGGCAGGTCCCCTCCAGGCAGCGGATCCCCCTAGTATGCACACACACAAAGCATAACCCCCCCCCCCCCCCCCCCCGGAAGCACATTTCTGCCCAGGAAAAGAAGTCTGCAGCTGAGCAACCCACACAATGCACAATGCAGAGCTGCTGAGTGAAATGCCAACACAAACACACCTTTTCCGACTGCTGGCTATGAAGGGAAGTTTGCGAGGACACTAATGAAAGAGCATCAGTATCACACAGTGAGGCAGATTTAGAAAAACGTCATGAGATCTGTCTCCTATCTAATCCACTGACACTTGACCAGGACATGTACACATCCTTGAGCAGGACATGTACTTGATCTTATACAAAAACACCCAAGATCACACGGTCGCACTCTTATTTTTCATGCATCTAGTCCCACTTGTCAATTTATTACCATTTTAAGACACGCAAGTCTAAGATTAATTATCCTGCATTTGCACAAATTTAACCCAGGATTGAAAACAGACAGTCTGTCTGAGCATTTATCCACGTTTAATTTAGAAGTGAGAGGTCATCAAACACTTATGCAATGGCCTGCAGCCGCTCTAACAAGCCTCTGCACCCCCAAAATAGAACTTGAGGATTGTTCCTAGGTGGCATACAAAAACAACACAGAAATAGATTTGGAAAGAGAGAAAAAATGGAGCCCATGTATGCCTCCCCTCGCCCTGCCAACAGACATGTACTCAAACAGCTGGAGAAAACTCTAAAAACTCTATTTCTGAAGGGTCCACAGACGGGATTAGAAACACAAGCAGGAGCAACCCCTATCAGTACTGATCCTTAAAAGGGAAACCACAAAGCAGAGGAGTCCTACAGTACTAATCTGAACCTCCAGAGGATTAGAGGATCTCTCTTTTTCTGTTTCAGGCTTCAGCAAACCAGTGTCACGCAACTCCCAGGATGCAGCGCTGCATTTCTGAGGCCTACATACAGACACTTTAAAAGCCACCCCGACCTGCGCAGACATGTTCTCAAGACTTTTGAAACTGGGAGTGACCTGGAAATGATTTTCACTCAAATCGTCCTTGTAATGTCACGCGTGACACAAATCACCGCAGGGTGTTAATAAAATGCAAGCAAAAAGTGGAAAGTGGGGCAAAACACCAACTCTCGTAAATATTAGCTTCCATGGAATCTATTCGAGTGGGGGAAGTATTATGTCTGGTTTCAGGAAATAATTCAAGAAATTTAAAGAAGTGTACAACCTGTGTACAACCAAATATTTTCAGTTGTATGTATGGCCTTGCTGGTTTCCATGGTGGGAGATATGCTGAGACTGACATTTGACAGTGTTATTATGAAACAGGGACACTTTTCATTGATGAATGCTGAAGGTCCTGATTTGACTTTGTTTCTGCTGCTACCACATCCACAGACATGGAGAACTGATGTTTAATAAACCCAGCAGGACCCTGGCTTCCAGGTGCTGGTGTATTTTTGAGCTTTGAGCCTTTTTACATTTCTGATTAATCATTCATTTTGAGACCTTTACAGTATTCTCTCCGTTGCCTCTCTATTTTCAGCTTTTACTTGACACTTGGGGGGCCATCAAGGAACGTGCGCAAACTACTAACATTAGCACAAGTTAGACACTATGTGACTTTCAAATGTACTAGCATTAAGGTAGACGCACCAGAGACTCATTTATTTGAGTAAGTACATAAGATGACTATGGGATACAGTGGTTCCCAACTTGGGGGTTGGGACCCCCCCAAAAGGTTGTCGATCAGCCAGAAGGGTCTCAAGATGAGTAACAAGTAAGTAAATCAGAAAACATATTTCAATATGAAATACTGTATAGTTTTATCGAAGTGCGACTCTAAACTAAACTATTTAAATAAAACAATCTGAGAATGGAATATCACTGTTGGGTTACGCAGCCTGTGAGGAAGGCTGTGCCAGCGAGGCTTCACTTTAAAGGCTCACAAGCCAAATAAGTTGCATCTAATAAACATCACATACTGACAATATTGACACTATTAGTGTCTACTGACACATTTCATGACACTGCCCCCCATGTAAAACCAAACATTTCTACTGTCTATGTTGTAGGTGGAGACAAATAGACCTGATCACAGTAGCCATGCCTATAGAGTGCAGGCCTTCACTCAGACACATGCGACTGAGTGAAGTAACTAATAAAACTTCATGTCATCTTGAAGGGGAGCCCCTAGAAAGCTGGCAAGGACCCCTGGGAGTCCCTGGACCCCTGTCTGGAAACCCAACTGGGCCTCATCAACTGACTGACCCTCCTGACACCGGGTAGTCGGGCCCGGCCGAGTGAAAAAAGAAGACATTTCACTGGATTACCAGTCAGCGGCACAAGTGCAACATCAGAAGTTTGCAACTAAGGAATTCACAGAGACAGAGACAGAGAGAGAGAGAGAGAGAGAGAGACAGAGAGAGAGAGAGAGAGAGCTTCCAGATGTGGTGTGAGTGGGACTCAAGCTGAATCTGTTTCTGGCCAAACACTAAAACGCTCTCAGATTTTCAGTTTCTCTCACAGCAGCATCATTATTTGGCCATTAGGGCTCTTTATCCTTTGCTGCAGTGTGTCAGTGGAGGTGACCGCCGAGTGACTCGGGACACAGAGCAGACCCGAGTCACCGCTTTCACACTGCAAAGACCGTGTCAAACCGCGACGTGAATGCAGCGGTGCGTTTCCTCACCAGTTTTCCTTCTCTGCTTTCCTTTCTGTAACATCCATGATGGCTTTCGACGGGCGTCGCGCAGCTGCCGGAGCGCGGCTCGATCAGAGCCGGAGAGAGGGAGCAGAAGGGCGGACTGGGGCTCGGGGGCAGCCCCGAATCCGGACTGTCGAGCAGCCCCTCCCGGTTCTTTCCTTTCAGACTGTCATCCATCGCCTGTAAGTGTAGGTGCCCCACCATTTCTGGGACGGCTCGACTGAGAAAAGGGAAAACAGCCCGGACGAAGTCGCACCGACGACAAGCTCCCTCTCCGGAGGCGCTCCGAGCCGCGGCGCGCTCCTGCGTCGACGGGAAACGACCCGCGGCGAAGATGACTTCTGAGAGCAGAGAAGAGGGAGGGAAAATTAGGAAAACACGCTTTTGACTGTTGCCCGGACACCGTGGCCAAAGCCTCCACAGAGAGGTGTGAATTCAGCCCTTACTTCTTTCGAAACTTTACCTGCGCGTCGCGACGTGTCCACCTTTAATCCCGAAAGATGAAAGATCCGAACAGGAACTTTCCTTTGAGAGAAACAAAACAAACAAAAAAAAAAACAACAAAAAAAAAAACCCTTTAAAACGTGACACCAACGCGACTTATTAACTCTCTCTGTGAATCTGCGAAACTAAAAGCGAAAACGTCGCAAAACTCAGCGCGCAAATACGAAAAAAAAGTCGACCGCGCGTCTGGCACCGATCTGGATGAGAGCTCCTCCGCTCCGCTCTGCTCCGCGCTGACTGTGTGTGAGTGTGTTTGTCAGAGAGAGAGAGAGAGAGAGAGAGAGAGTGTGTGTGTGTGTGTGTGTGTGTGTGTGTGTGGAGAGAGAGCTCCCTCTTAATGATCCTGCCAGGCTTTTTTTTTTTTTTTTTTTTTTTTGTGCACCTGGATCCAGTCCAGCGTCCATGATCTGGATCACTTCCATGCACGACCGACAGCGCCGTGCACGTCCTCCTCGCTCCCGCTGAGCCTCCAGTTGATCTGAGCGTGTTTCTGATCAGCTTCTCTGCCGAGGTGCCCTTGAGCAGGTTATCTAAATCCCTGCCTGCTGCAGCTGGTGGGTTGGTGCCATCGATATTTCTGATAAGCAGTTATTGGCAATTATGGATATAAAACTAATTCTAGCAGCAAGTTGAGAAAATCTATTCAGAATGAACAGATGTTATTAATTAATCAGTTGGCACTGTTCGTCATTTGCAGGTATTCATTTGCTATAAATGAGTAATTAGCAGTTAATAGTGATATTACTGTTCATAAATAGCAATTTGTTTCCTTATAACCACATGGGATAATGTAATTTGTTCTCAATGAAACACATTCATGCTCTGTGGAAGATAAACCTTTTAATATGAATGACCCCACAGCCTCTAGCGCCTCCCACAGGACAGACTTTACTTTTTAGCCTTTGAGACTTTGAGATGCAAACATGTTGTTCTGTCCAACATTCGGGCATCTTGGGCGAACCTTCGGTAACATTTGTAAATGTATATATGTTTAAATATAACTTTTATCCAACCAGGTAAGTCACATTGAGGTTGGAAACCTCTTTTGCAAGGCAGACTTCACCAAGACTACATCATAAAAAAGTTGCAGACCAAAAACAATACAAAGTCAGACAATGGATAAAACAATACTAGAAAACTAATAAAAACAGATAATACTAAAAATGACTCAAAATAAGCCAGGCACAGACAATTAGCAAAAGAGTCATAATAGATAATAATAAGGGATAATAAGAGATAACAGATCAATTTAGATTCCCTTTCCAGACATTTGCAGAGTCCAACATGCGGAGACATTGTCCAACGCATTCATGTACAGTAAATCACCATTAATAATAAGGCTGTAAAAAGGTGACAGCAAAAAAGTCTTTGTATAAAACTAAATCTAAGTTTCAGTTTCCTGCAAAAGACTTTCTACATGTTGTCTAACAGAACAATGTTCATCTTCTTCCCCTGAGCTGTAACAATCTCCACAATGTGTGCGCTTCCTCCTGACATTAGAAAACAACACAAACTTGAGTTGCGTGAGACTGCAAAATATTACAGACTGTTCATGAACGGCTCTGAGGGAGAAGCTCCACAACTATACAAAACAGCATCATCTGCACAACGACGAATATTAGTTCCATGTGCATTTCGACCTAAATTATTAATGATGACATTTTTGTTCAGGCCTGGAGCTCATCTCATGACTCCACATTAAGGGATTACAAATTTAGTTTGAGTAAAACCCAGAAAGTCTCTAATCCGGAGAGTTATCCAGATAAAGTTATCGAAAAGTTATCCAGATGTAATCCTGCTGTGTGGGAAAAACCCCTGATGTCAATCCTTCAATTCAGTCATTAAAAAAAATCTTCATCAGTTGCCATTGTGGAGGAATTTGTTTTGGTTCAGAAAGTATTTAATCACTAAAAGTATTATTAAAGGATTACTACACTTATTTTCCCTGTGTTTCCTGTGTATATATGTGTCTTTGTGTGTCTGTAACCATCCTGCTTGGTGTATTTCAGGACTGGGTGGAGATGGGTGGGAACGCTGTGCACCCAGCAGCCTCTAACTGAGTGTATGTCGTGCACGTACACACACACACACACACACACACACACACACACTGAATAGTCAAAGCAGACCTGAGTGAACAAAGGAGCAGACAGCAGTCATCACAGCAGGCAGAGGAGAAAGAATTAAATCCTTGTTGATGGTTCCCTCCACATAAAGTCTGTGCTCTCTGTTCATACGGTTACTCTTACCAACAGCAGCTCTGCCAAAAGGGAAATCAGAGCATAAATAAGAGCCAGTGCTGAGCTGCACAGAGCTGACTGTGTCTCTTAAGTGGCTGATTGTATCTTTGATGGTCCACCAGCTCTCCATGGTGATTACCACAGATTGCCAGGAAATCACGCGTGATGTTTTTTGTTTTTGCAGTTCTCATAAAAAACTGAGATAACTCTGTGTTTGCCTTTGTTGTCTGGAAGATACATTTAATCGCATGCCTGTTAAGCCGGTGCAGCTGTAATTTTGTTTGCTTAGAATTGTTTCCCCTCCTCTGTGTTATTGTTTTTTGAAACCGCAGCAGGAAGCCGTGGAGCGGCGCTGGGAGTTTTACTGGCGATCCGCGCGTCAGGTGTGTTTTTGTGTCCGTCTTAAAGAGCCCATCATGTTGATCCTCAGGCATTCAAGGGATTAGTGTGGAGATCTGGTACAGATTAGCCATCAGATAGTGGGACACAGATGATGAGCGTGTTTGTGGGTGTAGGCACGTCTGTGAGCGCGCCGACAGGAGGAGTTGCTCAACAGCGGCCTCACGGAAGCCAGAGAGCACTGAAAATGCTGGAATTTTACACATATGTTGGTTTGTTCACATATCTACTCTGCTGTACATGGACACATTAAAGGGTCATTTTGCGCAAATATATATTTTCTCACTTAGGCTACTTAGTGCTATGTAACATTGCAGATAGTTTTATTTCTGAATTAGTGTCCCCATTACATTGTCACAAGTTTTCATTGGGACTATTTTGCAATAAAAAGTATTTACCTTGAAAACTGTTGGCAATGCTCTCTATAGATTATTCGGAGTAACATTGTTTCTAAAGATATGTTACTGTTTTTTAACATCATTTTAAGCCACGATAGCAGTAGGCCTATCATCCCTATTTCCCAGAGGAGGATTGTGATAAGTAGTAATACCCTGACTTTTCATTTTAGCACCAATCAGGTCAGGTTTTATTTTGTCCTGTACTTCGGTTTATGACTAAATACCCACAAAACCTATGCTATTCCTATCAGGCTAATTAGAAAATGGCAAAATGGCACTAAACAACAGTGGAGTCTTTTTGTTACCTGGACGAACTGTCCACAAAGGTAGCCAGAGCTGTTAAATGTCTTGTTTAGGTACAAAGTTGGGTTGTTACTATGACAACACGCCTGTTGTTTATCAATGGCAGAAAACTGCACACCTTCACAAAAGAAATCCCATTATAACCTCAATGTTTATTTAAAGCAGGTGCTGGGCACATGTCGGTTTTAAAATGCAGTTTCTTTCATGAAAATGACAATATTTGGCTCTCATGTGACAACTTAATTTCACGCGCACAACAACAAAACAAAACAATTCACCAGGTATATTTTTATGTCTGTTGTTTGGTTTTCGTTGTGCATCTGTCAACTTGTATCACCTTGGGTTTCACTTAAATAGCAATGCCAGTTTTGTATCATGAGGGAGTCAATTTAGCACTAAAGCTGTCACAGTTTGTACAAACATACAAAAAAATGTTTTTGACCGCGCTCAGTTAATGTTTTCTCAATGTGCTCTCATCCATCACATGTTCAGGGAGATTAATTATTCTTTGAAAAGCTGTGATCATTCATTTTGGGGACGGCTGTCTGCTTACCAGTTTTATCCGCCTCATCCATCCAGTAATGTCACGTTGACAGTGTACATCAAACCTATGACCCCTCCATTATGGATGGTAGATCTGGGACATTATGGACACCTTCACCATTTGGCCAAACGGTCGCCCCCGTTATTTGGGAGTTGATTGAGGACTTCTGCAATCAGGATTTGGTTTCTGAAAGCTTTGAGATCCCAGGAGGCTTTGAGACAGACACACAAGGGGGAGGACAGCCAAGCTGTCTGCTGATGATTCATATTTTAGTGCTCCATCATCCTTACCTCTCATAGGGCAATCACTCACATCCTGCTACACACACACACACACACACACACACAAACTTGAGGACACAAACATGTTTGTATAGATGCAGATATTCACGCACATCCAAAGAGACAGTCACACACACACACACACACACACACACACACACACACACAAACACACATTCCTGATCTGCAGAACTCTCTGACTCAATTCTCACTGAAATCACATAACGTTGCCAAGCCAGCTGTGCGAACTGGGTCTGGAAAAGAGGGGGTGGGGGGGGGGGGGGTAATACAGGTGTGTGTGTGGGGGTTTGTTTGCATGCAAGAGAGGGAGTGAAACATACAGACAAACTGACAGACAGAAGTACACTCAGTTATCCCCCATTTCAAGTCTGTGTTTTCAGTGTGAGGTACACGTATTTTCTCGAGGTGCGCAGTGTGCCGTGCACGTCGGCGTGTGCACGTGCTGTCTGGAATAGCTTTCAATGTAAACAAACCACAGAGAGGCCGGTCCTGGCAGGGAGGTTGTTTTGAGCCGGCGGGGACGTCACTGTGGTTTCCACACACAACGCTCTTCTTCAGACTCCCAGCCATGAATCTCCTCCATCTCGCAGATAGGTGACCATTCTCCAGTTTGCTTTTCACACAATGTACACATAAACACTAGACGCTTGTTCAGTGCGTTCACGTGACCCGCACACCTCTGCTCTCTGTTCTCCTTGGCCTGTTTGAAAAAGAGTAATGAACAATCCTTGAAGTACTTGGTGATGGATGCGTCTGACAGATTCTAAATATGCCATCCAGACCTTAGAGTTCAGTCCATAATGCACCTCACTCCCCTGGAGCCTGGCTACATCTGGTTTTAATGTGTGGAGACCCCTGCCTTTTCTCCTCCCTTCCTTCACAATCTCTCTTTTCATGGAGATAGATGGTCCAACGCTGCCACCATTCACAACAGCACCTGACCATGTCAGATCTGAAAACAGCTCTTAATGGCTGCCTATAAAATGGGTTGTAATGTCTGTGAGATGACTCTTCCCATGTATATTGAGACACCTGTGACCATGCACACTAGATCAAGTTATTTACTTACCATGTGACTGTATGTTTGCTCCTCTGTCTGTTTGGTAGTACTGTCTTTTATTATTTAAGTTGGCTAAGATTTGGCAGAGTTATTGGCACTATGATGAGCTTTTTCAAGTTTTTGTGGTTATTTTTTATGTATAATTTGAAAATTTGTGACATCATTAACTTCCTGCTCAACAGCATTTTTCTAGAGGACAAACAATAAATATAAACCTTTACAGTGCCTTTTGTTTGGAAACTTGTTTCCAGACATTTGCCCTCCACTGCGTTCGAGGTTTAATTTGCACCAGTTTAAACCTTCTTCCTGCATTTTCATAAGCCGTACTGCTGGGGTGACACCGCTGTTGTCACATGTTTTTCACTATTTCAACAGTGATAAATCATCACAGTCTCTGATCAGTTGGTGTGCTGCACACTCTGTGACCTCCTTACCGAGACCTCCCCCAGGCTCCACAGCTGTTGGCCTTGCATGCTAGCAGCTCGTCCACGCTCGGCTCTAATCAGTGATTCACCTGCACGCCGCTTCCTCTGACATTCTCACTTCCTCACAGCTTTGTGTGAACAGTCAATAGGTAAACACCAGAATGGGTTTTGTTTAATGCGTCACAGGCAGATACGTGGCTGACTGTATTCACTGACGGGCTCAGTCATGTGGATTTAGAGGATGGATCTCTGTCTATATATATGTGGATCTATATTCTGCTTGGGTACACATGCAGAGATAATATAAACGCATGAAATGTCATAAAAAAAAATCGACTTTGTGTGCAGACAGTCAATAGTCAGACGCTGGTTTAGATACGGCTGGTGCAAATGAGTCACAGATCTGTCAGACAAATACCAGGGAGTGGGAGTGTCAACAGTATCCACCCTGAGAAAAATAAAATAGAGATACAATCTGTGCTTTGTGTCAGTGTGTCGATTCTCGGTATTATTTGTTGACTAAACAAGGTGTACAGTGGTCACGGGGAGAGCCAGGCTCAGCAGGGGAGCAAACACAGCCATGTGAGCCTGTCGTGGAAGACGGGAGGGGTCATAGCAGGGTTATGGACAAACAGATAAGAGATGTTTATGTTTCTTGTCCCATTCATCTCCATTGAGGTGCATTCATCTCCACACTCAGAGAGAAAAAGGCCCTGCCCTTTGCCCTGCTCTCTGTGCTTTTGAAGCATAAACAAGTCCCACTCTCTGGTCCTGACAGCAGCAGCCCTGCCTGTTTGCTCAGTGTGTTTGCTCAGGACTGTGGTTTGAGTTTGAGTGTGAGCCGTGCATAGGTAGCTCAAGACACAAAATCAAATGCAACCATTTGAGATTAATGTCAACGTGGCTGCAGCTCACCACAGTAACATAATATTTATTACCCTACGATTAGACCAAAGTGATTCAGTCCACGTTGTAGGAAGAACAAACACACCGTGACTTCCTCTTCAGTGACAGAGGGATTTATTCTCCACAATATATTTTCACCATAGAGCTTCCACTCTGTTAACTTGCCGCTGCCCCGGGGATAGTTTAATCTCTGGCTGGTTGATACACCAAACTTCCATCTCCAAGTGATTTGTGCTTCACTCAGAGTTCATGACTTGTCTTCAGCCAGATTGCGAGCAGCTCCACTGCTCTGCCATCAGGGAAGGTTGTGTTTCCCATGGTGCTTTGTGTTTGCCTTCTTGCCTGCAGGGATATAATGACAAGTGAGGACCACCCATGTCTGCTTTGGCCTCAGTGTTATTTAAGGAATTCCCCCAGCTTCAGTGTGTGTGTGTGTGTGTGTGTGTGTCTCTGTGTGAATAACCATAAGCTCTAGTTTATGTTTTGCATGTTTATGCTTAAGCCAATGTGATGAACCTTTATTTTGAAAGCTTGACATAAAGACTTAAAGTGATTAAACTGTAATAACTGATGATTGATCTTTTTCTTTTTCATTACACAAAACAATTTTTTTTTTCAAACGTTCATGTGAATATTATTGTGGTTCTGTATCCAGTGAGTAGCAGTGTTGGTGTCTTAAATTGCTTTTAATCTTCTCAAAATGTTTGATTAAGTGATTCAACACTGTTCATAAATCCAATAATCACTCTAATAGGTCCTTATTGTGTTTACAATTACGTTACAGTGTTTCGGAAATAATGTTAATGCATCACTAAATTTTTTTATTAATGTGAATATCTAAATAAAACATGTAATTTCTAATTCCATTTTAGTGTCTGTATGAAAGCATTTACTAAGTGAATATACATATGTAGAAAACATTTATAGATAGGTGTAAATTATTTTATCGTTAAACTTTTCTTTTTGAAATTTATAAATAACCATTATTACAACCAGTTAATATATATATATATATATATATATATATAATAAAAATAAAATAAAATGAAAAATTAGCATTATCTCATAATTGTCATTTGTAGTCGAAGTGGCCACTGTTCAGTCTCGCTTAAACTGTTTATATATTAGTTATGAATATTTCATACACAAGAGGAGTTATAGTTATAGACAAATGCTTACTACAACTACATTATTGTGTGTTTTAAGCCATTAATGAATTGTTTGTATACTTTTTATAAATGCTAAATAAAGGGGGTTTAACAAAGTGATACCTGTTTGGATTTTTTCTTTTGTTCTAAGAAAGCCACTGACTTGGAGCCGACTAACTGGAACAGTATGATCTGTGCATTCAGACTGAGTCTTGGCAAAATCTTTTCACTCACTGGGTCCAATGTTATATGCAGTATCGTAGATCTATAATCACTCTCAGTGCCTCTGTCAAAAGCACTCAACATTATCGTGCTCCCTCATTCCATTTCTCTCTGCAGAGCCTTGAAAGGCAAAACTGAGCACCAGTCGGAGGAGGTGCTGGGTGAACCAGAGGCTGCAGACTTCAGGTGGAGCTGCCCATTCCCCAGAGGTCAGAAGATCTGCAGGGGAGGATCGTTTGCTGCACCCTGGCGACAAAAACCACTTCCTGGCCTGGCTGTTTTCCAGGGGTACAAACTGCTGTCCATGTGTTGCTTTCTGCAGTGTCAGCGTCATACATGTGTTTCCAACTTGTTGAGCATCCTGGGTGAGGCGTTCAGGAGGCCTATTGTTTGGGGAGGTTCACTCTTGGTCCTGCAGAGAAACTCAGGAAGCTGGGTTTATGGGAAATGTGGACTACATTAAAAAAAAAAAAAAAAAAAAACTGGCATTGATAACAACCAGAGAAAAACAGCCCATTTGGATTTTCATATATTTCCTACATCTCAGATTCTTTCTTCATCATTCAAAGTCAATCAGTTTCACTCAGCCACTCATTCAGTTACTCACTCACTCACTCACTTACTCATACTTTCTGTCCGTCTCTGCCTACCTCTTCCACGAAGCGCTTACTTTTGAGCTCTCAGAGATTTCCACTGATTGATGCTTCCTTCTTCGCTCTCATCCTTCCTGGCCCAGTCCTGTCAGGTGGAGTGGGCGGCCGTATAAGGAGATCGCGAGTCACCGTCTGTGCGTCCGTCTGTGGTTTCCAGCACACGTCAGACTTCATACCTCCTGTCAGTCATATGAGGGTGGAAGAGTGCAGAGACAGTTTCTAGCCCTTTCTTTACAGTTGCATGTTGCACTGGAGGTGTCTGGAAAAGCCGAGTAACAACATGAAAGGAAAGCAAATTCCTCAGATTTTTCCGATTACAATTTCAGCTCAAGAATCCAAACTGAAAACCACTTCAACCCCTGGAAGAATTCACCCTGCTGGAGAGCTTCATCTTACCATCCCATCCAGAATCACTTAATGTCTTCGATGGAAAACTTTTGAATTGTCAGAATAAAAATATTAGAAAATTGATCAGCATCGAAAGTACCTTAGAGCTCTTGTTGATGGTAGACTCGTGAGTCAGACATGTCTGCCGTGACACACACTGACAGGGGTTCTTGTTTTTTGCAGTCGCTGTCTGGCCTCGGGCCTCAGGGAGGATACTCTCCGCAACACATTCATTTACGCACACACACACACACCCACACACACACATCTCTGTGCTGTTGCTCAACACAGCTGTGGGTAAACAGGCTGTGTTTAGATGCCCGTGTCTTAACTTGTACACACACATTAACACTAGGACACATACAGAGAAAAGCAAAAAACCAAGACATATGGAGTGGGCGTATTTGCAGTGCCACACCAAATGCTCTTGCCACAACTTGCTAGACCGAAATGAAATTGCTTTCTTGCACACATATACAACATAATAACATGCATGCACCTCTTCTCCACTGAGCTCAGATATGTAGTAGTGTGTAAGCATGGTAAGTAATTGGTGCCTTTGCTGCTTCGCATGAATAAAATCTGATCAAAAAGACTGATGTTTGCTTGCGAGGAAAGACAGCATTTGAACACTAACCTGCTGAGAGATTCTTTGCTTGATATCAATTGACGATAGTGCAGAGTGATTTACAGTCAGAGCCCCGGAAACGTAACAGCACCTTTCTCATTACTTATATCAGTGGCTCACATCATGCTTTATGGAGAAGGAACTAAAACGCTTAGTACACACATCAGAATAAACACAAATATGAGGAAATGCAACAACACATTGGAATTCAGCAGCTGCCTCTGTGTTCATTGGAATTAAAGTGATATTACACATTTTTTTATTGCCAGCCAACACAGGTATTGCAACAATCAAATTACCAGTTATCAGTTGATACGGCAGAAAAATAAATAAGCAGGATGGGTTTAAATAAGATGAAGATTGTTAAAGTCAAACTGAATTTAAAATAAATGTTATTTATCCCTATTCTATTTGGCTAATTCCTATTAATAGCCAGATGTTTTTTTTCATTGTCGTTGTTTTTTTTTTACATAAGAGATTGGGCTAAGGCTGTAATTACAATTCTGCAAAGATGCAACTTAAAGTTTCTATGGATCTATGCAGAGAAGGGTGTTATGGGTAATCGTAGGTCGCAGAGGTATGCATAGGAGCCAATAGGCTACACAAAATCCAAAATCTCAACAATGCATCATCAAACAAGCTGATTGGTTCCTTCGTTTTGTAAAGCAGCTTTGAAAAGCAAAAGAAAAATTATGTTCATGTTACCAGTGAAGCTCATTCCAGCATTGTTGTCTTTATCCTCAGTTACAGTGCTTGAGAAAAGGGAAAAGGAAGAGGAGTGGAAAATAAGAAGATATCGTGGGGGATAACGACTAAAGTTTTGATTTAAAGACTTTAGAATTTAGTTTATATAGTGGAGGTGAGAATCCACAAGTTACAATGATAACACAATGTGTTGCCCATGAAAACAATGATAACACAGTGACAAACATGTACAATACATCATAATAGCTAATAGGAGACAGGAAGTGAAGATGTAAAAATACCAGCAAAACCAGAACAATTGAAAAGCAGGAACTGATCATGTGTCAAATTAATTTATTGCAGTAAGTTTTACAAACTGGTACGGTTCAAGATCTCAGTACTAACGGAGGAGGAAACAACTGTGTATCAATATATTGGTGGTGGTGTATTGATAAAGTATGTATTATAAGTATAATAACTATTTATGTTTGTCATTATTTCAACCCTTACAGTGAGCACTCCCTAGAGGAAGGACTGTGATCTGGTGAAGCGTATACAGCAGTTTGTTGATGTGGCTGCTTCATTCCAAGATTATTCCTTAAAAGCAGATCAGTCACGGCTACTGACGGCTACATGTAGTCTGACTCACAGGGAAAAACATTCAATTTGTTATCTTTGATTTAATCTGTTGTTGATACCAGTTAGGTGGAGTTACCTCAACAAATACCAGTTACAGAAAAATGTGAGTCATTGACAGGTAGGCTAAATTGGTGTTCAAATACTTTCGTGTGATTTTCTGGCACTTATTACAGTAGCAAACCATCTGGTATACACCATCTACAAAAAGCCAAGAATCTTCTGGAAATATTATTTAACCTGGCTGGAACTCGATCCTCTGGTGTCCCGTCTAGACAAACCGCTGCAACTTAGCTTCCTAGAATTCATCCTGCAGTGATTAAGGGAGTAGGAGATGCTACTGTGGCCCATTTTTACACAGGATATGAGGGTTCAAACTTGAGCTTCGGCCTGGTTTTGGCAGCGGGTCTGTTCAGCTGTGTGGGGCTGGACTGAGGTCACGTCCTAACCACTGTCCCACCAGTCCACGTTGACCCTGACTGACCTGTGGGCGGCTGTGACAGGCAGCCAACAGCAGCAGCTCATACAGCTGCCTTCTTTACGCCGTCCGATCAGGCGGGTCACACAAAAGCAAGAAAGCTGTTTTCTAGTCAGCGCTTCACAGGTCATTTCCCTCCACAATGGTGGTATTCTCACATTGACTGTATCCATAAGCCCCTGAGCATCCAAAGAGGAAAGTCATAATAAGATTTGAGCATATGTAGGCTATAAAGAGCCTTGAATGTTGCGGCAAGTGCAACTCTGCCGTTAAACCGGGGGCCCTGTTTGAGTTGGAGAGGAGGGATTTGGAACGATGTGTTTCTATTCGCTGCTCCGCGCTGAGAGCCAACTGGTCCATTATCCCCGATCCATTTTCACAGGCCGCTTTTATCCCTCACAAAGCCTGAATACCGCAAAGAAAATGGGACAGGGCGGAGTTCAAACGACAGCTCAAGTTTTATGTTAAATGGAATCAGAAATGACTTTTTAAATGCCACTCTGTATGCGCTGCCCTACTGTAAGAACTCGGTTAATGAATTTAATGTGCAGTTTTTGGCATGGGATGTTCATTTTTCTCCTTTGGCTGATTAAAAAGTTGAAGTGATTTATAGCTGCAGTGGGAGTCTGGGTTGTTGTGTCATGTGGGCATCTTATTATGATTTTAGTCCCCCTCATTTGCGTCATCACTACATCAAACTGTATTTACCATCTTGTTGAATGTATTGTGGTGCTGGTGAAATACTGCATTTTTTGTTGTAACTTGAAGACACTTCAACTCCAGCGCTCCAGGCCGCTGACTGACGAGTGAGCTATCATGGCACTTGAGGTTTGAGATGAGAGGTTTATGTAGTCAGCACATTACCTCCTTCATTTTCTTGAGAGTTATCTGCATTTTTCTCCAAGAGAAATATTCTTTTTGTTATAGAATGATCTGGAAGGCATTTCGGTGTCAGTGGAGTGCACATGATGGGGATTTACATGAAGACAGAACAGAGTTTAACTGATCAGATTCAGACACACATTTTGCTGATGTGAGCCTGAGCTTTACTTTTTGTCCCTGTAAATCAACTCTCAGATTCTCAACCTGCCTGCTGCATGTAATCATACTAAATCAGTACAACTGTGTAATAGCATATGTCTTGACAGTTATATTAGAGCAAACTGCACAGTGTTTAGACTGCCTGGTGTTTGTACATAAGGCTTTTGGAGCACTTCATTTGCATCTTCTATGTAATTTGTCCTTACGAACATTTTTGTGGACAGGAGTAAAGGAAGTGGTGGCACTTATCTCCAGTGGTGGTCTCACCTCAGCCCCAGAACCTCATGTGTTGTACGGTTTTAAATACCTATGAACGCACCCTTATTTAAGCAAATCACCCAAAAATACTTCAATCACAAATAATAGGGAATTTGCAATGCTAATAAATATTATTTAAAGTCATCATTTGTCATTCATGTTTAAGGCTTTCAATTCATAGTCATGGCAATAAGTCACTACAACGGTGTATAAAACTGTGATATAGTATTCATCAGTATTTATGTTGTTACTGACTTTTGGCTTTTGTAACATATTTCTTCTGAAAGATGTGTGCAATGACTGGCTTTCAGTGCAATTTCCAGTTAGATTGTGTCAAAGGAATAGTCTTTACCTTACTTTCTTGCCGACAGACCACTTTTATACCTGTCTGTTAAATAGGATTGCACAGTATAGCACAAAGACAGGGGACACAGCAAGCATGTCTGTCCAAAGGTAGCAGAAACCACCAACCAGCGCCTCTAAAGCTCATTATTTAACATGTTATACCTCACTTGTTTAATTAGTACAGAAACTGTGGGTTTATGGGGTGTTCTGTGCTGGACCATTTCTCGGCAGGGAGTAGTGATTTTCTGGAGTGAGTCAGGCTGCTTCCAGTCTTTATGCTAAGCTAAGCTAACTGTCTCCTGGGTCCAGCTTTGCATTTAGTGGACAGATAAAAGAGCGGTACAAATCTTTTCATCCAAGTCTTGGCAAGAAAATGAATAAGTGTATTTACCTTTAACTAGTGCTTTTTCTTACCAAGCTGCCAAGACTGGCATGGTTGTGTTTCCTTCAAGATTAAATCACTTCTGCACAGGACAGATGTGGAGATGCATGTTGACATGTTATTCTACACGTGTATATTTCCCTGCATTCTTTGCACTGTACCACTCAAAGCTAGTACACAGCTGTTTGCATTTAAAGTTGTTGGTATTTGCATCCACAGGGTGGACTGAGAGAGACTTTTGCATTTAAGGGCAGCACCCCCGCATTAAAAGAGACACAGGAAGGAAACTGGTGAGTCAAGGGATTTTTGAAGGACACATTCTTGCCCCCCTGCTCCCTCAGCATTGGGAGGCCATAAACATGATGAAGATTTACTACTGATGCTGCTGATGGATATATTTAAAACCATCACTCTTCCACTGCCAATTCACTGAAATCTCCTCCTCAGGGTACAGTTGAGTGAGGTGAGAGCTGTATCTCGTACGCGGTGATTTATCTGAACGGAGTTGACAATGTGATAATTGATAAAGAACCTAACAGAGAGCGTATGGATCGTCCTTTTACTTCAGAGATTTTTCTTTTCTTCTTGTGCACAACCTGTCTGACCTCAGTGTTATTAATTGAACCTTAGAGGTGCTGGCAGGCTGATTTTGTTACATTTGGACAGAGTTTGTTTCCCAAAATGTCCAACGATTCCTTTAACCTTATTAGTAAAGTAACACAGATTAGTTTTATGTAAAGTAGAAACAACTAAAGTCAAAGTTCAACTCAGATGCTTAATGCTAAAACACACACCTGCCAATTATTCTGTTCATTTGTGAACGGCATGTCATTTATTTTGCACGGACAAAAATGTTGCGTCTTATGTAACACTGAGCAAGTGATCTCCATGCGGTTGGGTTGTTGCTCACTGCTACGCACACGTTGGATGGCGTGTGTGTGAGTGTGTGCACTTAAACATGCTAGCACAGGCATTGTGGGAGTGTGGTGGCTGAGCAGGTCTAATGCTTTTGGTTGGTGCTCGACATACACACACAAACACACCCCTGAGCTGCCGGGTAAGGGTGGCTGTGTGGATGAGGATGCAGACTGTGACTCACACCACGAACGTGACACCTGCACCGTCCAGGCCGTCACATGTCACTCGACCACACCCCGCTTGCGCAAAAAACTCTGCCTCTGACGTAAATACTGCAAACGAGTCCTGCGTGCCAACCCTTCAAGGCACATAATGACCTTTCAGGCTAACGAGGGTTTTTGGGGCGTTTCACGGCTGCAGCGGTGATGTCTACATTTACATCGATTCATTTATCGATTTCCCGCGTCATGTGTCGAACTAAATGGGCCCAGCGTTCTCAAGGCCGAATATTTCCTCCACATGTGTAGAAGTCTATTGATAGCATGTGGTTCCATTTAATGTAGACACATAAAACAACAAGCAGGAAGCATTAAAACCATGTGAGGCTGGCTGTGCCGCTCTGCAAGGGACCCCGCTTCTCAATTCAGCCTGTGTACTCGCAGCCCAAGACTGGGACGCAAACACACCACACACATGCACACACACGCATATACCTGTTCGAGCAATTAGACACGCCTGTCCTCCATATTGGAATAATAAATACAGACTGAGGGGTTCTGCAGTACCTTACTTAGTTAATGCTTCTCTTTCAGCCCTCTGTGCCTTATTAGAATAAACAAGTGGTTTGCAGGTTTGGGAAAGTTGACGAGAGGCAAACAGACCTGTGAGTTCAAGAAGTATTCACACATATTTCTTGTGGTTTGTTTAAGTTTACCACAGTGCCAGTTTATATATGTTCACCATACAGAGAAGTGCAATCAGTGTGAGTACGTTTTGACAATAACTGAGAGGTATATTTTAAAGTTAATGTGGGGTGCTCTCCTATGACTATGACCAGACTCTATTTTAAATGTGCTGATATAATAAACCCCACTCATGTGGTTCTCCGAGGAGGGAAAAACAAACGCTTATTTAAACTACTGTTTGACCCAGCTCTGGCAGTGGATATCATTTATTTGTGACACCCAATAGTGCAGAGGGCTCTTAGCGAGATTCCCTCCATGGTAAACAGTCATAAAAAGCCCAGGATTCAGTTGCACAAACACAAATAGCTGACTATTCATAGCACTAATGAGAGCTGCCAGGGACAGCAGCAGGCCTTGAAATGGACTGTCGCCACTTGTAGAGTTATGGCACGGCTTGGGGTAGAAACCATGGGTGGGTGAAGGGCTGGAGGTGTAAAGGTATTCCCGTATAACTTCGCCTTTCCCTTGTTTTTTCTTTCTTTGTCTCCTCTTTTCATTCGGCTTTTTTTCTGTTACACTCTCCGCTCTCTATTTCTGCTCTCTCTCCACCCTCAAACAAACCCTTGCTCCGTCCACCAGCCCTGCAACTCATGATGGAGACATTTTCATCATGACAAAGATGTTTTTCTATCAGCACATTTTTTTTTTTATCACATTGATTCTGCTTGTGCCTGTTTGCTCATACAGTGATATGCCCTCACATAACCTTGTCCCGTGAACCATGCTGCAGATTGGATTATGAAAGTGTCAAGTCTCTCCCTCAAGGTTTGAAACCTATTTTCTGAGTAAGACATTAACTTGCCATTACCCCCCACAAACCACATTGAAGGGGCGTGTAATTTAGCAGCAACTGATTGATTGGTCTGTTTATTTGTTCGTTTGGCCTGACAGGAATTTCAGACTTCAACTTTCAAATTCCTTGCAGATGGCCAGCCAGCCCTTTGAAACCCCACTGTAATTAACCTTTGGAGGAAAATAACAAACCAGTACACAGGGGCACTGTGGCCTGGCTCAGCTGCTTTGATGTGGTTCCTGTGTTTGCTCTGCCACTCACTGGATGGGAGGTGAGCTCTGCTGACATGTCTGGGGCTGCCGAGGGGCACGTCACACCCCGGGGGGTCTACCTCCACCCGTTGCAACACCGCCAGCATGGAAAGAACTGTTATCGCCTTTCTGAAACATTGGCTACATTTACTTACACAGTGGAGCTTGGCTGTCATGCATAGTTTTGGTAGCACATATCATACCCTGCAGTCAACGCTCCATGTTGCCTCAAATGAACCAGTGAATGCATAATATTCCCGTTGTGCTTAGATGAGCTGATTACTGGCTGAGTGATGTATGCTCCCATCTCCCTTTACATGTAATCAGTGACAGAAGACATATTCAGATCCTTTACTCAAGTTAAAATTAGCAGGACTACAATGTGAAAATACTTCATTACAAGTAAGTCAGAAATATACTTGAATATATGAAGTATTACCAATGTGTCCTCAAACCTGCATCAGTTTATGTTTTGGCCACTTGGGGGCAACAGAAGAAGCTGTAAACACAATACTGACATATCACCTTATAAAGTTGATGTGGCGAACAGTTTCTTATTTACACATCTGGCAGATATAGAGCAACGTTTGCATTGTTTTGGACTCATGTTTCTGGCCAATATTTTTGTCTTGTTTAGCTAGTTGCGAAATACTCCACTACGTTCACCAACTGGTTGCTAACTTTGTCTGTCTGCCAAAACAATGAGCTGAAAGAAGCTAAAAAGTGCCGGTTGATTATTCTCTGCGGGTTTGTCACAACAAACATCACATTACATGTAGTCATTTTTCCATTGTTGGTATAAAAATATTGATTAGTGCAGCTTTAAGTAACATTATATATAATATTACTAAGCATGTACTTGAGATGCCTACTGCACTAAGTAAGAATATTATATAGAATGGTCCCTTTTAGAGGGTTGTATTATTTTAATTGTTGATTGTTACCTATGTATTCATATGTAGTCAGTAATTTAATGTTTTCAGTGCTTAAGGTGGAGCTTTTTACTATTTGCGAAGTTAAATCCATGTATCAATGTATCATATTTTATAAGAAGATAATATGTCAAAAGATCTCCATTTATTTTAGCAGTGGGGTTATTGAAACCTTTTTCCAATACTAATCCAGTTGTTTCAGGTATTTTCTTAAATTAAATGTCAATATCTTGAAAGACAGAATTAGGTAGATCCCAGCACTAGAATAAAGAAAAGTCACTGAGTAATGTGTCAAAAAACATCTCTTCATACCTGTGACATCTTTTCAGCAGTCCGATTCATGCAGTACTCTCTCATGGGTTTCATTCATAACTGCTGCTGAAAGACAAAAGTGTTCTTCTTACTCTCACTAAGCACACAGTGTGTCTAAAAACTAAAAACTCCAGAAGGCAGCCATGTTTGACTCCATCAAACAGTTGGGTCTGGAGGCTATTTTGGCTCTATTCTGCTACACTCTGGTGGCTTTTAATTAGCTGGGGCTTTAGTGGGAGCTCCATCATCAACAGAGCGTGTCAAACACAGTGCTGTTTCTCTGCTCATTAGACCTGCAGTGCAGCTTTCCACTCGGCAGGCCCGAATGTGGAGCATTGCAGACACCTTATATTAGATCTTTATCATTCATATAGAGCGCCATTCACTGTCTTGGTTGACAGATCGCTGCTGTGGCATGAGACCAGTCAATCATCTCTGCTCCCCCTTAAAATATGTTACAAATTCATGAGGAGGTTAATGCTAAACAGACCATTGATATCTGGCTTTGGATTCTTTCCCCTGGGCTGTTTTGCTTCTTGCACAACTCTGTGTGTTAAGTTGAGTAATATGTCAATGCCTTTGAGCTGTGCAGTGTGTTCTTGTATTATCAAGCATTTAGAATTCCTGTTGAATTGCCTCCTACTGCTTTAAAAAAAAAATTGTTATCACTTATACTCTTGGTTCAAGACTTTGCTTTGCAATTGGCAATGTGATCCAAATATTTAATCACCTATTCTCAAAAAACAATGCCACTGTGGTATTTTATACCAATATCATACCTCATAAATAATAGGGGAGATTTTTGTTCACCCACTTCTAAAGATTGTATCTGCCAGCAGCCTGAATTCTCACCCACAGTGCTACAGTAGGGGATTTTCCTTCAACAACGTCTCCATGTGCATTTTAACAGGCCTGAGGAACAATGTTGGCCTTGTGAAGGCTTTCCATGCGTTTTCTGTTAAGGACGTGGCATTTGACAGAAACAGATTCCTTTGAATGCTTCACAATGGCAATGGATTTTTTGTGTCAAAATGTGGGCAAAGTGGGCTCGGGGTTCATTTTCAGAGTTGTAAAGAACAAAGTGTACTCGCTCGGATGAAAATTTACTTGTAGACTGACATGTATGTACGTGGCTGCTTCACTCCACTTGCAGAAGTGTTAAAGCATGTTTATGCATTGTGTGTGTGTGTGCAGTGGGAAGGTTTCCAGTGGCCCTGAAGTGTCGGTGGTGGGTGGGAGGCGGCGGAGGGCAGTGCAGCGGCTGTAAGCTGTGGACAGATCGGTGCTCCGTCCTATCTGCTGTGTATAGCTGACATTCTGGCTCAATGGGCCATTTCAACACCTCGACACTCTATCCACATGGGACAGCAGACAGAGCTTCAGACCTTTCTCTCTCTCTTTCTCTCTCATCTCTGTCATCCCATCTCTCTCTGCCTCTTTTTCTCTGTCTAGACTGACAAATTAGCCATTTGTCTCCTTTTATACAGTACTTTGAAGTACAACTGGTTTATCTCAGACCCTATTTGGTAAAACCCCAGTCAGGACATTTTTCATGGCTCAACAGGAGTGAGTCAGGTTGACTTGTGCATTCAATGAATTTCTATGTGAAACACTGACACACAAAGAGTATACATCGTCGTTTTTAATGTGTTTTTAAAGGAAACCTGGTATCAAGATACAGAAAATGTAAGACAATAACTATGTATTATATAAATCCAAGTACAGTCAAAGTACATATAGAAAGCAGTGTAAAATGGACACTGGTTTATTAGTCAAAAATGAGTTGACCCTGACTGAACAAAGCAGACATAGCGAGTCTGCCACAAGCTCTCATTATCAGTTCAACTACAATAATCAACAGAGATAGCAGCAATATTCAGCTTTAAAGTTGCTATAATTATGTTTACGTTAAAAAAAAAAAAACATAGATAATTACCATCTGACAGCAGTTTCTCTCAGTTTTAGTGTCTTTTAACTTGGTTTTTTGGCCTGGAACTTAACTATTTTGGTTCTCTCCCAGCACTCTTATCAGCATAGTTTCCAGGTGCAGCAGGCACATATCTGTTGTTTTAATCCACTGTTTGCTTACATGTTTGCTATATCAACTTTATATCATAAGATGACCATATTTTAGTGTTAAGTTGCACTGCACACAAGTGGCCAACAAATCTGAAAAATCTAATTCAGCTCTGACAGAATCAACAAACATAAGCAGCACAATGTTTATAAAACCAGAGGCAGCTAAAACTATGCTAAGGAAGGTGTTGCAGTGTACCAATGAAAATGGCTCCTATGAAACAACATTAACTCGGTTTGTTTTAATTTTTTAATTTCTTAGCTATCTGCTGAAAAAATAGCCAAAAGAAAAGGCGGGCATGGCTGTCAATCAAAATACCTCAATACTGCTTGTTTTATTCCAGATGAATGCCACACAGTCAATGGGTTTTCCATAATGCTATACAAGCAATAGGACAAAGCAATGAGTATCAAGAAGGTGAGACAAATAATTGTTATACATTTCACTATGTGTATACCACTCTCACAATATAATAAAGCACGTAACAAAAATTTGTAATTCAGATCCGAACAGAATAATAGGTGGATATGAGTAAGAGCTGATGGAGGCCATGAGAGATACAGAGGCAAAGAAATAGAGTGGGAGTGCCCTTTTGCTTGCACTCCGCTCTTTTTATAACTCTCCACGGGTTCACAGAGGCTGGCTCTTACGTGGCTGCCCACAGCATTCGGTTACCTGCAAGAATTTAATATGTGTAAGTTTACATCAGGGGCCACTGGCTGCAAGTATGACTGTGAGTGCAATCTGATGTTGTGACAGCGTGTCACCTTTACTGGCAGCAGGGTCATAGGAGGTGCAGTTCTGGGGAGCATGGATAAAAGCAGATATGTAGGCTACTGAACTGAGGATTGAATCGCTGTCAGCCTTGTAGATGTAGTTTTTCTTGTTTATCAGTTGCTTGTGTATGATTGGAGTGTTAAGAGAGGTTTACAGATAAAGTGGTTTAGACAATCATAAGAGGTACCATAAACAGAAAGGATGGCTAAAACTCTGACAATAATACCCAAGTTGTAATTGTAAAGAGTTTTAGGGTAAGACAAGCGTGGATGGAGGCTCAGGGCGGAGCTGCTCATGTGACCATCTGTGGCAGTATGACTGTTAAGAGACCAGCTTGACAGGCTGAAGGCAGTGCCGGTGGTCTGAGCAGGGCTCAGGTTCTGTACTGCTAATGTCCTCTTGCAAAGTCAGCAAACCCCCTCTGCCCACACACAAACTCCACTTCACGTACACACACCCCTGATGACCATCAATCTCCTCATCTGAAGCACCGACAACCAGGAAAAAACACCGACCAATCTGCCCGCGCGCTGTCCTAACTGCCACCTCATCCCTCTATTTAAGCCTTTTTACCTCTTCTTTTCCAGACTCACTCACTCCTTCATTGCCACCATTCCTTTTCTCTCACTCACTGCCTCTTTAATTTGCCCTTGTGTGTATAACAGGAATCCACTGCATGGCTTCGCTGAAACTGAATCCTCAGAATGGGAGTTGGAGAGCGAGCAGAGTGCTCGGGGGAGGTCACTCAGGTTTATGGAGGGTCACAGGGGAGTTCACCTCCCAATTCGGCCTCTAGCGCTGATCAAACAGATTGAGATGTGATTTGACCGGGTGCCCTGAGGTGCTCTCCCCATCCAGTGTCTTCCAACAAGTTCTGAAGTTACGTAAGCATCACAAGGGGGGGGGGGGGGGGGTCCAGCTCCTGGCCTGGTGTAACAGCTCCGCCTTCGATCCTGACCTCCTGTCCCACCTCAGTCTTGTGACTACAAGGCACGGGGATGGTGGTGGGCATTCGAGCCATGCCTGGAAGGTGACTCCTGGTGCCAGTGTTGGGTTTCAAACACGACCTACAAAGTGAGAAGCAGAGGCCATGTACCGGAGCTGTCAGGGCAGCGAGTGAGATATAGGGGGTGAAAAAAGGAGAGGGAGACAGTGAATGAGAGTGACAGAGAGAGATCGGAAAGAGAAGAGAGAAAGAGAGAGAAACGCCGGCTTCATAAACACCCCCGCCGCTGCTATGCATACTGGGCATGAATGTGTTTCACCAGAGAGCTTGAGTCCTCACCACTACTGACAGCCCACAAACCCAAACACTGAGGGAACGCTTCATTTTTGGGACCATGATGGTTTCTGGCACTAAATCCTGAGATATTATTTATTTCTATTTTGTACATAACTTGTTATTAAATATTGGCTCTGAGCAAACACTTTCGCCACACTAGCTTGGGTTAGGCTGCTGTGAGGGTAAAGTCTTAATGATTTGCACTCGGTTGTACAACTGGCACCTTTATCACCAGCAATTACACTGTGCTACTTATGCGCAATTAAGTTTTTTCACACTTTCGTTATGAAACTTCTGATAGATGATAGACTCAATGAATCAGTGAAACACAGATTAAAACTGATATTTTCAAGATTTATTGTCTGCTTTACTGCAGAGCTGCTAGATAATAGAGATCTGAGTCCCAACAGGTTGATTTTAATCACTTGAGGTGAATCCACTCCCAGCCGCCAAGCAGGAATGATAGGAATGAACATCTCACCCACATCCACTATTGTCATCCTGGCAAGCTGATGAAGGATTTGAATGAGACATAATGTTAAACTTGTAGTGACTGTCTTCTGCAATAAGTCTACTGCAGTTCTGTTGAAAGTATCATGTTTTCCATGTTCACCATGTTAGTTTAGCGTGTTAAAATGGTAACATTTTAACACGCTAAACTCAGCTGAAGCTGATGGGAATGTCATTAGTTAGCAGGTATTTAGTCATAAACAAAAGTATTGGAAACATTGCCAATTTCACCTGATGCTGGCGCTAGATGAAAAATCAGAGAATCACCAAAGTTTTCACCAAACCAAATTTAACGGCAGTCCATCAAATAGTTGTTAAGACATTTTACTCAAAACCACAAATGTGAGAGTCAGAGCATCACCAAAGCCAGTACAATTCATCCTCCGGGGACTATGAATGTCTGTCCAAAATTTCTAGGAAATCCATCAGATAATAGTTCAGTCTGGACCAAAGTGGTGGATCGACTGTCACTCTGACAGTGACTGACGCTGCCACCCCTGAAGTTATTCCTCTGGCGTGACTAATAAATTACTGATACTGGACACTCACACAGCTACTGCGGTCCAGAATGGTGTGCATGCATGTAAAAATGAATATATGTACTGTATGTGCTGATGCATGCGCGTAGCATCTAAACCATCAGTCATATGCTGCACGATCTCTTGCACATAATGTGTATGCCATTTGAATTGTGTTTGCACTTAACAGAAATGAATCACAGCTTTGGTGTCCACTTGCAGACACAGAACATTCTGCTCGAATGTGTCTAGACAGTGGACAGCCGTAGTCACATGTACCATTTATAAACAGCAAAGAGAAAGAGACAGAAACATGATAGCGTGATACAGCACTGTTGTGGTATTGATGACAGATTATATGACAAGGCTATGTCTCTCACACATGGGGCATTTCTGATTCGCCCTATCACACGCCTCCCTTCATTCCCCTCTTTATGTTTGTTGCTGGGCCTCCCCTCTAGTTGCCAGCTCAAGTGGGCTAAACTTAACACCCAGCCTACCGTGAATTTTGGACATTTATTACCACACCCTTCCCTGTCAGTGCCGCCGCCTTCTTCTCAAACACATGTGTTTCTGTGCCTGCAGCCAAACCAAAGCAGCAGGCTATAACTGTCTGCTGGAAGGCATGAGAAGTGCAGAAAATAAGAATGAACAACACAAACAAAGTCCAACCAAAAATATCCTGCACCAACTATGGGACCAGTGTCACTGTCCAAAAATACATGGTATTGTTATGGGAGGAGGCAGCGGGCTGCTCTGTGTGGCTGGCTGCGAGCGACAAACACAGTATGTGGTTTCTTCTAATCGATGGAAACAAGTTCAGCACAGTTACCTGACAACCAAACTGTTTGCCAAGAGAAAACAGTGAAATCTGCCGCTTATAGAGATGATAAATCACGCTTGATCACATTTCACCAGCTTCCTGAAATATGAAACACAGCGTGATTATACTTGCCTGTCCTTCCCATTGTGGAAGTGTGTGTGTTTTTGTGTGATAAAGACAAAGGCGAGAGTGGGAGGGAAAGTCTGTTTACATATCCCAGAGTTCTTATCAACAGTGTGACTGAGAGGGAAAACCTAATCTCACCTTGACCTTGAACCTGCGAGGGACAGCCCTGTTGAAACCAGCCCCCACCCAACACACACACACACACACACACACACATCCTTAGTCAAAGCAGATTTGACACATTTTAGGTAAACAACTCATCACATCTCTGGCAATAACATCCCACCCTCCAGCAGATTAACTAACCAAGAAAGAAGATTCTGGCACAAAATGTGTTTTTAAGAGGAGGAGGATCCAACACTCTAACCCAGACTTATCAAATCATTCCTGATGGGTTCAGATGAGTCCCATTCGTCTCCAGTGTGTTTTTCATAACACTGCCTTTAAACTCTATCCTGATTTCTGCACTGATGAAGATTGTATCAGATGCACAAACATTTTTCTTTCAGTGGGTCTGAACCAATTCGACATTTTGATTTTTTTACATGATGCACACTTTCTGCACACAGAAAAAAGGTTGCTATTGTCTAAATGGCAAGGATCGACATGTTCTATTCAGTCTTGTAGTCACAGTATATGACTTGATTAGAGGGAGTTTTTATGAGTATAAGTTTGGATACATAGATAGATCCTCTTTCATGCGGGAACTGGTGCGTCTTACATTTCTGGCCGCAGCAACGGCAGCATGTTTGCATTAAGTAGAACAATAAGAAAACAAAAGGAAAAGCGCCACCCACAGAAACTCTAACTTCACCAAGAGAACAAGACTGCAGCCATGGTAGAGGCTATGCAGCTGTACTTAGGCATAGCTGTTAGCTAAATGCTAATACGGTCACAATGGCAATGCTTATATGCTGATGTTAAGCAGTACAGCTGAGGCTGAAGGGAATGTCATTAGTTTTGCAGATATTTGGCTATAAATTTGTATTGGAAAAAGTAAAATCTTGACCTGATGATGACACTAGATGAAAAGTCAGGAGAGACCAAGAAAGCTACAGCAATTTATCCTGTGGGGTGCAGGAATGTGTTCACCAAATTTCATTGCAATCCAATAATTGTGGAGATATATTTCACTTAGACCCAAAATGTCAACCTAGCTCTAGAAAAAAAGTCAGAGGATCCAAAGTGTCCAGAGTGTACCACAATGTGTGCCAATCTATCAAGCAATGTTGGACATATTTCACTGGATAAGTGATAAATTTGACCTGCTGGTGACACTGGAGGAAAACTCATGGGGTCAAAGGAATCATTATCATTCATCCTCTGGGGACCTTGAATATCTGTGGCAAACTTAACAGCAATCCGCAAAATAGTTTTTAAGATATTTTAGAAGAACATTTCACGGCAAGGCATCCAGTACTGACTGAGACATCCCTAGAACTGCAAGCGTGCAAGACATCACAGTAATGCTCGCACTGAGTGACTGAGCAGTGATCTTTGGGTAGTGCAGGACAAAATCCTCACAGTAATGGCTGCTTACCACCCACTTAATGCCCTATTGTTTTTGCCAGGCCTTGCTTCATAGTTCCAACTGTAAACACACAGTGAACTCTCTTAATAGAGCAGCACAATATGTATTTTCTACTAGGGATACTCTTGTATCTCACATGTACTGTACCTCACATCTACTTTTCTACATTGATGTGCATAAATCAGCTACATTACTGTCAGAACTGGGACACAGTCTATCAGCAAAGTTTTACTTAGACTGATATAAAGATAAAGTGCCTGAGCTGGTGGGCGGTAAGAAATCAAGTGCTGATGACAGTCATGTAGTCAACCAAGACTTGGTGCTTTTCTGGGAATCTGAGCCCTTTATTAGATTGAAGGGGGAAAAAAAAGCAACTGTGGTTCCAGTGAAGACGTCCTCATACTTCTCTGTCAGCACCAACTGTGACAGCGGATGTCCGGTGGGCCGGTCAGGCCGTGGTCATCCAGGGGCTCGATTACTTGTCTTCCACCGCCGTGTAGAAGCTGTGGTACCTGGGGGCTTCTGTAATGTTATTCTCTTGTAGTGGGAAAGCAAGAAATTGTTCGCAATACAGAGAAAGATTGAGAAAGCAGCAGCTGTGCAAACATGGATTCCAGCAGGTCTGCAGCAGATGGGGTGTGAGTGTTCGAGGGTCTGTGGACCAACACTCTTTCTCTTTGCTACCTGATGCTCTTTGGTCTGCTGATGTGTTCCTCCAGACTGCAGATACTGATTTAATCAAGAATCTCCAGAACGGGGAAAAGAAGACTTCCTCTTGCCGTGGTCTGAGAACTGGCAGATGGTTATCTGAATAGGTAATCTCCAGGTGTTGTGTGTTTTTCCATGTAGCTAAGGTATTCTGCAGTTTCCTGTGCTTGTCTAATTCCGCAAGAGAAAGTTGAAACTGATTACTCAAATGTGAAGTGTGCACTTGAATTCTGATTTATGAAAAGGATCCCTGATGTTTCTATATTGATCAGGATGAGTCCAGGTGCAGGAAAAATGTCAAGAAAAAAACCTCAAGGCTTACTCAGGCATCTTTTCCTCCTGCTGATTGCCAGAATAACTGTGACCACCACAGTGCACATTTTTCCTTTAATAATTTCCATGCGTCTCGCAGGGATTGAGAAAATTGCTGTCATAAGTGGTACGCAGACATATGCTGTTCCCTCCATGTTAAAGTAAACACAGAGGAAACTCACCCTCTTTTCTGTTTACCCTACTTTTCCACTCACCAAACAAATACAGCAAATTGGTCTTAATCAAAACATTGTGAAAGTGCAAATGATTTTTGAAAGCGGCCTTCTTGTCTAACTTGAGCAGTAATCCCATTTGAAACATGTGACAGTAAGTAATGTATAGCATCTATGTGTCCCCTTAATTCCCCAACCCACACAAACATTTGTCTTTCTCTATTTCCCTATCTCTCTCTCTCTCTCTGTCTCTGCCTCTCATCTGTGCAACCTCTCATTTCCCCCGGCAATGGCCATTAATTAGCACTCGTTTAAAGGAAACAGATGACTTTTAATAAATTAGGGTCATGTTTTGAATTGCTTTAATACTTCCATTCCAGTTCCTGAGCAGCAACATGAAAGCATTTCTCTGCAAGTTCAACCCAACAGCCAAAATTCACGGAAATTTGAGAGTGGCAGGACAGCTGGGGTAAGAGCTGTGGATGCACACACACACACACACACACACACACACTCACACACACATGTCTACCACAGCGCACCATCTTTTTCTTTTTCCCAGGCGCAGCCCCTTGTTTTGGTAGCCAGGCAGGCTGATTCATCAGACGCTAGAGCCTACATTTACAATAATCAGTGCCTCTATCTAGGGCAGTCCTTCATAACCGTTTCAGCACTCAAGATTAAGCCCAGGCCCAGTTGCCATATCTTACCTTTCCCCAGCTTTCCCCTGGAGTCAACTCCTTCCAGACATTTTGTGGTTTCATCTCAAGTTCTCCACTTCAGGGAGATTTTCCTGATTAGTGTCACAGAGCTCAGTGGATGAAATGCCCCCCCCCCCCCCCCCCCCCCCCCCAGACTGCCAGGCCCTGTACAGCTAAATCCTCACAGTCCTCCATCATTTACATCTGTAGGATTTGTCATGCACGGCTTGCCCAGCTCTGGTCCTAACCAGGAGCTAAACAACTGCAACTCTAATCCTCCTTAAACAAGTCTCTCTCAATGTCACACTGTGTGTCTTTCTTAAAGTTTCATTAACTGGAGTTGTGTGGCCTCCCACGATTTTTTTTCTCTCCTGGCAAATTCAGAGGCACAAGCATGAAACTCTGTGTAACATCTGAGTTGGAAGACAGCCCAATCACCACTGAAGGATTTATGTACGTAGATGTTCCCTTCAATGTTAAACAAAGGGAAACAAACACAAACTAGTTCTCGTAAGAGGCTGACCTCCAAACCACTGTTGTACATTTTTTATGCACATCATAAATCCATGTATTCACATCCCCTTTCCCACCTTATTCTGGACATTAGTGACAAATATATTACTGCAACACCTGAGTCATTACCCCATTTATTTATTTGTAATCCACTTAATTTTAACAGGTAAAATTGCCGTATTAATGCCCAACTCTCTTTTTGGCTGCTCACAGCGTAACTAATCTGGGTATGGCTGGTGTTCTGCTTCTGCACTTTGTCGCTTTCTCTACGTTTGTGTTTTTTCAAGAAGAAAAATGGCTTTCATTTCAGAAGAGAGAAACAGAGCACCGGGGGGGTGGGCTGGGGTTGGGTGGGGAGCTGGGTCCTTCTGGACTGGGTTTTTCTCTGCAAGTCTTTACTGCACTTGGTCACTAACAACACCAACTGTAACGGTTTTCTTCTCCTAATGAGACAGATAATTTCTTGGCTCGCGCTGAATGTGGGTACTCTTTCTTACTGGCCACCTTTGGCTTCGTGCTTTTGACATTTTATAATACCACAAACCATGGGAATTAGCATTAACTGCATAAGCCATTGACATTTGACTTGGTTTACAAAGCATTATAGAAGTTTCTCTGTTTCTTTACTGCACTGTTCTTTGTGAATTGAAAGTATCTCCCAAAAAAGGAGCCTCCACATGTTCCTGCTTGAAGTAATTGAAGGGAAAATAGTGTATTTAACACTAATTAAAGGTTTAATTATCTTTCCTCATCTACACAGGCCTTGTGGTTACAGAAAACAGAGGTAAATGCAGCAGTCTCTAGGACTAATCTGCAATGTCAGCTAAAAATCATAACACTTCAAGACAATTCTTAGTAATCACTCTCTACCTGCTTGTGATTGCTTTTACTAAGCCTGTAGTTATTTAATTTTCAATTTTCTGTTTTATGAATTGACAGCATCTGTTCTTGTTATTTTGGGGGTTTTTTTGCAACACATAGCATTCTTTTTCATAATTATTTTTAATGAAAAAAATGTTTTGTGTCTTTTGTTTTTAATTTGAATAAAATACTATATGGCAAAAAAAAGAAGAATGCAGATTTGCCTTAGTGGTACAAGGTCAGGCTGTACAAGATGAATGTTTGAATTTAAATTAAAAAACAAAAAACAAAAGAAAATTGCTAATAAGAAGCCATGTAAATTGACATAAGTATGTTTACCTTACTCTCCGCATTGGTGGGAGCTGGCGGCTCTTCACTGCTTTTCTCCATAGCTGTATTAAGTATTGCTTGCTTCCCTTTGTGTGAACAGAGCACATTCCTGCAGCCTCCTGTTCCCTGCTGCTGCGGAGGAGAGGAACTTTAACTGCTCTGCTTGGCATTTTACAAAGGAGGAACACACACTTTCAGTCGTTAACTTCCCCCTTTATTGGACCTAAAGTAGCCAGGAGAGAAAGGTGCCATATGCAGGCTTTTTCATTGTCTGTGTCCACTGACTATTTTACACATACGATAAAGTGGTTTAGAGAATTCAGGGCTAAACTGTATAACTAAGAGTTTAAGAAGAGAATTTTCTGTATCTAATCTGATAATTTCTACATTCTGTAGTTTAGGAAGTGAGAGATGGGAGAAGCATGGTGAGGTGCACAGGGCACAGTTGGAGGAACGGGTGCAACTCTGCACCAATCACCCGACCCCGACCAACCCTCTCCTCACCGTCCTGGTCATCACGCCGCCTGTTGGCAGCCCCACATCCCACCCTAAACAAATATACAACCCAGTCTGGTCCTATTTTGCTTCTTCTCCCTCCCCTGCAAACTCCACCAGCTCTGATGCCCTTGACTTTGTCTTCAATGTTAATTCTCAGAGGTTAGGACAATAAACACTGCACTGATGGGCCCAAACCCAGCGGAGGCCACACTTCCTGTCTGCACGAGCTGGTCTCTGGGAGAAAGACCAGAGGGTTGACAGGAAAGAAGGTCAGGGAGACAGAAAGAAAAGGTAGATGGGACATAAAAAACATGGAAAGAGCATATGTGTGTGTGTGTGAGTGAGTAAAAAAGGCAAAAAAGTGGGGTAAGACAGTTGCAGAAGAGAGGAATGCGGTGCATGACTGTGTACGTGTGTGATCACCTTTGTAAGACTTTGTACCGGAACAGTCTGGTGAAGTTGCTGTAAACAAACTTGCTCTCAGTCTACTGGACTTCCTAGAAACAACAACTGCTTTCATTCTTTTTCTTTGAACGGAGCCCAAGTCATTTCCAACATTTATTATTGGTCAGACAACTGAAGCAGATTTGGCTGCAGATACATTTGTTGTTGAATCTATGTTGGTCTTTCAGAGCACGTAGCTAAATCCTATTTCTGCCTGGAATTCTTACATGAATTCCCACGCCTGACACTTCTTTTGTGCTTCATGAGCATCTTTTAATATTTTAGATTAAAATGTGTGGGCTAACTGAGGATCAGGACAGTTTGTGAACCTGGAGAAAGCTCCAGCATGTTGTAGGCTCTGCAGGTCTGCAAGCTGCTTCTTTCTCTCCTTCTGTCTTTCTCTCTATCTTTGAGACATCTGGCTGCAAGCATCTTTAGGATTCCATCAATACCACAGCAAGGGGGGAAACCCCACAGCTGAAAAAAGCAGCCTCAGCAGTGTGAGTCCAGGCCAGCTCACATCGACTCCAACAAGCTCTCAGTCGTCTCTCTGAGCTATAGATCTGGCCCTGCCAAGGGTGGGGGAGCCAGAGGAATGAGGGGTGAGGTGCAAAGAGGGAGATAATTTCTGTCCCAGTAAAAACCGAGGGGTATTTGGTGTGCAGGAGGGGTTGTGTCTGTCTTTGAATGGCAGCTAGGCAGTTCCAGCTGTTGTACTTCTTCTAGGCAATTAGCTGTAATCAACTCTCTGAGCTCTCTGGGTGTTCTAGGACACTTTCACACGCTGGCACTCCACCGGATATCCCTCATCACCACATCCCAATCATACACACACACACACACACACACACACACACACTTGAGCACACACACTGAGTTCTATCTGGAAACTAAAGTAATAGTGTCTAAAAGTCTCAACCCCTTGTAAAAGTGGAGAATGTACAAGAACATGAGCATTTGTGCACATGTGTGTGTGTGAGTGATGTGTGGTGGTTGTTTGTAGCCAGGTCTCTATGGGCCTCTCCAGCCCGTGGCTCTCACTCTGTTCAAGCTTCACCATGTGTTGCGCACATGTTCCCATCAGCCCTGTGAATCAGTCTTTGTGCAGAGCAGCATCCTTCACAGCAGTTACTGCATTTCCCCTTGTTGCAAACACTGATCTGGTCCGCCTTTCCACCTGAGTGAAAGCACCTTCACCCCGATGCGCTGGACAAAGTGGGTGCATTTACCCATGGGGACCTACATACATACACATTATGGAGAAATTCCCTTATGCATACACAAGTAAAAATGTAAGTGGTACAGGCACACACACAGAGAACACAGGTTATCCCCTACCTTTCTCCCAATCTGCTTTGACTGATCCCTGTTACCAAGGGGGATTACAGAATAGTCAAGTGAGCTCGATGTGCCACTTCTCATCACCACAGTGTGTGGGCCGAGTTGGCCTGCAGAGGCACCACAGGCAGGGACGACTGCTGCTCTGGGCAGCAGCTGCCGAACAAAATGGAGCTGAAAAATCCCACCTCCACTTCCCATAAACAGGACAAAGATGTGATTTACATTTTGTGAGAAAAAGAATAAATAAAGTATGCACCTTGCTGCAGGGTAATTGTGTATTTGTGTACACACAGTGTTGCAGAATGCCTTTGACTTTACCTACCACTATTTAACTAACATTAACCCATATGCCTTAAAATATAGTCATGCCCTAAGAACTCATGATCAGAACACAGAGCTGGGAGGGATTCAATGTTTTTCTCAAGGACACTTCAGCAGGATTGGTACTTGGTGACACAGTAGCATGAACCTTGTCTTCTTACTCACTGTGTCAGCGGTTACAATGTTTTATTAAAGCAGTTACAATGTTTTATCACTGTATTGGTTACTTTTGGTGGTCAGCAGTTGTCCTCCTGCAGCACCAAACAGCCTCTTTAACCTGAGATCTTTGTCTCACAGCTGACTCGTCCTAAACCCCACTCCTACACACCTACACTCATACAGATAGTGAATCCCACAGATAGAAACTTATCCACACAAACAGACAGACAGGCACACACACACACACGTGAATACTGCACACATGTGAACACACACATGCATACACTCGACTGACCCTTGGCCAGAGTGAAGCTCAGCACATTCTTGCGGGGCATGTTGACACCCTGGCAGGATCTATGAGGAGGTTCTGGCATCAGGAGCATTTTGTTATTCCAACGTTTCTGCTCTTGTGAGTAGTGACTCCCTCATCTCAGTGCCACAGACCAAATAAGAATTCCGCCAAGTATTTCAGTCACACCACATGCAACATTAATGTATTTTGGAACTGTGTGTGAATGGATGTATATTATTACTTTTCTGGCTCAGTCGAGTTTGAAGCCTTTTCATATATTTATACTTCAAGGTTTGACTGCAGTGCAAATGTCTGCAGTGTGCAGCTGTCAAAATGATACATCCGAACTCGTTATACAGTAGTGTCTACCTACATGGTAGCTACAGAGACATTATGAATAGTCATTAGTTGTTTAACTGCCAAATATCTTACAAAATCTGATATTATAAAGATGTCCTTTATAAAGATGTCTTTTCAGATGTTGCTGGGACACAAATTTGGAAACTACAGGGGGTACGTGACTGAGCAGGTGCTTATTAACTGTTTTTGAGAGTGGCTTTAATGTTACTTGTATGTTAAAGGGGTCGCTGAACCCACAGAGAATAATCATCCGACTCTAAAGTTGCCCCCAGCTTTACGGAGCGTCACACACACACACACACAACTGATCTTGTTTCTCACATATATGTATGCTCACAATTTTCAAGTACTGTAGATTATAGAGGTAATAGAGGTAATTTTAGTAATAACATATATATTGAGAATAACAAAATAAATAACGAAAAATAAATAACTAAATTAATGACAGATTAAGATTTGCAATTTCAAAGTCTTTGCTATAAATGTCTCAGCTTTTAAAGCCATATTTTCAACAACCCAGCTTGACTCCCTTATAGTCAGTGTTTCTCTATTCCTATGTTTCACTACGTTTCTCGCTTTGTGATGAACCTGACTAATTAGTAGAAGCTTGCTGTGACCCAGGTCTATAAATAGGCTTCCTTGTAGCCTTCTTTTAGTCAGGCCCTCTTAACCAATGTGGGGCACAGGATGGCTAATGTCAAACACATGTGGAGAGGAAAAGGGTTTACAGCGAAGGCAAGCAAAGATGCTTCATCTTTAAAGTGATAATTACTCGATTCCTACTCTGCTTCTCTCAGCGTTAGCCTTTGATCTCCTGCGAGTCAGCGTGCAAGACAAGCATAAAATTACAGGAGAGTGTAATGAGATTAAAAGCCCTATACTTTACTGTTACGTGTGTAATTAGGGAATCTCTCTCCCCCTTTGTTCCCCGCTTTATTACTTCTCTCTATTATCTATTATTTGACACTTGTTTTTTCTCTCCCATTTGTTTGCTGTGTGTGTGCTTGTGTGTGAGTGAGTGTGTGTTTGTGTGTGCAGCATGCCTCTTGACACATTTGCCACTGACTATGGCATGACTCAGATGCCAGTGGAACAGGGTGCGTCTCCCAGTGCCAACTGCACATATTTTCAGAGTCAAGATTTGCAAATATCTTTCAGAGAGCCCCCTCACTTGCAAACAGAACAAGGGTCTGTAGAAAGGAAACTGAACTCCACTTATGAGCATTGTATAGCTATTCATTACACTAAATAGAGTAGGCTATTGTACTTTATGAGTATCCTCTTCAATAAATATCGGACATGTCAGAGTGTGGTTCTGACTTATTTCTGTAGTGAAACAAAAGCATAACATCTCTGTCCAAAGATTGCTCTTTTATTTGTATAAAGTTAATACTTAGTGCTTATTGAGTTCATGGTGAAATGTACTGAATTCAAGAAACTTTAGAGGCCATTTGCCGCCGCAGGGCTCAGTGTCTGGCCTTGTTTGCCTCCTCCCGCTGTCCTGCCCACCTCTCTCCATCCCCTGACCACTTCCTCCTGCCTTTGAAGCCGGGCGCCCCTCTTTGCTGCTGCCAGACAGGATACCCCACATCCTGTGAGAGACAGGAAGGAACCCTGCTCCTTGCCCCAGACACAAAATCTGCACTCCAGCAGCCTCCAGCAACCGCTTTGCTCTGCTCGCAGATTTCCAAAAAAACAAAAATGTTACCCTAGCGCAAAAACAGTGAACACATTTTATCAGACTGAAGCAAAATGTCTTAGTCCCAAGAAACGTTAACACAAAAACCAGATCAAAATTAGCTCTTGGATGTGCACCTCAAATCTGTGAGGATCTCAACAGCTGACACCAATTTGCCTGATCCTCTTTTGGACGGGCTCGCCCATGCTTCAGTGAACACAGGCCAGACCTCCATCTGATGCAGATGCAGAGCTAGTAGTGGTTTTGGTTGCTGCACTGATAAACCACATGCAGATCAGGAATTTGGTTACCAGTATTTTCAGAGCTTTCTTCAGCTCATACAAATGCACAGTCAGGGTCTGTCAAAGGATCAGCTGAGATGTGGAGTGTCTGGCTGTCAAACTGTACTAATGCCGAGTGACGGCTTTCCATCCCAACTTTGCATGCAAAAAAAAAAAAAAAGAGCCATCATACTGTATTAAGTACACCTTAATGATGGCTGTTAAAGAGTCACTCATTCATTTCTCCTGCCTGCACTTACCTCCCACTCTGTTGACTCACGTCCCACAAAATGCAACGTCTGCTGTAAGTAAAAAAAAAAAAAAAAAAAAAAAAAGGAGCTGGGCTGTTTCAAGCTCCAGCTTTATTTAAAGGAAACTTTATTTTTAATGTTGACATGTATTTAGATTTTACTGCTAAATTTGATATACTGCAGCCTCACCCTCTGCCACCGCCCAGTGTCGCAGCCACTTGGTGAAGTTGTCTGTATAGTCCCTGATGTGGAACTGTGCCTGCCTTCCCATCCGCCTGCAGTTTTGAGGTCAAAGGGAGTCAACGCGAGACCTACCGCCCCACCAAAAGCTCAACTGTCACTTGTTTTTGGACAGGCATGTCAGCTTGTCAGAATATTGCTTTCCAGCGCAGAGAAAACAGGCGCTAGCCCAAAATGCTTGGCTTCCTCCCAGAAAGCAGAGAGGGGGCGTCAGCGGCGGTTGTGGCCGTGAACAGAATAGCTCCACAGCTCTGGCTGGAATGACTGTTCCCTGTCCAGCCGGGGCAGTGTAACCTCTGCCAGCAGCAATCAGCCTCGCCGCCCTGTCGGCCTTCAGGTGTGGGAACCCCCTCTCTGCCAGGCAGCCATCAAAGACAGTGCTGTAATTTAGACCATTAAGAAGCAGTACAGAGGTCTGAGAGCTGCTGTACAGGAAGCTGGCATGGGGATAGATTCACACGCCACTCCCAGCGTTGAACGGCCAAGCTGGAAAGAGAGGCGATGGCGGGGAGGTGGACTGATGGGCTGGACCGGCCAACTGAACTCTATTCACTTAGCTAGTACCTCAGTGGGTCGGATGACATGCTTTGAATGTTTTTGTTTGCAATGTCCATTTATATATATTTTTATATTTTTGTTTGTTTTGTACTCCTCGTTTGGCCCTGTCTGCCAACATCAGCTGTGTCAGCCTGGGGCTCTGTGTGACTGAATTTGTGGCCCAAGGCTCATAAAGTCTACTCATGGGCCCTAAAATGGTCTCCCTACAGCAAACACCTCCTGTTGCCAGTGAGATATGGACACAAAAATAAACTGCAGTTTAAAAAAAGTATAGGAACACAGCCAGAAAATTATGGAGCTGTTTTATACAGGGCCTTTTCCTTTTTTGTTTCCGTTAGTTCGTCCAACTTCCAGTCCTCTTTATGGGGCACAGAAAGCCTGTTTCACTGTGACACACACTTGTCAAGCTATTTTTTTTTTTTTTTTTTTTGTGATGGTGATGACAACCTGTTTCAGAGTTGACTACATTCACCACCTCCTCCACTTAAATATATTAGCCGCATGTGGAGGCATATCTGCTGTCTTTGGCCGTATGGTGCAATGCTTGGCACGCAGTGATGCTAATGTGAGTCTGCTAGTTGCAGTGCTGGGTACTGTGGTGGAGCTCATCATGCATTCCTGTGTGAAGCGTTAGAGCCAGTTTGTGTTTGTAAGCAGTGACAGGAGACACCTAGTGGCCGGTTTGGACTTTGGTGCAGAGAAATGAGCCGATTATAGCACAATGACACTTTGGAGTCAAACGTTTATTATATAATGTGGAACTAAACCTGTTAAAGCTGCGAATAAGGTGTGCAAGATTCAAAATGAGCTTTCTCCTCTTTTCCTTTCTCATCTCCAGGTTTACTACTGTACTTGAACGAGACAAGGATGCAGTTGGCAGGAGGTTTACTAGGTCTGTTTTCACCCTGTTATAATACACACATCTTGCCTATCAAAATCCACATCCCTGCCCTACTTGCCCTGTAGAGATTATAATATGTGAATGTTATTGTTTCAAAATGTAGAAATGTACCAATGTCTTGGTGTTGGCTAGAATGGGAGTCAGTGTGGGGACCACATGGGGACACGCTCGCCTGCTGACGCTCCAGCTTTTAATATGCTTGCATTGGCACGGGAGTCAGTGTAAGCTAACCCCAGAGTTCAGGTTTAATTATGCTCCTGCCAGACTATGCGCCCCACTCTCCATTTCCCATCAGGCCCCCCTCACCCTGATGGTTGCCATGCCGATTGTTTCTGCCACCCATTACTCTGGGCTGTGTTTTGACAAACTTCTTGCCGTTTAATGCGATGTTAAAGGTGGTGGTGGGTCAGCAGCAGAGCCAAGGTGTTAATTACAACAGCAGTATAGTGCTATATGACAATTACAGTACAGGCCTTTCTGAAGTTTGTGTGCACATTTCAAATGCTACATATGTTCCATGTGGACGTGCATATACATACTATAAATATACATGTGGAACAGTGACTTCAGAAATCTATGAATAATTCAGTGAAATTCAGTTAATCAAAGAGCACGAGGCGAGTCGGGGGCCATTAAAACTACGTTTGGCTTCTTCTTGGTGACAGAGGGCTGTTTGTTGCTCGGCCTCACGGTCTCTCTGTTCAGGACAGAGGCAGCAGTGCCAGCGTGCCAAACGGTGGAAGTGGGTCAGTGCACAGTCACACAGTGGCTGTAACACATACATCACGCGTGCACCTGTACAAACATACAGAGGGAGGGAAAGCAGAGGAGAGCTGGAATGGCGTAACCTTCCAAACTTGAATTTCAACCCGAATAGGAGGCCACTTTTTACGCACAAAAAATGCTCTGTAACCAGTCTGTTGTATCATAGCCCTATGGGTGCAAATTACACAAAGACTGATGCCATAAACTACAAGTCTAAACACTATAGGCTGACCGATGTACTTGACAGAATATGTCCTGCTATATGAGTGAAGTGTCTACATTTTGTAATTTGTTGGTGTTGAACGTGTTGCAGTCTGCGGTAACTGCTCTACTCTGTGTCTGACTCAGAGCGGGGACTCTCGCCTGCTACAAAGCCAAGACCGCAGAGGCAATATATTTTACAGCCTTATTTGCATCCAACAGTTTATGTTCTCAGCTATAGCTCTTTATAGTTCAGAGCCTATAGCTTTCTGTGACGCAGCAATCCAACGACTCAGATGAACGCAGACAAGCCGATGCCAAAGGCTGTGTGGTTTTGTGAGTGTATGTTTAGGCATGTCTGGGAGGAGCAGGGTGTTATTTTATGTCAAAGGTCTCTGTATTCACGGACTCAGAGCAGAGAAAGAGATGGAAAGCTTACTGCTAATTCACTTCTATTTTATTCCAGCCAGAGAAAGAGTGAAGGAACACTGATTAGAATGATTAAAGTATACTAAAAAGAAACAAGTACTACTAACTTAAAGTCCACATTTCAAAATCTTCTTCCCAAATGGAGTAATTATTACACAAGACTAAGACCCGTGCTAGACGCTCGGTGAGGCTTGGGGTGGTTTGCAGGTATTATGTTGTGTTCTAAAAACAAAGCGCAGCTGATTGGAGTGTCGTTAGTTTTGCAGGTATTTGGTCATAAAGCAGCAAGTATTGGACAAATTAAAAGTATGACCTGAATATGGTACAAGATGAAAAGTTATTACAATTCATCCTGAGGGGCATGTGAATGTCTGCACAAAATTTCATGGCAATCCATCTAATAGATATTGAGCCATTTTACTCAAAACAACAAATGTCAACTGGCTGGAGGCGTAACAGGGAAAGACCAAGTGGGATCATGAATGTCTGTACAAACGTTTGTGCCAATCCTGCAATAACTGAAAACTTTGACCTGCTGGTGGCACATACAGGTTTTAAATTCGGATTATCTCACTGTAGACCAGACCTTTCTTTGGCAAATTAGCAGAAGTCTATGTATTGGGGGCAAAAGTCTCCGTCTGCATCCTGTATTTTAAAGAGCCAATGTGGGAGGAAACTTGAGTCAGTCCTTGGTAAGTCTAACGTTGTATGCCAGTGTCTTGATTGGCACTAGTTTGTTGGGAATTTAACAACTTTTACCTCAGTGTGTAAATGTTTTTACAAGTTTACTCACATTGTCTGAACACTTGTGATCTCAAATATGAAAAGGTGGCTGCCCTACTGTCTCTCCCCCATGTCTGTCTTATTCCCACAGCACGGGCTGTCATGTATGACCTCAAGTAAACAACTCCTTCAAAGTTTTGCTCTTTTAATGTATGAATAAATTGCTGCAGGCCTGTAAACTTTAACAGCTGTTTTGTTGCTCATTTGCACTTTCCTGTGTGGCTCATGTTTGGAGTGGAAAATGTCCCTGACAGCTTGCCTGTTATGAATCTACTTGTTCCCATAAAACATTTCTTTATTTCTGTGTGGATGTTTTCCAGTGCTTTGGATGTATAGGCCAGTCTCGACATCTCTTTTCATTGTGGGAAACTTGTAAAAAAGTAACTCCTGTAAAGTGGTTCATTAAACAAGTTTATAACTGGCGGTTGATTAAGGAGCTTTTATTCAAAAAATACAGATCATTATGTTGCATCAACAAAGGATACATAAGATGCACCTATTAATACAACAGACCCCAGTGTACTTTACATGCTAATTAAGGGTCCAACATAGAGAATAAGAGCTAGAGCATTCAAATATGTCCTACATCTACAGCACATGGTGAGCGTGATTTTCTTTGCAGGGTGTGTTTTGTGTGAGCTGTTAACTCTGAATCACAGCTCTTAAAGGATGATAGTCCTATAATGTTACCAGTAAACCCCCGAATAAGCAGAAAAGGCCTCAATTAGGGCTTGTTCACCTGAGCAAACAGCTGCTGAACACGCAGGTTGGCGTTGGATGTTGGCTTCCCCCTCCCCACTTTTAGTGAAAAGTAAATATGCCACTGATGTTGGCGGCACCTGAAACAGTCCAGAGCAGGCACCCTTCAATCCCAGATCTGTTCACTGCAATGAGAAAATTTGCCAAATATATAGATCTAAATATACTGAAAGTGCCAGCTGTGCACACAATTCACATCACCCTGCAATTCACCATTTGTGTTTCTCCACAGATCTTAAATAGGGTGTCTTGTTGAAGTATTTATGCTTTGTTTATCAAAAATGTTGAAATGAGTGTGTACACTGGTGAAATGTTGTTGTCCCTGTTGGCAGCCGCAGCCCTTAATTTTCAGCGCAGTAATAAGCGAGTTTACCTGCAGTAATCATCAGCAATGCGTCTGCACGGCTGCAGCAGATGTGTCCTCTCCGCCCCTGGTGGAGACAGACTTACTGTGGGAAAGAGAGAAAGGTTTCTGTTTGAATAAAGACTCTCATATTTAGAAACTTGAGAAGAAATACATCCAACACTAGAAATCCACCATATTTCAAATATTTGAAATCTAGTAGTACTTCCCTGTGGAAAAGTACAATAATGATTATTACATTTACAAGCTATTTTTATTATAGAATGTTACGAATATCTACATGTACATTGTTTATTTTCCTGAGGAATTAAAATTTGAACTCTGAGGTTGGATAATACATTTAGAAAGGATTTTTTAAATTTTCAAATACCATATAGGCCTGTACAGCAAGGTTAGAAAGAAGCATATGCATTTGTTCTGATTAACTCAGATCAGCCGCTGAAGCCTTGTTTTAAAGTTTTAAAAAGCCAATATGTGCTATAACTCAAAAGACTCTCATAAACCAACTGTTTCATATTTCCGCATATGGTCTGACCTTTCCACACACACAGAGGACAAAGGAGTAGGTAGATGTTCCAGACAGGGTTGCATGCTTTATTGTCAAACTTGAGGCCTTGAATTTTTATTAATTACTATCTTTGGCGTATTGTAATTAAGTATTTAATTTAGATTTTGGGACAGATGCCGTGTCTGTCACTGTCTCTGAAGGCTGCTGTTTTTTTTACATTGGGCGGTCATTGCTGTAAAGATGTTTGCGCTCACTAAATTTCAGAAATAGTGCGACACACAACCCCCCAGTCTCTGAAGTCTCCGCTGGTGCCTGGAAACCTAATGGTGTCTTCGGGACTCCACACTCTGGACTGAGCCAGACTAGCTGTTTCCTATGCTTCCAGTCTTTGTGATAAGCTAAGCTATTTGCCTCCTGGCATCAGCTCTATACTTAACACACAGACATGAGTTCTCGTGAGGCTCTCGGCAAGAAAGCGAGTAACGTATTCCCCAAAATGTAAAACTATTCCTTTAACAGTGATTTCATTTCACACTATTGGCTGTCAGTAAGTCTAACCTGAGTGGCACAGCAGAGCTCTGTGAGGATTGGTCCTTATATTGCGGTTGTGTAGTTTACACCTTCCCTGTCACGTAGTGGCCAGACTGTGTGGTTTCTGTTTATTTATGTATGTAAAACGCAGGAATATATGTGGGCTGAATTAGAGAGTCAGAGGCCCTGCGGACCCACTCTGCGCCCACCGGCAGGAGAACCACAGAAACCCTCCATTACACCACAACTTTATTTTTAGCCAGCATTCTTCAATTCAACAAAGAAGGCATTCAAGTTAATCCAGAAGCAAATATTTCTTAGTGAGCTATAGAAATAAATCATGGCGTTTATTTACATTTATGCTACTGTACACTGGTACCTTTGCCGTGTGCAGTGTGTGTGTTTCATGAAGACAAAGGCAGTGGATCCTCATTCAAACAGAGAAGGAGGTTTGGCTGAGTACAGCCTCTTCATAAAGTATCAGCTGAAAGAAAAAAAACAACGATCCTGCTCATTGGATATGACCGCTCCGCTACTTCAACAACATTTGAACATTCTTCAGTGGCATTAGAAAATATTTGGAGAGGGAGGGAGAAGGAGAGAAACCCAAGACGTAAACACGTGGAGCTGGGAGAGCTAACAGGCACAGGAGGACAACCTGCCAACAGGAGCTGTGGCTTCCAGGAATGTGCACAAACACACTGCCTCTCTATTACCCTCAGTGCTGGCCGGGTATCATCTGTGCTCCCATTTTCTCTTTCTGTCTGTCTCACCTGCAACTTGCAGACGTTTGAAAGTTGAAACTGATAATTATTGGGTTGGAAAACTGCTGAATGTGAATATTTTGGGCCAATTATTTTCTACGTTTGTTTCTGACAATGTCTTTTTGCCAAAATGTCTTAAAGGAATAGTTTGACACCTTCGGAATTATTCGCTTTCTTGCCAAGAGTAACATCCACCTACCAGCACCTCTAAATTTCACTGATTAACGTGTTATATTGTGTTTGTTTAATCCATACCAAAAAAAAAAAGAAAAGCGTAATAATGACAACTTGTCATTCTGCCAAGGGTTATGTGCCAGGCAACCAGCGGAGACTCCAGGAAGTTACTGGTCTGTGCCAAAAAATAGTCTGACACATAACCTAGCACACTGTCCTTTTTAAACTTAGATTTTTGTATGGTTTCCACTCTTTGTGCTCAGCTATGCCTTAAGATAGCCCAAAGCCAGTTGTTGCCTCATATTTTCTGGAGAAGTGGTATCTCATCGAATTCTCAGCAAGAAATTTTAAAAAATACAAGCATTCACTTCCTCTATTGAATTGTGTAGAAGGGTCTGTGACATAGCATTTGATCTATTGGTGCAACTCTCACATAAATACCCTACAAATCAAATTCTTTATAGTTGAACCATATTCAAAAGACTCCTCTTGTTAGCCATCTGAAATAAATACAATGTGAAATCTATATAATAAATGTACAAAATGTGCAAATCAAACTTTTGGTCTAGCCTTGCTCCCCTTCACTAAGTACAGCAATTACCATTTTGGGGAGGCTGTGATGGCAGTATGTTGTTGTTCCTGCCCCGTTCACTTCACCTTGACAGCTCACCAGCTGCTCGCTCGGCAGTGAGTCGACAGTCACAGACAGCAGCTTAGTTTACACAACCCCCAATTCCAATTTTTCCTTCCATCAAGTTTGTGTAATTTATTTCATGCACGTCACCCTCATCAATATAATATATCATTTTTGTTCATAGATAATCACAGTTTTAGACTTTTGTGGAGTGATCTGTACCTTATAGTCCACAGTTTGTCTCACACTGCTGCTTTACACCATATGGTATGCCCTGTTGTCCTTGCACCATGTGTCAGCCTCACCTTTTTGGACTCATGCTCAGTGCTTCAATATGATTCTGCACTAATGTCACCCAGGTAAATTCTTGTGATGCATTTATTACATTGCTGCAGGGTATTTAGAGGTGCATGCTAGAACACTGTGTCCTCTGATGTTGCTGTTATCAAAGCCTATTTATGTCAAGGTGTGTGTATCAGTGATATTGCTCCAGAAAAAAAAGAAAGAAATAATTGCATGTGTCATCAGATTTAAAATCACAGTGGTTTAATTGTTGAAAATGCACATGTATTATACAAGGAAAGGCATGTTTTTTGTCAATCCATCAGGTGGATACACACCACATTCAAATAGTTTATTGTTTTTTAGGATTATAAACTCTAAGTGTTTCAGGCAAGGTGTCATTCGTGCTAATGAGTTTGAGTGAGTGGCAGATAAAGACTCTTTTCATTGCAGACTCAGGGGCACTGGAGCAGGCCTGTCATAGAGTTTCAAGGCAGAGCTGTGCCCCTGCCTGAATGAAAAGACAGCGTGGAAAGAATTTCCTGAAATGAAACTCAATCGCTTTTGCCACTAAACAGCAGAATATGCACTGGAGGAATCATCAGCAAAGTCTTGGGTTTGAGTGCTTGTTAAAACAGTTCTTGGAAATTACAGAATAGTAGCCCCAACAATCAAAGTTAGACAAGAAAGAAACATACTGCAGATCAATGAAAGGAAAAGTATGTAAATGGAACAACAACAGCATTATATGTAATTAAAAAATGCACTGAATATTGGTTTTCTTTGGAGTTATTTGGTTTCTTCTATCTGAGACCTTGAAATGTTCTGACTTTTGTCGCGGAGGAGCCTTTACTCAAAGTAGAAAGGTGGACCGGCAGCCAAGGATGACAGTGGCGTTACTGAAGATGGTGTGGCAGTGGAGGCCATAATCCGTGGCTTTCCTGTGCTGACTGGTCTCACAGAGCCCAGCTGGTGTTGGGTTTCCATCCAAGCAGCTGGGCTTGGGTGTTTTGTGGTCCTCTTCAGTCCTCTTTGAAAGTAGAGTCCCTCCATGAGGCCCTAAGGACCCTGCCACTGCAGCCACACTGAGGGGAGACGTCCCTGTTGCACACGTCTAAAAAGACAACAGGCCGGCAGAGAGCAGCTGGAAGACTCTTGGAGACATTGGCAACAGGTGAACACAGTGCCAGTGTGAAGGGGAATATCTGGCAAGTGACTTGGAAGGTCTCGAACCAATGTGGGAACTCAGGATGTTGTCAGTATGGGTGAAACGTGTCTGACTCAAACAGTGGGAATTAATAAAAGACACTGGTTAAAAAGCAAATGTTTTCAGTTCAGGAAGGTTGCTCCGACAGGGCGGGGCGCGCTGAGCTTGTGAAGCAGCTCTCCTGCTGGGAGAGGCGCAAGGTTAGGTGAAACTTTTCCCTTGCCGCCACAGGGGAAGTGGACAACTTTAGGAAGGGCCTTGACAGTGTGTTGATTGGGCGTTTTCGTCAATCTGACTGATCTGGTGTTTTCTTGATCTGGGAAGGCCTCACGGTTGAAATGGTTTCCTTGTATTTTGTCTGGCCACACAGATGGTGGAAAATAGCTTTGTAGTGGGTTTTGCTTGGCTAGGCAGCCCTGTTTTATTTGGAGGCCTGAGCTAAAGGATGAGTCGCCCAGTTTGACTGGAGCGCGCCCAAGGCCTTTGGAGATCACACAGGCACTAAAATCCATATGTGAGATGTATAAACAGCCGCCAGTGTTTATTTACAGTATTTGATCCTTCAGCATGTACCCAATACTTGCTAGCAGCACACTCTGGAAAGAGGAGCCGAAGTCTAACAGACCTGAGTTTGGTAGGGGCAATAAAGGACATTCACAAACATTTATGTTAATGTAATATAATTTTGCCCCCTATACCTAGTCATTATGCTAAACTAAGCCTTAAACTAAGCCGCGTGCAAGCTGTAGCCTTATATTTACTGGACAGATGTGAGGGTGGTATCTATCTTCTCATCTGACTCAGCAAGAAAGCAAATAAGTGTATTTGGTGTTTTATGGGTGGGTTAGGGTTAGGTTTAGAGGCTTCCATCAATCACAGGATTAACACTGTGACTGCTCAGACCCCCAGCAGAAAGAAATGCCAAATTCCAGGACTCTCAGTACAGTTTTGAAGACACAGAGTTATGCAGCACACTCACAGCAGGATTTAAGACATTACTCAGCCAAAGCCACAGCACTGCATTTCACAGAAGTCGTGGACCGTATTACACAGACCTCATGTATATGTATAGATTCCTCTCTTCAAGGCCACAGCCACAAGGACATTTAAAGCACTGACCAAGCACTAGAAAAGTGTTTGAGAGCTTCTGTAACCTTTCATGACTTACATGTAAGTTAGGCAGCCTAAACGTGCATTATTTGGCACTGCTAAAGTTCCATGGATTATACTTCAGAGACATGCTCCCTGTGCTTTTGAACATCCAGTGTTCAAAATTTTCTTCTTTACATCCTGAACCAGTGGTTTACAGATGGATAAATGTGGGCATATGAAATGAAAAAGTCAGCAGAATTCTCATCCTTATTGTGACTAGACACCAGGATGAAATATTTCTATTGAAAACAGGGAAAATCTACAACCAGTCTCTTATTTCGCTGGAAAAACAGAGATTCTTTGAGCTGTATCTTAGAGCGGTGATTATGGTGGTGCACAGTGGATGGCTGAGGTGGTCGAAATAGGAGCCTGGAAGATTTTATGACTGCTCTGAATCCAGGAAAGGCATGTCTGCTTCTGCTTCTCTTCTGGTTGTCGACCAAAGTGTGATAATCCAAGAGGAGAGTGTCCACCACAAACCACAGAAAGGGTTTGCACATAACCTTTACCACACAAGTTGGTCTGAAGCATGAGTTTGTTCAGAATAATACTGTACTTGAGGCTATACAGCGGTATACTTGCGCTAATATTCTATGCACCTGAACATCCACAGAAACAGCTACCTTAAATGTTGGCACTCTTATTTCTTAATCTAAAGCTCTGACAACAATGTCTCCATATTTATGTAACAGGATGTAGTGTGTTAAAGTTAAATATGCACTTTCCAGTAATGTGAAGTGTACAGTGGCTGTAACTCAGGGATCCGTGTTAGGCCCATTACTATTTAGTCTGTATATTAATGATCTGCCACAACAGTGTCAAGGGACAGAATTGCCAATGTATGCCAATGACACTGCTGTACATACACATGAAAAAACAGCTGAGCTAGCAGCTGTAAAACTAACAACTGCTATGGAAAGGATCACAGTGTGGCTTGATAAATCATATCTTTTTAACATCGGCAAGACAGAGTTGCCTGGCATCTCCAGACTAATTCGCAAATGCATATTAGTCTGGAACCTCTCAGTTCATTTTTTATTTCCAAGGGGTGTTATCAACAGGCCCGACCACCAATCAGAGCAACAAAACGCCGTCCTGTCAACGTAAAGTTTAAGTGAAGTTGTTTGTTCTTCTTTTAAAGAAAATTTACCGTCCACTCCGTTTAATACTGCCGCTGCAGCCGGCTGTGAGACGTTCCGCATTAGCAACAGCCATCTTGGTTATTTACGAAGATGCCTCAACTGCGCTCCTCTCTGTCAGTCATTGTATTAAACCCGCCTCATACTAGATAAACTGTTGTGACTGGCTCGCCAGATACCAGTAACTACGAAATCAGTCTGAATGGGAGAGGGGCCAGACATATCTGCCAGAGCAAATAAAACATGAGCTCGCAGATTTGTCTGGTTCCCAGGCTACAGACAATGGGGATTCTCCAAAAAACGACTATACTGAGATTGACATTGTTATCAGAAATGAAAAGATATCCATAATTACTGAATTTAGACATCTGGATCTAAATGTTAATTTTAAGTCAAAAAGTTACATGCAACTTGGCAAATTAGATATAATTTATATATAATATTAGACAAATAAGAAATGTGTTTGTCCCTATGGATGCAGCCAAATATTTTGTACATGACCAGACCATAAAGTGACTTTAAGCAGTCACTTCACAGACACAACTTGTATTAGCTTCTGAAAGGAAAATACTTTTTTTATGCTGACAGATACACTTGCTTTACTTTAAATGCTCCTGCATTCTCTAAACTCTTATTTTAGTTGGCAAAATATCCAGGCTTTCAGAAAGAATATCAAATCTTATTCCCATAATTGCTTTCCTTTGATTTTTCCTGTGAGCCCTCATGTTTTCTGTTTCATTCACTCATTTCAACTGAGTTATGTGTCTTATCACAGCGTGTCTTGTACCAGTATGTGTGGAAGGATTATACCATGGCACACATTTTTCCCGCTGAGGCTGGCTGTGCGGGCACCTTGAGTTACAGCCACTTCAAAGTCTGGTGTTAGTGGTCCATTAACCACTAGTAATTAAAGTGTCACTTTAAATGGCATCGAGCTTACTGCTCTCCCCGGACTGTAAAAAACTGTAAAAAACAAAACAAAACAAAAAAAAAACGTTGCATAGAAAGCATGGTTTCCTGCAGTCCACCCTCATTACCAGAAAAAAAGGCAGAGACATTTTGGCAGTGGCAGTGTAGTGATTCCATAGCAGGGCTTTCCATGTGGGCCCTATGTAACATGTTGGCTATAATTTCCTCTCTGTGTTCACCTATGTTTTGTCAGCTCGTAAATTTGTCATGAATTAATTGGGAGGTACAAAACTGTGTCAGAGAAGCTGATTGCTGTTGAAATAACCTTTACTTTAAGTGCTCATTTCACATATTCTGGCTCCTTTATTTTCAAATGGCCTCTTATAAAGTCCAGATGCTACTGGCATTCATACTGTAGATACTGTGTATGGACTTAAAAGGACAAATACTTTCCATACCACACAGGCACTGAGCAAATCAAAATAGAAAAGTCTCTGGGTCCATTTACCAGAGAGAAGATTCAAATGTCTGTTATAGACTCAACATCTGGCTAAAACATGATGAGCAGCCCTACGAGAACCCTGTAGCCTTGTGTTTGTATGTGAGGGTGATGATGGTATGAGCATACACTTACTGCCCGATACTGTCTACAGATTATAAGGACTCTTATGGTGGCAAATGATCTAAAACAATGATTAAGCTAAGTTTAAAATGGAGCCCATTTTTTATGTCACAGTATGATACTGTATACCCAGTATTAAACGCACTATTACAAAGTTGAAATAGGTTCATGCCATCACACTGTCAGTGGCTTACTTTGAAGTTTTCCCATAAATGACACATTCAGTTCAACAGTCGAGTGATTATGACTTTCTTTGGACAGACGAATAAAAAAAAAAAGGTCTTGGAAAATTAAATTAGGTTTTCAGAGTTTTAGAGGCATTCTGCCTTGCCAACCTCAATATAATAACTGTTAAACTATTACAACCTGAGAAGTGTTGGTATTGGCAGCTTGTCAGAGCAGGGGCAGTAAAACAGTGCCATTTGAGACTGGCTGCCATGTGCTTGGATTTGACAAGAAACTGCACTATCTGTTCACAATCCAGCAACTATACCAATGAGACACATTCAAGAATGAAATAAATTAGTTTTTTCTCACTCATTGATGTGTCACTGATGCCCAGAAGTTGTAACAAAAGCTTAATAGTTCACTCTTATTATTTTTCCAGCAGTATAACATATGATGTTTTGGGCCAATTTCCAGCACCCTTGCCACCCTCTGTATGGCATCACTTTGCAGCATTATAGCACATAGCATTTTGCAGTGCATGGCTGTGTTTGAAAGAATGAATTTCCTCACTTTTTTCATAAAAAACAGAATATCAATTTACAGATGCACTCAGATGTAAATCACAGACACATTTATTAGGCATGCCAGATTGTTAAAGGATTTCCTACTGTGAACACCTCAGGTGGGAGAGAAGCTTTGGTCAGTTTGTATGAGGGGCATTTCTCAGCTGGATCCTTCCCAGCACCGGATCACCCGTAGGCAAAGGCCAAAAAAACAATGACTGTAAGCTGGTTAGAGTCACAGGAGGAGTCAAAAGTCAATCCTGCTTGTTTTATTTGGTTGATTTCTCTCATTGAGCTACTTTACTACCTGTTATGATATATGGAGATCTCTAGCAGTGTGTAAGTAAAACAAATCACAGGGAAGGTAGGGGTCTCTGTTGGGGAATTATTTTTCACCTCACTTTTGCTGGGGCGCGGATAATTTACCTTCTCCTCAACTGGTTGCTTTCTGCAGGCCAGCGGGAAGTGTGCCAGAAACACTAAAAATAAAGAAATGAGAAGAATTTAATCCCTATCACAAACATGCCAAAGCCAGGGAGAGATTAAAGGCTGCTACGGAAAAATAACATTTCTGAAGGGGGACAATAATTCCATTTATTCCACAAGATATTTTCTTTTTACACGTGAGACTCTCTCTCAGGTTGGGAATGAAAACTGATGCTTTTGTTTTTGGTTTGTATCATTTTACGCAGTAGCTGTGTCACTGAGGAATTTCTCTTGCCAGAAATAATTTAAGGTGATATTATGGGTCAGTATGAAAAGGCTACTGTTTCCTAAGTTTTCATACCTCAGTCTAGGAAACTCTGAGTCAAAAGTGCAGATATCACTTAAGATTAGATAAGTTTAATTATTCCGCTGGAAAACTGCATGGGGAGCAGTAACTAGTACAATTTATTATAACAACATTTTAATAAATCAAATTAAATGTATATACTGTAATAAACATACATAGCAGGCCATTTAAATACGACAATAGCACACACACACATACACACACCCACACACAAATAAAAACGTTGGAAAAATAGACAGTAATACACTTGGAGTAATATCAAACATCCAATGCAGTGTAAAAAACATGGAAATTTAGATTTAATGTATTCACTATTACCAACTTTCAACTGTGGTATATCTACCTGTTTTTACTGTTTCTCTCGCCACTTTGATGCAGATGCTGACAGAATATGCTGGCCATAATGCTCTGTTTGATAAGGTTCTTAATTTATTACCCTCTGGATTATTCATAAACTGCAGCTATTTCTGTTCTTCACCGACTGTGGGCGCTCAAGACTTCTCAAATCAAACAAATTAAAATTATTTCTTTAAAATAAATTTTACATGATACATATATAATGTTTAACAACTGATAGGCCCACACAACCATTTGTTGCAGTCTGGCATCTGAGATAAACAAAGTCGTTGCCAATTCCAATAGATGCATATTCAGTTGAATAACCACACTGGAGGTGCGTTAACCTACCTATTTACCTACCTACGCCTATGTCTTTACCTAAATAATATCTATGGTTAAAAACAGCTTTACAGGAGCAGCATGCACAAAAACACCCACGGAGTTGGACAAACTAGAAGGCAAAAGGGCTTAAAAATGGAAAACTGCACATTGTACTTTTGACTATTATATAACACTGGGATCCATTTGCATGTGTTGCTAAATGGGTCAATTCTGTTTAAGATCAGACACATGTTTCAGACACAGGAAAATGAAAGCAGTGACGATAATAAGACCAATCGCGGTGAGATTTGTCGAACAGAAAAACAGCAGCAATGAGTGACCCCCAGTCTGCCACTGAAGGGCAACACTCCCCTCTGCTGTCCATCCGCTGTACCCTGTCCAGCAGCTCTCATCTACTCTCGTTCATTCACTTCACTGCGGCGCTCTGGCACACGGTGGACACACAACACACAGCCCTGACACCGGAACAGGCAACAGCGAGGTTAACTGAGAAGAAACGATCAGCCTCTTATCGCAGTGACGCCGTGTCCCGGCGCCGTCGCTAGATGGCGCGACCGCATCACCGCGGAGCAGGTGGCAGACTCTGTTGCCATGGTGATGACGCCGGCGACTGAAAACGGCAGCACGTCCCTGACAACCGGAGCTTCTACCCGTCAAGTCATTTAAGGTTAGTAAAACCCTGCACGGCTCCTTCTGTTGCACTTTTTTTTAATTAAAAATTGCTCCTCGACTCGGTGGCGTGGAATGACATGATCAGAAACGACGGTGATTTTGAGTGATTTTTAGATTGGATATCGTGTGCCCCCCCCCCCGCCCTGGTTTTTCCCATGATGCATCGCTTTATTTTGTCTCGTAGCTCCGGGAGATGATAGGGAACTGACACCGCCGCCCTCCCCTCTCACCCGACCGAGGCGAGCCCCTGACAGCATCACCGACATGCCCCGCAAGCCACAGCGCACTTAGCCGGTGTGGCCGGTCCGTTCCGCCGCAGTCCTCCGCCTTTCACACGACAGTCGACGGCCTCGTTTCCTCAGCCGTAAGGTAAGCTCCCCCCGTGAGGTAATGTGCTGCCGTGGCCCCGTTAGCTGTCCGGCTAGGCTAGCGTCATTAAAAGGCTCATACGTACTTCCTCTGTGTGGAGGGATTGTTTCAGGCAAGGGCATTTTTTAAATGACATTGTTTTATTATCACTTTGCTTATCTGCATTTTTTTTTTTTTTTTTTTTTTTGGCTCAATTTCAATTCCAGCTTCATCCAAGCAGGTGGATTTCATTGACATTTTAACCTTAATAACGGGTTTGCACGGTATTCCTGCCGTTGCTCCGTCAGAAAAAAAATCTGAAATCGTCGGATGATAGAGTGGCTAATATGTGCCAAATGTTACTGAACCCTGGACTTTTTTTTTTTTGCTGATATGAAGCCATGTTTGGTGGATTCACCAAAACACCTCCAGACAACATTGTTAATAATCTATGATTGGTGCATTTCCTTTTGTGTGTGGCCGTGTGTCGTCGGGGTGACGGATAGTAAAGGGAGGTTCGGTGCGGCGTTTCCCCCCCCACACACACCACCATTCAACAGAGAATAGCACGTATCGGGCTGAACCTGGACAGCTCCTCCCTGGACAGCAGCCGTACATAACATGAGCTGCAGGGACAGCCTCTGTGGTGACCGTAGGAGACGCAGTGATGGCATCCTACAGCGCATCAGGTCGTAAAACAACCAGGGAAGTGAGACGCTTCGAAGTCGCCCACAGGCGCCGCTCGCCAGCCCCGGGGTTTACGACCACCAACGTCTTGTTTGATATTGATAAAGAAGGTCGTCTCCTGAATGATATCGCTTGGTGAAGCCTGACAGTCAGGTTCGTGTGAAGCAGTGATCCTCTGGCAGCTACTGCCAGGACCAGCAGCGGTTTGATGTCAAGTGTGGGTTTGGGGTGCTGTCCGCAATGCAGGTGCTGAAATTGAAAGTGCCGTGGAAAGTGTCGAGCTTCCCCGCCGGCTACACGTAGCTTATTCCCTGTTAAAAACTGTAGGCGGTGGTTTTTTTTTTTTTTTTTTTAAATGATTATACTGTCATGTAACATTTAGTTGTTTATCTGTTGGCCAGTTTATCATTGTTGACGGTGTAGGCGTTTAGACGTCCAGGTTTCCTCCAGCATAGGCGTGTGCAAGGAGTGCACAAATTAGAGAGGACATGAGAGGAGAGGTTTGACGATGTGGCAAAAGTCCAAAGATGAAGGGTGGACATCTGTGTGCAAAGAAACGGCTTCACGACGGGAAGACCGGTGGCTGCTAGGCTGTTGTTGTGGCTGAGGATGGTAGCTACTGGCTAATGTTTCATGCTGCTGCAGTTCATTGATTATTTATGTTCTCTGTATGGGGAAATGCTGCTTCGTGTATTTGGAAAAGAAAAACACGACACGCTGGTTCGACATTAATCTCAGTCTTTTAAAAAAGACATAGTCAGACGGATTTGCATTTACCCCCTCAATTGTCTCCGAACAAAGAGAGATGCACTTTGTCTCTCTTGAATTCACTGAAGTTCTTTACTCCTTTGTACCACTGTCAGCTCCATGCTATGGCATGAGCCATGTTTTGAAGTTGGCTGAGGTCATGTCTTTGCAAATCCAAGCTATTCCAGGAAAGAGCTGGGATGAGCGATATGCTTGCAGCGCAGGGTTTACCGGAAGGACTCCACATTACTCATCAATAATAGATTATCTCTTCAGCCTTTATGACACTGGCTCTATTTGTGATTAGCAGTCTGTGTTTTGGTTATTACATGCCTTCATTTCCTTGGTAAGCCAAGAAAAAAAATCACACATACATCCACTGAAACTGGGGAGTGTGTCCAGCATGGTGTCATGGGATATATTATTTATGTTAGTTAGCTGATGATGTAAGACTGAGAAGCTCTGGGATGTTTTATTGAAGCTGGGAGAGGCTTTCTGTGCACTCAGGAGGGGTGTTGCAGGGATCAATGTGCTCTCAACTCTCGGCCCAGTATAGCTGTCTGGCAGAGGGTGGAGATGTTAGGACTGAGTAATGGTTTCTCTCTCTCTGGCTTGGCTCTGGAGGCAAGGATGCCTAGTGAAGGGAGAGAGGAGAAAAGCAGGGCGGGGCAAGGCAGGGAAGGAAGAGGCATGCTGGAGACTTGAGCCATCATGCCACACCCAGTGTCACTGGGATGCTTGTTCGGCTTTGATTTCTCTTTTAGTTTTTGTTGTTATTGACCATAATATGCACACTGAAAGAGAATAGTTCCTAGCAAAAAGAGTTGTCATTCCTGCCATCTGTTGTATTTATTTACATAAGTGAAGAGATGCTGTACTACAAGATATGTACCTGATATATTATCTAATTATTTAGACTTTTCTAATTTGCCACTTTAATGCCAGTGTAAAAATCTAACTTGATATCTTCTGTGCTGAGTATTTCCACTGTATGTCCTAATAAAATTACAATATACAGTGTAGAGTGGATAAGCGTATATTAGATTAGTGTTACCTTTCAGATGTCTGAGTTTTGAACGCTCACTCTGCTCACTCTCAGCTTCATGAAAGGGATGTGTTTCTGTTTTATGGCTGCTTAGCCTTTCTCTGCTACAGTCTCACCACAGCATTGGCCCAGTCTTATAATTGATGAAAGGCCACACACCCACTCTGCGCAGTAGTAAATGTGCATCCTCACTTTCTTTCTCCAGCATGTTTGCTGCTCTCTTTATCAACAAACAGGGATACATTTGTTACACTCCATTGGCCTCCTCTCTGAATGGATTTGATGTTACTATCCAGTAGTGATTAGTTTAATCTGTCATGTAAAGCAGATTGTCTTGGGCAGTTGGCAGACAAAGCAAAGTTGGAGCACATCCCAAAACCCAGATGTTTATGAGCGAAAGGGTGAGAATTAACGGCGTGTTTGCCAGATGAGTTAACTTTTATTTATCGTCTTCTCCTTCTCTCTCTTTTTCTCCGTCTCTCCTTTTTTTTCTGTCATCTGTATCTGCAGGTTGCAAGGCTGGTGTGTGTCTGATACATAATCAGCCATGGCATCAGCAAATGTTACACTGGAAAATCAGCTGCACAGTGCACAGAAAAACCTGCTCTTCCTCCAGCAGGACCATGCCAACACGCTGAAGGGGCTGCACGCAGAGATACGCAGATTACAACAGCAATGCACAGGTGAGCACAGCCACAAGAAGCTGCCTCCCCTCCCTTCATGGCGCTGGGTAAAACAAGCACATTAAAGATCTTCTTAGAGGATATATCCCATGAGAGCAGCCGAGAACAGCAAAGCAAACAATAAATGTAAACAATGATCCCAGTGTCCTTGAATTAATTTGGACAGATGTACAACCCTAATGGATGTTAGGGACCAAAAGGCAACAAGATGCTGTGGTGCCACTATTAAACCTTTCAGAGAGAATATGATGACTTATGGGAAATGCACTCATGAGTACTTAGCATTAGTGAGTACACCCTGCACTGTAGTGATGCAGTACAGCAAAACCTGTATTGAGCATACTGGCAGTAACAGATATAGTCTTCCACAAAGGGAGGATATAAAGACAGTCACTCGGGAAAACAGGACACTGTACATTTCCCGTATCCCTGGCTAATCGGTCACTAAAGCTGACGTGCAACTCTCACTAATCTTGTTAAATGAATACTCCACCATATGGAAAGCACTGACTCGTTTCCCCCAAAAATGCATTGCTGCTAATTAGTCTGTGTGAGGAGCACGCTGTTTGATAGCTGCTCTTTTGCAACCTCATGTGATGCAGACATGTAAGTAACCCTCTCCTGTTTTTTCACAGACCTGACATATGAGCTCACTGTGAGAAGCTCTGATCCCTCAGGTAAGCCTCCATTGTACTGTATAGCACACAAGCACATCAGTTTTACAACTGGCATTCAATGTCTAGGGTCATTAGTTACCATCAATATTCATTTGATGCAGAAATGTAATTACTAGTCACATTCTCAACTGTGGCTTTGACAAAGTGCAAGTCGTCTGTCCGAGGTTTCATCTGGAAATAGTGTTTGATGAGTTAAAGTACTGCTCTTACAAGAGTTAAATAAGCTTAGAAAGAAAGAAACACCTCAAGTATTTATTACAAGTATTTTTTACGGCTGGTTTACGGTGGATCTCAGAGTACAATTAGTTTTATTTTTAAACAAGTATTTCAAAATTGTGCAGCAGCAGACTGAACTCAGTCAAGACTATAAATTTGTGTTTTCCTGCTGAAATAGAGTTCAGTGTCACAGGCCTGAGAGCAGAGGGCCCTGCCTGTGTCCTGGTAACCAAGTCCCACCCAGGAAGCATTGCATTATGGGACTCCCTGCTGCTCATTAGAGCTCCCACTGCTCATTGCTAACTGCCCCTCCCCCCACGTTACCATGGACATGACATGGAGTCACAACACTGGTCTGATTCAGACCCGGCTCCACTGTTTTTATACTGGCTTGAAGTATAGCATAGTACAGTCAGGGAGGCCCCCGGCAGGCTGCACACAGTTTCATTTATTTACAGGCCACTGACGTGTGTAACTGAACATGAGGCACGTTGCACTTCACCAGGATCACGACATGTTGTAGTCTTTTTAACATGGCTGGCCCAGATGTGAGCAATATCGTTAGGACCTCCAGTTGGAAGCAATATCATGTTAGTGTTTGACATCTCAGAGATTGGAGTGCAGGAAATGAGATTATGTGTCACAGCACTAATGCACAGCCTGCAACCTGCTTAGTGCAGCAGGGCTCAGCTGCTTCATTTGGGGTGAAAATTTACCAGCCCCCCTTCTGTCATCTGTCTAAACATCCCTGTATTTGATGAAATGTAAATGTAGACTAGATGTCCAAAATGTGCACTTTGTGATATACACACATTTATATACATAATACACAACTGTATTTTATTCCACAGTTTTTGGACATATACAAACATGGAAGTGGGTGGGGCAGGGCAGGATGGCGGCAGCAGTGATGAAGGTCAGAGGAGAGCCCGTGCCCTTGCCATCTACCAGAACTGTAATGTGAAACTGGAGCTCTCTGCCCACTGCAGATGAGACTCCATAGGATCATACTGTCTCTGTCAGCTGACAGACTGTCCATAGTCAATGTCTGCGCTTAATGTACTAATGAGTGGTCCGGTCTGGGGATATGTATGTCTCTGGGGGTGTATTTCTTGTGTGCAATTATTTGTGTGTACTTGCTTCATGTACGCATCTGTGCGCACAGACGACAGAGCTGCTGTTTTAACTGTTTTTTATTGTGTGCGCAGACAGCAGTGAGGTCCGATGCAGGGAGCTGCAAAGGAGGTGCGAGGAGCTGGAAGCCCAGCTGAAGAAGAAGGAGGAGGAGAACACAGAGCTGCTCAGGGACCTTGAGCAGAAGAACGCCATGATCTCTGTCCTGGAAAACACCATTAAGGAGAGGGAAAAGAAATACCTGGAGGAGCTCAAGATGAAGAGCCACAAGCTGGCTGTTTTGTCCGGGGAGCTGGAGCAGCGAGCAAGCACTATTGCTTACCTTACCTCACAGCTTCACGCCACCAAGAAGAAGCTGTTAGCCGGCAGTTCGTCTGAGGCCAGCCCCAACGTCAGTCCAGTCACCTCATACAAGCCCACGCCTCCTCCGGCCAAGGACAGGCAGCCTGAAACCCCGCGTCGCCGCATGAAGAAGAGCCTCTCTCAGCCTCTTCACCCAGAGATGACAGAGGTGTATCGACTCGGCCCGGACGGTAGGCGTCTGGTTTTGCGGGAGACAGTAGACGCCATGCCCGACCCTACACCCTTCCTGCAGGCTGGGAGAGACTCTCCCGAACCGCAGGTAGTGAGAGAACGGCCCGCCGTCATCCCTCCTATCTCCTCTGAGCGCTCCCCTGCCGCTCACCTGGGTGCTATGGCCAGCCCCCGTCACAGCCCCGCTCGGGACCGTCAGTACAGGGCTCATGTGGGCGTGGCGCACCGCATCTCACACAGCACCCCCGCCCTGGCCCCGCCGCAAGCAGAGCTGGAGACACTGGCCGTGGACCAGGTCAATGAGGAGAAGGTTGTGCGGAAGCGCTCGGGAACCGACAGGACAGTTTAACACTGCAAAGCTAACATGCACATAAACGCACACACATCTACTATAAACATATACACTGCAAGAGCAGGAAGGAGCCTGACCCACTGTGTAGCCTGCTTTTTACGCAACACTGCAATATGAAAAAGAAAAAAAAAGTTATCGTTTTGTTCATGGTATTCCATAAAGACTTTTGTTTTTCTTAATATACATTAGAAAATGACTACTTTAAAGCATGCCAAATCTTTCTTATTTACAACCCAATGAGATCTTGTATTATACACATCTTGACCTTTTGCTTAGACTGTCACTTCATTCTGTCTCATGTGGTGCATACAACAAAATCTCAGCCAAATATCTGCATCAGTGCCTGCTCGACCGGTTCAACCATACACAAGCTGTGTTGTGTAGTCATGGCTAATAGTTACCTTTACATATCTCTGTCTGCTCCATCTTCTCAACATAAGTCTGGACATATCAACAAACTATATAACGAGACGTCTGCAGCTGCATAGGGTAGAATTTAAATTATTAAACTAATACTCCACGAATGTCTTTCATCTTCTTCTATATCAGTATAATAGCGTTACTGTAGGAACGAGCGGCATAATGTGCAATTTAAATTTCCCGATGAAAGGTGAAAGAGATGTAATTTCAGCTTTCTTCTGTTGACTGGCAAAAACAGAAGCGGTGCCCATGTGTAAATGCAGTATGAAATGTGACAGTGCACAGGGCGTGTGTGTGTGTGTGAGTGAGTGAATGAGAGAGAGAGAGGGAGAGAGTGAGTGTGTTTCAGAGAGAAACAATGAAAGCCATTGAAAGACTTAAGTTTTGGCTTATACAATATCCATTGATGTTATTTGTGATACAAGGGCATTTTTGACTGCTGTATTAGGATTTTGTGATATTACCAACTGTACTTTATAAAGGCTGTACATTTGTAATGAATTCTTTTTTAATTTATTGTTTAATAGAGAACACAAAAGCGCCTCAGATACTGACGGTAGTCACTGCACCACCAACATGACGGTAATTATAATCACTTAATAACCTGCTTTTCACGTTAATATCACTTGTCCTTGAAGTATACGTATAAATCAATACAATAAAGCAATGCTTTTTTGGTTTGGTTACTTGGTCTCTCTTTGTTCAAGGAAACAACTATATTAAGTGTCTTAGTAAGGTGTTGGGCCATTATGAGCCTCCAGAACAACTTAAATGCTCCTTGGCATAGACTCTACAAGCCTCTGGAAGTCCACTGGAGAGATGAACACCATTTTTCAAAAATATATTCCCTCATTTTGTGTTTTGATGATGGCTGTGGAGAACACTGTCCAACATGTCTGCTCAAAATCTCCCATAGATGTTCAGTTTGGCCAACAACCATTCAGTATCATATTAATAACATTATGGTGTCTCACAGCAACAGCAACTTAATGTCACACTGACTCTGAAGAGTCTGCTGTTACTAAGAAGGGATGAGAATCTCATTGGAAAAGCAGGCGGCCTGCTTATACAAACGTGTATAGTTCAACCAGTTGGCCACTAGGTGTCCCCCTTGAACAACAGTACAAGCTGAGTGATGGAAGTTAATGGAAAACAGGACATACTACCAGTATCCATACCAACACTACAGCACTGTGTTACTCAAAGGTCAGTCACACACAGAGGACTCTCCTGTGGGTCCAACAGAATCACGATAGAGAATCTGATTATAAAAACAACTGCTGGACTCTGCTAGAATGATAAAACATGTTTTTCCTTACTATGAATCTGGCTTCTTTTCTGCCACTGCAACAAGTATGTATCCTTATATTTTTTATATTACTGCCAATAACAGACTTTATTTTTACAATTGCTCTCTACATGAAGGGCATATGTATACGTATATATGTGTGATACCTGCTTAAACTCATATTTTGTGTTATTCTTGGTCAAATCAGATACTGTGCACAAACATTTACACAATTCAATGGGAGAGCTGTTTATTTTCCCCTATTGGCATTACAACATGTGGAATGAGTCTTTAAAGGCTACATGCTCTAAATTCCATTTTAAAAGCATAAAGAGGCTGTGCTTGAAGTTATCAATAAAGTTACTTTAGCTCTATTTAATTACAAGCAGTCAATTATCCCATAGTCAAAAATATCAGTATGAATGACAGTGACCCCTGGTGGCCAAAGCACTGTAAATACTATGATGCACTGCTTTGTTTTGAAAGTCATTTTGAAAAAATAAGTTTCTATCATCAGACATATTCAAAAGTAAGTTTAAATTCTATTTAAATTTAGTTATTTTGATCAACCGTGGATTGTGACAAGTTATTGAAAAGTGTGTGTGTGTTACAGCCTCCAAAATTATCTTAATATATTACAAACATTCCTCTCTTGAAGGTTAATATGCAAGTTTTCTGTATCATAATGCCAGGATACTCAAAACAGAGTCAAATTTACTTCGTTGGTTGTTTGTTAGGATTAAAATCACGTTTGCCATTGTTTTTATAAGCATTTGTTTGCCTGGAGTCTCTGGAGCTGACGGATCTATGTGAATCTCCATGGCAGGTTGGAGAGGGCCCAGTAGTCTCCCTGACTTTGCTCCAGTGGAACAAATTAAATTCATTCACAAACAAAGATTCTAAAAAATAAATAAGGAAAGAGTGTGTTTCTCCTCAGCTGTGCCTCTGCTTTGTGACTGACATACAAATACCACTACAGACAGTGATTAAAATAAATTTTATTTCGAGAAACATATTTGGTTAAACTTACTTAAGGTAGGCTTCTCAGTCCTCACATGTATGTTGCAGTGAGACTAAATATATGCATGGGTGTAATAAACCATTTGACATAATATTCTATTTACTTTAAGTTTCATATTTACAGTTCAAAAGGCCACTTAATACACTTTACAAGACTGCAAATGAGGGACACATTTAAAGACATCAATAAACACACTACAAACGACAAATATACTTGTTCACACTCTTCTCAAAAATACCACCAAATTAAAAGCATTCCTAGTGGTGGCATACCAAAGAGCATATTTTAAACTGTCAAAATGTTCACTTTTGACTTGAGATCCTTCAGATCCTAATGGCAGAGAAGATCTAAAAGCTTTCAAGTTGAAAGGCATGTTAATTTACAAAGGAACAAGTATTTTTTTAAATCCTTTTTGGCATGCCTCCACAGCAAAGGCATTTTTATTTTCATTAAATGAAAGAAAGTGCCTAGTTTTTATCCTGATATTGATTTTACAACCTTTCAAATAATGATTTAGCTTTAGTTGTTTTATTTCTCAAGTACTTTTTTTTGATATTCTATAAACTCTGGCGCACAGAACGTTTTTAAGAGATACCATCTGATATGTTGATGCAGCACTTGCCATGTTTTGCCTTTGCCATCACTGTGCGGGCTCAAGTCTTTTGGCTGGGGAAGTCATTTTCTTCTGTTGAAAGCCTGGACAGAGAGGCGACCATGTGTTACTTCACAGCATTTATATTACAATCCAAAAGAGAAAAAGATTGAGAATTCTGAAAGCGCAAACCTGAATCTGTAAGGGTAAACTCTTTCAATTCTTTCTCCAGCTGCTCATCGGTAATATTCAAGTGGCTGAAAGGTACAGCAGGCAGAGAGCTGAGCAGGTCGTTACCTGGGAGGCCCGGCTCACCGGAGGGCCGCAGACCGTTTGTAGGAACTTCAGGTAAACTTGAGAAGGAATCTGGCTTCGACTCGTCCAACAAAGACTTCAGTTCCTCCTCCAACTCATCCATGTCTTCATCTACAAAAGACATGACAAACTCAGATCTCCCTGATACTCATGCATACAATATATTAAAGAAATGGCCCCGAAAGTATGGCATACCTGCGCTGGTCACGCCACTGGATATAGTCTGGTTCACCTCATCTTGAGTGTCGCATAACTGTTTAAATCATAGAGAAGATACATTAAGATGCTATGTGTAAGATTCAGATTAAAAGAATAAAATACACAGTTTGTTGTCTGAAAAAATAAAGAGCTACCTCCTGGATTTGATCCACAAGGTTCTCAGCACGTTCCACAGTCACATCCTTCAGAGAGAGTCTCAGGGCTGCCACTCCAGCCTGATAAGCTTGCATAACCTACAAACATGTTCAGCACACACTTACCATACTGACAAACTTGGTTACAGACAACTGCACAGAAAGAGTGTTGATGAGATGATGATCTTACCATCTTATCAGTCTGTGACTGGGCGATCCGGTCCAGGATTCCTCTGATGGACTCCAGTTTGGCAAACAAGCTGTCTGCTCTCTTTTCTACCCTCTTGCGGCCTCTCAAACACCTCAGAGCCTGCGGGATAGACGGTGAATATTACCACTGAACCCAGTGCTATGATATTTGGCAGCGCACACTGAAAGGGGCTCTTGCAGTCAACTGTTATTGGTACCTGTGATTTCTTTCCTTGGCGGAGCAGCATTCTCGCTTCCTCTTTGCACCTACGCTTAGATAATGCAAAGCAGCTTTAACAATAACCACAAAGGAAGTCTGCTTTTAAATGCAATGCAGTTAAAAAGCATCAAGTGGCGCATATAGTACTGGTTATTTCATAAAGTCAATCCTGACTAAATCACACACCAAAATAATAGTACCACCTTCTTTGCCCAGATGGATTGCCTTGCCTATAAATGCCTACCAGACCTTAATAGTTAATTCACATACATCATCAGTCAATACTTATCCTACTTCTACTTTAAGTTCATATTTGAGTTGATGTACTTCTCAGCCTCAAGGCCCAGTTTCTCCACCCGCTCTCCCAGCAGCTTCTCACTGCGCTGCAGCTGGTAGATGCCGATATCCACATCACTGACTGAAGACACGCGATCCTGCCCAGGCTGACAAAACTTAACAATCTGTAAAGAAGACACATAAAGACAGATGCAACCTTAAACAAGCAGTCGGAAGATAAAGTATCTCTCAACAGTCTTTGACCCGACAGATAACTTGCAAAAAAAAAAATGCCTCTGATCTAACAGTTTGTGGAATGGTGGGTTCCACTTTACCTTCTCGTCTTCGTGCAATGAAACCGTCACTTGCTTGTCCCTCTGCAGCTGCAGGAGAGCCATGCACAGGGTGCTCTCGTCGGCGCAGACATCAGAGGAGAGAGTACAGAGCTCTTGAAATGACAGGATGGAGCTGCTCGCAAATTCACTGCTCCGATACACCCTGAGCAGTTCTGCTGCTTTCTCCTGGAAGACGAAAGTTACCAAACTTTAATAATATCTAACAGCCAACTACAAATCCCATGAGGTCTCAAGAAGTATCATAATAATACTGTACTGCAGTGCCTCCGAATCACATCTTGAAACCCGGAGTCTGACTAACCTTCACTAGTTCAATGATGACAAAGGGCTCCTCCAATGGCACCCGGCTGCTTCCCAGAAGAGTGGAGAAGGTCCATTTCAGAGGCTTCACCAGCAGCAGGCCAACACCCCAGGACAGCCAGCCACAGTCCACGTTGGCAGCAAACTCGGACTCCCTCTGGATCTTCGCACATCTGGCAGAAGTTAAAGGACAGACGATGTAACCGGACGCACGCAGGGGGACAGCAGCAGTCGGCAATGACAGGGCTGACACAATAAGAGATACCTGGCCATGGACTGGACGACGGTCGCCAAGCCCAGCGGGGACTTGTCTTTCCTCCTGAAGGTCTGGTTGAGCTCCTGCAGGCTGACGCACACGGTGCCGCGGTCCCTGCAGCTCCTCACGATCAGCTCCGTCCAGAAGTCCATCTTGCTGTCCCAGTCCGTCGTGTTGACGTCCCGGTTCTCCTTGAAGTCGGAGAAGAGGAAATCCATGCGCTCGTCGTCGCCCCACTCCGGGGGCAGGCTCATTTCCGCGGAGCCGGACATCATTTGCCACACGCGTCTGAACTTCTGTCTGAAGGCGACGGGGCAGACGCGGAGGCGGCCGAGGCTAGGTAGCTTAGCACCAGGGTCACCGTCGGGTCCGCTGCCTGCCGCTAACTCCGACCAGACACCAGCACTGAACGTCAGCCACACAATGTCGGGCGTCGGGTGTCGGGTGTCGGGGTGGGGGGGGGGGGGGGGGTCCGGAGCAGTGGCTCACATGTCGCAGCCAGCTGTCAGGGCGTCGACATGATGCGTCCAAAGTGAGGCTAACACCGGCTAACGTCTCGCATATCAACAACAACAACAACGTGTGTGTGTGCGCTCGTTTCCGACCTCAGCTCCGTGCGGGAGGGGGGGGGGGGGGGGGGGGGGGGGGGGTGCTGGGGGGGGGCGGTGACGGTGACGCGCGTCCCCCATGCAGCCGACGCGTCACTTCCGCCCGCGCGCGGAGACCCTGGAAAACCGAAGCGAGCGCACCCGCCCGCCCGCTCGGCTCGCGGGCATCGTGTTTGCGCACTTTGCGCAGAGTCGATCTTCACCTCCGAGGGTACCGCGGAGCGTACGTGTGCATCATGGACGGCCATGTGTTACTGTTGTTTTTAACTATAATAACACGGGGGGTGCATTATGTGCATTTTCATGGCCCCTCCATCAGATCGCCTTCTGGATTTGGGTGTAAGTAAGTTTTCCCCCAATTTCTGATAATGCAAGTGGGTACAAACTGCCTTTCATGGGAATGACAATTCAATTTAATTATGTTTTTCATTTGGCATGTAGCCTAGTCCACTTAAAGGGCAGCATGCATCATCATCCACTCCAATACAAGTGAAACTGCCAGTGAGCTGTGTTTTGGGGTAATCAGGGTTTTTGAAAAGCAAATGTGACCACATAAGACACAGGACTTTTTAGGGGCCATAAGCTCAATTTAATTATACCCCGTTCCCGCCCACCCTCTCATGTACACAGCAACAATGAAATGCAGTTTGTGACTGTACATAACAAACACAGGATATAGGATTAGAATTCTTTATAACTTGAATATACATTCTCTGATCCTGTTATAGCTCCCACAAATCCCCAAAGTTTGTATAATACCTCCTAAATTGTTTATAAGTTATAATCCCCGATTTTGCCAAATGTTCTCTCATTTCCTACGTCCCCCAAAAAATACCACTGCCTTGGGATTTTGGGATTCGAGCACTATAACAAAATCAAGGAATATCTCTTAAAGAAAAAAAAACTCCAAGAAAAGTTTTCAGTTCAATTTTGGGGCCCCTCGCTTAGTTTGCTCATGCCTCAGGCCGGCTCTCGTCACATGTAATTATTGCGGAACGAACATTAAACCCAAAACAGATTCAAGGGTATTTCATATATAAAGATAAACATAATCAAGGATTGAAAGTATTGCAACTGTAAGTATTGCTTGGTTTACACAGTTATATCATTTGTGTGGTGTCATGCAAAATGTTACACAGATAAACTACGGCGTGTAACTTAACAAAACCTTAATAGTTTTACAGTCAGTTAATATATCCACTCTCATCCAGTGAATAATTCAGTAAATGCACATGCACATCATTTCCACATTAGTAAAGTACTGTATACAATATACTTTTGAAAAATAATTGGCCTAGATATATGGTTGGCAGAACAGAAGCAGTGATGCGGCATTGACATGACACTTACGTTGGCAAATGCTGTGTATTATCACATCATTTCATTCAGATGTTAAGGGATAGTGCATAAAAATAGATTAATCATTTAATTAGTTGCCTCGCTTAAAACATCAGGTGAAACAGCAGACCTTTAGTTACATGGCTTAAACATTTCGCAGTCTTTCATTTATTTGGCACGTGTTGATAAATGCTCAGGAACACCTCCTCCTCGCCCTCGACTGTAACATGTCTACTTGGCACTGAGATCCACCACCAGGTGCTGGTAGGCCAGGGTGTTGCCTTTGAAGCTGGCGGCCAGCAGAATGTCCTTGTTGTCGACGGATACCAAGCTGAACGCCCGCGGGGCTCTCATGTTGAGCTCCTGGAACGGCTGAAAGCGCTGAGTGAGGTCATCCCACAGGTACACTCTGGAGAAGGAGAAATCACTTCCAAGAATGAGGTACTGGCGGAGGCCCACTGTGAAAGGATACACTGACATTGAGCCCCGAGAGGGAAGAGTCTGGATCTCTATGAAACGCTGCCCTTCCCAACGGAGGATCTTGGAGTCACCGATGAAGCGTGTGACGCAAAGGTAAAGGACTTTCCTCACCCAAAAGTGCTTGACCATCTGCACATCTGCCAGCTCTGTGATTAGGGAGGAGAACGCAAACTGCTTCTGGCTTCGGTTCCACTGGTAAACCACCGGCGGCTGAGAGGCGCTGGAGAGGATGAGGTGAGGCTTTCCCCCGACATCGAGGAACTCCACATGGGTGTCGCGATGCCAGGGATGGAGGGACTGGTGGGAGTAGAAACCATTGCTGTTCCAGCGATAAATGCTGGTGGAGCCTGCCTTGGAGCTGTCTGCTACGACAAAGTACCACTCGTCGTCCAGCTGAAAGGTGTCCACAAAGTTGGGCTTCCTCACGCGAGTGGTGTCGATGTCTTGGATCTTTACAAAGCGCTGTGGGTCCTCTTCCCACCTGTGACAACAAAAAGGTTGTCATAGTGTTCCTAAAGCTTTCCACAATTAAAGGAATTGTTCATCATTATGCTGAGCTAAGATAATTATCTGCTAGTTCCAGCAACCGTTATCTACTGTACAGACGTGAGACTGTTGCCGATGTTTTCGTCTAACTCTTGGCAAGAAGGTGAATAAGAGTATTTCCCAAAATGTCAAGCTATTTCTCTAAGATGTTTTTAATACGCTTTTTAAGAAGCTGTTTGCGAGATTAAATTGCAAGCCTTACTTGTAGATATGAGATCCACCGAAAAGCTGAGCCACAACCATGTAGAGGCTGTTGTTTATCACCACGGGTTTGCAGTACACAGCAGAGCGAGCTTCAAGAGAGATACACAGAAGCCGAAATTAGGATTCATTTTAAACATAGAATGGTGCAATATTTATGCTTTTATAGCTGGCAACTTACAGGTGATGTTATGAAACTTCCTGAAGACCATCTCCACATGATCCCATACAAACAAGGTGCAGAACCCTGAATCAGGCTGAGCAAAGGCCACAAACTGATCCCCATTGAACTCATAGGACTCCACCGACACAGAGTGGAAAGGGAAGGTCTCATAAACAGCAAAATCTATGGGAAAATGACACATAATTACAATACTTATTAACCAAGACGTTCTTCCGTGACACCACCTTTGGCCAAATGGCGGAAAGAGACGAGGTGAAACCTGCGCTGATGCAGTTGAAGTCTCGTGGTGCGAGATCGTGGATTCTGCGTCCCTGGAATTCAAAGGGGCTGGCACAGTAGATAGCCGGAACAGAAGTGTTGGTCTTCTCCATCCAGTCTACCAGCCACTTGATTTTACAGTCACAGCGGAAAGAGTTCCCCCGCAGGTCTCTGAGTAACAAGATAGGGAAGAGAGAAAATACATCAAACTTCAATCTTCCAAACCAAACAGGAAGGAAGAACAAGACAAAAAGAAGTGCACCAGTATGGTTTGAGTCAGACACAGAGCACGCAGACAGTTTTGCAGGCGAGTGTGGTAGTCCACTAAACCCTCAGGGAACCCCAGCAAACCAGTGTTATGTAGTGACAGATTGTAAGGTCAAGGGTCTCGGAGGGGGTCATGACACTGTTTCGATTTCAGTGAAGGCGCACTTACAAATCCGTGAGGATGTCTAGATGTTTGAAGAGATCTCTTGGCAGCTGCTGCAGGTTGTTGTTTGAGAGGGACCTGAAAGAATCGGTAAGAAAAATAGTCATTCGTGTCTCCGCTCTGTCCAAGTCTTTTCCAGAGGTTCTGGATTTTAAATGCAATGTATTAGCTATTGTGCAAAGTGACAAATGGTCTCTGCGTCATATTAGCCCGACAAAATACTTACAGATGAGTCAGGGATTTGAGTCCTCTGAAGGTATACTTCGAGAGAGCCTGGATGTCATTATTCTCAATGAACCTGAGAAGAGAACAAACCACTCATATGTCACACAGTGATGACAAACTCTGAAATTCAGCCAGTATTATAGAATGTCGTCCTTGTTTGGAGGGGAGGAGGTGTTGTCAGTGCGGGGTACAATAGGAGAGTGACTGTAAGCAGACAATACTTCAGTAATAGCACAGTCTGCGGATTTACAGTCAAAAGCTGACAACAAATGAAGATATGGCAATACAGATAAATACTTTATCATTTTTACTTTGTATTTGATAGATCCTATTGTCTAATACAATCAGTGTATTAACTGCAAAGAACAAAGTAAAACATTTTAATGACACAATGGCAAAAGCTCATTTCATGCCTTTGATTAATGTGACAAAAATAAGACACTGAGTACAGCGAGCATTACAAAGGTCTACGTGTCAGCATCATTCGATCCTCTCCTGTCTATGTTTGTTTTGAGGACATACAGCATGGGCAGACTCTTTGGAGGTGGCTGGTTATAAAAATATGACTTGATTAGCATGCACAACCGGTCGCGATGGTAGTGGCAGTGATGCAGAGAGGCCTGATGGCTGGGCTGCAGCCAAAGACACACAGCAAGCAGCCGGAGCCATGGCCATCACGGAGAGCTGCACACTCCAAGCCATCAGCTAACTACTTTCTAAAGCCCATCAATTCACAGAATGGCATTTTCAGCTTTATCACACTGCAGAGGCAGTGTGCTCGCTGTCGTAGGAGAATTTATTCCCAGTTTTACTTTTGGCATTCTTTGCCTTACTGCAGAGTCCAATCCTGAAATCTTACAGTGCAGCCTCAAGTCATGTTCATTCTACTCATCCGCATTTATTTAAAGTTTGATAACATTAGCCACCATTTGCTACTGGTCATACCAGACCAAGTAAGGCGTCTGCAGCTGAACCTCTGAGTGTAATGAACTGAGCAAAGGTGCGTTCCACTGCTTTTGAATTTAACTTTCCATTTGTAATAGAACGTATCTGTTATTTCTTCTTTAAAGTGTTACAGAGTCTCACTTTAAAACTGTTCCCGGAGCAAAAGGTTTTTGTCAGTACATGTACAGTACATTTTATCAATATTTTCAAAAATCAGGTACATCAAAACACAACGACTTAAGTAGCAGTAGCTCACGTTTAAGTGAGACACTTACAGGTACTGCAGGTGAGAAAGACCAGCAAAGGCATCATCAGCAATCATGGTGAATGTGTTGGAGTTCAAAAGCCTGCAAAAAGGAGACAATAATGTTAAAATGATATAGATAATGTCCAACTGAAGCTAGAAGGCAATATTTAAATGTAATTTTAATATCTAAAAAGGACGATTTTCATGTGTCTATGGGCAAATTTAGGGAAGCTTTTTTTAAATAAAATACATTCATGAAAATACTTATAGTCTCAATCACATAAAACTGTATATAAAGATAATCTAATGTAAATATATGAATACATTTTACACAAACACACACAGAGACGTGAACTAACACTCATGATTGCATCTGAGTAGATAAACGGCCCTTTGTCTGTCAGAGCAGAGCTGAAGGGAGTCAGTGATTGGTAATGACACTGATACAGAGCCACTTTACTCTTATTACTGCTATGTCACCACTGTTTTCAATAACCATTCATTTCTAGTAGCTGAAGTCCTTCCATTGTCACCACAAAACAAAAGATGTCTGCGTGTACTACAATATATAACTACAATATCAGCCGTGTGGAAACATAAGTGTGGCATTAAGTGTTGAGTGTGACTGTATTTTTAAACAGGGACAACTGTGAACCTAAGATGATTAATACAAAGAGAATTAAGAGTTCATGATGTTTAAAACTTGTGAAAGTGCTCTGTTGTGGGTCGGGACACTCACAGGAACTGCAGTAGGTGAAGGTGTGAGAAAGCTCCCTCTGGGATTGTAGTGAAGGCTGCGTTCACCATCGTCCTGTTCAGACAAACAACATCATGTCAGTCACAACATTGACTGTCATTTGTATTTCTTCTGAAGCCCTTCTTTTCTCAGGGCACGGCCATCCTTGCAGTTGGAATATCAAGGAGGGCTAAATCTTTTAAAAACTAGGACACAAGTTCCTTCTTCACTTCTTCTCTATTGTGAAATGAGGGCACCTCCACCAGCCTGCGCTCTGGAATTCCCTTGACTGTTTGAACTCAATATTCAATCCACGGGCGACAGGGGTCAACATCAGATGAAAGGGAGCACCTTGTAACCTTCCCCCATCAAGTGTTGAGCCTCCCATTTCATTATATGTGCTCCATTTATTGAGCGCCTCTGTGTGCTCTCTTCAAAATGACATCTCTCAGGAGAAGCAGGTCTTCTGCAGTGAGCTAGGGAATCTATTGTTAGTGTTCCTCCCTGGAGCTCGACAGGATTGTACTGCTCCCTCAACTAAGTTCAGCATATGGTACAGTAAAGGGACAATATTTTTGTTATTATAATTATGTAAAGCTTTCTGGTAACCATCCCTCTTCCAATCAAGAAAACATCAGTAGGAAACATACCTATATTCACTTTTAGGCAATTAGAAGACAAGTCGGGATTAACGCATCATTACATAATGGAGGGTGACATCAGTGATGTAGCCATCTGTACCAGCCTGCATATTGCTGAGACTTCACCCAGGTTATGAAAAGATGCTTTTGCTGAGTAGAAAAGCACACAGACTCACAGAGAGATGATTCCAGGGGGGAAGCTCTTGGGGATAGCCTTGGTATCCACACAGAAGGCACTGTCTTTGGTGCAGGAGCAGGTCGCAGGACAGCGGGGTATCTTGGGGGCTCGCCTGGCGCTCGATTCCCTCGGCAGGCTGAGGCACAGACACAGAACCGACAAGCAGATCAGCCTCATCCATTTCTGTCCGAGCTCCAGCATCCTTGGGCAGGGGGGAAAGTCGAGCCGTGTGAATGAGCTTCTTGAAGTTTCTCCTCAGCGGCAAGTGGCTTGTTGAGAGGCGATGGTCAGCCTGCCTACAACCCGAGCAGTTCTGATAATGCTGAGCGCAGAGTTGAGAGAGACAGCATGAGAAACAGAGGGGATGGGTGAGAGAGAAAGGAAGGGAGGGAGGAGGGGAGCAAGGGGTAGTCCTGTGTATCCTCGGTGGGTGTGGGTGCTCTGCAGCTTCCCTGGATCTATGCAATCTTTCTCTCTGTCTCTCTCAGGAGCTGTTGCTAGAGTGCACACTGCAGGAATGACGAGCAAGGCTGCTCTCTCCGCACTAGGACCTGTAGGCAGCATCGCTGACAATGAATTATTTACTATTGCACCGACAGAAAAACCTCAAAACAGCAGGGAGGGAGAGAGGGGTGAGGAGGTGCACGGGTCACATCAGTGCTGATGGAGGTTTACATACTGCCATGTTCTGCAGGGCTCTTATCAGGTGTGAAGCCGTGTCAATCTGCTGCAGTCGTGAGAGACGACAAGGATGCAGGGGAAAATGTGTGTGCGCATGCATTCATGTCTCAGTGGCTGTGTGTGTGTGTGTGTGGGAGGGTGTTTATATTCATGCAGTTTCTAAACAGCAACCAGTGCTGAGACTTTATCAAGTACACACAACACAGGAAAAAGACGAAGAAAAAGAAACAACCTATAACCTAAACAGCTACCTATTGATGAAGCCAATTTGAATACCAAATGCTAAACAAAACACACAAGTGTCGTAGAAAACCCCCCAGATGATACAAAAGATGAACAAAACCTTTAAAAGGGTAGTCCAGTGATTTAGTATTGCACTTCCATTAGGTTGGGGAGATTTAAAGATTGAGGATTAAGAAGGAATGGTCTAAATCAAAGGAACAGAAGCAGATATCCTGACTTTTATTTGCAGCATGGGTCAAGCTCCCCTGGATCCTACAGTTCCCATAATGCAACTCAATAGCGTCTTTACACTACCTGCCTGGTAAACACCCACGTCTTTCAAACCCCTGCATCCAGTGTGCAACGTGACTTTTCTGCACTCAAAACACTGTGACATCTGTTTGCACTAAAAACTATGTACTGAATATTGCACTAGTCTAGTAATGTTAGGCAGCTACTGTTTATTATTATGCACTATTTAATGTTCACTCAATCTGTATTCTGTATTACCTAACTTCATCATATGCCCATTTGCTTTTTGTAAATTATGTTTATAGTTCCTGCTTATAGTCTACTTACATTTAATGCACAAATCAACCTGTATAATATGTACATATTACCTCAACAAATCAATCTGTACATTTTCACTTATATATTACAGTTCCACTTAAAATGCTAATTTATTATCTGTAAAAAACTTATTTCTTATCTGTATATTGGTACTTACTACTTATTGCACTTCTGGTTGGATGCTAAACTGCATTTCGTTGCTCTGTACTTGTACATGTGTAATGACAATAAAGTTGAATCTAATCTAAAATTAAAAATTGGAAAGTCTCCAGTCCAGAAGACATCATACAACAGTTTTCACAGGCTATCTCCTTGTGACATGTAAACTGATCTTTATGTGTAAAACTGGTGCTCCTTTAATATCATTTTTGATAAACAAATGATAGCATCAGAAATGCAATGTGTGAGAATTAACTTGGAACTTGGATCATGGCCTTTTGGAAATTAATTAATTGTGCTTTCTTGCATTGAATTACTCCATGCACAAGCAACAGATCTCTCCTCCCACAGTCCAAAGACATGCAGGTAAAGTGCCTGTAGGTCTGAATCTGAGTGTGGATGGTTGTCTGTCTCTGTGTGGCGACCAGTCCAGGGTGGCACCCCCCCCCTCACCCAATGTCAGCTGGGATTGGCCCCAGACCCCCCCATGACACTCTAAGGGTAAGCAATTTAGATAATGGATGGATGGATGGACCAACAACAGATGACAAACAAATACAGGACATGTCACTTTGAAACAATTCGGCGCAGTGACGCAGGCTCATGGCACCAGAGGGCGCTGCTGACCACACACTGAAGCCCGTCCCGAGCTGGCGACTGTGCAGAGAGAGGCTGAATGGCCACTGGCAGGGCTGCAGCCTCAGTGCCAGGCATTACCAGCCTTCCCTCACAAGGGCTCTGTTGTCACGAGCAAAGAGACCCTGCAACATACTGTCTGTCCGGGTCCCAGCACGTTGTTCCCAACCCAGACAGGCAGTAGAGACACAGCACGTGGTATTTAACATCTGATCCAAAGCAGCAGTTTGTTGTACTAATTTAAAAGCAAATGCTAACTATACAGACAATATGTAACCTCACGATGTAGTTTTTCTTTTAATATTCTTTCTTTCTTTGTTTCTTTCTTTTAGTCCCATGCTCTATGGTGTGCGCCTACTTCTAGACTGTGAAATTAAATAAAAAGCATTATCTCGATGGATGAAAGGGAGAAAGCTCAGGATGTCTTTAGGGGCGTCATTTGAAATCTTTTAGATGTTTTCTTTGCCTTGGGACAGTTTGATGTTTATCAGTAAAAGGGTTCCAAAGTATCTCGTGTTAGACAGAAATCTGTGAAGCCTCACTTTACATAACAGACATTTTTACAGAGAGCGATTTCACATGTGATTCAGTTACAAAATGATGGGTGGTGTCTCTTTGTGCCTTATCCAGTTCAGGAATGCCATTTCCTGCACAGCAGCTATATCTATGGTTTATTTTCTTTTGTGCTTCGGTGCAGTGTGTTTGCATGCATCTTAGCTTTTTTTGTTCCAACTGTATTTGTGGATTTATGTAAATTATGCTCAGTGAGGAGCAGTTAATGCCGGAGCTTACTCCTTGCTGAGCTCCACCCAATCCAAACCTCCGGTGGGAACCAGTGTAATTGCATGGCATAGAGAACGGAGCATGAACCAGCAGCTGGACACCCTAACATGCCCCGTATGAGGCCGAGGAATCTGAAATGCTGCTGAGATTAATCCACACACTTCTCTCTATACAAGTATACTTACTAAATCACAGGTTTCCACCCAAAACTACTGTTTTGGAATATGCACTGCGTGAAACAAACCTGTAATCACTTCAGAGACTGAATGATTTTGACTTCAGAAGCAATTATTTTGTATTTTGAATGACTTTGGTAGCAGCTCTTAAAGGAATAGTTAGACATTTTGGGAAATAAATTTTTTCATTTACCTTCTTGCCGAGAATTAGTGGATGGATACCGCTCGCATGCCTGCCAGTAAATAGAGCCAGCAGCGGTTAGCTTAGCTTAGCATAAAGAGTGGAAACAGGGAAACTGCTTGTCTGGCGACGTGTGCATGTGTTTATTGAGCTTTAGAGGTCCCTAAAATGTCCAACTATTCCTTTAATGTGCTTTATTTTTGTTTTATAGAGGACAGATTGGGTTTGAATGTATTTAAATTATTTCTTTAAACCTGCAATAACTGACATGTGTGGGCTCTTGGGAGGCTGCAGAAACACACCAGTGAGGACACATCAACTTTTAAGTTTCTATGGTGAACTTAGCAGTTACGGAGCAACATTATCATTCATTAGGAGTTGTGTTTTTGGCCGAGTCCAATATTCACCCTCCTGTAGCTCTGTTTTTGGTCTCGACCAACTCCTGAGGGAAATATCTGGCTCTTCAGCTGCTTAATGCTCCACTATGTTCACTGGCTAGTTGCTGACTGTGTCTGACAGCTAAACAATGAGCTGAATCTCTGTAAAGCTCTGTAAAGCTGAGCGCTGCAGATTCTGGTGATAATTTGCGGTCGGTTCATCACTCTGAGCATCCCCTTTCACATTGTTTTCACATGCTCATTTGATACATTGTTATTATGAGAATATCCTTATATCCGCTTTAAATAAACAAATAAATGCCGTCATTTATATATTTGAATATGTTTGCTAGAATATGGATCGTATTAACAAGTATGTCAGTAAGAGTAAAAGGCCTTTTCATTGAAACACATCAGACTGTGATCCGCAGCAGCAGTGAGGACCAACTTTGAGGATTCAGTGTGTTTCTACGAGCAGTGCAGCCTCAGCACATCTCTCAGTCGGGTCCTGTATAGCATTAACAGCTGTGACTTTTGAGCTGCCTTGTTTCATATCAACTTTTCAAGTAATAAAGGAAAGTTCAGCCAAGTTACCACTCACTCTAAGAGCTCAACATTAGAAGGAGCACTTGGCCTCGCTGAGTTTGGCAAAAATGAATCATCCAACATCACAACGTTCTCCTGTCTCCTGTGTCAGACTCTCACTGTCTCATCATATCCTCTACTGTACGGCATGTGTAATCTACAGTCTTCATCGACCAGCCCTGCTCAGGAATCAACCCTGTTTGGACAACTTTAACTGCACGTCACAGCCACGATTCACGCTGACTGTGTTCACTTCAGTTTCAAACCCACATCCCATTCTGATTATGGGCCAAGGAGCCTGAAAAGGCCTCTCTGTCTGTCTGTTTCCATTCCTGTTTGGTTTTCATGGTTTAGCCTCCTGGCTTCACAGGAAGCAAAATAGGAAGAAAGACGAAATGTGTTTCAGCTCAGTTCCTTTCAGGGAAAATCCCGGCCGCTCCAGGCAATGGGCTCCACACAGGAGTCACAAAGGTGTTGAGGCTTCAGTCAGACATGTACGCACACGTTATGGTGTTCCTATACTGTAGGTACTGCTGGAGACATGAATGCAATATGTCTGCACCTCTGCAATTCTTTACACAAAGTGATTAACAGAGGTGGACAAGGGCACACATAAACAGGCGATTCTGAGGCATTAAATTATTAACTTAATCCTCATGTGTCTTCATGAGGCCACTGGCTGATATATGCCAGTAATACAGTTGGCCAAGAGGACAAGTTGACGTCAGATGTCCTCCTCGGTGAGTCAGGAGCAAATAATGCATCCACACGTGACCAAGAAATTCAATAAGCTAAGTGTTGCTGAGCACAAATCTGTCATGTTTGATGAGCCTGTCTTTAATAAGCAATTGTAGGGTTGCAAACATGCCAATAAAATTCACAATTATGTCTTATTAGACAATAAAGGTTGAGGACAGGTCTATTAACAGCAATGAAACCTTTTGAAATGAAACGGCAGGCTGTAAGATACCTTTAGGATTTTACACCAAACTCTGCCAAGAAAACAACCATCCCAAATTGCTTTTATTCCTGGCCTCGCTCTTCCAAGTGCGGCTCAGTCACTGGAAGGTATGTCAGCCAATCTCATCCCGAGCTCAATTCAATTAAAGAGAGTACAAAGACATATGGCTCAGGGGCGAGTGATAGGATTAGAGTCCTGTGCACAACGACGCTGCTTTGATTCATACCCTCCCTTATCTGGTCACTCCCAGTGACGGGCCTTCGAGCTGGAACAACTGAGCCAATGAGGGCTCCCTCAGGTGGGCCGCAGTATCCTCAAGGGGCCGTCAAAGGCGTCCTGAACTAATCTATCACAATCAACAGGTCATTATTATCTTTGCAGTGGAGACAGGCTGCAGTCACTAAACTGGCACAAACACAAAACCTGCTTTTTCTAAGACAGGGATTTTCAGTTGATCAGCATTCTGACATTTTGAGACTCAGGGGATCAGGAAAATCCTCCAAACCGAAGGCCACGCTGCCATCTTAGTTTTCAATCAGGACAATGCAGAGGAGCAACTGTACCCTAACCCTCCCCCCATCCTTGAGCCGAGCTGCCATAAAAGACAGGTGATACGCCTCCTGGGACAGGGATGTGTCGAAGGAATGCGTGTGCAGGTATCCTGCTGCCTGTGGGGACTGTGGAGAAAGGCCCGGCGCACCAGTTGATCCTGTGTGATAAAGGCCCTGACAGGCCCAGATTATATGTCTCAGCCTGGAGGAGGTGTCTGTGTCTCATTCCTGCACTGAAGAAAGTCGATCTGGTGGGAAAGAGGCGGGGCCATGCCTGTAGGCGTCAGTTTTTGTGTTGACGCCAACACACACCTTGTCGGGTAGACACCACTACCACTACCGCCTCTCCTCCCCCTGCTAGCTCGACACCAAACAAACACCCTCACCCATCTCGTTTACCTGACCACACCCGTGCCTCCAGACGCCATAAATACTCTTTGCACGGATCATGCCAGAAGTATGTTTTGCTGCCAGACAATGTGCTGATACTTTGCATGAAAATGTCTTATTTTCTGAAAGATTTTCAGTGACACAGACTTTATTTGGTAACGCCTTCGATTACAGTCCATAAATTACAGTGTTATTTTGTGCATACAGTTACCTAGAAATACTGACTGGGTACCTATCTGTGCTTACAAGGGAAAAAATACAGGGAATAAGGGGGTACCTCAAATTATGACATGAAAATAAATAACAATTACTGTAAGTACTTTTTAAATTACCCAGTCTACAATAAATCATTTCAGGGTGTGTACAGGGGACCAAAAGGCTTTGCCTATATGTCCTTCCACAGCAGCTTTTTATTTTTCTGTGTTTTTCATAAGTAATGCTTCATATTACAATGTGCAATATTTACTTTGTAATAATCCATAACAAAGGGTCAACATGAGTTTCTTTATTTTACAGCCCACATACCCAACTTTAAACTGTGATAAGGGCACTTTCTACAGATATAAATACATTTTCGATGCCCTATCCTGATTATAGTGCACTACAATTAAAAGATAGGGTTTAACTCAGTTGACATTTCTCATGCATGCTGTTCAAAAAAAGTAACCCATAAGCACTCAAATATGTTTTGAGTCATTACTAAATAATTACACTGTAATTTGCAGGTTGTAATCTAAAGTATTTCCCATTTAAATCCAACGGATTAACATACTGCTTGTGGTGTAGGGAACGGATACTTCCCCTCAAACTTATTTGCTTATGGTTTTTGTGATGTGGGGAAAAGAAGGAAAAGGGCAGCGGCTCAAAAACAATAGAGAGACGTGGAGTGAGTGACAGGCCGTGCCCCAGGCTCACCCCTTCTGTTGAGTCTGTCCCTCAGAGCAGCCGGGGCACCGGGGGCCTGTCATATAGACAGCCATCTCAACAAACAGGGGCCCGGGCCCTCTGTGGAGACAGACACATCAACAACCAAAGAGCACGGACGAGGAGAGGAAGCCGACTGCCTTTCGTCTGTCATTTCTACTTCAAGAGGCCAGCTCAGAGACTTCCACACCCTGTGATCAAATATTTATAAAATATCATTAAAAGCATTACATGTTTTGTTCTGCTGCAAAACATGTGCCCAAGAGTGATCTACACCCAAAACCACGGTGGCCACATTTAGACACAAACTGCTGTTCATCATCTTAACTGCTGTTAACGAGGGTGGGGAATCTGTCACAGTGAGCTAACAACAGAAAATTAAAATTCCTCCTCTGTTTTGAAATCAACAATCTATGGTGCACCGGAGCTAAGCCTGTCTACTGCGGTTACCCACACACACTTCATGTCTGAACTGTCTGAGGTCTCTTTTCTTTCTTTTTTTTATGTACTCGGCACAGGGAGTAATGCCAGAACAGGAGACATGTGTCCTTCACCTTGCACATGGACGCTGGCCAGAATGATATTCATGAGTTCCAGTGTTGCACTGCTGTGGCCCTCCTCTCTGTCCCCTTATGTGCATTGACAGCTCCCCTCCACTAAACTCTCCTCTGTCGTTCCCATAAATAATCAGTTCATTTGTGAGGAGACAGAGGTGCACAACAACAGGCTGATGTCACCGCTCCTTGTTTCCCGGAGGCTCAAATAAGTATATTTATACACACACACACACACACACACACACACACACACACCAGCACCATCATCACCACTGGCGTCACCCTCGCAGGACCCTCCCTCCTAACTGCGGCTGAGAAACGATGTCTGATTGACGACGTGTCTCCTCGGCGGGGTGGCAGAGAGTTGAAGGGCAGGTCATCTGTCACCGCTGACAGGAAACACACATGGTGGAGATTAATGGTGAGGCTCGGGCTTTTCTCGAGACCTGGAGATGATAATCCCAAACTGGAATAAATCAAACCATCTCTGGTAAACAAGAACACAAAGCCATTCATCTCACAGGCCACCAAGGAAACATGCATGGGTCTCATCTTGCTCACATTACTTTTAGAGAAGATGTACAGTGTGCAGATGATATGATGATTTTCAGTCATTTATATCTTCAAGATGTGACGATGCATTCATGCCCACGAGAGGCAATTCTTGTAACTGTATTAGCTGAAATATTTAAATGAACAACTTAAATTATTTCAGAAGATACATTTCCAAAAGATGAGATGATAGTGACATGAAAGCTTGACAGTCTGTTTAAAAACAGCCCTACATATTGTAAAACATTTAAAGGGGTTACTCTGTCTTAAAGTTTGATGAAAGCCATGCAAGCTGCTCTGTGAGGCTGTACTTTGGCCCAGTGGTGCTCTGAGCTAACTGTATATATAAATAGTTAAGTAATACTTCAAATACATTGACCTTATTACAATTCAGTATCATCAGTATTGTCCTGATCACCATCAACAACAGTAGTAAGGACAATAGCAATATGAAATACACAGCGTTACACTGAATATTATGTAATCATGAGATATTGATATGTTCTATAGGGACCCCATGTTTCTGACTGATCTACTCTGCAGGTTGGTACAATGAAGTCAACCCATAATTTAGTTTTCTTTGAAAGAAAATAGATGAAAAAGAGAAAAAACAGGTAGATCTAGTCTATTTTGCTGTCAGATAACGTGTTTTGAAATTCCCCATCACAGTTCTTTGACTTTGTTGCACTTCCACCAAGGGTGTAGTCATTAGCTTTTTCCATGCACACCCATTTTAAACAAATGAGAAGGCGTATAATATAAACAACTAAGTTTTTGGATGTTTTTTTAGGGGGTTAACCAGAAAGGATGTTTTGCATTTCTCCAGACATCAGGCCACATCATTTAAATCTGCTTTCACATCGAGATCTTTCGTCCATTTCAGACCAAAGCTTTTGTTCATCAACAGCAACTAAAGACAATGTACTGATTTAATGCCCTTTTTTCCTTTGTCTTTTTACCACCCGCATTAAATTTGGCTGACCAGAATTGAGCAAAGGTGTTGCTGGAGCTTAACATACCAATTACTGGGTAAAGCTTGGATGGCTGAAATTCCAGTATTCCCAATTCAATTTAGTCGCCAGTTAGTCATTTCTCTGCAAATACAAAAACAGGACATAGCAGTCCCTTCTTCTTTCATCTCGGTGATGAGAAAGCATTTAATTATATACTATCACATACCCCAATCATAACTGCTGACAATAAACAGCCCTGCGTGTCCCCATCATAGCAAAATAAAGACACCGACTGACTGAGTCCATAAATTACAGCTATCAGCAGGGCACTGACAATTTAACTGTTGCTATACTGGACTATAGCTGATGAACTTTGCTCTACCAAACTCTTGTTGTGCCATCTGTCAGAAGTGATAATACGCTCCACCTAATGGCACCTCTGCTCCTCGCTCTGCACCATTAGCAGGTTATAAAGCGAGGCCTCTCCTGTCCGTTCTGTCCTTAAACAGAGCTCTTCATCATCACCTCAGCCACAGCACAGATGATACTTTTTATTACTCCCTGTTTCCAGGAGTGGATGATATTCCCTGTCCCCTGCCCCCCCCCCCCCCAAAAAAAAAAACAATAAGGTCATGTCTTTGTTTGTGAATCCTCAAAGTGTGTGTGTGTGTGTGTGTGTGTGTGTGTAATTCTGGAGGTGGCTGTTCACAGGAAGCCAGACGTGACCTTGTATCCTTGAAGGCCATGACATGTGTTGTTGAGCATACTGTTTTTGCTGGTGCTCAATTACAAATCCCAGCAGCCTGAATTCATAGAACTGTTGGTATAAAAGTAGCAAGGATCTGTTCTCTATTATCAAATAAGCTGCTGTTGCCCTCCCCCTGCTGTTATACAGTCAGTATGCACAGAAGGCTAACTGCATTGACCCGAGCTATAAGAGCAGGCTTTTAAAAAAGGTTGAGAGCCAGTCGCACTGCACGGCTGATTTTTAGCCTGTTGCGTGGAGACTGCAATCCAGGTGATGCATCAGCCAATGGCAGGAAGCCAGAGCCAGACGCAGGCACCAAGGTTGGTGCGGCTGATGGATGGAAGTGTAGCACCAGCACCTGCCAAGCCATTCCCACCGCCATAAATTACATGTTTACTGCCGGTTGTGGCTCTCTGCACTCACCAACATTTCTACTGATGTCAGCAGCACATTATCATATCTAATCAGCCCCAAGCAACCCGTGTTAAATGGGTGGGAGATTGAAGTAGCCATCGTTCCATCTCCGTAAACATGATTTACATCACAAACATGAAAATCTCGATATTTATAGACCCGTTTATGAACTTGAGTTCAAACTCTGAAAGCTTTGGCGGTTTGTTTTCGATAGCATTTTATTTAATGTAATCCTTTTACGATGACATACGTGTTCTGCGACCCTTCATCAGAAGTTATATGGCAGCAAATGTAACTCCTGTTAAAGCATTTACAGTAGAAGATAAGTTCATGACATGGAAGGTTTGCACAGCAGAAGTGCATGATGTTGACTGAAGCAAATTACTCTGGATTTTAACAAGCATGGCGTACAACCAGGAATATTTACAGTAGTGACCCTCCATAATGTAAATGAACAATCTTACATGAGACAAGATTTTCCACACACACACACACACACACACACACACACACACACACACACACACACACACACACACACACACACACACATCCAGCATACACACACACAGACAACAAATATTTTCATTAATCCATTTCTTCTGATGGAGAGAAACCCCAAACACTGAGTATTGCAGATTGTATCATGAAAAGCACTTACAGTTAAAAAATAGAAAACCCAATATATATTTTTCCATTGATGATTATGCAGTAAATTTAGGGGAATCAAAGCTGTGATACAGCAAAACAACTGGCCACGTAATCCTCAGCGATTTAAAAGATATTTTCATGTAACAACTGCCCCTAAAGACTATATTAAAAAATGGATCAAACAAAAGCATCCTTGTACAAAAGAAAATAAAATCAATTATGGTAATAAAAATAAGAGTACAATGTAAATATATATTCATATTTATAATTTTCTAACTGTATTTACAAGAAGATAGTGAATGATGCAGTGTCCCTTGGTAGTATATTCTCTGGATTTGGTCTGAAAGGCAGAATATAGTCCCTCACTACAGATGAAACAACCATGGAGGGAAAAAAACAACAAAACAAACAAAAACCTGACATAATCACAGTCAGTCCTTTAGATTCTCCTGACCCGTCCAATGCCCAAAGTGGAGAGAAGAGTGGGAGTCTGCTCTTTTCTCCGAGACCGTGACAAACTGCCACTCCCGTTAATACAAAGTGCCCCATAAACATCGTCACCACCAAGAACTGGGAGACGGCTGCACTCTTCAGTCCACGTGATCCGTCGAGTTCTACGAGGTGTCCTCTGAGCTCCTTTCTCCTTTTCACCAGTGTTTTTTTAGCTTCATCTCTGGGAATGTGGGGAAAAGTCCAACCCCATGAGGCAGGGAGCGAAGGAAATGTCAATGTTTGTCTGAATGGAGATGAGGTATCAGCGTTTCTTAATGGCTGCCCCGTTGGAGTGGGGAGGGAACTTTGGCAGGCAGGGCTCCTCAGCTCCAGCATCGTGGGAGAAGACAGAGTCCTCGCCCGAGGAGCAGGTGGAGCTGCGGGTGTCCGGGTAGCTGGGGGAATATTGGTCCAGAGGCACTGACAGCTCCAAATACTCCTGCAGGCAACAAACGGGGAAATTAAAACATGCAACATTTCTTCAACAACACATTTCTTCCAAAACAGACATCTTTGCTTCTTCCTTTTATTTTGAGGAGAACAGGACTGACCTGGTTGGATGTCATGGCCAGGCACCGATCTAGATCCTCTACCAGCTGTTTGAATGTGGGTCTATGAGAGGGCACAGCATGCCAGCAGTCCCTCATCATCATGTAGCTGCAGAGATCAAAAGATTTAATATGAGTTAGCATAACATTACACATTGCAGCAGTTGGGGTTCATTTTCTGAAGATATTCTTGGGATTCTTGCTTAATTAACGAGGAATAAGTTCAGTCACTCCTGAAGCAAAAAGTAAAAAATTGATAAATAAAGTTTATAAGATCTTTTTAAAGCCAATTACAATGCATCCAGCCATGCAGTACCATTGCATACCCCCCTTATCGAATAAGGTAAAAACCTTAAGTTACAGTTCAAGCAGTAAAAAAAAAAAAAAGAAGTCTGAGGACCATGTTTGATTTTAGGTGAGTAGTGTTTCCTTACAGCTCTTGAGTGCATGTTGAGGGCTTGTCCATACGGTGACCTTCCTTCAGCAGCTTGAACAGCTCTTCCACTGGGACACCGGGATACGGAGAGCCTCCCAGGGTAAAGATCTCCCAAAGCAGCACCCCAAATGACCAGCTGGACACAGAAACACACAGGAGCATCTAGGTTTTCTGCACGTCTACATGTTTTCCTCAAATTACATAAAGACTGATTTGGAAAAGTAACGATGCGTGATACTCACACATCACTTTGGTGTGTGTATATCCGGTCAAAAAGAGCCTCGGGAGCCATCCACTTGACTGGTAAACGACCCTGTGGACGAGGAATGCATGTTACAGCTATTTACAGTATTGGGGTTTTTCCAATGGGCTGGTCGGTCCGCTTCAGCTGAGCCGTGATGACACGCGTTTCCACTTCAGCTTCAAGACAGTGGATAGCAGTGCCGAGTCGCTCTGCTGCGGTCCTGCTTGGTAGCAGGGCCGACCACGGCCAATCCGTGGCGGTTTCCTCCCCTTACCTCTGTTTTCAGAGTTTAGTTTCACTTCTGTGTTTCTGATTGTAATTTCAGCTATCAGCCTCAATTCACTGTTTACTGATGAGCCCTGTTGGAGCTGTTAAGTTACTGCTGATGCAAACCGAACCTTTCCTGCTCCTCACTGCTTCACAGCTTACTATTGGCAAACCGTTGGGAAGCTTAAATTGTGAAACAGTTGTAGGAAATGCATTTGTCACCCAGTTACCATAGCTTCATTAGCGGTGCTGTTCCTTAATAGAAACAGGTCTAATCAAACAGATATGGACATATTCAGTAGATCAATTTTAAATACTGTAGGTACAAACAGAAACAGCCTCAGTGAGCTGAATAGGGCTACAGGCATCAAACAAATGATAAGAATACTCACGTTGGTGGTCTTCTTATAGTAATCAATGTGGTGGATATCTCTTGCCAAGCCGAAGTCAGCGATTTTCATCACGTTGTCTTCTGTAACCAAAACATTACGAGCGGCAAGATCTCTGTGGATGCACTGCACAAACAAAAAAAAGACATTACTGGAAATGAAGCAAAGTCCTGGGAATCAGTCTGAATATTTATTGCCCAGAGTCGTTTTTCATTCTGTGAATGTAAGATTGAAGTCTGTGAATGGCTGGTTGTACTTTGTGGTTACCTTTTTGGAAGCCAAATACTCCATGCCTCGGGCCACTTGGTAAGCACAGGACACCAGGTCTTTGATGGACATGTTCTCCACAGGAACCTGGTCTGGGTTGTAGCAGTACTCCATGCCCGGTGGGCGCCGAGCTCGCAAATACTCCCGCAAGTTGCCCTTGGATGCATACTCTACTATCACATACAGAGGACCTAGAACAAATTGGAAGAAATATAAGAATAAATTATCACTATAAAATTAAGCCATGTAACAATTTGTATTCTATTTTATTTTCTAGTTTACAGAATAGAAATCATGGCAGCACTAAGGAAATTCTCAAAATATGGAGTGTTCACAGCAAATGGATTTATAGTACATCACAAAATAGTTGTAACGTTTGTTAAATGAAGTGGAGTGAAAAAAGAAACTTTGTGTTTCAGTGCGGAAGCAACAGAGCGATGTGCACTGCAGGGTCATTGGGGGGCTAGTTTTTTTTTTTGTTTTTCGTCAGGGATGACTGGAGAGAAATGGCAGCAGCCGTGGTCAATTCAAACTGCGAGCTCGGAAGCTGGTGTCAGAATAGTTTATTCATGCTGTTATACACATCACTCAAAGTAAGCTACCCTGTCTGCGGGACAACAGAGTGTGTGTGTGTGTGTGTGTGTGTGTGTGTGTGTGTGTGTGTGTGTGTGTGTGTGTGTGTGTGTTGGCCTCAGCAGGCCAGGGCAGGTCAGTAGTAGACCCCTGTCTGTCTGGTCTTACCATCCTGTGTACAGGCTCCCAGCAGATTAATGATGTTCTTGTGCTTCCCAATGATCTTCATCATCTCCATCTCTGAAATCAGGTCTGACAGGTCTTTCTCTGTGGCGTCAGCTAGAGGGAGAGGAAAATAAATCATATTACAGTAATTAGTCAATGGTCTGTTGGTGTAAAAGCCTAAAACAGGCCTCACAATTATCACCTTGCAAAGTATATACACCAACATTGCAGCGCTTGTGGAGTTATGCTGGCGTTTGTCTTGGAGAAAGCTCCCTGGGGAAAGGCACTTAAAGTACCAGACAATAAATGCTGCTTTCCTTAAATCCTCACTCCTCTGTGCAGTTTAATGAACACTGTTTTATATGGGATGTCAGGGGTTCTCATAAATTTTTACTCTGCTCTCCCATTTGCAGAGTGGCTGGGATCCAATGGCAGATGTCTCTTAGTATCTGTTCGTCACAGCTTTGGTGTTAGACGTTTTCTCGTCCCTGGAGCCTGAACATGAGGCCTCAGAAAATCTATTATTATACTCTGAGGAGCTTTCCTCCCTGCAAAGCCATGACTTGTTCCAGCAGATCTCATTAGTTTCATACCCACATGACCGAGAACTTTAGAAGAGAACAGCTAACTTACATTTCAACATTTTGACCGCAACCTTGGTCACACGGTTTGGCTTCTCTTTGTCGAGGCCAAGCGCCTCTCCCATCACCACCTGACCGAAGCAGCCTTCGCCCAGCGGTTTCCCAAGAACAAGTCTGTGAGGGGGAGAAGACACATGAGAAAGTCATTAAGAGTCAGTGGAGTTCCAGTTCCAAATCTGTATGTTTTAGATATGCTGCTTTAGAGGTTTAGTCAAATTTGCCAAGTGCCATGCTCAACATCAGCTTTCAAAAAGTGAGAGAAACGTTCACTTTTCTTCTGCAGCTTGTTCCTGTCCCAACAGACTGTTTCAAACCAGTAACTTTCATTTCAGAAGGTCAACTTTTCTAGCCTCTAAGGTGTTGTTGCCCTGTCTGAGGACATACCTGTCCCGGAGAAGCTCCCAGCGGGGATCCTGGGGAAGTTCATACTCAGACACCCCTGACAGCATTGGAGATCCACTGGAAGAGAGGCGGGAGGGACGAACCAGCATCACTCCAGAGTGGATGGAGGAGCTAGAGTCCACAGACACCTGAGGAAAAGAAGACTGACATTACTCCCCTCATAGTGGAACAGACGCCCGTAGTCAACAGTGACCAAAAGAAGATGAAAACTATAGTAGTAGTTGCTGAAATTCCTATATAGGGCCATTTAAAAACCACCCAAACCACTCAGGTGTACCTAACCCCTGGAGAAGAAGTACTCCTCGAATACTCATACTGTACTTACCTGATGCACAAGACCTCAAGGAGCTACAATGAACCTGAAAGCTTTTTGAATGCATGCTTTTAAATTTCTGTTAACATAAACACAACAACTCTGTGTAAATGTACAAATGAGCTTGAATACAATATAAATCTTTGAACTTGCAATAACTATGAACAATTGCATGCGGAGAGAGAAAGAAGAGGTGAAATGTATAAATATTCCAAACCCCCTATCTACTTTCTGTTACCTGTCTGCGCAGGGGGATGCTCTTGGCCAGCTTGTGGACGGCCAGCTGACTGTTGAAGTCACTCTTCTTTGAGGAGGTGCGAATCTTGACAATAATTGCGATGGCAATCATGACAGCGATGAAAAAGAAGCCCACACAGTAGATGACAACCTCCAGGTAGGTGTGGTTGGCTGGAGGATAGTGCGGGACAGCTAGATGGGGGTCGGGGGGGCGCAGGGTGACAGGGGCAGGGAGGGGTGAGGTCAGCTGTGAGCAATGAAAATCAAACTGCCACAGAAGGTCTGACTTTATATACCCAATCACACCAAACATACCCATGCTTTCAAGTACACAGCAACACAAATAAAACACGCTGACCACCCAAACACAAACACACAACTGTCTAAAAACCAGAGCCTTTGACACATACAGGACAAAAACTTGTACTGTAGCACAATTATCACTTCTTTGAAGCACAGGCTTCCATACTACATTTTTTGCTGATATTAAAAGTGGTCATAGTCTCTTGAGTCACTGAGAAATAGTTGGGACAACCCCAAATGACCCAAATTCTGTGTTACACAAGCTAACACATAGTTTGATTCAGATAATCAAAATGTTCAATACAAACACAAATCTAAATATTTTGTTAATGTACTTTGAGTTGAGTGTAACAGTGTGCAAAGGATCTGACTTTTATACAGAGTATCAACACTTCTCACACACACACACAGCACATCATTTCTACTTCATCAAATAGTCTAATTCATATTTCATGTCTACTTGTAGGTCTAAAAGCAGCATACCACAAAGCATGAGCTCAATACAGTAGTTTAACTGCTTGATTTGATCAATGAAATCCAATTCTGACTCCATTTGTAATGCTATTTTAAAAAGGGGTTGTGTGTTGGTGCTGGTAATACAAACAATGTTTTTTAAGAAAACAACATATTCACAGTATGTGCTAAATTGCAAAAAAAACTAAAAATGAACTGTCCAGATCTTGTTTTTTTCCTCCCATTCAGTGAAAACACCAACATTTATTCATACCAATTCTAGGGGTGTAATGGATTCCATATTTTAGTGAAAAATAGTTTGGTGCATACCTTGGCTTGGGATATGGCTTTGTGCACAGGAGCTAGATCTCACAAATCAGTTCTAAATGCGTTTCTTGTTCACACATAAGTCTACCGCTGGTCTTAAAACCTGTTGGTCATTACTGATGCAGTTAATTGTATTAGGCCTCTTCTTTATTCTTGAAAATGTTATAAAATGCCTTTTAAATCCATACAACTGCTGTCAGTCTTCTCTGGTGTATTGCTAAAAACAATGAACAAACATATATGCCTAAAGAACACCTCACATCAATGCACAATTGTATATGTTTAAAAAGGCAGCTCTACTTGTTCAGGAGTAGACATAAATTCTCCAAAGAGTTATTCAGAGAGTTGCCCATTTGATTATTCAGAACTTGACTAAAATGCTGGGTTTTCTATTTAAGGTGCATATTTGCACATACTAAATCACAGCAAGTATCACTGCTGAAAAATATTAGAAATGGCATTTTCTGGCCTAATGTTAGCAGGAGTTTTTCACATACAAATAAATTGTACAGGAAGCACAACATGTAGAACAATGCATCCCAAACCAAGGGTGCTATACCGAGTGTACCATTACACCCCTAACCAACACCAGCAACACAAGTGAGCTGCACTTGTGTGAAGAGGCTGACTGACAAGCAGCTTGATAATTGGACAAATGCCCATTCCAACCCTCAGGAATGAGACACATCCACTATAGAGAGCCAATTATCAAAGCCAGCCGCTGTGCTCACAGCAGGAAATGACATCAGGAATACATGTCATTTGTACTGCTTGTCAAAGAAAATCAGCTTTACACCAACTCAAACGCAAACACCAGTTAAAGCAGAATGGCAGAAACAGTTTAAAGTGAAATCTGATCAGAGCTGCCAAACAACCTGTCTATAAATGTGAAGTTCTACCTGACTGAGACCATTAAATATACTTCTATTTGATCTTATTTTTAAAATACTACAGGCCTGTTTTTATATCTCCAATTCTTTGTCATGGTAGACCTGGTAGCAGACAGCTCTTGGGTTGTTTGGCATTTGCTGATTTCATTTAAGAGACAGCAGAGCATGGCCCGTACTCTCCCATCTATAGAGTTTAGATGGAGCAGGAGCCATGCTGAGGATAGAGGGGGGGTGGGGGATTTAGTACTTGTAACTTGCCCTGGCTTCCTCTCACATTTTTAATCAGAACTAGAGTCGGTAAAGACCCTTTTCTGGCAAATGTGAAGGCGGACAGCCAGGCTGGGGTTGGAAAATGGAAATAATGGAAATATAGGAGAGAGACAGAACCACTGATACCTTCAAAAACGGTCAACCATGCAGAGTGATGAGAGAACCCGATAGAATTGCCCGCCAAGCAGGTATACTCCCCAGCGTCATCAAAAGACACATTTCTCAGTTGGAGGACTTCCATTTCCTTGTCCGTGGTGTTAAGGCCAGCGGTCTAGAAAATAACAAAGGAAGCAGACCCAACAAGAGGCCCAAGAGGGGAAAGGGAACCATGAGTAAAGGATTCTGAAAGAGAAAGGGGATGGAGGAGCGTTATCCTCCGCCATCCAACACCATCTGCCCAAAGAGTACCACCGAGAGCCCCTGCAGAGGACTCGCCAGAAAGAGCCCGCCAGTATCTGTTAGTGGAGGAGCTGGTTAGGTTGAGTCTGCACTGCTGAACCCTACACTGGGTCACCCCATCACCACATCAAATACCTCAGTCTCATCTCTACATGCAAGAGATGGGCAACATGGAAAACTCCACAGCAGAACAGGGCACACTCAAACTCACACTCACTCTTCTGCAAACTATGTGAACATTAGACAAACAACAGGAGGTCTGTGAAACATAGGTAAGCAGAGGAGGACAGCTGGAAAAAAAAGGGGGGGAGAGGGGGGAGGCTGTGAGCCGTGCAGTGACAGACTTTGAAAGGCAAGGGAGCGAAAGTAATAGAAGAAGATGGCAAGAGATGCCCTAATTAGGAGGGCACAGCACAGGCATGGGGCAGGAATGAGAACGGGTCCAACATAAATCTGAGACTAAACACTTTCAACTGTTCTGCTGGGAATTTTCCATAGCGTCATTTACAGTCAGGAGCACTGAGGCAGGAGAGAGGGAGGGAGAAACGGAGGGAGGGAGGGAGGAAGGGAGGAGAGAAACAGCTGAGGTTGTCTCGAGTTATACGGCCCTAGTTTTTCCAGGTGGTCCTAGAGGCGCCGCCACTGTGTCGTCCCTGTACTGCTGCGTGGTGGTTACCTGTAGGTTCATATCTGGTGATAGTCAGCCAGGCCGACTGATTGGCCTCTCCTATATAATTGGACACTTTACATATATACTCTCCGCTCTCCTCCTCAGTCACATTGTAGAGGGTCAGCACCTGAGCATCCGAGCTATTGACCCCAGAATGCTGGAAATAAAAACATGTCATGTGCAGCACAGAAAAAAAAAAGTAGTAGACACAGGATCAAACTGGAGACAAGAATTCATGAAAAGCACTTTCTGATTCATGTGGGTTATGTTCAGAGTTACAATAGCAAGAAAAAGTTCATATTTTTGAAAAGATTCACTTTTTACAGGCATGTCTCGGTATCTAAGAAAAAACTGACATAGCAATAGAGGACATTATCTAATCCAAATTCTTCCATTTTCATATATAGCATTACAAAAAAAAAGACAAACTCTCTTATTGTGGCAGGATTGGTCACAGTAAGCTCCTACCTTAAGGACACGGACATACGGTAAACCATCAGGACCAACTCGGCTCCCATTGACCTCAATGTGCTTCAGCCACTGGATGTGAGGCTGAGGGTCGCTGAACACTTTGCACTCAAACTCTACGTCGGTGCCCACCACCGCGGTGCGATTTGCCGGCAGGCCAGCTTGTAGGATTGGCCTGTGGGGAGAGCGCTCTGCAACACAACCAAAACACAGACGAGTGTTAGTTTACAAGTTGAGTGACCGCTGAAGCAAACACGCAATATCAAAGACAAACACATTTGCAATAATTTAAAAAAAAAGAAAGAAAAAAAAGGACACACGGCTGACTGATTTTCAAACACAAGCCAAATAAAACCTCCATCACGTCAAGGCTTTGTTACTGGAAATTGTCGGGGCAAATGGCAAACAAGGTCGCCTGTATGATTTGATCTGATACTGTGTAATTTCAGACTGTAACTTCTCATATGGAGCATTAAAGCAGCTATTTCTCCAGCTATATGCAGCTTGTGTAATTATTAAGAGTTGGCCACGATAGATAGACAAGCAACCTTAGTATCTGATCTGGAGCTGTTACTGTGAAATTAAACGTTCTTGCGGCTCCATTTTGATGACTGATAACTCTCCAAAGTAAACTTGCAAGCCAAGAATCTGGCAGAATTGTCAAATGTCCAGCCTTTTCTGACCAAGACGTCCGTGGGGACTTAGCAAGCACTTGTGACCAAACTCTCCCCTCACTGAAGCGTTCTCACTGCTCATCAGGGTCTAGACCTCTACTGAGGTCAGGCGAAGTCCAGGGGACAACAGTGGCGGAGGAAGTGGGGCTGTGATTTATAGAAGCGATGGTGTTAGAGCGGGCTACAGGGCAGGTCCTAGAGGAGTAATCACTTCTGTCCTCTACATGGATCCATCACTCAAGCCATAGGGAACAGGCTTAATCTATCAGATGGCTTACAAAAAAAGACCCAGTTCACCCAACAGGAAGTCTCCAAGACCGTGTCCCTGTGCTTTTGGTATGTGGATCACATTTTATTGGTTTGTGAAATTGTTCCAACATGACACTAGAGCCTTATGAATATTCAAAAGGTGATTAAACCGTGATTAAGATTTCCTGGCAAGGTACACATCAACAACATGATTACAGCGAACACTTACCGACTACATCCAGCTGGTAGGTGTGATTGATGCTGCCATACTGGTTTTCCACCACACAGGTGTAGTTTCCCTTGTCAGAGGGTACTACGGATTCCATGATGATGGTCCACACATGGTCACGGACCTAAAGGTTAGGGGAAAAAGCAACGGTTACAGTGGCCGGCGTACTTAACAGCGCTTCATAACCAAAAACAAAAATCATACAGTCCATAAAAGAACTACTGCTCATAGTGCAATACGTTGTACTTGTTAGGTTAATGAGCATTACCAGATATACAGTTCATTGAATGAGACAGAGCAGGTAAAACCCCAGCTGTGTGTACAGATGACAGGGATAAGGAACCCAATGCTCAGTTCTCTAGTTTTTTCAATCAAATTTAATTAACATAAATGAGGCCAGTAGGGAGCCAATCATGGCACCAGAGATGGAGCTAAACTCCAATTCTGCGTTCAACAGCAAAAACATGAAAGAACTCTGGAATTTTTCTTCATCTGCTTTCTCCCAGTATGAATTGTCGTAAATCAAAATTTACCCTTTTAAAGCAACGGCTAACAAGGTCAATGATGTGTGATGTGATGATAACAAGATAACACACTACTCCCTCTTCCTGTGACACCACCCAATGTTCTAAACAGCGGATCTTTGTCCTACCTAACAAAGACCAGAGGAAAATGGGTACATGTTTTATATACATCTGCCCCAACCTGTCTTATTAGCACCAACTGATGTCTGGCTCTTTTTTCCAAGACATGTTATAATTTTTCTTCCATAAATCTGCCAAGACCGGCAGTGTGTGATTAACCAACGAACCTCTAAGGCAATGGCAACATCAAACATGCGTATACACAGACTGAGCCATACGGTTTCCCTCATTTAGCTAAAAATGTGATGAGGGAGTCCAGCTGCCTGCTGCCAGATGTGTTGTGCTTGGCTTCATATACATGTGGTCTACATTATTCCCTCCCTCCTGCACGTCTCCATGCAGACGATATGAACAATAGAAACCCGGCCATAAAAGCAAGAGTGTGGGAGGGATGAGAGACGTCCACGGCCGCTGGAGCAGACCTTTGCACCATGACTGAGAAAAAAATAAAAAAACAGCAGCCAGATGGTTAAGTGTGCTGCCTGGCTGGGGGGGTGGGCAGCAGGCAGCTGAGAGGAAACTCCTAAACGTGTCCCAGCTGGGGAGGGGAGATGGGCTGGGGAAGCACGAGACAAGGCTAGCCTACACCTTGATGGGAAGAGCAGACGCAGGGAAGGAGGAGGGTAGTTTCTTAGTCTCTGTGAACATGCACGTCCCACACCTGCGAGGTAACTGCTACTGAATACAGCTGCTCAGAGAAGAGTTTATATTTACAGCCTCCTAATACATAACATATTGTATGTTGGTTGATAAGGTTGTGGATTAATTCAATAACTATAACTGCCTTGTTTGTGTCCAATAGGAAATGACTGATGCCATTAAAGCTTAAAAAGCAGATTAATCACGTTAATCTCTAAGGGGTCGCATTTACAGTAAATGGTGGTGATTGAAATTGGTAAACAACGAACCCGGTCCACATCCCTCACCTGCCACCTGCCTCAGTAAACTGTCTTATCAACAGTTATAACTTCACAGTTTATCAGCAGTTAGCGTGACTATTAAATACAGCCTGCCTGGAAATGGGTTGATGTTGACAAAGGGAGTAATCACAGCACACATCATATATCACAGATAAAGTACGTATCGTGGTAAATTTACAGCTGCTTGGATGTAATTACAGAAAAGACGATGCAGAATGAAGACAGCCAATGTGATCCTTCATCCAAACGGATGGGTAAGATTGCCCACCTGGAGGTGTTATTACAATGGCACAACGTTCCTTTTTGTGGCATAGGGTTTCATCTTGCATTGTTTCTCAGGTAAAACGTGAAACTTTCCTCTGCTTTACACTTGCAGGAAGTGTTTCTTACTCAAGGGGAGGGGATGGTGATATAATGTGGAGATGAGATCACTGACACATCTCCACTCTCGGAAATGATTGAATTTGGAGAAATGCTAAAATGAGAGTGTCACTAAGAAAGAGTGGAGTGGAAAACAAATTTCCAAAATATTTTAATTATTAACCTTGAAGCCTCCGATGCGATGGTCTCTCTTGAACTCCCTGCCATTCTTGTACCATTTCAGAGTGGGAGTTGGGTTGCCGCTGGCCTGGCATCGGAACTTCACGGTCTTACTGGCTGGGACGGCGTGAAGCTTTTTCTCCATTTTCTCTGGATGAGCCCATTGTGGAGCCATTGCTAAAGAAAATGGCAGATGAGTAACAAATATAATAATGCAGAAACATCCAATAAAACTAAAGCTTTTTTTTTTATTTAACTTTATTTATCACCCAAGAGTGAAATTATTTCTCCGCATTTAACCCATCCAGTGGCACCTGTACGAACACACACATGCACATGCACAGGGTCACACAAAGAGACAGGTGCCATATTCACACTGGAGCGGTGGGCAGCAGTTCACAGCGCCGGGGAGCAATTGGGGGTGCGGTGCCTTGCTCAAGGGCACCTCGGCCGTGGACTGACAGCTGGTGGGGTGGCAGCCCACCAGCTGTCAGTCCACCAATCTTCGGGAGGGAGAGCGGGGATCGAACCTCCAACCTTGGGTTACTGGACAACCCTGCTCTACTACTGAGCCACAGCAACAACTCATTTTAAGTGCCTTGAACCTCATGCTCATTTTATATAGGACAGTACATAATGCCCCCACCGACAATCACCACCTTATCCTGGTGGAGGGGTCTGTGTGTCCGTGTGACCCTGGGAGCTGTGTTGTCGGGGACTATAGTTCCTGATAGGGTCTGGAGAGATAATATGTCTCATCTGGCTTGGGAATGCCTCGGGATCCCCCAAGAGGAGCTGGAAAAACATTGCTGGGGGAGAGGGACTACCTTACTTAGCTTGCTGACACCGTGACAAAGCTGTTGTAGAAAATGGATGGATGGATGGATTACATGTTTACCCAAAAAATAAGAATTGTACTTCTAGTCACAGGATTTGGCAGTACTGGTTGGGTCAGCACCTTAAGTTTCTTTAAATAAAAAGAAAAATCACTTTTTTTTTTTAGATACTGTGGATTCAAAACTGCCTCAGTGAAGTCAAGTCATGTTGTGTAAATTTCAGGGGGAGATAAACTCTGGGAGTCAGAGTACAAACTCAAGGTCGGCATGCTTGCCATGCTTGGCATGCTTGGCAGCCGCTGGGTTCTTTGTGGGCAGAGTGGGCAGTAGTAGCCAGATGATGAAGTGCCTTAACTGCTCTATCGACAAATTGGAAGACATCTAAGGTTAACCACGGTTAGTCACCACAGGGACATTCCTCACGTAAAAGCTGTCATGGAGGTAGTGAAAACCGCCTGATTCAGAGTGAAATCATTCACCCAAATGTGACCCACACACACACGGCAGGCCCATAATTGAATCATAAAGCTCTCAAATCACTGAGCATGACAATTACTCATAACCCCGTGACTCTGGGCGAGCGGGTAATGACCATTTGTTGCAGTAGCATTAGTAACGTGAAGAGATCGGCACACTTACGCAGCAGCTTTTGACTGCCCAACAGTTTGGCTTCCTCTGACGAAGACTCTTCATCTTCATCATCGTCCTCAGATGAGGCCAGGGTATCAACTAGTGAAACAGAAAGTAATTGTGATGCCAAACACAGTTTGTTTTATATGGATCCACAGAGTATTGTGTCAGTGTAGATTTATTAAGACCTGAAAAAAAGAAATACAACACTTGGAGCCAAGTAATAACATTTCTGTGTCATTTTTCCTCTTTAAGTCTTTGTGCATCACTTAATGTACATACAAACACTTGCCTTCTGTGTATAGGTAAATTTTCAGACTGTACTACTGGATACACTCTCTTTACTTAACATGGATTTTTTTTTTATAAATTAGAGGTTAATTTGCAAATTGGAATATTCTAATTAAAGTGGCACTGATCCAGGTGTATTAATGTTGTGCAGTGTAAAATCATGTGAAAGTGATATGTTTGAAAAGGCCAACATATCTCCACTGTTTGTTTTAGTGATGAGTTATGGCAACATTTTGATGGCATTTCATGACCATTATCGGAATTATTTACTTTACTTACACTACGAGTAAAATAATGTGACTATTCACTGACAAAAATAATAGGAAAAAAAAGAACTACAAAGACTGCTATAATTTATCTGGCCTGTTTCTATGACTTTACCTGTGACATTGAAGTAGACGCTGTGGTTGCCGAAGGTGTTGCATGTGTACAGACCAGAGTCCGTTAGCTCCACGGTCTCGATCTCTAGCTGGCCGTTGCGGATGCGTGTGTGTTCTCCATCCACTACTGCCACATGGTCTTTGGTCCAGTTGACGGCATGGATGGAGTCCCTGGCAGAGCAACTCAGGTCCAGACGATCCCCGAGATAGAGCGTGAACAGCTCTGCTTGCGTTTCTACAGAGACCACTGAGGAACACAGTAGGACATGGTTATATTTCAACAGCTCAGTGGATTATTTAACACTCAGTAACTTTATGTAATCATATACACAATAACGGCTCCATGAAAACATTAAAACAGTTTATATCTTTGGTACAAACTTACTATATGATACATACATACATACATACATACATACATACATACAAGTGATTCACAATAGGATAACCACCAGATTTTTTCCTATTCAAATAAACTGCACAATACTTCTGACTATATAATAAATAGTAACTGGTGGGGGAACAGAGTTTCTAAAATGTTCAGTGAGCTCTCACACTAAACAGGGCTTTATCTGTACTGGAGATATATCAAAAAGTACTTCAATCATAAAACAGGGTCCAAGAGACGGCAGAAAAGCCCTTCCTTGATTTCCTCCCGGCCAACCGCCTGCCTTACCTCTCCCCCAAATTAAATCATATCCCAAATTAGTTAAGGTCCCTATCGTCAGGCAGGCAAGGAGCTACTTGAGAAAAGGAAGGTGAAATTCAATTAGAGGATTGAAGAGAGGGGAGGCGTCACGGAGCGAGACACCTGAGCCCCTCTGTTCTAAATGACTACATAGTCTGCAAGGGGGAGGGGGTAACCCAATTATGCTGACACGTTGTCCATCACAATGGTGTTGTTTGTCTAGTTGCAAATGGTAAAGATCGTCTTTGGTCAACTTGCTTTACATTCTTGCTCTAGGCTCACACATCCATGCCAAAAAGGCACACGAGGTACACTGTTCCAATTAACATCCTGATTAAGTAGACACTATGGCTGCAACTAATGATCATTTGCCATACTAATTCATATGCTAATTACTGTCATGGGTTATCTTAATTATCAAGATATGTTATTATGCCACACAATTTTCCAGAGCCCAAGATGTGTTTTGTGCAAACAACACTCCAAAACTCCCAAAATATGTGAAGTTTACAATGATATAAAGGCAAGCAGAGACAAGCTAATTGATTTATTGACTCATCGTTTCAGCTTTAGCTGACATAATTCTGTTGTTTAGGACAAAATCCCCTGTGGCGCAACCATAATGTAAAATCTGAGTCATTGTACTCATCCTCCCTTCCCCATCTCCTACATAGCCCCTTTGGCATTATAACAAGAAAAATTGAACTAGATAATCAAATATCATAGCGGTAAGCGATCCCTCAAGACAAGGTTATTCTGTTCTAAAAGCACACTGTGCGTTTGTACGCACTTCCTCACAACAGGAAGCACATCTATGCAGCGTAACGTCAGGACAACATCGGCAAACCTGCCTAATCCCTCCCACCATCACAACAAAGGCCTCCAAATAATAAAGGGGAAGAGGGATCAGGGAGAGCGAGCCAGTGAGCATGTGCACAGGAGCGAGCGAGAGAGGGCCTGCAGCGGCAGGTTCTAGTGCCAGTTGCTATGGTGACCCCACTTGGGCCTAGTAAAGGTATTTCCTGGATCACATATGTCTGACAGGCCCTTAATCCCAGCAGGAAAAGGGGCCAGGGGGTAGGATCAACTTTCTCCTCAAAAACAAAACCAAAAGGGGGGGAAAGCAGAAGAGGCATTTAGCGCTGGGCTACAGCGATCCAACCTGGACACAGCCTTAAACACAAGGTCTCTGCGCTGTGTGTGGAGGCCGGCCAGCATGTTTCTGTCCCTGCCCTCTAAATGGAGATGCCACTGATAAGACTGTGTCAACATCCCAGCTGTTAATCTGGCTGCAGACATCATAAAACGCCCATAAAAGCTGTAAAATGTGCTTGTTGCTTTATTGTAGGCCACAGTCAGGACCATTTGTGCTTCTGTGACAACCTGCTTAAAGCTTGAGTGAGATATAACACAATGCAGTCAAATCAACCCTACTGCTGTCTAACAAAAAGAGACAGAGCAACTATTTTTCTGATGAACTAAGTGTAGAAATATGATGCTAACAAATAGCAACACACTTGTATCACTCACAGTAAATTTATTTTCAACTATTCACACTGAGGTAAGTGTCAGGTTTCCAGCATTTCCTGCAAATGTTAGACTGTTTCATCTCACTTAATTCGTCCTGCCGCTATGATTGGATTAAAATGGATTAAGGACCATATTTTCAGAAAGCAACCCATCTGGAATGGTCTCTCATGTGTTCTTCCAACCATTTGGAAAAACTGATTGACGTAGTTTAAAATCAGCCTAATTACATAAATCATGAAAGGAATTTTGAGAAGAAGAAAGCATCAAGTGGGTCTTAAATGGGGGGGGGGGCCTCACTAGTGTGCAAATTCAAGACCAACTAAGAGTAAGAGTTGGCGCCAGTCTATGGAACCTTCTCTGGCTTTCTCTGCGAGATAGGAAGCAATATGCCGCGTGAATGACTTCTGGGATTTCCTGCTCTCACTGGAGTGATGGTTGAATGCAGTAAAGTCAGACTGGTTGAGGCTCTGTGGTGGTACACAGAGAAAAATGGCCATGGCAAGTTTCCTCTGCTGATTTGACCACACCAGAGTGAAGGGGTGGGTGACGTGTAGAGGGGATTGATAGGAGACAAAAGGCAGGACTGGCAGGAAGCAAAAGAATAGGACAATGCCTATTAGCAAGCCCAAAAAATTCACTGAGCGAGTGTCCCTCCTGAAAGCACTCCAGTGGAGGACCTTTTCATTCCTAAATGAGCCGCTTGCAATCAGCATGGATTAACACTTGGGAGCTACAAGGATTACAGTGCAAAGTTGTTCCAGTGTCATTTAAATGAGTTCAGCTACATTTAGCCTTATATTATGGCTTTAATAGACAAACAGGACCTCTTAAAAAAATTAAAACTTTATGTTGATCGAGTTCTTTTACTACCTGATTTTTCCCCATATGTAATTATCTGGATAACTGATTAACCATTTTATTGTTTCTAATTCTTCTATGGTTACTTAAGAACAGTGCAAACTGTAAATTTAATGCCATTTAGAGCGACAAACTGCATCAGAAAGCTTCCTATCAAGAGTAAGACTGGAGTGAGGCTCTTTACAAATTTAGTTTTGACATCATGTTCACTACTCAACCTCTATCTATAAATAGCTTTGGGGGAAAACACTCTCCATATTTCCATGCTATTCTATGCTTTTTTCTCCCCTCCAACACTTTAGCTTTTAATTCAAACTCACACAAATGTTGATCAACCCACCAGGAAAAATGACAGCTGAATGCTTAGATGTTTTGTTTCCATGATCACATTGACAACAGCATAAATCATTAATTTCCATCATGACAGTATTTTGTATCTCAGCTCTGATGTGTGCAACAGAAGCACAAATCTTTTATGATTAATCTCTCAACATACGAGTGAATTGTTTGCCTTTTCTGAAGTTTGTGGAAGCTTTGACACTTGATTGAGGATTAGCTATTTGACAATAACTTACTGTTCCCCTATTATGTGATGATAGTTTTATTGTCATCATATTTTATCTTTTGCTTTACTACTGTATGGCTTTAACTTTTCATCTTTAAACTGTAGCTACTGTTTTGAAAGGTGTATTTAAGTTTCATTCATGAAGCAGCATCTCAAATAGCACATATTTAAAAATCTTTTACTTTTCCACCCCTAATTCTTGTTTCCTGCGAACACAGGGTTTATAAGAAACAATAAAGCATAGAAGTTGATCACTATTACTATAATAGTGCACTATCACAATATAATTCCACTGACCAATAATGAACAATACCCAGTTGGTTATCCTTGAGTGGAAATTAATGTTGACATGGGAAAAGTAAAATTAATCTGGTTTGGTTATCTTTTAAGTCAGTTCAGTTGTTTTTTCCGCTCTCTGAGCATCCGCAGAGCCATGCTCCTCTGGGCCCCCATCACTGTCTGAAAAGAGTCTTTCTCAGGACTTTGGCAGCTTTAGATTTTAAGAGCCCTCCACTGAAGGGTCAGTGGCTTGTCTACTTTGACTGGCAGCAGAACACTGAGTCAAACAAATCCTCTGGGAACACCATAAAAATAGCTTGCAATCTCACTGTCACAATCAAAAAACTACCTACATTGAAATGATAAAGACAGTCATGTTTCTCTGAATTATCACACTGAGAAAAAGTTCAGGGGGCTGTAGTCGTTTGAATGGCTGTCCATGTGGCCCCTGCAGAAATTCAATGCAATGAATTCGTTCAGTGAATATTCTTTTCTTATGTGAACAACACGCAACTAAAAGCTCCAAGACAAACAAAGAAGCCTGCATAAAACATGACCATTTCCAGATAACTATTTTGTTTCCCCAACCAAGACAAAGGGAATGCAACCAAATGCTTCTGCTGTGATTGTTTGTCGACAGCTGAAGCCATCCGTCACCCAGCAGGGAAGCGGGGAGGGGGGGGCATTCCCAAGCAAAAGTCGGTGGGGGAGCAGGCAGAAAAGCACAGAGGCGCATAGATAGTACCTGGCCATTTGGTGATTAAGTACTGGGTGGAGTGTAAATGCATCAGACTTCCCCCACTCCTGTGAAAATTTATGGCTCACCCAAGAAGACAAACATTCTCCTCAGAAACCCTATCCTTGGGGATAAGGGAGGGCTCGAAGGAGCATCTTCTTTCCTTTCCCCCCAAAAAACAGGCTAATTTATAGTTTCCCTGGCAGTTAACTCCTCTCCCAGTGACAACAAATACCTTTTCATTACAAAGGAGGAGAGGAGCAGGGACTGCTAGGTAGTGGGGCTGCCCTTGGGCTACAGATGGGAGTCATTTACTCCTCCCTGTCCCACCACTGGCTTAAACACAGCCGCACCAAGTTTATTTTAGGGCTTACAGCCCAAGAGAGACCCTCTAGCTTAATTACCCTAATTATAATGGTGAGCTTTATCATATTCTTTTGCTGCTCTCCACTTCCGACTGCAGAGTGTAAACATCCAAACCCATCTACCCACAAGTCCAGGCAGCTATTACACCGCTGGACTGTATCCAAGACACACATTTTTAAGGATTCGATTTCAGTGCCTCTGTCCCCTTGTCAGAACTTAACTTGTGTAACAGCCAGACTGGGCACCATTCTTTACAGAGCATCTTAAAGTTGTACTGTCCAGTTTAAGAGCAAAATAAAATGATTAAACCAAAAGTTCAGTCAGTAATAAGCTTGGAGTATGAATTGGTTTAGTGAGCCAGGAAAAACAGGGAAGGTGTTACTCATAGTCAGAAACACAGTTGTGCTACATCTAACGCTTTAAAGTGCACTCAAACAACATCAGACTCAGGCAAATGGGGGTGGTGGAGGAAACACTGACGCTACAAAGGACAGACTTCACCAAAGCCTGGAGTGTGTTAGGGTTACATTCCTGTACAAAGAACAAAGCTTTGATTATCAAGGCAAGAGTCAAGATAAGTCAGACTTAATAAGTTTAGAGGTTCAAACTGTTACGTGATACTTAATAATACTACAACCAGAATTAGGAAAAAAGCAGAGTAGAAAAAAAGTCTGAGTAGCTTTAAGTTATCAAGCCATCTTACCTTCATCAGCGTTGGCAGGCCGGCACTGGGTCCTTAAAACTTGGGCGAATAAAGCCAGAAACAGAAGTATACTTGGCCTCATCAGCATCCTGCTGAGGGAGCTACAACTGTTGGCTTTTCTGCGACCGGAACTCCATTCAGACCTTTGGGGCATCAGCAGCGGGTCATTCACAGTTCTGAACTAAAAACAAAGAGAGAAAAAAATTATAAACACAAATGAATTAATGACCACGTGAGCAAACTTCATACCTTCAAAAGGCCTATCGCGAGTAAAAAAAAACAATAAGTCATAATTAATTTGGGGTACACATTTTTAAGACCGAAACATTTGCTTGGAATACGCTAGTGGAAAATAAACTCTCTGTAATAATGTCAATGTTTACAAATGGAAATTTATATATTTGTTGACAAGTAAATTCCTCACTCGTCAAAAAAAGAAGAGAATATTCTGTGCCTGCTTGTACAAAAACACTGATAAGAAACTGCAGAGCACAAGGCACCCTCTGATAGTTCAAGAAAACAAACAATGGTACTTCTTGCTCACTTCTTGGGAATTAAAGGTTTTGTTTCTGTCAAAACTTCAAAGTAACAATTAAAGTCTGTCATAACACACTGACAAGGGCATATCAAGTTTCTGTTTTTGCCTCTTGACCACTGTTGGGGTCGCAGGATGTACAGTACCCTCCAAAACTGGGCACAGTGCTGCGAGTGACCCTCACAAGCACATCTGCTTGCATCATCACCTCTGCAGCATCTGGCCACAGAGATTAACACATGCCCCTAACCCCCCCATAACCCCCCTTGAGGAATTAGTTTAAGACCAAAAAAAGAAAAAAAAAAACTACAGCCTGTTATGTGACACCCTTACAGAGAGAGGCCGCCAGGCCATCATTTCCACGGTGAGAGATCTATCACTTAGCAGTTGGTTTTGGGCACCAAGCCCAAAATGACCTTTCTGCAGCCATTTGCTCCCATGAGTTGTCAAGAAGGAACAAAAACATGCAGATTGTTAGGGCTTTTTAAATCTAGTCAAGTCGAGCCAAAGAACACAGTCCTCCTTAACAGAGACTAAAAACAAAATAAATGAATCAAAAACACTGTTCTGTAAAACAACAACAGTGTCACATTTGGGTCAAAGAAACCTCAACTTGGTTTAGGTTTTCACACAAAGTCATGTTCAGATGCAGCTGTGGTTTCTTTTAGGAGGTAATCGCTGGTGTGAGTGTTCATCACTGAAACAGTCATTGTGTTCGCCTCAAAACCAATTCAATTTCACTTTCCAAGAATGGTCTAGTGTTCCAGCAGCTGAGCTGGGTCAGGGGGGTCCGGGGGGGATAAAGAAGCTTGGTCATCGTGGCTCTCTAAGCAGTGAGTCAGTGTTTGGGAGGCCTCCAAGAAAGTGCTTCTGCTGCCAGACAGAAGGAACCGCAGAAAGCAGCCGACCACGTTCCCTTTGGCCCTTCGTCACTACGACAACCGTCAATAATTGAAAGAGGAGGAAGTAGCCTCTTCAAAGTATGACACAACGCTTTGTCATCTTCTGCTCCCATGGGAGCAAGAGTTAAACACACAGTATGTGCTACTATCCTCACACAGGGCACGCTCAATTTGAACTTGTGAGTAGTTCTGAACAGAGGCTGACCGATACATTGACAGGCTGATACTGCTGGCCGATATTGGCTTACCATAGATATTACTATCAGCAAAAGAAAATGTAATACGTAAAAAGCATGGCAATCATTTTGTCTGGTGTTTGATTATTGTCAGTGTAGTTTTTTTTTTTTTTTTTACAATTGTAAATTATCTTGTGCATCATGTATCTTGGTCACAAATCTTTTAAAAAACAAATCTAAGGGATCTTTATCTAGACGGTAGTTAAGTATCAATATTGGCCTGAAAATCCAGCATTTGCCGGGCTGTTGTTACCATATATAATCATTTAATTTGTTACTTTGTACCTACTGTCATTTTTATACTTTATTGTTCAATAGTAAAATATGCTGCCTCAGGACACAGTTAGCAGAACTCAATAACCAGATTTGAGGGATCCCTGCCAAATAATATCTGTACTCTTACATACAGATATCAGTTTATACACTGTTATATATCATTACATCGGCCTCAAAATGTACTATTTGGACCCTTAAATAACGACAGCAGTTAACTTGGACGTAGTGAGTTCATTTACAAGTCACCGATATTCATAAATCAAATCATCCGTCTCATGTGTATTGCTAACTTATAGTTTTTTTTAATTATTTGTTATTTAGCAATACTGGCAACATTCTCTTTTCCCCCTATTTTTAAAACCACCCAAATCCTAACAAACACATTCTGTTTAAAAGCAACGGTACAAGAGGCAAAATGAAGAAAGATTACACAAACACACGTCACACCTGTGAGCCCTCCAATACTTCAGTCCTCTACAGTGGCCACTACGCAACTAAAACTGGCCTATATTCACTTCAGACGTAATACTTGTGTAGTGACTAACCGACTGACAGGCAAGTCTAGAGCCCACAAACTGAAATACCAAGACCAACACATATCCATAGATTTGCAGTTACATTGCTCCTTTTAGTGCACAACCCTCTCACTTCTCACCTTTAAAACCTCTTTGTGTCCTAACTACTGAAACTTGTTGGTAAATTGTTGTTTGTTCTGAGTTTTGTTGCTCGTGTTTTTCAGTAAGCAATTTTGCTCATAAATGTATTTTCAACAAAAATTATTGAAAAGATTACTAAGAAAACAAAAGATAACTTCCATTTGAAAAGGAAAAGCACATTTTGCTCCATTACAAAAGCCATAGAAAAAGTATGTTTGATAAAATCCCACTTGTTTTTCTAACGCTCTTAAGAGATGGTGACACTTGACTGAAAATCTGGCAAATAAAAAGGGGTTAAACTAAGCAGATTAAAACACGCAAGACACATTTAGCTTCTCTCATCATACAAAGACAAAGGTTACAGGCCTAACCCATAACATGGCCTGCACCATAATCACTGTTCACTGCCATCCATGCATAAAATTCCTCAGCTCCCAAATTCTGCAGCCCCCCTCCCAGTTAACTCTGCACTCCCGGGCCAGCAACAGGCCAGTCTGCACACGGCTGCAGTTCAGCGGACATAAGAGCATTAGACCGTTTCCCTAAGGCTACTGTTTTCACAAAAACAGACACTTCTGGTTTTTCTTTGCAGCCTTGCAATCTGAATCAGTGGCTCGCCACCAGCGTGCCACGGAGGGGGATCAGGTGTCATGAGATTACACTCCAATGTAAAGACAATTAATGTCAAGCCATCTGACACTATGCCATTTGGTTGACACTTAAACCCAAAGTGCCTTTCAGTACGTTCAGTCCTTTTCAGCATGCGTGTATGTTTTCCCAAGGGAGGTTAAACCCCGGAGATGTTATTTACATAAAAGGAATACGGTGTGTGCCTGCATTAAAATCAGCCTAAAACTTCCTAAAATATATGCAGACACACACAAAATCACATAAAATTCTCTTGAAAACAACTAAAATATCAAATTGAAGGATGAGTGACTACAATCGACTTAACAGTCAAATTTACACTTACACAAAGTTTGCAAGGAAACATTTGATTCAACACCACATTTCTCGATGGATTCAGCTATAACAAACTCAAACATACAACCAAAGTGAACATAATTCTGTGCCAGGGGAGCAGCCTAGTTAATTAAAGGGCACGACTATTCCTCACTTCCCATTACATGGTTCAGGAGAAAACTTTTGGGGAACTCCTTTTCCAAACCATCCATCTTCTCCAGCTTCCTTTATATCATAACATTTAGAGCTTTACATAACATCAGACTGGCCCCTCCAGACCCAGACTTCATGACAGATGTAATAATCATGGTCGTCCTCTGAGGAGTTGAAGACGTAACCTGGCTGCATTTCTGAATAACTCATTTGTCCCATGATTTGAGAGAAAGGTTGTGAACTGAGCCTGTGACATAAAAGCTCCAGGACCAAAGACATAACTGAGGGTGGATAAGGTGACAAGGACCAGGGCCATTCCTGCAGAGATACAACAGAACTGAACTATTGCAAACATAAACCACAACACAATAAAGAAGCTCAGGAGAGTGCTGTGAAGCCAAACCCCATTGTCTTAAACATGTGCAGTTTAAAACATTTGCTTTCTAGGCTTTACCCTTGACGTGGCTTTATTTATCCAAGTAAATGATCTAATCTGATCAAACGGCGCCTGCTGTGACTTCAGACAGAAAACCAAAAAGCAGTTTTCAGCAGGACCGCAGGCAACATTTGGGCCTTGTGCTTTAACGTTGCTGTTTTTGACCTTTTTTTTTTCTTCTTCTTCTTTCTTTCCGAGCACGCAGGAGGATGAGGTGTTACTACGCATGAAACATCTCTGTAATCTCTCAAGAGAGAAAGCACACGGGCGGCTGTGCCCTATCACTCACACCCTCACAAAACCATGTTTTCTACAGAAAAACAGGTGGTTTAGAGTCAGAAAATGAAATAACTCGCTTGTCAATTTTGGCCACAATTCCTTTAAATGTATTTATCTATTTATTTATCTTAGGGACAACCAAATCAAATCGATACAGCGGGGAAGACACCGCTTTGAGCCCGTAAACGCGCAGTGAAGTGACGCTGAGTCCCAGAGAGCAGCAGCGACAGGACTCACCTTACCGGCGGGGGGCTGTGAGGCCGCCAGGGTCGGTCGGATCCCGAGTCCCGAGCTCGCACTGGATGCACAAAAAACTTCCCCAGCAAAAACAAACAAAAAAAAAAAAAAACAGTAAATCCAGATTTCACCGTGCGGCCCGAGGACGAGGCTCACTCACTCCCAGCTATCGACGTCTGGCTAACAAGTTTGCACATTTTTTTTTTTTTTTTTTTGCCAAACTTGTGCGACGGAAGAGAAGAATGTGCGTCCCCCGCTCCGAGAGAGAGAGAGAGAAAAAAAACAAAAACCCGAATAATCAACGGAGCGGAAAAAAATACAACTTCCCAAACAGCGCCGGTGTCTAAGTTTGTCTTTGTAAATGTTACCGTCGTGCTCTCGTCCTCCTCGGTCTCACCGGAGCGGGGCCGCAGTGCGGGCTGTGCGCTACTTTTTGGTAGTCCCTTTATCCCAAAACCGCTTCGCTCGCGATGAAACGAGCCCGAGTCCCCGCTTCGCCTCCGACAAACTGGACCCTAAAGTTGGTTCAACTCCCCGCAACTAAACGCCCGCACACGAAAGGTGGTCCCGAGCTTTACTCTCGCCGCAGACTGGTGCCTGAACTAATTCTCGGGGAAAGTATTCGGGACCATTCCTGGCGGAGAAACAACTGTGAAACAACGAGAGTCCGGGCTGCTCCAAACCTCCCCCCTTAAATCTGAGAGTATGCGCATCCTCCGGACCTCCGTCAACACACCCGCCGGGACACCGACAACCTCCGGTCTGTGTCTGCCTCGACAATAAGAGCCCGCACCGAGGGCACCACAGGGCCAAGCGCACTGTTGTCACCCGGCTGGTTAATAAATGAAGCTTTGTGAGACGGACAGGCCCCAGGTTTTTCTTTTAGATCCGCTTCTGCAGCGCTAAACTGTGCTTTCTCTAAAGGTAACATCTCTTGTAAGATCAGAGGTGAAATGGCTGGGGAATATTAATGTGCATTTATTGAGAATAGAGTTTATTTTAGAGTTCAAACAGAAAAGCACAATTCAATCAAAATGGGGAGCCAGCATTAACATTATTGTGTTAGCCTGCTTCTTCCAGACTGACCGTCACCACTGTTTCTTACTTTTATTTGAATTTGTTGTTCCTCTGTGTGTTTTTCCATTAAACCTATTTGATGAACAAGCAGCTTTATTTGTCCACTTCAATTCATCTGGAAACACCGTGCACCATATTACAATGTGAATCATTTCCACACATAAAATTATTATAGTCACTCCACATTTTAATGCATTGTGTATTTCAATGTGACTTTGCCCCACACAGCCCCCACCCCACCCGTGACGACAGTGCGGCTTTTATTTTGACTGTGGAGCAGCCGGAAACCCTGCCTCCTCCAGGCGGTTGCTCTGCGGCTTGATGCGGGTCTGTGCGGGCTGGTAGGAACCTGGCTGTCCCCGCCATCCACCGCACCTCTCCAGCAGAGCCCCAGCAGCTCCACACACCGCGCTCTGTGCATTGTGGGATTGCAGACCCACACAACACACGGGCTTATATACTGTGACTGTAAATAATTAGAGTAACCCCACTTTTACTTTGGAAGGACGCGTTAGTACCACCGAGAAAACTCCCATGTGGACAGACAAGAACAAAGATAGAAATGTTTGCTGTATTTTACAAAAGAAGACGAGGTCTCACTGAAAACTTGACTCCACTTCGCTTTCCAAATTAAAAGTATATTGCACTTTTAAAATCTGTTAACACCAAGAGAGCAGATGCTGATGGTGGATGTGAGAAGACAAAGGTTTATCTGTAAAGATGTTTACTGACTGAATGAGCGGGATTTAACATGAGTATGTCTCTGAGGGGGGAAATCAGTTTTCTCGGCAGGATTTCAGATAACCAACATGAATGCAAATTCCCTCTCAGAAAGTGAGCACTTTCATCAACTTCCCGTTCAAGGCAACTATAAAATAGCTTTATGTGCTGGCGTAGAGATCATATGCTTTGGCAGCCTTTCAAAGAGCATCAGAATTTCAAATGTATCTGCCAGCTCAGCACAAACACAAGTTTGCTCTGCCTGATCAAACACATAGTTCATATCTGAAGAGCTCATATGGTCTTTGATTTCGTGTCACAATTGACAAATGATTGACGACAGATGCTGCAGGGACACATGAAGCCCAGCTTGGTAGTTAGATTAAAGAATGGGATGACAAAGGAAAACATTTGCGTTTCAACATGTTAGCCTTTCATCTTCCATGCAATGTCAACCTTGTGTGATGTCAAGCATTTTCACAAAATGAGGTGACTTCTTTATTTGCTTTACCAAATTCTGTATTTTATAAGATCACATATAAACACAACACCTGAGCCTTCATACAGAGACACACCTGCTCTGCATTTGTAGATGCTGCACTCTTCTACTACCTGCCCTTTATTGAGAACGCAAACAAGCCACAAACTGATCTCGTATCAGCAAACACAGGAGGATCTTGGTATGACATTACAGGATGTATGATTTGAGATTAGATTGACAGATTAGATTAAGTGCTGATACTGTCATTGATCCACCTAAAAATTCAAATTTTAGATTAGAAACTGAAAGTGCAAGAAGAGATACCAACAGAGCAACATACTGTAAATAAAAACAAAGGCAATCCTGAGTCACACCAGGATACAAACACCAGCTTTGATCCCAGTTCACAGTAGATTCCAAATTTTGGATATTGCGAATTTACCTAAAATTAATATATTTTTTTTAACAGCAGCTTTGTCATGCTCAAGAAACTCTGTAAAAGAAGCTTAATTAAATGCAAGGTTTAAATGTGGCATGATTGTACTAATAACTTTGTCACTTAGTTTAAAATCTCTGCTCAGTTTCAGTGACTTTTCCTAAAGCGGAACTGAGTACTACTGCATATGTGAAAAGATTGGTTGTATAAAGACTTTTGTTGCTCCAGAGGGAGCTGCGCAAAATCTGATAAATTGCCTCAAGGGCATCACTTGAGGCAATTTATCAGACTTCAGTGTCAGTCGGGTCTGAAGATTACAAGTTTGAAAATGAAAAAAAAATCTGGGGGTGTGGAGTTAGAAAGAAGTGAGTTTACCAGACATCTGTAGACCACTTCTCATCTCTGCTGCAGGCTAGAGGCTCAAGGCTACAGTAACCACTGCAAGCATGACGCACCCGAATCTCCAACTTAACTGTTAATGGTGAAGTTGCAATTTGGGTAATATAGGTGCAAAGAAAGAAATATCTCTCCATCTGTTGGACTGATTTTAATATTTTTTAAAACTCTCCATTGTGAGTCCGAAAATGTTATTGGAGTGCACTGCCATATTAGTGGAGTACTCTTTTAAAGGGGTGGTTCAACATTTTGGGAATTAACCCTTATTTATTTTCTGTTATTTGAGAAGACTGATGCCACTTTCATGTCTGTATACTAACCATAGAGCTACCACCAGCAGCCAGTTAGCTTAGCTTAGCACAGGGACTGGAGACAGGGGTTGTGTTGTTTTACAGGGGGTTATCTGCTGGAACTATTTTCTGGCTGAGTGCAGTGACTTGCTCGAATCTTTTCGTCACTGTGAGGTGGCCAGGCAACTAGTGGAGACTCCAGGAAGTGACTGCCAAGAAATACTCCGGCACATTACACCCGAAAATGTGTCATTTTTACACATCGGTTTCTGCAGGGTTTAAAAAACAAGAAATAAAGCGGATTTTATTACCTTTGGACGGAGCCAGGCTAGCAGTTTCTCTGTTTCCAGTCTTTAAATTAAACGAACAGGCTGCTGGCCATAGCTTAATTTTTAACATACAGACATGATTGGTACCCATCCTCTCATTGAACTCTTGGCAAGGAAGCAAATACACATGTGTCCCAAAATGTTGCCTATTCCTTAAAGTTATAGTGACTGACTGTGATGCCAAATTAAATACTGTCTTTACGTTACACTTTCAGAGCAGTGTACTTTGGTAACACACCTTTGCTTTTAACATTTCTAAACTGCCTTTTTTTTTTTTTGTCAAATTCACTTTAGAGCTCAAATGCAACTTCACAGAGAGCTGCTAAGTGTGTAACAGATGGAGTGTGAATCTGACAACCGCATACTTACCAGAGAAAAACGCAAGCATGTTTATTAGGGTAACTAATAGTGAGAGTCAAACGCGCATGTGCCGCCATCGGCCACATCTTACGATTTCAGAGCATCAAAACACGACTGAGAAAATCTTTGATGCAACAGCAGTTTGGAACCAGACATTTTATAGACATTTCTTTTTGTGTCACCGATGAAGAGTTCCCTCGAGATGTGCATCAAGCTGTTAATAATAAGTTCAACACAGGACACGAAAGCCTTGGCAGGATTCATCACATATGGTGATTGTTTATTCATTTGGTTTCTTATTGTTTATCCTCTGATGATAGAAGATTACCCAAGTCTGAACAGTGACAGTTTACGGTGGTAAAATGTGTGCAAAACAGATGAGACAAAATTTAAAAAAAGCAAAGGCAGACCAATAAAAGTCGGTTGTTTATAGCAGCACAGGGGAGACATACTGTCTATATTTCTATACTGGTTCACTGGCACACATCAGAGAGTGAAAAGCCGAACTTGTATTATGTGGGGCCTAACTTGAAACAGCTTCAACCAGCAATCATTAACCTATGCCTCTGATGTGTAAATGCCATGGTAGCTCAAGAAATATATAGGCAAGCTTACTGAAAGGGATTAACTGAAAGGCTATAAAATGAGGGCATAAAGTTTATGATTTTTATTAATAATTACACAGTGCAGATACTTTTCACCTGTAAGGAAATGCTAAAAAAAAATGTTTGTATGATATTTAATCATGTAAATGAGTCATTTACGTCCTCTGGGATAGGACCAGGACTATGTATGCTTTAAAGTCAGTTGAACTTTCGCTTAGATGCAGCTGACAAAAGCTCAGCCTAAACACAGTCTGTTTTAGGATGAGGTGGGGCATTTCTGATCACTCCTCACTTCCTTTCAGTGTAAGAAAATGTGCCGGACACTGTTAAAGCCAGGAATACCTTATGCAAAAGCAAACTGAAGGAAGGCTAAGCCACACATCAGCATGAGAACAAATACAGTCATGCAATCCTCAGAGTGAACAATATCAGACCTGGGGATGCTTTGCATGATGATTTCCCTAGGAACTTCTTCATCGCCCCAAAGTGGTGCTTTATTGTCCTCACTTTTTGTGTTTGCATTCCATTGTTACTGGGCAAGTACAAATATCCTCCTTTATGCACAAAAACCTTGGACAGGCCTTCCACTACGTTGCCCGAGCCCAGCCCTCATCCATCCATCAGCAGTACCCCTGTTGTACACGGGGCCCCCCCAAGCTCTGCTCACCACCCCCAGCCTGCTCTTTGACATAACGCTTCTGTGGCTTTCCGGGCCTTTATGCTGGCTGTTGTCTGAGGCAGATTGAAGACCCTTTGTGCGCGTCAGCCCCTGTCCTGAGTGGCCGAGGGGAACCTGCTGGGCTGTGAGTGGAGAGACAGGAATGCGCATATGAATGGGCTAGTGTGTGTCGGGCACCTGCTGACAGAGGGACGGCGTGCCTCTATGAGTCTTAGTTCATCAGCGTAACCATCTTGTTCAATTACACGTGCAGCGCGGTGTTGCGTTCCCTGGTCATTCACACTGAATGGGAGTATTGTCACTGCAGTTGTGAATATTTTGGTGTTTGGTATTGTGGAGGACTTCTTAACAAATGTGGCGTCAGCAGCATTGTTTTAGTTGTGAATAATCACCATGTGGCTGTTTAGTTCTGACCTTCTTTTGTACTCCCACTTTATTTCCCATGATGTCTGGATGCTATGAAGAATCTGATTTATCTGATCTGATTTATACAAAATGAGGACTTGCAGGATCTTGTCTTTACATGAAGTGTGCCTTTTATGAATAAATGCAGACCTGATTTATCAAAGATGTCAGTTTTACATATAACTCCAATTCCCCAAAGACTTTGTTTGACCACTTATTATTTGAAAAGAAAATGTTAGGTATTTTGCAATGATCCTTTCCTTTTACTTCACCAGTGGTGGAGGAAGTATTCTGATCCTTTACCTAAGTAAAAGTAGCAATACTACTCTGTAAAAATACTCCATTACAAGCTCTGTATATAAAATGGTTCTTAAGTAAAATTAAAGTATTATCAGCAGAGTGTTAAACTTTAATGTCCCCAAGTGGGATTATTAAAGTACTTGAGTCCAATAATCACTCTCCTTTTAGCTGTTCTTGGACTCTGCCAACTCTTGAGGGAAATATCTGACCTAAGGACTAAGATTCCTGTCACATTACACATAATCATTGACATAAATATTGACTATAGTCACTTTAAAGTAGTAAGTTTTAGGATGACTTTGGGCAACTGTTTCGGTCAAAAAGATTTCAAACGCTCCATCCTCATGTAAAACCAACCTTACTCACAATTTTATCAATGAGTATGGGAATGTGAAATATAGTCAACTCTAAAACCTGTGCACATGAACAACATACTGGATCCCAGTTGCAGTGAATAGGGTGCATACACAGTAGATTTGTAGAGTTCCTCTGCCAACTTGGCAGATGATACATTATCATCTGATTGCTAACAACAGTTCGGTATGATGGGACCTAGATATATGATCCCAAAAGCTTCATCAATTGTCCTCTGACTCATATGGTACAGCTTATGGGTTGCCTGTCTGGCCCTGCTTTTGAGAAGATTACATCTCCATAATCAATAAAAAAGAGACTTAACTATCCACCAGAGTCAAGAAAGAAAAACATCTGGGAAAATAAACTTTCCCCTTATATATACCCACAATAACACAAAAATTACAGCATGTTCACTGACAACAATTTCCTGGGGAAATTTTTACATGATCCATGGTAGGGACATTTTGAAATTGTCCAGATGCGTCAGTTGCATTTTGTTGCAAGTTGCAAGTGTGGCTGCAGGAACCCAAATTACACTGACATGGCTTCCATATCCAATATTAAAATGACTGGAAGATCTATAATGTGGTTGAAATCTGTCTTTAAGATCAACAAGTAAAGCGAACACGTATGTTGATTACATCTACAAAAAACATGTATCGCATGGTCCTATTTGTGTTTGGCTGGAACACCTGATAAGCCTCACGTTTCCCAGTCTCAGTGCTGATTGCTTGGAAGAGCTGAGCTGCGGCCTCTGGACTCATGGCTCTCATCACCTGCTGACCTGGAAAGTGGGGGCATAAGACCTGCAACATCACTTCAAGAAGCAGACAACATGCTGCTTTGAAGTGGGAGTGGACCTAAATTGGATTATGCAGCATCTATCAGAGCAGCTCCCGTAGATTTGATTACACACGCCCCCTCACCCGACACCCACACCCCTACTTCCCCCATGCAGATGAGACGACGTGGGGCGGCCCTCCGTGCCAGAGTCTAGTGCTCCACTGCTTAATGTGTGCCCATCTGCCAGCCATTTACCTGATTACTTCAGGATAGCTCAGACAGGACAGGCTCTGCCAGGGCAGCTGGGAGGCTAGAGAATGGCATTAGTTTTGTATAGGTGAACACAGGAAAGATAAGGACCAGATGACCCTGTTATCTGTGAAAAACAAGCACCCAGAGAAAGCTGACATTTGGCACAATGGAATACAATGGTGAATTACATATTATTTAATGTTTACCCAGACTGTTTTTTTGTAGCCACAAATACTAATTTTACAGTTTAAACAGAATTCGGAACCTGGAGAAATAATCTCTGAGGACAAGCTGTTCTCGCTCAGGCTAAAGTGCTGTTTAAAATAAAGTCCCAAACTCTGACTTCCAATGCAAGCATAGCACACAGACCACCTTCTATTTCCGAGGAAAATAACATCCAGTCCTGGTTTAACTTGGGCTCATTATGGTGGGAGTGGGTTCCAGGGCCAGGAAGTTTCATTGCTTTCCAAATAAATCTCACTAAACAGAGCTGTAATCCAAATTCCTCGTCTTGTGGAGTCCTCCCCAAGCCCTCAAACGCTAGAGCTAAAAATCACACCTTATCATTCTGGGTATCACTTGTTTTGTCATTAGTACTGACAAAACAGAGTTTAGAAGCAGTTACTTGAAAGAAACTTTAAAAAGTGAGGAAAATGTACTCTTTTTCTGACAAAGCTGCTCATTTTCACCCAACAAAGGCCAATTTCTGGTAGTTTCCACATAAAAGGGGCAAAGCAGCTCTCAAATTCAAACCAGCTCATGAAAAATTATCACCAAAGAATGAGGCCCTTTAATATTCCCCCGGTTTCACCGTGTGACACAGAGGGTTTTCATTAACTCGCTCACTGCCAGCAAATCTAAGACATCAACTTTGATTATGTTACATAGAACCTGGCCAGGAAACAACCAGAAGGTGCTGTGGGCGGGTGTTATAGTCTGTGTGCCAGTCAAAATTACTGGTCTGATTCAAATAGCCCAGTGTGCTTTGTTTTTCCTGCCATTTAGAAAACAAATCTCCACAGTGACCAGTGAAAAAAAAGGCTGAGCAAACCGCTGTTATTCCTGACATGTGGCACTCAAAATGAGTGATCCTACTTACAGCTCCTCAGCTGTGTGGAAGGAGGAACTTGTCGCTGAGCGTAAACAGCTCTCTTGGCTTAGTTCTGCAAGCTAAAATACCCCCGTCCCACCACATCTACCCCCCGACACCCCATCTCCTTGTGCTGTGTGGCGTCAGCTGCAATGAGCTCCAGATGTGCCCTGGCACCCCTCCAGTCACGGCACTGGATGTGGTTTGAAGGTAGTTTTGAAACACCACCCACCAGCGGACCCAATGAAAGTTCCTCAGACTGCAGCGAGAGGTTTCTGTCGTGGGTTCGACTTTGTGCGTACTGCAGGAGCGCAGGGGAAGTGCAGTATCAGCCTCTTGTACGTGCATGTGTTACTTATTGAACATGCTTTGAATAAGTTAGTATATTAGACGATGGTTAGAAGTATTTCCATCTGTTTCAGTAGATATGGAAATATCAACATCCTTTATTCACCCCCAGGCTTCCATCCTTTGTTCCCTTTGCATAGAAATACTGCTTCAAAAAGCACTCAGTAATGTGTCCTGCCTTTGATAACTTCAGAAGGGACAAGAGCGTGGCAAGACAAAAGCTAATAACTGCTAATCCCTAAAAAAAAGTTTGAGTTTTCTTTAGAAAGACCTATAAACAATGTGTGATGGTGATTATTTAATGTTGCGCCATCTTCCACTACAAGTCTAATAACTACGGGTTTAACTAATTAGCAGTCAGAGTTTCCAGGCTGGTGAACAGTTGTGTGGTTTGAGGTCATTACTTCACCAGAAATACAAAGACTATCAACCAATAACATCAGCGCTCAGTGTAGAAAAGTTCATATATCCCATATATCTGCTAAAACACTTACAGAGACATTAAATTAGTACAGTAGAAACAGTTGAGAAATGTTGCCACAGGAGCAACAGGTCCCTAGTAAAATATGTAGGCTGCGTGTTCCTATAGACAAATTTTAAAACATGTCAGGTCTAATGATACCATTGTGTCAAGATTAACTGGAATTATCAGCAATTTAGAAAGAATAATATATCACAAAATAACTAAACGAGTATAGTGGCATAAACATTACTTGGCTGAACAGTGATCTCCATCCATGATGTCTTACTATCAGCTGTAACAACTACACGTACGCTTCTCTCTATCTCTAACAGTTCCACCGTTTAATTTTCCAACAGTGTGCTGGAAGGATCGAATGAGGTCACTGTATGTTAACTGCCAACTAATTCACATGGAGTACTGGGAAAAACACATGCTGCTTTCTAGACAATAGCTCCCCCTGCTGCCAGACATTTGAAAAGAACATCAAGGATCACTTTATATTGTAAAATTATACAATTAGCCAGACAGGGTTCAATGAATAAGTTTTGTCAAACAAGCCATATGTCCAGAGTAAACAATCATCAATGCTGCAGTGACAGCCAATGCTGGTGTTTGCAGTGTACAAATTCAGTATGTGACAAACAACCAATTGACTTCGACCCATCGTCCCTAAGCCACTTACTAACAAGGAGCTTGCAAAATGCTCTAGGAGCTTTCGGACTCAAAATGTAGCACTTTGTGTTGATTTTTTATGTCACGATGGCGTCTTTGAAATTATTCTGATGGCATTAGTGGTTATGTACTGCTTTCTCCCCTTTTTAAGTCAGATCATTTCAAACTCATTATTTATTTAACCACCTGATACGAGTGCAGCAGTAACAAACATTGGTGTAATTTGAAAGCTTTTACAGGTTTCTGTAGCTTAGGAGGTGTAATTATTACACAAGCAGCAAACTAGAAATCAAAAACAGGTGATGTTTGTGGTATGAAGTTTGTGTACCTCGCGTTCACCCTTTTTCATTCAGTGGCTTACTGTTGATGTTCAGTTCAAGAGGGGTATAATCCTGACTTAAACTGACTTCACCTAGTATGCTTTGAGCTCCTATTATTTGTCCCATCTTAGCAACTCAGCATGCCCCAGATGCAGTGCGTCTGTTGTCACTGAGGTGGTTTTAAGAGCTCCTGCAGATCTCCCTGCGGTGCCAGCTGGTAGGGTAGCTGGAGCCTCTTGTTCACCTGGCAGCAGAGTGCTGGACCGTGCTCCAGAAGCAGCTGACACACCTCCCCATGACCCCGTTCTGCAGCCTGCTCAAACAATTAACAGAGCAAGTACAGGCATTGGTTAAACGATCATCAGTCTGTCTCTCTGGAAGGGTTTTATTATGTCACTGCTGGCAATTCTGTACCTTGTGTAAAGGGGATGCGCCATCGTCATCGCAGAGCGTTGGATCTGCTCTGTGGTGCAGCAGGAGGCGAACCACATCCAGATGACCGCAGTAAGCTGATCGATGGAGTGGCGTGGCACCGCCCGGTGTCTGGGGAGATGCACACGCGCCACTCTCAAGAAGAAACTTGCAAACAGCACGGTGACCACTGCGACTTGCATAGTGCTGGGACAAAACACACAAAAATGATTCAGGGGTTAAGATACGTGGGAACAGTGGACACTACAGCACTTACAGCCAAACATCCTCCCAGCAAACTCACCAGAGCTGTGTATCCAGCTGCGTCTCTCATGTTAGGGTCTGCGCCCTTCTGGACCAAGGACTTGACCCTCTCCAGGTCCCCATCCATTGCAGCAGACCAGATACCTGACCACAACACAGATCAGTCTTTAATGAAAGGTAAAATATTAACGGTAAGAGCCTTTACTGAAGGAAAATACAAATATATTTATATTCTATAACTCCAGCTCTCGAGTACCATGGCTCAACTCAGCCACCACATGACACATATGAATGCAAACCTCGTTCAAAGTCCATTTCACTCAGTGTCTGGTGAACACTGGGAGAGGAGGCTGCATGAGAGCAACACGAACAGCGGTGTGTGTCAGACGCCATTGTGTTAATTGGCACAAACGGGGGGAAAAAAATAGTCCCACGTTGCTTCAAACCTGAAGCTGAGCACTAGTTTTGGAGTTACGTGCATGAAATAACATCATGCTGTTTGACAGTTCCGTGTGTCTTCTCCTGCTATCTTCAGTGGCCGACAACAACAAGCATTACTTCACCAACCGGACCAGCTCCCAAACACACGAGCCCCAATTATAAAGTCAGTAAGCCAATGCATTTTGAACTGAGTGACCAATAAAATGTTACACGACGTAATAATTCAGATACAGGTTGAAACATCGGGACCGGACATCGTTTTTCTTGTAGGACACGAAGAAACGTTTGAACCGGAGCAGCCGACGCGTGCGGCCAGCGGACCCACGTGTCCACGCTTCGACCAATCACAGAGCTGCAGTCACAAGGCGCCCTTCAGGGACCCTCTGATTTTTGTTTGGAAAAACAACCGCCTGCACATCCCTTTTACACAGCGTATAGCTGAAGACGGATAATTTCAATTATTTATATCACCAAAAAGCTACTCAGCACTTTTATCATTAATTGATGATATAACATTTCCCCTTAAATGTGACCGAGAGGGTGATAAACTTACTTACTTATTACTTACCTGCACTTTTAGCGTGCCACCCGGCAGTGTCCCGCTCTCCCGATGGCGCCTGAAGGCACCTCTTGTCTCGTGTTGTTGTCTGGTGCAGCTAGCTAGTCAGCCTGAGTCTGTGAGGAAGCGTCAGCTGGCGAGCAGCGCGTCCGTCATTGTTGTAATTGTAACAAAGTACTTATTACCAAAGCGCCTAAAGAATGAGAAGAGTTACCTTGTTTATTAACGGGACATGTAAAAATGGCAAGGTGGGTAGTGAGTTGCTCAGTGTGGGAGTCCGGGCCCCCGCAGAATGACTGGCTTTTTCCATTGAACAGACGTGTTTCATTATAACGCTAGCTCACAGTACCAGCGCTTATTTTCACTCTGTAGCTCCTACGTGTTATCAACAGTAAGTACTCATAGAAAGTCACGGTGAAAGTTGGTCTTTCCACGCTGAACGATAAACTGTTAGACTCGCCTCGCTTACGCTGCTAACTGAGATTCATTAATCTTGTATTAGACACGAGGAGTGACCCATTTTGTTTCAGACTTCCAGCGAATCCCTAACAACCCACTGATTTTCATTATTTTCTTTTCAGGTCGTAGCAGTGTACGGGACTTTGTCCGACTTACTATCCGTAGCAAGCAATAAGTTAGGAATCAAAGCCTCCTGTCTATACAATGGGAAGGGTGGTCTCATAGATGACATTGCCCTTATAAGGTGAGCTCCCGCGGTGATAACAATGAGTGTGATCCTGGGCGCATTATGAGCTTGTCAAACTCATTTTGTGACCTGTGTTCCCAACAGAGATGACGACGTGCTGTATGTGTCAGAGGGAGATCCATTCATCGGTGAGTGCTGCATGCCCAGTCTGCTGCAGGAGTCTCATCCACTGTCAGAGGAAGTGTTAACGTGGTCTGAGAGACTCTTCTTCATCCTCTTTTTTTTTGTGTGTGTCACAGACCCTCAAAATGAAGCCAAGGTCACATCTGCTCAACACACCGATTGGCTGACCCTTAATATCGGTGGTCGTCCCTTCACCACCACCAGGTGTCTGTGGTCGTAATGCAGTTTTCGCCAGTAATAAACACATTACAAAAGACTTGCTTATGGTCGCTTTTCACATTCTGATTCATTGTCTTCTGCCTCCGTGTTGTGTTCAGGAGCACCTTGGTCAGCAAAGAGCCAGAGAGCATGCTTGCCCACATGTTTCGAGAGAAAGGTAAGCGAGGGCTGCAGGTTAGCCGATCAGCAAGCGTTTCATTTTGGTTTTATGTGAGCCATCTTTTCGAATGCGTTTTGTCAACCTCTTTGTGTTCGCTCCAGATGTGTGGGGGAACAAGCGGGACGAGCATGGGGCTTACCTAATCGATCGCAGCCCTGAGTACTTTGAGCCTATTCTCAACTACTTGAGACATGGTCAGCTCATTATCAATGAAGGCATAAATATACGAGGTAGGCTCTTTGACGAATCCTAAATGATGAAGTATACCAGAGTCACTCCCCAGAGGGTCATTAAATAAAATTCCCACAGCAATTTCCTGATTGAAATGTGAAAAGAAGCACAGATTGGTAGCATTGTCCTAAATGTCTTCCAGGTGTCCTCGAGGAGGCTCGGTTCTTTGGAATCGAGCAGCTTGCTGAACAGCTGGAGGTAGCAATCAAGGTAAAATGAATTGTGGTTAATAGTTTAGTAATGTGATCACTCCCTTGAATGCATCGTGACTCACCACATGTTTGCTTTCAATACAGAACTCACAGCCACCTGAGGACCACTCTCCCATTTCCCGCAAAGAGTTTGTTCGTTTTCTTCTGGCAACACCCACTAAGTCAGAGCTCCGCTGTCAGGTACAGCTAAATGAAAATGTTTTCATTTATCCCATCAGTTCACCTTATCAAGGTAATATTTAACTGTCACCCTTACTGTTTTTAGGGTCTTAATTTCAGTGGCGCTGATCTGTCCCGACTTGATTTGCGTTACATCAATTTCAAGATGGCAAATCTCAGCCGCTGCAATCTGTCACATGCCAACCTGTGCTGTTCCAATCTGGAGCGGGCCGATCTTTCCGGAGCCAACCTGGATGTAAGTCTGAAAACACTTTTCTTGTCAGCGCTTAATGATTCATGTGCACATACAGTATCAGCAGAATGCACTCAAAATATCTCACTGTGGGGAAGCAAACATTTCCTTCTTCTGTCTAAGCTTTGTGTGATATTTTTCTGTGTTATTTGTAATTGTTGGCCTTCCTGATGGTGAACAATGGACTTTTGTTTTTTTTGGCCACTTCACACCTGTGGCCCCCTCAGTTGTGTGTTCGCCAAAGACACAAACCTACTCACACGTTCATCTCAATAAAGAAATAAGAAGCTGACTGTTTTTTTTTTTCAATCTGATAACTTTACATACATTACTTGTATGGCATAACTCAATATGAATTTACAAGAACATTATGAATTCTTTCCATCTTTGTGTTGACTTTTTCAAGGGTGCCAACTTACAAGGGGTGAAGATGCTGTGCTCCAATGCAGAGGGAGCTTCTCTCAAAGGATGTAATTTTGAAGATCCATCTGGGCTGAAGGCCAATCTGGAAGGTAATCCATCACAACTCTTTATCACAGTAGAGGCAGTTTCACATTTATAGTTGTGCTTTAACCAAATGTTTTTGTAATCAGGTGCTAACCTGAAAGGAGTCGACATGGAAGGAAGTCAAATGACCGGTATCAACCTGCGTGTGGCCACTCTGAAAAATGCAAAGCTGAAGAATTGTAACCTACGGGGAGCCACTTTAGCAGGGACTGATCTCGAGGTGAGTTAGGGCTGTCAGAGGGGATTATCTCTATAAACGGTCATGTTGCCTCAGCTGGCAATCTTACCTACAGCAACTGTCTAGGGCCATAAAGGACGAAAAACTGCAGATCTGAATAAATTGTTTTATTTTCAATATATGGTATATTTTCTGGTGCATCCAGAATCTTTTGCTTAAATGGCTAAATCAAAGTAGACTTTGCTTTGTGTTCAAAAACTATCTTTTTCAACCCAAAGAGTGTGTGTGATGATCAATTTGTATATTACATTTCATTAAAGTAATCAGCAATAATTAAGATAATTGATCTAAGTCATTTAAGTCAGTTTTTATGCAAAAATAATTGTATGATTATAATGTGAGTATCTTTGTTTTTTTGGGGTTGGTTGGACAAACAAACAATCTCAATATGTCACCCTAAACTCTGGGACATTTTTTACTATTTTCTGACATTTGTATAGAAAATGGTTCATCTAAAAATTATAGGCAGCTTAATAGATCATGAAAATAGTCGTCAGTTGCAGTCTTGCACAACACTTGAGCAGCAATGAAATTTCCACCAAATATGTGAATGTTTTCCAACCTGCTTCTGTACAACATTTATAATACATGACCACTCTCCAGATACATTGCAGGTTTTTCACCTGACCCATTTAATCCTCCTGTCTCACTGTTTTGTGTCTTCTGCTGCCTTTTTGCAGAACTGTGACCTGTCTGGCTGCGATCTCCAAGAAGCCAACCTGAGAGGGTCCAATGTGAAAGGAGCCATTTTCGAAGAGATGCTGACCCCTCTGCACATGTCACAGAGTGTCAGATAACTCAGCACACACCTGCGAGTCGGGTGTGGGCCACAGCTGGTTTCTTTATAGCTCTTTTCCTCCAGCCTCTCCCACAGTATATTCCCCTACTTTCAATCTCTCTTTACCTGTCTGCAGTACAGGTAGTTGTATGCACATCCCTGGCATTCCATCTATATTATGTTAGCTTTAAATATCTTGCACTAGAATTTCTTCAGGGTTGTCTACGTATGTTTGTATGGTAGGATGTTTTTAAATGTTGAGCTGCATATATCACCAAAACAAAATAATGTTCCTAGTGTATGTAGATGTGTCTGGATGCAATCCAATGACTATACTCATTTAATGTTTTGCATAATTTATATTCACTTTATATTACTTGACATGTTAATGGGAGTCAAAATCATATTATCTGTGTGCAGTAAAGTTCAGAGCACTGAGCTTCACTGAATGCTGCTGTAGCAGAAATAGAAGATCACTTACCAATAACTGTGTCGTTATATATTCCACTTTAAGTATGTAACTTAAGTTTGCTGGATTCAACATATTATAAAGGAAGCAATGCAAGCCAAAGCCATAACAACAGCACAGTCTAAAAGGCTAAAAGTGCTGTTAGTGCACCATAAAACTATGCGACAGGCTAGTTTAAAACACAGCTTGGATATGCAATACATGATTTACAGCTGTGAGGTCTCCTACTTTTAAATATTGTGTTCTTAAAAATCTTTACCTTGTTTTGCGCTCTGTGAATCTACCTCTTTTTTTAATCCGGTGTGTGAGTGATCCACAATTGCATGCATTTGACCATGGCACTGCTTATTGTAATGTTTATGTATGTCATTCATTATTATTCAGATTCCCATTATGAGAAAATAATCCAACTCGGAGTGCTTTAACATGTTCATGTTGTCACAGTGGGTTTGCCCGGAAACCTGCTCCATGTATCGACGTATATCACTTAATCATGCTTTGAACTTATTTGCACAAGTGTATGTTAACTTGTAACATGTTATACCTTTTCACCAAAAATGTTGGTGCTTTTAATCGTATGTAAATCAAATACAGTGTTTCCAAAACTTCCAAAAGAATCATTAGAGTAGGCATGTGTATTGTCGAGGATGTCACTTCAGTTCTCTACTGCACTGTGTACGTTTGCATGTGTGAAGACCTATACTCATCTTTGACTGGTGAAGATTCTCTAGCTGTAGCTCAAAGCTGCTCTGATGCAATACTATTCACTCAGTTCATTAGTAGGTACCCAGCCTGTGAGAATGAATGATGAAGGCAATCAAATTGTGTATTTCACCTTGAGCGTGAAAATCATTGGAAAACTTATGGTTATTTATTTTAATACGCCTCACTGAATGCAATATGGGGCAATGGTTGGATTGGGTTTGAGACAGGGAGTGTGGAAGGTTTCCCTATCTATGATTATTGCACTCGTGGAAATATATTTCCATAAATGACTGTTAAAAATAAACTGCTATGAAAAAGAAGAAGAAAAAGTCTTGTCTGATTTTTAATCATTTTTCCTGTTTGCGTGAATGAATGAGTGTTTTTTTTCATTCAAAATACACCAGAAAAGCACCAAAAAATTACAGGAAATAGCTGGAAATGTTTAATAGTTTGTGGCCAAAGCTTGCCGCATGTAACTTGTTCTTTTTGTGGAAGGGCAAAAATCACACACCAAGTGTAATCTTTTAAACAGCCCTGCAGGTCGCCAGTGAGTGTTGCTTAATCCCACTTTGTGACCCCCTGTAGTGAAGAGTTGGGCTAAGAAGAAGGGAAGCTGCATTATATAAACCTTGGAAAAATATCGTGCAGCAGGATTCACAAAGGGCAGCAGACAAGAACAAATCAGAGAAGCCTGCCTGCCTCATGCACAGAAGGTAAAAAATGCAGTTATGGACTAGATACTGTAAATCTGAGTTGTGTCAGTTAGGGCTGAGAACGATGACAGTATTTGGGGTTAAGCTAAATACAAAACTTTTTTTGAAAACTCAGTAATATGTTTATATGTTCACTATGAAGCTTTTTTGCCCTCAGAATGGCTACACAAACCTTGGCGCTGTGGCTGCTGCTTGTGGGGACAGTGTTGTCTCAGGGCTGCTGTCAGCACTGGTCATATGGACTGAGCCCAGGAGGGAAAAGGGGACTGGACAGCCTTTCAGACACCCTGGGCAATGTAAGCTTTTATCAATCTCATGGCTCCTCACATAGGTTGCTCCTCTTTCCTTTTGCACAAATTCCTTGTGACGTTTTCTTTTGCTTCAACAGATAGTTGAGGGCTTTCCACACGTGGACGCACCCTGCAGCGTTCTGGGTTGTGAAGAGGACTCCCTGTTTGCCAAAATGTGCAGAATGAAAGGATTTCTAGTAAATTTTGCTCGTTCGTAATTCTGTGTTCAGTTTTTTCTGTTGATGCATCTGTCAATACTGTCAAGACTTCCAGAGGTTTGAATTTATTCTCACAGATTTGATCTCTTGTTCTCTTTTAGGGCAGTGTCACTGACAGGGAAAATGGACACAGACCATACACCAAATGATGATTATTTGATTCTGTAATAAATGATTATAGTAGCATATCACAGCTGTTGTGGTTATTGTGTGACATGATATATCCAAATCTGAAATACAACTGCTAGTAAGCAGGAAGACAGGAGTGTAATTTAGTGCATTTAAAGTTCTTTAGTGTGACAGCACTAGTTTAACTTTAGTTATTATACAGTATACACTTTGGAAATGAAGGTGATTCGTTTTTTGTTTTTTAAATCCAGTGGCAGAGAAAACAGTAAAATGACAAAACACAGTTGATACTGGGATGTGTGAAAGCATACTGTCAAAAAATATAAATGTTTTAGTCCATTTTGCACTGTTTGTGAGCAATCAGTAAGTTTTTCCACTTGGATGGTGCTTGTCACTTATAATAAGGCGTAGCTTCCACACAGGTAACTCACTTCAAGTCAGAGCCTGGACAGAGAAACACTTGTTTGTCTTCAGTGGAAATGTCAAACAACTTGTACAGTCATCTGTTTCTTCATACTCTTCGACATCTATGTTCAGCTGACAGGGAGAGGAGACACAGAAGGAGAAGCAAGGTAAGATTTTCTCATTTGACCAAGGTAAACCAATGCTGAGCGTATCTAGACCAACTGACTTCTTCTTTCATTTCTTTACACTTTGTCATACGTTTTAACCAATTAAAGAAATCTTTTTATAGAAACGTTTTGAATTTAGATTAGTGAATGTGTCACAATTTAAAGTATTATTTTAAATCCAGCCAGTCAGTCTGTGGAAGTACCTGCTTACACTGAAAAAAACGTTGAGATATATTTTGACTAATGTACAAGAAATACAGGATTGATTTTATGACTGCAATAAGGTTTTTCTTCAGACTGTGAAATAAATAAGACATTTATTTTCTCTGAGAATCCTCAAACAGATATTCTTTCTTGTTGCTGACCCACTGACTAAAAGTTGATTGCACTGTAACAAGTTGTGGCTAAAGCCTGATTCATATTGGGTCAAATCATGTCACTCTTTTGTTGCAATTCCTGATTACTGATTTTCATGAAAGTTTCTGACTGAATTGTACAAAAACTGTGTTGTAGTTTAGCATAAATTTAATCAAACAACAATTAAAACCATTTTTTATATCCACTGTAGTTCAAAGAACAATATTGTACTTTTCTGCATTTAAGCATATCAAATATGATACATTGTACAGTACATTGAACTACCCAACAGTATATAAAATAATTAAAATTAGCTCCTCCTTGACCAGCAACAACATTAAAATGCTGCATGTTACATGTTAATGCATCAGTTATAATAATCCAATAATATATAATAATATGACAATAATATGACAGGGACCATTCTGCCTGCAGAGAGAGCTTTCACGTTTTACACTAGCAGTAGCCTACCAGTGCTGGTAATACAAATTAATTTATACAGGACTTTTACATGCATCGAGTATTCTTACGTTGCAGTATTGTTACTTTTACTTTAAGTACATGATCTGGATACTTTCACCAGTGAATGGATTGAAACAAGTGTTACTGATACATGACAATACAATGTGTTTGTTTTATAGAAGGAACACACTTGAACGAAATTCAAAATTGTGTTACTTAAGTTACAAAACAATTTAGAAGAGTATGTGTGTGTGTGTGTGTGTGTATATATATACTGTATATGTATATAGGGCCCTGGTACACACTGCTTTGTGTTGCAGTGTATAGCTGAATTTCTCTCACTTCCTTTGATAGACTTGAAGCCAAATTGTGTTGTCTCTTTGAAAAGTAGCTGCATTCATCGACCGTTTTATTTGACAGATGTAGAAGGATACAGCACATTAACTGTCACTGTGTGGTTGTATTTCATAGCTTAAACACTTCCACATGTACATTTCTGTCGTTTAAGCATTTTGGAGAGTGCTGAGTAGGGATGCTGCCCAAAATTGAGGCCACGTCCATATGGGTCAGCTGCAGAAATGGATGTCCGTGCACTCAGACAAGCCCTTCTGTCAGCCGATGGAAAGCAACAGGAGGCTAAAATCTGAAGCAGCATCGAGACGGAGGGAAGAGAGACGGTGCACATCAGGAAGATGGACACAGCTCAGGAGATCAGACAGCTGGAGGAGCGAGATGTGCACCTCGAAAATGAAGAGTACATTCTGGAGCCTTAAAGAAAAACGAAGCAGACAGTGACGGCAAAGGTGACGCACCACTGTTTGACTGGCTCCAACTGGAAAGAAGATAAAGAATCATTTTCCTCTTTTCCTTTATCCCCCTCCTTCCTCTGTTCTCCCTTCTTCTCTTTCATCTTCCTTCTGTGATCTGTCCATCCTCGCACTTCCTCAACCATCTTTCTTCTCCTGCATCTCCCCCCAGCTACGTTTCCTCTACTTAATATTCCTGCATTAAACTTTCAAATCTTCCTCAGCATCATTGTTATTCCTTTAACCCTCTACCCTTCCTTTCCGTTATCCTCCTCCCTGTGCCATCCACCTAACGTCTCTTTCAACTTCCTTTCACCGCTCTACTTTTCCTCTCTTTTATCTTCTCTCCTGTGACTCTCCACCCTCTTCATTCTTTGTCTTCTTCTTTTCCCTCTTCACTCTTTCTAGATGGATGGGAGATGGAGGACTTCTCCCAACCAACTGTCCTTCCTGTTTTTCATCTTTCTCACCATCTTTCAGCTTCTCTCCTTTACCTCCATCCTTTCTATCCTACACCTTATTTTCTTTACCTCTCCACCTTTGCCTTATCATCTGTCACCTTACCTCTCCAATCTTTTTTTTCTTAATGGCGGTCATCTTCTTCCCTTCTTCTCTCCTCCACCCAGTCTCTTAGCTCCACCTTCCTCCCTCTTCCATCCACCTATCATTTCTTTCAACTTATTTCCATTATCTCTCCATCCTTTCTATCCTGCATCTTGTTTTATTTACCTCTCCACATTTTCATCTCTATCTTTCACCTCCCTATCCATCAACCCTACCCCTGTCCTCACATTTCGTTTTTTTTCTCTCCACCTTTCCTCTGTATCTTTCCCCTTCTACATTCTAACTTTTGTCTTTTTCTTTCTTTCTTTCTATCTCCACCCTTTCTGTCCTTCATGGATGGGAGATGTAGGACCCTCTCCTGTCCATCTGTTTTTTTCTACCTTTCACCTTCTTTCTTCTCCCCTCCACTTTTCCTCTGTTTCATTTTCCCTCTTTTTCCTCTCGACTCTTCGTGTCCTTAATTTGCCTTCCCTTTCCCTCCATCTTCCTAACATTTACTATCCATCTTCCTCTCTCTCTCCCTCTCTCTTCCACCCCCTCATTTCTTTTATCTTCCTCATTACCTCTCAATCTTTATCCTTGATCTCACTCTTTACTTCTTTTCGGCCTTTCCTCATCTTCATGTTTTATCTTTTATCCCTATCCTCTCCACCCTTCCTCTCCTTAATTTTCCTCTTTATTCTTCCTCCATGTTCCTTTCCTTCATCTCCACACCTCCTATGCTTCGTCTTTTTTCCACTCTATCATCTCTATCTACTATCATCTTTTAATCTATCTTCCTTCCTGATCTTACTTTCTCATCTACCTCTCATCCATCTAAATCCTCATTTATTTGTTCTCCCTCGTTACCTGTCCACTCTTTCTATCTTTTCCTTGTTTTGCTTTTCTAAATTTCTATTCTTCACCTCCCTAACTCTCTCCAGTCCATCTGTATCTTCCTTCCTTTAAACTCTTCCATCCATCCTGTCTTCTGTTTTCTTAACTTCCTCTTCTTTTATTTTCCCATCTTTTCTTTCCACCTTCCTTCCTCTACCTCTCCACCTCATTCCTTCATAAATGAGAGATGTGGGACCTTCTTCCACCCTTCTTCATCTTTCTCTCTTTCCTCTTCCTCCATCTCCCTTCCACCCTTCCTCTCCTTCATCTTAATCCCCTACCTATCCTCCTTCTCTTTCATTTTGCTTCATTTTTCTTCCATCTTCCTTGCTGTACCTCTTCACTTTTCTATCCTTCATCTTCTTCTTTTACTGCTCCACCATCTTTCTCCATTCATCTGTCCTTTCCCCTCCTTTACTCCTCATCTTCCACCCTCCCTCTCCCATTCCGAATTCCTCTCTTTTTCCTCCTATTCTTTACATCTTCACCCTTTTATTCTTCATGGATGTGAGTAAGATGGCTGTTTCCCATCCATCTTCATCTTCTTTCCTTTAACCACCCAGTTCTTCTGTCCTTTACCTTCCTCCACCTTTCCTTTATTTTATTACTTTCTTTACATCCCCACCCTTTCTATCATTCCTCATTCCTTTACCTCTCCATTCTTTATATGGCTTATCTTCATCTTATTTGCTTCAACCATTCACCTTTGCTTAATCTTCCTCTCTCTCTTATCTTCTCTTCTTCTGCTTTATTTCGTTCCTTCACTTCTCCACATTTCCTTTTCTTCATATTCCATCCTTTACATATCAGACCTTCTCCATTACCTTGCATCCTTTCTGTCCTTCCTCTCATTCTTGTCCCATCCATCCCTCCCCTTGTTTATCTTCTCTCTTCCTCCTCTTCGTCCTCCTTCCCTATTTGTCTCATATTGTTTACATCTCTACCTACTCCTAACTGTCCCTTGATTCTTTTATTTTATTGTTATTTTATTATTTTAGTGTTGTATTAAAATTAAAATAAACAACTTAAAAAAAAAAGATTCTGACTATATATGAGATTTTATAAGGTTATACTAAAGCCTTTGCTACGATGATTTTATTTATATTAAATGTAAACATTTTGACATTCAGTGCACTCTTTCGGTTTTAAATATTTGACAAAAGGATCATGGCAGAACAGAGTTAATGATGAGGTATCACTCCCTTGCACAAAATATACATGTTTTCAGTTTTTCATATTGAAAACATTGTTTGGTTGTGTGACTGCGTCATACAAACAAATATTAAGAATACGGTTGATGTGAAGTGATGTGCAGAATAAAGTGCTTTGAAAAAACAGTCTGACATTTAGACAAATGATTTACATACGTGTGTGTATTTGTGTGCATATATACACACACACACACAAATATATATACATAAAGTATAAAGACCCCTTATAAAAATCAGTGTCTAGCTGGGGTCCCTTTTCATGTTTCAGATGTCTATCAGTTGTCAGACAATCCTCCTTTAAACATCGCACATGGTTTCATTTAAATAAATGTTCAAGGTTAAATACACATTTGTGTATCAGAATTCATTTCTACCACATGAATCATCTCACAGGCCCACCCTTTGAGAGGGCCTGACCCCTGGACTAAAATACTGTGTATAAAGTAGTTTTCAAGTAGTACTTTTACTTGTAATGTAGTATTTTTTCATTAGTGTATTGGCACTCTTGCGCAAGTAAATCCTTCTTCCACCACTCAGTCTTGTCCAACACCAGCCAACAGATGAGCATGTGGAGGTTATTGTAAAGATTTAGGAGAGGTAATGAGAAAAACACACCAACCTGCTGTGGCAATAGACCTTTTTCGTGGCAGACAGGTGAAAAAGACCTTTCATTAACAATGGCTCAGTTCCATTAACTGTCCCAGTAGCGGTTATTATTAAAGGGTGTGTGTGGGTGGGTGGGGAGGGTTAGCATGTGCACCCAGAGAAAATTTGTTGTGTTATATGTTTTTTTACAGAAAATAAGCCAAGGACATGGATATATTTATAGTAAACAAGCAAAAGTATACAGTTTTTCTTTTAGTTATAATTTAAAACAGGTCAACACCAAATACACAGTAATGATGATCATGATGATGGGCCCAATGCCCAGCCACCAGATGGCACTATAAAACAACATGAAACTTGAAGATTCTATCTCTGTAGTATTTTAGTACCTCTTTAGTGTCTGATTCATTAAAAAAATCTGCCATGAAATCCAAACATTGTACAATCTAGACAATCTCTAGGACTGCTGCTGATACTTTATCTACAGTATTCTCTATAAGGCTGGATCAGATCCTGTCAGTACTGTAATTTATTTCAATTTACTGTACTTTATTGTGTTGGTTCAGCATGAGGACATGTGTCTGAAGCCAATTTATTGTATTGTAACAGCTCATTGCTTGCTTGGCTTGTTTCACGCAAACTCCACAATCTCCTTTGGAATATAAAAGTGCTTTTTCATGGTTGGATAAGCAACATGAAAATTATTTGTCCAGGCGACATGTGTGTATTTGCCAATAGCGTATGGAATTTAAACAAACTGAATAACAAATCGAAGTTCATTCATCATGGAGATTTGACAGTGATACAACAGCCTGTAATATCCTGCTGACGAACGTATGGGGTGGTCACACTCTTATCTTCAATGGAAAGTGTGTTTTTCAAAGTAGTTCAATCTGTCTGTCACTCTGCTGTTACTCAGCAAACACACAGACAGAAAATCCTTTTTGTGGGTTTCATCTTGTTGATGAGATTGCAGCTACTTTTGTTGAACATACCCCCAACACCATATGGGTCAAGTATTGTCCTTTATGTAAAAGTGATTTGATAAGGGATAAACACACAAAAGGCAACAGTAGGACATAACATATTTACCCAAGATCAATACCATCGTGAACAATAACTCTCAGTGCCCGTCGCCTCCATTTTAAAATCAAAGACATCATATCAGAATCATTACTTGCAGCAAGGAACATTATTTACATTTCTTTAAAAGTGGAAACATCAAAGAAGCCCTAACTTGGGTTATTAAAGAAGAGATTTAAAGGAGAGTAGTGGGGCACTTGATGACTTCAAACAGCACTATAATCAAGAGAATACCTGTTGGAGACACAGACCCTGCTGAGCCTGTACTCCCACAGCTGCAAGGTCCAGCAGGTTACTTCTAATTAGTCTCATAGAGACCACTCTCAAACGGATTGAACTAATAAAAGAGAACGCGGGGCTGTAATCTCAGTGCTGAGGCAGACCAGCAGTGGAGTCTAAATAAATGTGTGTTTAATGCTTGCAGACTCCGGCCACTAAACTTGGTCTTTTTAACAGCAAACATTTGAAAGGAAAAGCAAAGATGCAACTAATTACTCTAAAGGAATAGTTCTTTAGTTCAGCGACATGTTTGCTGTGCAGACATGAGGGCGGTATTAATCCTCTCATCCAGCTCTCGGCGAGAAACTGAATAAGAGCACTTCCCAGAAGTTGACCTATTCCTTTAATAATGCCTTTCTTCCAAGTGTCCTACCAAGCCATGCCAGTGAATGTGCATGCGCAAGAAAATGGCCCTGGCACACCTAAATGGAATACAGCCATCATTAGGTTATTAATTAAATACACCTGTGCTTTTCCTGTTCAGAATTTAAAGGTACTGTATGTGTGTATATCTCACTTTCTTTGTCCTCCTTCTTTTCAAGCGAGAGAACCATCTGTCAGAGCTGGTTCCGCTAAAACTGCTTCAGCCTGGCGTCGCTCCTCTGTCAGTGTTTAATAAAGTGCCTTTAATAGCTTGGTGCTCTGTGTCATCTTGAAGGAAACCCATTGAAACCCCAGAGGAAGCTGTAACCAGGCAACTAAAGCAGGCTGTGGTCTACCTCTTTTCTTTGGACCAAAGAAAACAGAAGGTCAGGCGCAGAGGCCAGGACCTAAATTGTTAGGGCAAGATTATAAAGATGAAAGAAATTCTTGTTGGTGGATTGTTTATCTTTATCTATCCGTCTCTCTATCTTAGCTTATTTTCTTTTTGAGTGCACATGCATGCAACAACAAAACCAATCCTGAGGAAAAACTGTCGGACACCAATCAGGGGGTTGCTATTCCCCGCTGTCAAGTCTGCTTGTGTTATGCAAGACAAAACTGTACGTGCGTGTGTGTGTGTGTTATTAATACTACAGAAGACACAGAGGAAATTGAGGCCCAGAAATATACTCCAGCATACAGTGGATATTTCTAGATTTTAGGTCTTGCTCATGAACAGGCTGACACAGCATTTATGCTGTTATGATATTCAAACTAAAGCCAAGAAATGCTCCCTGAAATGAACCCTCCCTCACAGATCTGATGAATCAGGAAGCGCCTGATCCAAGGCGGACCCATTAGGACAATTCAGTAAAAAGATAAGAGCAAAGGAAATATCGACTGAGCTGTTCTATGTGTTTGACCCTTAAATGAGCTGCCTGTCTGTTTCAATGCGTCCTACAGATGTGAGTATGTATAATAGCACCATTAGGATTCCAGAGGCAGCAGTCCGACTCCCTCTGACCTTTTCCTCTGGCAAAACAAAAAGATTAGTTCCTTCTCCCAAGGGATCAAAGAGGCACAAGGCCAGTGCCTTTGTCTGACATTATTGCATACAAGAAAAATCATTTTGTAGCATATCTATAGTGTAACTTATATAACTTTTCAGAATTCCTTAAGCTGTGTATGGACCCTGCAAATTCACATTATACTCAAGATCCTGTATGTGGTGAATATACAGTACACGTCTTCTAACATTTAGCATCTTTTGAAGCGTTGGCTGGGGAGAAAGATTCACACATCAAGGACCGTCTTCTACAAAGCAACAGAAACCATTGGAAGCTATTATTATTACTATATGGCATCACGGCAAAACGGGATGAATTATGCTCTATTCTTACAGTATTGAGGCAAAAATGTGGGTGAAGATCATTTAAATGCTCAAAACAACAGCTTGGGGAATACTCTGGCCAACTATGTAGTTCATGTTGTTCCTGTGATTCATGAGCTTATATGAAAATTTTCTAAATTAAAATGCAGAGAGCCAAGATGCTAATCTTTTTGGAACTGCTCCACTGACAAGGAGAGTCTGGCCCTGTGTACTCATTAAGTGTTTGTCTTCAGCTGAGCTTCATTTCACAGCGCAGTAAAGCGCCAGTAGCCCCTTAGCAGGTACTTGGGTGACAATGTAAAACGACATCATTTAAGTTCCACTCATCACGTCAGCACCTCCGGCATCTTGGGTCCTTTCTTCACAAAGCGAACACTGCTACTTCATTCAGTGGCGTTTCAAAAGGAATGAAAGGTGAGAGGAAGGACGTGTAGGAGAAGAGAGGAGATTGACAGTCTGTAAAGGTCAGCTCAGGCCAAGGCACCGGAAGCACGCAGTCAATTATGTCGACGAGGACCTCTGAGAGCTTGCTCAACTGCCCTTGGAAAACAGTTTTGCGGGTTGTGTGAGACATAGCCAGAGTGGAAAACAAGTTTGGCTTTCTGTGAGGTGTAAAAAACATCCTACACTTGACCTCCTGACTTTATCATCAGAGCTAAAATGCCCCTGCCAGCAACTATCTTAACCCTCTTCTTTCCTCTCAGTGGATACACTTCTTTGAGACGAATAAGTGAAACTGTGGTTTGAACAGTATAACAGCATTTTCTCCTCCCCATGCTGTTTTACATCCAAGGCACCAAACACAACACTGATTAATTCAACACTACAAGCACATCTAAAATGTGTTGTGATTTCAGACTGTCCCCTGAATAATGCACACAGATGCAGCACACCGAATTTGACCTCGGAAAAAAACATATTTTGAATTATAGACTGCTAAGAAGAGGGTTTTATCCTGCGCACCACAAATTACATCGACAAGTGTTGACTGACTCGTGTGTAAACACATCGGCGCTATAATCTCTGATGAATTAGCTCCCACACCCCACACCTTTTTTCATAAAGTGGAAATGCAGTCTGGTCTCAATGTACCATTTTTCCTTTAACAGGGAACTTTGGAACAATCAGTTATCTTCTAAAAGCTGAGAATGATGAGGATGAACTGACCTGCAAGGTGACAGTGGAAAATCTATTTTAGGACAGACTGCAGAAATTAAGTTTCCAAAAAAAAAAGAAAGTATAAGAATTGAACAGTCAAGACTGACTTATCAAAACCAAATATTACAACATAGACGTTATCATTAAAGATAATAGTAAATGTTTAATTTAGTTCAATACCACAAAGAGAAGTGACTAACAACAGGTTTCCTAGGAGATATTTGCTATGCTACACAGTGCTCTTTATTCCCAACCACACCATAAAATATTACTGTCACATCCTTTACATGCCATTCATTTTATTTACTGTTATATACAGCAGCTCTGACATAGTCCTTTACTGCCACTTTTATTTTGATTTATGGCACTTGATATATGGTTATTGTATGGCACATTTTATGAGAAAAACGTCCCACACTAACAATATACTGGAGCACAGACCTTGGCAGACAGAGTGAAATGTACATATAGCTCTTACCAAGGTTCTCTGTAAATGATCATTACATCGTTTGTGGTGATTTTAGGTAATAAGAAATGCATTACGATGATGCTAGTAAACCGTCTGATTGAACGCCTGGAGCCACACTCATGTTTTCTCCTTCAGTTATGTAATAAGCTACTCATAATCATTAACACATCACAGTTCACAATCCCTTAATATTTTCATCAATACGGTCAACATAAAACAGCAAAATTGAAAAGAACATCTGTAGTGCCCCGACCCCTTTGTCCTTTCAGTGCTCCCCGAGGGTTCCACTGGCCACATTTATAGCAGGTAAAAGTGTGAAAAGCAAACCCCAAACAGCTAATATTCATTTAAACATGACTTCTGAGTAGATCCCAGTGCTTTAGAAAGAAAACATGACACATGTATACCAGACTAAATGCTGTCTCTTCATTCGAGTGCCCACAGCACATGTGGGAATGGACTGTACAGACAATGGTGGCAAAAGTGCTCATGTAAAGTGCCTACAGTCGCCCTACAATACTTAAATTTGTCCAACCTTTGTACCGTCACTTTGTTATCTACTTCCTCTTCCATGTGATCTCATATTGAATTGAGGGCACCGCGCCATGCTGGTTAAGTGTCTTCAGTTGGCTCCCTCTGGACTGCTATTGTGAGGTTTATAACTTTGTAAATGTCAACCTTGCTTTTGGATGCAGCGAAGCAAGAAAAGCTCTAAAGGATGACACAATGAGGGCGGAAAAGGGCCCCAGTAGTTCTTTGTCTTTGACTGAAAAGGCTTGGATCTAAGTATTGATGCTGATAGATCCATTGCTCAAGATTGACCCCTTGGTGACTTCTGTGCTGACAGTAGAGAGTGGGACGCTCTCGTACCTCTCCGGCACCCCCCAGCAGCGACAGCGCAACAGGGTGGACTTGAGCTGTTTCTGGAAATTGCTGTTGAGGAAACCATAGATGATGGGGTTGACGCAGGTGGAGGCCATGGCCGTGAGGTGGCAGAATGAGAAGATGATGTCATGGCCACAGGACGGGATGGCCTCGTGGTTCCAGTCAAACACTGTGTTGAAGATGTTGAGAGGGAGCCAGGAGAGGGCGAATGCCACCACTATGGCGATTAACATGGCGTTGATCCTCGTGGAGCCCTTGTTTTTCTTCTGAGTGGTGTTCCTGCCGCGCTCCACCATGTCCTTCCTCCTTTTGAGGCGCAGGTAGATGTGCAGGTAGCATACCATGATGAGGATGAGGGGAAGGAAGTACTGGAAGACGAGCAGGGAGGTGGTGTAAGCTTGCCGTTCTTGAACCGATGGCCACCGCTCCATACAAACGAGGTGGTCACTGACTGGGAAGGGGATGCTCAGGTTCTGGAAAGGCAGGGTGAGCACGCTATACGACAGGAAAGGCACAGAGATCAGGCAGGCCACGATCCAGGTGACCGCCACGGCCAAGTAGGACTGGCCCACCATAGGCTTCCATCCGGTCGGGTGGACAATGAGCTGGTAGCGCTCCATGGCGATGAGGACGAGGGAGAAGATGGAAACGGTAACTGAAATGCACTGGATGAAGGGCGTGAGCTTACAGAGGGCGTCTCCAAGGATCCAGCGGTCCATCAGCGTGTAGATAATAGTGACCGGCAGGCATACGATGCACATGAGGATGTCAGAACAGGACAGGTTGACGATGAAGATGTTGGTGACGTTGCGCATCTCCTTGTGCCGTGTGATGACAAACACCAGGCAAGAGTTCCCAATGAGACCCACCGCCATAACTGTACTGTAAGCAACGATGAGGAAAGTGGTGCCACTCACCGAGAGTGAGCAGTCCTCGGTGAAATCCCAGGGGATCTCTTTCCACAAGGCTTGGTTGTGATTGGTGTTGTGCTGCAGCTCCATGATGGTTTCCCTGGGCTCACTTCGAAGGCGACTAAGGGGACTAACTGAACTAATTTGTTGTGTCACACCTGCTGTAATTACTTCATGAAAATTATTTGGACTGTTTACGGCTTTCCCTCATCCTTAATCTTCAGCAGTCTTTACAGAAGTCTGCATTTGTTGCCTGGAAAAAAAAACAGAAAAAGGAATGAGCAACCTTAAACAAATTGAAACATTTATTTTTAAAGTTATGAACTCTTGAGATACTTGAGATCATATTGAAATGTAGCTGCAGCATGAAAAGAAATTGGCCGTCACTTGCTGAAAAGGTACATTTCATCGTTAGACTGTTACTTCTTTTAAATGAGGACATGTGACAGAAAGTGATTCTCTTGCTGCAGGACTAAAATTCACAGTGCTCCTGGGTGTAAATCCACAAGTGTCTTTTTGGTGCTGAGATGTATTAAGCGGTCCAGTTTCACTTTTGTACACACATTTGCAGTGGATTCAATATTACAAAAACAGAGATTTATGAAGGGAATAATTAATGTTGGTATGCAGATATCATGAGGGTATCGGCAGAGCGCAGATTTTCTATCTCCTGGAGGACTGGCTATAAGAATAAATGATGCACTGATGGCATATCATCAAGAAAACAGCACAGATCCAGACTTCGTGGCATCACTGTAATGGCATGCTGATTTAAATTTCCATCACAATAATGGTGATAATGACTGCTCCTTCAGAGACAATCATTCCCACTCACTGTTTTCTCCCCTTTTGATGGCGGGAATTGATTCTGTTTCTGTCCATAAAGGAACAGATACCTCTCATTGTCACTGAGCATTCACAATAGCTTCTCGGATTGTAAAGCGCATGTGGCCCTTACAATCTCCAACAAATTAATGTACTGGAAAAAAGAACAGAAATACAATTCCCTTACACCAAGATCATCGGAACAGCGTGTGTGGATGTGTGCATACATTTTTTGTGTGTGTGTGTGCAGCGGTGAAAACAGCACTGATTAAACGAGATGCTTTGCCCATGGCTCAATTCCCCAGAAATTAGTTTTGCAACAGGGCTGTGCTAACAGAAGGAAATCTGCAGGATTCAAAGGGATTTATCATTTTTAATTGAGGACTCCTTAACGATGATAAATGTTGACAGGTAGGGTAATAATTTCTTATTGCTCTCTCTATTATGAGCAGAAAAGTCCTTTTATAATGGGCTGTTTGGTCTGTAGTGATTACAAACAACATCAGAGTATTCATAACAAAAGTAAACACTTGTACCTGTCCTTGAGCTGAATACAGTAATACCACCATCTGGATAATTAATCCTCCTCCTGCATGTCAGCCTGACTACATTTCTGGATATGTGGCCCGTCTACAACAGCCACGCTGCAGCCTTGATGCTGATCATTTATTGCCGACTTTGGACACTTAAAGTGATGCATTGTTTGGTGTTGTGCCCGCCGGTGAAGGACCGTCCACAGGACGCAACAAGGAAATTTACTAAGGTCATTATTCATATTAGGCAATTACATGTATAAGAAATCACACAGATTATCTGCAGATTACACACAGAGAAAAATCCTGCAGATGATGCTGAAATGCACTATGTGAGAGGAAATGTGAAGCCGCCGCAGGAAAAAGCCGGACAAAGAAACCGCAGCTCAGGGGCGATTTGTCACTGAACCACTTTGACATGACACACAACAGCCACAAGTCCGGACCCGCTCCCGCGAAGAACGGTGACGGGCATCACGCAGCGGCGGGCGGGAGGCGGGAGGAGCGGCCACTGTGTGAGCGCCTGGGTCCTGCCCGCGGTCCGCTCCCCCAGCTCCGGACAGGTGGAGGAGACTCCTCTGTCCTGTCCGTCCTCCGGCGCACCTCACTGCCCTGCTGTCTCCTGCGGGGGGGGGGACCCATCACACGTCTCCACTTCAAGACCCCTGCCTGAACGTCCACTCACTGAACGGCGTTACTTAGACTTTTATGTAAGGACAGTCTGGACAAGTAAGAAGACAAACTCTGTCCCCCCCCCCCCATCAGCATGACAGCACGGGGAATTCAAAATACCAGCGACAGGGTTATTAAAAGTCCCACCTCAAGAACATATGAAGCTTTAGAATGAATATTATTAGAATGAATTCCAGCTTTGTCGTATTATGTAATAATAATAAAAAAAAAAAAAATTCAAAAATGCAAACAAACAACCCCACAGGAAAATGGAATTTCTTACTTTCAGGTAAGCGTATGTGAATCAGCTGTCAGCCTGTCTCTTGCCGGGCTCCTGTCTCTGTCCTCCGCTGCAGGTGAGCCGCCGCCGGGCTCTGTGGTGGAGGAGAAGGTGGACGGCGTCCTGCCAGGACCGCTGACAGCAGCTGAGTCTGTGGAAGCGACCTTCTGCCTCGGTCTCAGGCTGGGGTGTGATTGGGAACATGTTACATAATGAATTCTCCTTGGCGCGCGCGCAGGCACGCGCCCGCACAGGGGCCAATGAGGAAATTGAATTAGTTGAAATTTGGGCACATGGTCCGTTTCAGTTAAATGTGTTAGTGACATTAGATGATGCATTTAGTGTCCTGTAAAGGGACATGATGAGTCTTCACATAATGAGGCAAGTTCCATACACCCCCAATGAATAATCACTGTGATATCATATTGATGATTGTAGTGCAATGTTTAAATTCCTATTAGACTTTCTGTGGTTGCTGTACAATATCCATATACAGAATCATGCCTGTGGAATATATAATACTATGTTCCTTCCACATGGGTGTACCTGCACAGTGGATAAGGTGGCTGCATTTAGTGGAAAAACACAAAAACGTTTTTGCTGTTCAGAGAAATTCAGATGCAGATTTTGGTAAGTTTTCACCTCCTGTGAGAGTGTGTGGGTGCAAAAGCTCTCATGAATAGTGTGTCTGTTGAATAAGACAAAACAGAGTGTCAATTATACAGTGCAAAACATCATCTTGTGTTCCTATTTAATATAAAGTGTCAACCAAAACACTATGATGAATAAATCTTGAGAAGTAATTTTCTGCTGCCAGAATTCAATACTGAATATTCGCTTGTATTCAATACTGAATATTCGCTTGTTTTCTAGCAGGGCCATAAACTGACTCCTCTATGTTATAAAGAACGTTACCCTTGTCAATGTGTATAAAATGTGTCTGATTGATTAATCGACTGCACTTGATACCCCAAAATTAACCGCACAGGTGCCTCGTTCTCTGCGTCCACAGTATGCACCTTTGCATATTTTCGGTCGTCTGTATAAACTAAAAAATCATCAGCATAAAAATTCCCGTCCAGATCCCTCCGCAGATAACACCTAGAACTATTTTAAACCTGTTTTTGCACCTCTCTTGCTTGTGCAACAGATTGTTAACTGCTTCTTCACACTGTCCCCACACACTCCTGTTTCAAGTGGAGGCTGCATGAGCGAACAGTAATAGCTGTTTGTCTGAGAGGCAGAATGGTGAAATTACTTGCCACCAACAACAACAGCTACGTGGGTGTTTACTTGACACAGAGACACGAGTGTCAAGTCAGTCAAGACAATTAATCAATGCACATATTTTTCAGTAGAAAAGCAGGAATGCTGACAAAGGCTGGGTGGCCAGGACATCAGGACTGGCTGTTTTGGCAAGTAATGACCAACTCTTCAATATATTGAGACATGGAAAGGCTGTTGTACCTCTCCCTTTGTGCAATCTCCACTACTATCACTCACATTTTTATCTTCAACTGGCATTGTTTTGACAGAAAGAGAGAAGAAAACATTTCTTAGAGTAAGGCTTAAATTGTCTGGACAACGGGGACATGAAATTGTTTTTTTGTTTTTTTTGACAGTGTGTCCACCAGTTTATCTGTGATTGATAAGTGACAAGTTGATGGGCTCGAGGACATTCAGCACAATGAAGTTTGGCCAGAGGAGTTTGTGCAATCTGAAAAGGAAGAATACCTCTGACAGAAAAGGGAACATGGTTTCTAAAACTAACATTTCAGTCACAGAGCACATACGCAAACAGACTGCAGTCTTAGATGATGATGTAGAACAAGAGCAGATAATATGTTCCAAACATTTTTGAAACATTATCTCGATGTCACATGAAATATTTGATTGCTCTTTGATCAGTTCTTTCATTCGGTACTCTCTATCAACTGTTTAGTTTCCAGTCCTGTGTCCATTTAACAGTTTAACAATACATAATTTAGCTTGATTCCAAATACATGTCCATATTTGGATACAGAGAGAGACTCCTGTTACACAAGGCATTTGTAAGTGGTTCTTGTGGGAACATTGTTAATAGTTTTATGTGTCACTGCTAGTGTAAATCAATATAGTACTGTGCCCCATTAAGCTGAAATTGTTCCCCTGCTGTGGCTCCATATACCCACATTTAATAGTATTTGAGGAGCAATTTTTTCTCTGTATTTTTAAGCACGTAGTCTCTTGTTTCTGTGATGTATTTGTGTTGACAAAAAACTTTCACTTTAACAGACCTTTAAAATCATCTGCTGTGCAGTGAGGCTTCAAAATAGATTTTAACACCAGCCAGCCAAAACAAAGAAAGAAACAGTGGCTCTCTTAACTTCTCACGTTGTTGAGTTGTGTTTCAAAGGAGCTGCAGAACAAAAGGATGAAAGAAAGATGACAACACATGAGGAAAACACATCATGTTGTGTCTATGGCTCTTAATAATGTAAAAATTATTTGTATAAGAAGAAGAATAAGAAGAAAAAGGCATACTTTATTAACTTACATTTTTCACACCGAGGTAGCTGCCTTATAGGATGGTGCACTGAGCAGTTAGGGGTTTGGTGCCTTGCTCAAGGGGCTCCTCGGTAGTGCTAAGAAGGCGAATTGGCACATCTCCAGCTACCAGTCCACACTGGTCCTGACTGGTCCAAGCTGGACTTGAACTGGCCACCTTCCAGTATCCAGGCCAAGTCCCCACAAAAAATGTAGGAGGTACTACAACCCCCATATTATACTATACTGTATTATTAAACCTGAGCTGGTTGAAATGAATACATCATCCTGCTGTGCGAGGGGCCTTTATGTCGTGTGAAAGGTTGGTCAACTGTAGGCCCTTATCTGAGCTTTAAAACATAGCAATGCTGGAATCAAATATGCTCCTCATTAAAAGAAATGAGGGCTGACTTGCTTGCCAGGAAGTTACACATTTATTGTTATAATGAATTATTGCAGAACAAACTCACATCACATCCATGCTGAACAAGTAAATCATGCTCGCAAACAACGTGATACTCTTCTTGCCATTTGCGTAATTGGTATTCTACTTGATATGAGCTCAGTGCTGATAGGTTCTGTTATGAAGGATAAAAGTCTTGCTGTAATAGTATTGATAAATATGGGAATATGAGAGTTATGTAACAATAATTCATGTAAATAGGATAGAAAAAAGACTAATTAGTATATGGTAAATTATAACACAGGATTCCACAGGTTTCACATGTGTTACTGTAAAATGAGGTCAAGGTCTGTTTGTTTAGGAATTACTCTTTGCACTCTTGCTCACCTATAAAATAAATCATAATGAAAATATTTACAGTTGCTAACCATAACCTTGATGCCATGGGGATGTTATTTGGTGTCAACACTTTATAGTGCTACTCATATATTAGTTTGCATAAATATACCCAATGCCAGGCAGTGATAAGGATCCTTATGCATATGTATTTGCAGATTTGATGAAGCAGGCAGCAATATACTGTAACTGATGCTCTGATCAATCAAAAGCTGCTCACATTATACCTACTTACGCATACTAGTGATGTTGCAGGGGTCTATATGTACATTTTGAGGATGGGGATGCTGACGTCTTTTTTTCCATCGCAATGTTTTACTGTGATGTCTATGTGAATGTAAGATTCATGATTTTTTTTACGGGATGTGTGTTGTATGCAATTTGTATTCTGTTTGATATTAATAATATTGTGTTTGATGTTTTTTTTTCAATCACAGAATCCATATTGATCACTTGACTCGATTTTTTTTCTCCATCTCCTCTCATAGCAACCTTAAATCCATACACATTGTGTGCAGGGAGCTACTCATTGAGCGAAGGGCAATCTCCCCTACAGTATTACAGCCCCTCACAAGAACCTCGCTGAAGTGATCCTTGACACCATCACTGCAACACAGTCCTATAAATCCCCTGAGGCTTTAAATAACCCAGGAACAAATGCCACATTGCCTCAGGTACTCGGGATGATAAACAACTCCCATCAGTTGCACAGATCACATCTGACAGAGAAGCTCACCCTGATGCTCTTCTGTTTAAATGTGACTTTTGGGAACAGCACATACTGGTATTAAAGAAAGACACAATTCATACACTGAGTGACAAACCCACAGAGAATTATCACTGTCCACAACCAAACTTTGGAGTCTCACCACTCTCATCAATGTTCGCTTCCAGTAGGCAGCTGTTTTCACAAACAACAAAAATAATGTCTGAAAACCCACTGTAGGCCTACACTACACGCCCAAACTGCTGTGCGTTAGTGACTAGTTGGCGGCACAGTGGAGCATTGAGCAGTTTAAACCATTCCTTTAAACCACAGTTTTGACACCACATTTCTCCACATCCACTCCTAATATGTTTCCATGGAAACTTAGTGTTCTGGTTTTGGACCATAAAGTACGAAATGAAACAGGATAAAAACTGATTACAATTTTGGCTGCAACTTCAACAATTACATTAAGTATATTGGAATAACTGATTTGAAGGAGGGAAAATAGAAAAGAGCAATAGAGAGAGAGAGATAAGAGAGAAAAGTCCAGTAGAAATAGAATTGGGGTTTATTAAATCACAATTGCATTAGCGGACCGAAAGGTAGAATCAATCCAGTGTGCACTAGACCATAAATGTTCTGCATGTCCCTCCTGCTTTCTAAAGCCACATAAGTATTCTACTCAGCTCCGGTCACATCTGGGTGCAGCGCAGACAGTTCTTTCTTACTGCCTCGCTTTTCCCTCAGTGTTCCTTGTGTCGGCATATGATTCAGGATTTACACTAACGTTGTCACAGCGAATAAGGCGGTGGATGTCACACCCCAAAATAGCCCTCTTCCCAATAGCAAGAGGTGAAAACTGAATTCAGAGGCAGCATAACATTTAGCTTTATCTCAATTCAAATTTGATCCACCATCAGACCCATTCTACTTCGCCCCATTGCAAGTGTTTTAGAGGAGGGCAGTTACCAGGGTTACTGTACATGGCTATGTTTCGGAAACGTTCACGAAATCTCACAGAAAATACTAATCATGCTTTGATGAGCATAAGGTAAATTAATAATTTGTCAGTGTTAAACCAGAGACAAAAAGCTATTCATCACCTATTCATGCTATCCATCACCTCTCATATTCCAATAGCAGTGTGGGCAAACTGTACATGACGCAGACCAAACCTCTCCTTTGAGAGCAGCTGTCAAAGCACAGTCCAGCCGAGCTATCTGGCGCTATCAAGTCTCTGCTTGATGTCTTGTATAACACTTTCCACTGGGAAATGCCACGTGTGGGCCATGCGAGAAAAAGAGATGATCATCCACCCTCTGTCTTTCTCTCTACAAGTTGTTGTCCAGCCTTTTACAGTCTTCAGATGAGCAGTGACGGACATGCATGTGGAACAACTGGACAAAAAAACGTGTTGAAATTGGGTGATTTAACTCCATATTTTCCTCTTTGTATCAACACCAACTGACAATCCTTGCATCCTGTAGAGCGGCACATACTGTTGGAATGCTTAAATATTTCAGCAACATCAGTTTGTTTTCTCTAGGTCCCTAGCGAGGCCGGGAACTCTCTCAGCCTTTTCCCACACCAATGACTCTGACCTTAGTGAGAAGCAAGAAAGAGACACCGCTTTAGCTGACTTGGGAACTGCCATTTTGGTCAAAAAATAAATATCAATATTTCCCCATGTAGTCATAATTATCCTGATTCCTTACTGAATACAAACTAAAAAAAATCATTGGTGGTGTACCCCTGCAATTTCTCACAAAATGATTCATAATCACAACAAAATATAAGGAGGAAGATCTGTCCCAAACCTGTGGCAACATAAATGACCCCCTACTATTTATCTTTGTAGGAGAATTATGTATCACCCAGTGGCTTCCGTACTAAGACGGTTGGCAGCAGTCATCAAACAACAGCGCTGGAAGTGGTTGCGTTACAGGATTTTGGTGCAGAGGAAAACTGATTGCTCGCCTCACAATCACAGAGCAGCCCCAGCAAAATTGCACCTGCCAGGGCCGCACCTCAGTCACTTCATAACCATCCATTCAACTTATGAATCACAGAGCAGCATTATGTGTATAATACAGGAGACACTGCTCCTATCCCTTTTTGAACTGTCCAAATTTTAATTTTGACATGTACTCTGCTGAGAGATACTGCCTGACTCTACAGAAAATCTATAAATTAATTGAAGGAAATATTGTATATAGAGAAGCTGCTCATTAAGAGTTCAGCTCTTATACATTATGCCGAGCATAGTCTAGATTCAAGTCAAGTGTGCGAGTAACTGTTTTGTATTTATTTATTATTTATTTTTGCCAAACTTTGCCAGTCAAGTCTCCTGTGTTGCACTAAAGATGGCAGGTAGTTGGCATGGAAACCATTTTAGATGGGGTGCAGGCAGAATGAATGGCACCACTGGAGCTCTGCTGTCCCAAACTAATCAGTTGTATTGTCCTCCGGTCTGTCAATAGCAATGGCTGGTGCATTTGCTTTTTTTCCACCAGCCTGCTGCACTGCACTATTCCTTGTTAGCCAAGTGTGCCCATAGTACACATACCCCTCCTTGTTACTCGCCAACACATAATAAGATGGCCTCTAATGGTACCATAAGATGGTTTCCTTTAGTAATTATTTGATTGAAGGTTAAAAGTTTGTGTAACAGGGATGCTCATAAAAGCTCAAGGTTTAAAGGTTAAAGTTATAGACAATTTTATGTCTTAGTAACTGCTGTAGACAACGTCCCTTTTTAAAGTCTGTTTCTAGTAAAGATTGACAGTTAATTCTGTAAATGCAGCCCACTTTGTTTTCATTTCTTCGTAATTTCTTCCTCCAGCCTGTGGCATGCCTGCTGCACAGCCTTTCCCTGATGAGAGGAGAAGGTCCGCTGCTAATGTACTTGAAAACTCTACTCTCGATAATGGCAAAAGCAGACTCTCTGTGACCTCCAGGAAGGTCCAAGAAAAACAAAAAACCATGCTTTCAGTCTTTGACATTGACAGACATTACAACACAAAGAGCACTAACACAGTCCTATAAACGTATTACTTATTGTGAACCTGTGATTATGTCACAGTAACTCAAGATGACTGATGAGTGATATTTTTTTTGTATGGCTGTTGCCACTGTAATAATAATAATAATAATAATACTTTATTTATATAGTGCCTTTCTTGTCACAATGTTACAAAGTGCTTAACATAAAGATAAAATACAATAAAACAAAATATACATAAATTATTTGAAATAAAATAAAATGTACCAAAAGATAAAAGCTTCTTCTTTTTCTTCTTCTTTTTAAGAATGTTTTACGAAGAGATTTTAAAGCAGTGATGGATTCAGCCCAATCTCAGCAGGTAAGTCATTCCAAAGCCTGATAGCCTTTTGTCACCAGTCAGGTTCTGGGAACAACCAGAGAGCCACTATCAGCCGATCTAAGAGTGCACCTTGGCTCACAAGTGATCAGTAGATCTTTGATATAATTAGGGGCCTGGTCATCTAAAGCCTTGAAGGTTAAGAATAAAGTTTTAAAACGGGAAGCCAATGTGGGGAGGGAGACGGGAAAAAATACAGGTATGGACAACCGTGTGTAAATCCTCAAAGGATAAGAAGGATCTAACTTTTGAAATGAACTTAAGTTGAACATGACTGAAAGACCTTCTTTACTTGGTCATCAAAACAAGGGCCAGAGTTAAATAAAACACCCGCAATTCTTGCAGTAGGCTTAGTGTTATGTGATAGGGCTCCAAGATTGCAGACTATCTGACTGAAAGAACTGGGTGTGTTAAACAAGATAATTTCTGTTTTGTCATTATTGAATTTTAGGAAGTTTTGAGAGGTCCAGAAATTGATTTAAAAAAGATAGGCGGTAAATTGGGTTAGGCTGCTATGATTAGTGGATTGTGAAGGTACGTATAACTGCGTGTCCACAGCATGTCAATGGTACTGTACATTATGTTTATTAATGGCTTGACCCAAGGGCAGCATATAAATGGAGAACAGTAACGGACCCAAGTTTGACCCTTGAGGGATGCCACGAATGAAATGGGAAAAAGAAGATGGGGATTTTCCAACAACAACAGAATTGTTCTATTAGACGGAGAGGAGTATAATAAGCTGAGAGCAGAACATTTTAGACCGACCCGAGTTTCAAGACGCAGTAGAAGGATGGAGTGGTCTACTGTATAGCTTCTACCCCTTTAACAATTTGGTTTAAACCAAAAGACTCAGTAAGATCCAGGAAATCACTGGAAAGAGGGTTAGAAGGACAATATACATGGATATTGAAGTCACCAAGGATGAGCACTCTATCATATTTGGGTATAACAAGAGAGACAATTTCAGAAAATTCACGAAGAAATCCATTTAGCTTAGGAGGTCTGTATAAAAGTATACAAAGCAGAGGACCTTGACCAGAAATTAGGAGAAACTTAAAACTCTAAAAGAGTTAAAAGAACCAAAGGACAGAAAAGAGCACTTAAAACTATTCTTATTGATGACAGCTGTGCCATCACCCCAACCTGAACACAGGGTTAGATGGAAATGAAAAAAAGTTAACAGGGGAGCCATCAGATGGTGGGTAGAACAACCTGCTTTCTACCCTGAGAACAACCTGGTTTCTAACCATTTTTCACCATAAATAGTGAAAAATTTCCATCACAATTTCCTAAAGCTAAGGTGATGTCATCAAATCATTTGTTTTGTCCAACCAACTCTCCAAAACCCAAAGATATTCCGTTTACTATGTTACAAGACAAAGAAGTAGAAATAGGGAATGTGGAGATTTTTTGCCCAAAAAATTATTTAAACAATTAATCAATCAACCAAATAGTCGCAGATTCTTTTTCTGTTGAATTTAATCAAATAACTGTTTCAGGTCTAGTTGTCAAAGACAACTGATATAGAAACTAATTTAGGTGGAGTCACAGTATCCATCCAGGGTATCAGGGTGCCGCAATAGGCTCCATTACTGGCAGAAACTATGTTAGGGCATTTCTTCAGCCACATGACAGATATAGCCAATGTGTCAGTGGGAAAAAAGTCATGATTTGCTATTTGAAAAGGGCATTTCTGCAGCTCCCCCCCACCCTTTTCAATCCCCCCGTGAACTCCACTGCAATGTATATTAGACTGGAAAATAAATCAAGTGATGGATTATTCCAACAGCATTTTTGCGAGTGGAAAAATCTCTACTCTTCGTGTCAGGAAATGATATATGCAAATTGAAACCTCGGCAGAAGATGAATGAGATTGTAAAACATAAGCAATATGGAAGCCTCAATTTTATAAAAAGAGCATCATGACTGCCTGCCTTAGGAAATATCTGGCAGCTCATGCAGTTATTAAACAGTGGAAAATCAATCTGGAAAGCATTTGATCAGATGGAGACCAAATATTGGAGAGGATAAAAACGATAAATACAACAAGCAGTTGGCGAGAATGATAAAAACTATTTAAGACTTGGCACACCAAAGTTACCCTCTTATTATCATATTATTATTTGATTTTATTGTGTATGTTGCATGAATATATAGAAGAAAAATATATATTGTTTATTTCTTCTTTAAATAAACCTTTGATAAAAGTTTTTTCACTGCCATTTTGTGTTTTGAAATAGGTGAAGTGTGCCTGTAAGTGGAGGAAGAAGGAAACAATACCATATTGTACTCAATGAAAGTCATATATTTAAGAAAAGTAAAAGTACACAAGTATTGTCTATCAAATAAGTATCTGAAGTTAAGGTACTAATGGCAAAGAAAGTCCCCTTTTAAAATATTTCATTTTTGTATGCAGTAATATATATATATATATGCATTATTTTAATGTACCTGGTTGTAAGTGGTCTTTAGCCTAACTACTGTTGTGTAGGTCAGTGTATTAGTGTTATAAGTAACTAGAGCCATTGAAAAATGCAATGCAGCAAAAAATGTACATGATTAACCCATGAGCCTACTTAAATAAAGCTCCTGTACTTCAGAACTGTACTTCAGTACAGTACAGAGTAAATGTATTAGAGACTACCACCTTCAGAAACGGCCTTGGAGACATTTTCGCAGTAAACAGCATCCTCTTGTGTTTAAAAGACAGAGTCACCGTATGTAAACATTTGTTTAAGTAAAGACTTATTTTATCAATATAAATATTCAGAAACTAAACAAAGGATACAAATAATATAATGGACATTATATTTATAATGGAAAAAATATATTATCAAAAAAGAACAAGCTGGATGTGTCCCATCATTTGCCTGCAGTGTGATAGACGTCTCTGATTGGCTCTTTCTTTTAAACTGGGCGGAACCATGCGACCGCAGCAACCAATGGTGCTGGAGCTCACCGCCTGACACCAAAAGGTAAACAGACTTGTTTTGATCTGTCAAAACATCAGCAGGATCAGCTGCTGTCCCCGCGGAGGACGTGGTGTCCCTGTGACCAAAACAGTCCCGGTGTGGAACACGGCTCGTTTTTGGACGAACACGAAGATATCCCCGCCGCGGCTGAAGTGTGTAACGTTAGCGGGCTGCTGTTGTTGTTGTTGTTGTTGTTGTTGTTGACGGCTGTCTGACGGCAGGCGAGCGGCGGCTGGCCGCAGGTCGACGACAGGCCGTGTGTGTGTGCGTGTGTGTGTGTGTGTGACTGCACTATATCTGTCCTGGCAGTGAATCGTGTGTGTGACCGTGATACACATATATGTTACGCTACGCGTGAGATTTCAGGCGACCGTAACCACCGTGTGTGTGTGGCCCCTAGCCGCCCGGCCCGCCGTGTGAAGAAACCCTCAGCATGACGGCAGCGGACACGTAGAAGCGCGATGAAGCCCGAACATCGGCTCCCGGCCATGGCGGAGGACGGACGCGCCGGCTCCTCGGGCCGCCCGGGCCGGCGCACCTACAGACGATCAGCCCATTTCCGCAGCCTGCTGGACGGCCTGCTGGCCCTCCGACAGAGTGGCATCCTGTTTGATGTGGTGCTGCTGGTGGAGGGTCGACCCATCCAAGCCCACCGCATACTCCTGGCGGCCTCTTGCGACTATTTTCGGTAAAAAGCCACAGCGGGCCTCCTTGCTGCCTTGCTTTCACTTTCTTTATTCGCTCACATTTTTGCATACTTTCTTTTATTGTGTGTGTCGCAGCATCGGTGAGATGCACCCCTCACCTTTGCCCCCCCCTCCTCCATGCATATACCAGTCAAGACTAACTTAAAATCAAGTATACAGATAGAGCATCACTCAGTGTACAGGCAGTAGTCATATGCACACCATAGACCACTGATGTATCCTCAGTCAGTGGTCTCCACACAGCTCTGTGTTTTAGTCTGGTCTCTGTTTAATTACACAGTAGCACACTCTAATCAGCGTCTTCAGGTGTCTGAAGACGCAGTGTGTCACAAGACACAGTCAGTTTAGGCTTGGTGCAGAGTCCAGTTTAAACAAAGTTTTCCCTCTTGTACACCATCCCCTGCATCTTATCGGTATTGTCATATGATCAGCAGTGGTGTGCACATTTTAGGTTTACTTTGTGGTTGGTGCTTGTGCTTTATTTGTGTTGGCTTGTCTGATCCCATCGGGACCTAAATCTAATTTTTCATGGACAGCATTAAGTGGGTCAAAGACACAATCGCTTGTGTCCGCACGCAGCCAGGAGTATACGGGACATAGAGGAGTAATACAGATTGGTGTATTGAATGGGAAGTCAAACAATGAAGGAGTCAGTATATCATTTTGTACTATTTATTGGTTTGTAGCTTAGTGTGCAAGAGTGGAGGAAGATGCTTCTGTAGGGTAAACCCTACTGTTGGTAGGTAGCCCTGTAATCCCATTATATTGCTAAAAGTAGGTAAAGATAAGGCGTTAACATCCCTTTATAGATAAGCTTTTACTGTATTCTGTTGGGTGTGCTTTGTACCAACAGTTGAAGGGAAGCACAACTGAGGCTGAGTATATTCAACAAAGATTTGGTTTAATAAGCACATGAAGGTTTTCTCAGCTTAACATTTTCTTTTGGCATTTTGTCTTTATTGGACAGTTCGTAGTAGAACATGACAGGAAACCTGCAGAGAAAGAGAGGTGGATATAGTGCAGCAGAAGTACCTGGCAGAATTCAAACTGGGCTCATTGTGGCTTCTTGGCGCGCATCTTATTGCCACTGGGCCACGAGGTTACCCCAACAGAAGCCATTTCACAATGTGTCACCACTCTCCACTAGGGGAATGTTTGCTGGAGGCCTTCGGGAGACAAAGCAAAAGGAGATACCGATTCATGGAGTTTCTTACATGGCCATGAAAAAGATACTTGACTACATCTACACTTCAGAGATTGAGTTAGACCTGGAGAGCGTGCAGGAAGTCCTGATAGCTGCCACACTAGTTCAGGTAAGCTCTTTGTTGTTCTTTTGCCAGATCACATTGCTCTTTGTTCTCTTTATTTATTTGTTTTCAACTAACCTGTGTCCTTTTGTGTTCTCAAGCTCGAGGTTGTCATCGGCTTTTGCTGTGATTTCCTTTTCTCCTGGCTGGACGAGAGCAACATTTTAGAGGTGTATCATCTAGCTGATGTGTATGGACTGCAACAGCTTAATGCCAGTGTCCAGTCCTACATCCTCAAGAACATCCAGACTTTGTCTCGAACCCAAGCGTACCGACAACTCCCCCAAGAAGACGTCTTCAGAGCGCTGGGCAGCGACGAGCTTCAGGTGAACAGTGAGAACGAGGTGTACGAGGCGGCTCTCCACTACCACTACAGTCCTGAGCAGGTGGAAACTGACCAGGTGTACTTGCAGGTCAGTCCCAAGGTGTGTCTGCATTTTTTTACTCATCTCTCCACCTCCATCAGATACACACTATATAATGAGCAAGAAAGAGGTCACTGTTATTATTATTTACCCTGCTTAGTTCTACTTACGCTTTGTCGAAGCTTTCTCTAATTTTTTTTTATCTTTCCGACCCAAAGGACAATCTCAAGATGCTTGATGCTGTGCGTTTCTGCCTGATTGAGAAGCAAGTGTTGCAGAGGCTGTATGGCAGACTGAGCCAGTGTCCACTGAAGGATTTTGTGTCAGCCGCCCTCCGGTACCACGAGCAGGAGATCTGGCAGCCCGTCCTGCAGAGTCCTCTCACTCAGCCACGCTCCACCTTCCACTGTATATTGGGCTTTGGGGGGATGTTCACCTCCAACTCCCTCACAGACAGCGAGCATTTGTTTCAGGTCTTCCACCCGAGCTGGGGGGAGTGGAGGACTCTCACTGCGGCTCACGCCCCCCGAATGTCCAACCAGGGCATCGCTGTGCTTAATAACTTTGTTTACCTCATTGGAGGAGACAAGAACACCAGTGGGTTTCGTGCAGAGACCCGCTGCTGGAGGTGAGACCCCATCCTATTTTTTCTGTCTAAACAGACCTGAACAGTTAAACTGTATTTAATTTGTGTTCTATTTAGGACTGGAACTTACATTTATTTTCTTTATCAATTAATCCGTTGATGATGTTTCCCGTTTCATTGTTTAATGTTTATTAGAGCTGAACAGATTAGTTGAAAAATTGATTAGTTGACTGAAAGAAAATTAATTATTTTGAGTCATTTTTCAAGCAAAGATGCAAAAAAAAAGTAGCTGGTTCCAGCTTCTCAAATGTTACACAACGATGAAATGTCAGGGTTTTGGACTCTTGATGGACAGAAAAAGCAAATTAAAGGTCCCATGTAACATTTCAGCCAATATTCGTTTTGTGCTTTTTACAAAAATACATAAACATAACAAGGATCACTTTAATTTGTTTCCTTAAGCAAAGAATGTGACCAAAATATGTAGTGAGCAGAACGTTTTACTTTTGAAAAATAAGCTAGTGGTCACTGTTTCTAAACTACTTCAAATATATCTTTGGCTTTTCTGTACTGCATTCTCATTCTACATATTTGCTGATACAGTTGTATTTGCAATAAGCTAATATTGGCTGATGTATAAGCCCACCTGACTTATTGATTGGACAATAGTTTCAAATGTCAGCGTGTTCTCAGATTGCTTGCTTTGTTTGACCAACCCTTCAAAATCCAAAGACATTCAGTTTGCACTGATATAAAACTGAGAAACGCAGCAAATCCTCTTATTTGAGAAGCTGGAACCAGTGAATGTTTGGCATTTTAGCTTAATAAATGGTTTAAACGATTATCAAAATAATTTATTAACAATTAATGTTCTAACAATTAATCGACTACTTATTTCCGTACCAGTTCTGTTACTTTGTCACCTTTGGAGCATCTCTCAGATCCACTGAATTTAAAATGCGGTTTTTGGGGGTGTAAAAAAAAACACGCCATACTAAAATAGACTGAACAGATCTTGGTTTATAGTTCATTCGATTTCATCTTGATGGTTGTCCATTTTTCCCAGATACGACCCTCGTCACAACAGCTGGTGCTCCATCCAGCCTCTGCAGCACCAGCATGCTGACCACTGTGTTTGTGTGGTGGGCGGCCATATTTATGCCATCGGGGGACGCGATTACAGCAATGAACTGGACTCAGTGGAGCGCTATGACCCGCACACCAACATGTGGGAATTTGTATCACCCCTGAAGAGAGAGGTATGAGAACAGAGAGTTCAAAGATGAGAAAAAATGCATGTAAAACTGCTACCATCCACATGATGGCGCTACATACTCACCTGTGTATTGGACTTTCCTGTTATACATCAGGTATTTCTTTTTCCTTGACTTTCCTTTAATACTTAATACCTCGCCTCCAGGTTTACGCCCATGCTGGAGCAGTGTTGGATGGGAAAATGTATATAACATGTGGGCGCAGAGGAATGACGTACCTCAGAGAGACCTACTGTTTTGACCCTGTGGCTAATCATTGGACAGCATGTGCTGAGGGGCCAGTGGAGCGGGCGTGGCACGGCATGGCCGCCGTTAACGGGCGCATTTATGTCATTGGTGGAAGCAATGATGAGTGCAGATATCGGCGTGATGTCATGAAGGTACAATGTCACACGCCATCACGAGTTTTCACTGTTGCACAATGAAGGTATTGTTTACGCGGGTTTTCAGTCTTTCATACAGTTTAATATGTTGCCTGAGGCACTCCTGTTTTTTTTACCATTTTATTTTTGTATTTTGTTTATGTATTATGACATATGTCTTTTCTTTTTATGTTTTCCTTCAGTTTTTTTGTATGCAAACTACTTTTTTTTATGCCTCAAGGTGCTCTACTTCTATATCTCCCCTCACTCCTCTCTGTCTTTCTAATTTAAATCAGAAAATATGCCATAGTCGATTGAGTCCAACCTTATTTTACATTCTGATGAAGGCCTTAGTGAGTTAAAAAGCCATCAGTTTTGAATTATTGAATTAAGCACGAGCCAGAGCAGTGCCTTTGGACACAGGGTACTACTGTGAAACTATTATGAAATAGAAAGTAATTAATTTCCTGTTTTTTTTTTTTCCAGGTGGCATGCTTTGACCCTGAGGCTAACTCTTGGTGTTTATTGACCCCCCTCCCCGCTGGACATGGAGAACCCGGCGTAGCTGTGCTGGACAATCGCATCTACATCCTGGGAGGACGCTCTCATGACAAAGGCAACAGGATGAAATACGTCCACGTGTACAACACCGACACAGACGAGTGGGAGAATGAGACGGAGTTTAAGGAGCGCGTCTCTGGGCTGGCAGCCTGTGTGGCGCTCATGCCCCCTGCTGTGATCGCCAAGGCCAAGAGCTGGGAGCAGCGCACCAAGGCTTCATGGAAAGACGTGGACATGGACAACTCAGAGAACTCTAGTGAGGACTGAAGCAGCCGCACTGACTTGAATGTCTGATCACTGGAGACTGTCATGCACTTTTGTTACACAGCATGTTGAATTTTAAGTACCTTGAGGATATTTCTTTGTGGCAGTGGTTAAAGCAGCATCATGTCCTCCTTGCGCGTTGACCACTTTGAGTGCCTCTGAACCAAAGTGTCATTCAGGACGTTTGCACACTTTTTGTTACTTTTGTCAAATATCTTCTTGGATAATTGCCCTCCATCCATAAATCCCTGCCTGCTCAAATGTTACTGTTTGCTGCTGATCCCTCATTAGTTCTTTTCACTGTTCATCAGAGAGAACTGAAGTGAAGACTACTTGCTATGCAATAACATGATAATATGGAGTACTCTCAGCTTCCTGGGTTTGTTCTTTTAAGAATCGGGGACATAGGATCTTCTAACACAGGGTTTAGTAATGCCACCCCTTAGTTAGTTAGACAAAATGTTAATTTCTGAGAATTAAATATCATTGTTGACTTTGTTACAAGTTAAAATAACTTTTTAGTTCACATTTCCACCCTAGCCGCTACTTCTTATTGAGTAATCTTCAAATCCCATCTACTTAGTAATCATTAAGTTGTTTGATTTTAACATTGTGCCTTTTTGTTGTGGTTACGTCCTGAACTTGTGTTGCGAAGTGTATTTTTATGTTTGAGTGTACTCTGTGGACGGAGATGAGCCTTGCTATTGTGCCTCTGATATCACAGTTTGTTTGAAAAAACATTGTTGAACGGATTTGCGTCTGTACCTTAATGATGAGGCACTGTCCAAACCATTGTTGTCATATTTTTGTGTGTCCTTCCATCGATCTTTCATACCGTATAAGTTATCCCATGATTCAATCCAAAGATCACAATGAAGAGTAGTTTTAGAATATTTCCATCCGCTGAGTCAAGCTTTGCTAAATAGTTCTGCTTGTTGCCTCAGTCCATTGTTACACTGTTTAATATAGATGATAGCTCCTCTACTGTGTATCCTTCCCTCGTCTCTCCTTTCGTTTCTCTGTCATTGAAAAGCTCCAGAAACAAGTTTGATTTATAATGTACTTTTCTTTTCATATAATGAGAGTTATGTCTTAAGAAAAAAATGACTACTTACTACTGTACTGATATCACTGTCACACAAGATATGCAAATGAAGAATCATATTAACGAGATGAGTTTTGAAATTTAATAAATATATAGTGGTATATTGGTTATGTCATGTATGCATGTTAGTTAGGGGTCAGGGCCGTAGTTACCACAGAAGACACCAAGGTCATTTATCTGGGACTCTGGGGGTTTTAGTAACCAATGGGGAGCGTTATTGTATAATTCAAAACTGTGTATATTATTTAGGCTGATTTTAGAACTATACTTAAATTTGATTATTTTTAGTTCAGCAAAATAAGGAAAACTTCTGTATTTCTCCATCCGAATTTTATTCTAAGGCTTTTAAACACCTTTTAGGCCTCATGTTGGGAAATAAAGTGGTAATTCTTCATCTTACAGGTGTTTAATTCCCTAATGATTCCTTCAACGGTTTCCTCTAGTGATAATAACGGGAAATAGAAACAAAGTTGTTAGAGTTTAGTTTGTTGTGTTGATGAATGTCTTCCTGGTTGAACTACTGTCGGTGGTGGTTACTGCCTCGTGCCCTTTATTCCTCCCAGTCTCTTCTAGTTCCTCTCCATTTGGCCCTACACTCCATCAGCTTTATGAAGGCTGACTGCTGCTTTCCTCTCCGAGGCTGTTTCATCTACATCTGTTACCCCCCGCCAGCCCTAAGTGAGTGCCTCCCCTCCCCTTTGTTTCACACTATTGTGCCAGCCCCATCCAAGTTGTCTGGTGGGATCCGCTGACACAAGCACTGGACATCCAGGATCAACAATCTGCTGCATTTATGCGCCAGTCTTTATATTCTAAAGCTGCAGTACCATCTGGGGGATACTTAAGACGTATGTCATGCACTTAACCTCGTCAGCGGCCCTTACAGACATCTGAGTGCAGATCGATCTGGTGCTCTTTGCCGGACCATTATCAGAGCAATTAAAAGGCCCAAATTACCCATTGATGTAGAGCTATGCAGATTAAACCCAGTGGAGTTGTGGATGTGTGTGTCGGGGGGGATTTTACTAAGTGCTCACTTTCATTTTTGTTTCTCCTGCTGTGTAGGAGAGGAGGAGGTCCTCCGGCAGCGCTGTCTGACAGCAAGTCAATAGAGAACAAAGAAAGTCACCTGTGGATGGAGATCTGGACTCAAAGGGGCTCCTTTTCACTGTGTGTCCGACAATATTCCCTCCATGGAGCAGGCTGGCTGCTGCACCCGGAGACCCTGTGACAAACAGGAGCCTTGTCTCTGCATTTACAACACAGTTTAGGCATTCACTGAAGCTTCTAACCAACATGACATGTTGTGACATGTATAGTGAGTGCAACACATTTGGCAGTAGTATTTAATTACTTTATAGATCACATATTATACAGTACATAAGATTGTATTGGGATATAGATATTCAGCACAACATGATCTGGAGGTAGCATTTAACCAGACTGTCCATCGTTCCCTTCTTTCTAACCTCCGTCCAAAGCCTTTACATACTGTTATTGGTGAGCATTTTGCATCTCTTAAAATATACTGACACTCCCTTACATGGAGCTGTTGACGTTGAACACTATTTTCTATTGTGCACTGATATTTGAGTGCACAATTATGTCTTTAAATACAAATTATATGCATATGGATGTGGCAACAAACAAATATCTCCCCCCCCCATGTATTTTTATGCATGATCCCAAGTAATGTCCTGTGTCAAACTTAATGTCTAAAGCAAGTTTTATTTTCCCAGTTCTGTCCATTGAAAATTTACCTTTATTGGGCTTAATGAAAAAACTGACTTCTGGGAGATATAATCTCATAATATTTTAGAATTTGAACTTCATCACACTGACCCCAGCAGTTCACCCAGCACTGCAGATTAGAAAGAACCCTCCTTTGTTATCCTCATTAAAATGAGTAAATGAGATGTGTGCAACATACAGCTGGGGAAGTCAGAGGGTGGACATACTGGTTCAAGAAGCCTCCAAGATAATGAATTGCACTGAATAAAATCCACACCCCGCCAGAACTGTTCCTTAAGGATGATTCCCCTCCCCCTGGACTTTACAACAGTCATTAGCAGCTCATATCCACCCAGGGTGGAGGCGATGGGCCCAGCCTGTGTTTCTCAGTTGTGAAAAGGAGCCAACAGCCCCCCGTTTTCATGCCTTTTAAGGCTCATTGAGATGGAGAACAAGAGTCGTGCAATGCTTTATGATGCCGGTGGGTAAACCTCAGCAGGTGAGCCGGAGTCACAGTAATACAATGTCTTTAATGCCTGCTGGGCCTGTCGAAACTACAGAGTGGTCCTCATTAGATCAACAAAGACGAAATACAAACAAACACCACCAAAGGATGTGTTGCCTATCAGCGCTGGCAAGGTACAAAGCATGTTGATGTGTAATTGCAACGTAGACAATTTTACAAAAAACTCATGCCTTCAATAAATTTGTATGTAGAGCATGGATTGGATGAAAACCTAAATTACAGACAGGGAATTTGCAACTTTATGGCTACTACAACCCATGGAAGATACAAACTCCTGGGTAGGAATGAGAACTGTCTGGGAGACGAGTGTTACATTTTGTTTGAATGTAAGCAGGGAAGGGAAGGCTAAAGTACTGTTTACAATACATATCCATGTTTAAATGTTTTTTTAAATATTACACTGGGATAGGACTTATGGTGTATATATAAATCACATGTTTTCTTAAAGAATGTTTTACCTTTGTATTGTGAGTTATAGATTAAAATGATACATGTATTTACACAAACAAGAAATCAAACCATGTTACTTTTAGGTTTTTATTTTCAGATCACATCACAATTTGAAGACAGACATTAATTGCACACTTTTATTCTTTCCTCTTCTTTTTTATAAAAATAATATTTACACTTGGAGATGAGGTGAAATACTAAATAAATAGACAATTCATCAATAAAACAATTAATCAGCATGGAGCAGCACACTTAAGTTTCAGTCAGCATAACTGGAGTCGGAATCCTGCCAACCTGAACAGAAGACAGCGACAGGCGGCTCCTTATACTTCAGCTTTCTCTCTTGTTGTCGCAGGCCTCTGGCCCTCAGCCTTGTCTGGGCATGCATTCTCGTAGCTGTGAGCACTGGATCCCGCTGCAGCATCCATAAAGTCACTCTCTGTCAGTCAACCCTGAAGATCCCTTCACCAGCAGGAATAAGAGAACAGCGGGTACTGGCTCCACTCAGCCACGTTGCCATGGTGATAGCCGTGGTGCACAGCTTGCGCGGTGTAGTCGGCGGTCAGGTGGTGTGGAGGGGGGTACTGGGCGGCACCGGGGCCGCTCCACTGGCCCAGGGGCTGCTCGGCGCCGTACGGGCTGTAGATGTGGTGGCCGATCACCCCCGGCTTGCCGGCCTGGGACATGGTCATGTTGAGGACCCCGGTGTAGTCCTGGGGCCCAGGGAGGTGTTGGGGGCCGCAGGGGGAAGGGCCGACCTCATGCGCACGGGGCTTGGATGAGTCATGATCGGGGACGGTGGCGACGTCAGGGACTTTGGACTCGAAGCTGCTGCGTACTGATCCACTGTTGCTGCTGCCGATGCTGGACGAGGGGGAGGGAGACTTTCCGTACTCGTGGAACCTGAAGAGTGAAAGGAAGGCGGTCAGCGTTCAGTTTATCACGGCGACATTATGCTCTTATTTGTTGCGTCACTTTAGCAGTATTCACCTGTACGGCTGGTAGGAAGCTGGGGCAGGAACAAGCTGCTCCGTGTTGTACATGTCCCTGGGGTCGGCCCCAGCGGGAGAGTCGGTCCTCACACTGTGCTCCCTCTCGGCGGCCCACGGGGAGTAACGCTCCTCTTTGACAGCTTCACCCTCTTTCCTTTTGGGCAGATCTCCTTCCTCTCCGTCGTAACCCTCATAGGATGACCGGCAGAAATCTGAGAAGACGGGGATCATCAGGTCAATTTAGGAGTACAGGACAAGAAAGTAAAAACATCAGAAGGACTTAAGTCTTAAGACGGTACCTGGTGGACTGTCCTCCTCAGAGTCCCCGTTTAAAGTGTCTGACATCTTGGCTCGTTTCTCAAGGCAGGCTGGGCTCTTGTTTGTACGCCTGCAGACGAACATCAGGTTCATTAAGACAATGTAGTGCAAATGAAATCTGCAGCCGAGCCCCATTTTCCAAATCAAGTAACCAAACCAAGTACCTCTATGTAACTAGTGTGATACCCACCTTTTTTTATTGGTGCCTTCATCCCTGAAACCCTTTGCAAAAGGGTTGTGATCGATCTTCAGCTTTGTAATCTGTGGGTGGGAGAATCAAATCAGTTAAAATCCTTAAGAATGTGTGACGCCCAGCCCACAGTTTGCATTGGTTTGCAGTGATAGAAGCTGACCTTGGTGTTCTGGTAGGCTGTGACTGCTGTGAAGGAAGTCTCAGGGAAGGTGAAGGTCTGGAAAACACTCCAGCGGACACTGAACAGGTCGTCTGCCTGGACGATGTGGAAGCGCGGGTGGTACCGGTGCATGGAGTGCAAAATGATCTGCAGGAAAAGAGGGATTATTTCAGATTATTTCCTGTTTTAAGCACTTTGAGCTTCAGTGTTACCAGTTTGTCCCACAAGGACTTCAACATCCTCCCATTATCCAACACCCTTCGAAAAAGTGGTGTGGATATAATTTGGAAATACAAAATTGTTGTCAAGCACCCCATTTTGAGTGCTCCTACTTACATGGCCGTGCTGGTCGAGCGTATTGTTGGTGAGCTTGAGCTTGAGGAAGGAGACGGACTGCTTCATCCAGTGGCTCCCCGGGGCCGGGGAGTCGGGGTGGAGGTAGGTCCTGCAGGGAGGCTGGGGCTCCGCTTTTCCTGCCACCTCCCATTTCTCTTTATTCCACTGTAGGAAGGAGACAGATAATCAGTCAGTCTGTCGCCGAGAAAGGTGATTCACAGAGGGAGCATCTTCTTCCCTTCCCACGGTGTGAGAAGGGGACGAATGAGGGGAGAGTGACTGCTGACCAGTACCACCCACAGAGATAGGGGGTAGTCCAGTGGGCTCCCAGCAGGGGATAGAAAAACAGGAAGAGATAGCACCCTTTGATGTACAATGTCAGGAGAAGGGGGGGTGGGGGGTGGGATAAACAGGGGATGTCTTGTCTGGAGATACCGGTAACCACTGTGGGATATCTATGGCCAAAGCCATGGCTGTGGTAAGTCAAGGCTACTTTTCATTGATGGATATCATGATGAGAATCATACGTAAGTGAGGGAAAAAAACAACTGCTATCTTACCTTATACCTGAAGCCATCCTCAGGGACCATGTCAACCAGTAGGATGTACTTGGCACATGGGATAAGGCCGGAGAGATTCACTTTACAGTGTGGAAACATCCTCCTGGAAACCATAGAAAGAGAACACCTGAGTGTGTGCTAGAAAAACGAGCAAACGAAGCACCAGAGGATACTACTTTCTAAACATTTTGCGTTAACTGTTTGTTTTCTGTCGCCTTACCTGCCCGGTTTGGTGATGATCATCTCGGTCCCTATTCCATGGAAGGTCTTCCAGAGGTCAGGGTCCTCCAGAGTCATCCTGATGTTGCCCTGGAGATAGGCATCAGGGCCAGCAGACATTGAGGAGGGAGGAGGGCCGCTGAAGTTGGGCTTCAAGTCTAGAAGTAAATAAGATTCATCAAAGCTACGCTTCACCAAGGAAGTCGTGATCAAGACAGGTATGCTCGGGTGAAGGCCGAACGGGTTGGGAAGGCAGGGTGTAAATCCAATGAAAGTCAGTCAACACTCACCTCTGATGGACTGCATTCTTCAGGTTCAGTAGAATCACAGGAAAAGCCTGAAACGGTTCATGCACTGATGATAAGCAATCCAAGTGTCCGTGATATCAAAGTGTTTTCTTCAGCTCTGCTCTCCCCCCTTGGTCTCCTGCCTCATGTGTGAAAAAACAGCGGAAATCCAGCAGCTCAGGAAGTCAGAAGGTAAGTCAGCCTTTTTGCAGCAGATATTTCAGAGCTCTTGAGTCCTGCAGGAAGAGGTGACCATGGCTTTTAAGGGCAGCTCCGGGGTGGGTGGGGTCAAGAGAGCCATTCCCAGGCTTTGAAGTGGCACAATGATGAGTCAGTGCCCCGCTGTGATTGGAGGGTGCTGGAAATCAAAGAGACTTAACAGAGCCTTGATACCGTCCCCACAGGAAGAGGGACGGAGGAAATGCATCTTTATTAACTGCTAAGAGACTTTAAAACAAATATGGACGGACTTCCCTGCTGCAGATCGGGGCTCGCAGCGGCACCAGAATCTGTGTAAATATCATTCACACAGACATAACCACACACGAAAATGGCATTTAGTGTGTTTGTGCCATGTGGTAAAACGCCAATATAATACATTTAACACAACTGATCGAAATACAATGAAAGGTACATTTAAGTCAGATAATCCTGTGTGTTTTGTGTGCACACTGGAGGAGCGGTTATTTTCTTACAAATAACTGCATTTTCAAGCGTTTTCTCAAAGTAGAACCATCATTCTAACACTAATTATTGCATATGTCATTTACATGAATCTTTTTCTGGCATCAAATATATGATCACATTTACACTTTTCTACATCCTCTGCTTTCTCCATCAGAGAAATTACGCAGTGGGAGGGAAACTCTGTGTAAACCCATAATGGTGTAATGACAACATGCAATCTTTCTGCAGGTAAGTTTTACCTGGGGGCATCTTCTGAAGCCTGGCGGTGTGTGTGTGTGTGTATGTGTGTGTGTGGGTGGGGGGGTGGGGGGGTGTTGTGTATTGGGGTGTCTAGACAGGCCCGTTCTCTGATAGATAATCTCATTAGGCTAGTTTCCCTTGAAGGGGCTGGTTTCTGCATGTGGAGAAAGCCCTGTGTATAGGCAGGCAATTAACAGCCAGTTAGCACCACGAGCCCAAGTCAGCCTTGAATGGGGCAGGAGGGGTCTGAGAATAAAGACCTGCCACAACAACCCGGCCGTCCTCCCACCATCCGCATGCAGGCAAAGTCCGCGGGTGTCATTCATAGGCCCGCATCATGCCATGTTACCACAGGCCAAAACAAAGTGCAAAACACTGCAGGCGTTAGCATAGAGGAAGAAAAATCAATTACAGTCCCCCTCTTGTTTCCACGGGCATGAAAATTTGAATTGAAGTGACTTTCGCATCTCATTCAACCTCTTTTCTAGCATGGACACACCACTTCCACTTACATTTCTCATTGTATTCTCATGTCAGCATGCTGCATACAATGCCTTCTGTAAGCTCAGCTGTCTGACACCCATGAACAAAGGATTTATTTTTTTTTGGGGGGGGGGGGGCTTTTGGTGTAACTGTGTGGATGACAGATTAGATGCCAAAACCAGATGCGATACATGATCAAGAATTGTAAAAGCAATGCAGCAGAGGGGATGTCCCACAGTTTTGAAGGCCGCACTGCACTCTGTAGAATCAGCAGTTAAGTGCATAAAGAGATGTTCACAGCTAGAAAGTCTTCCCTGTGAAAATATTGACTAGCCTCTTTAAAGCTCCTGTGCGGGATCGATGCAGAATATAAAAAGGACAATAACATTCCGCTCGTAATGATGCACTTTAAGGGATCTCTGCACACTCATTTACTCATGTTAAATGCCCTGATGCAGGACTCTCCCGCACCTCTGTGGAGCCTGGTGGCATAACATTGGCCTTGAGGAAGTGCGATGTGTTTTTATCCTCCTTATGCCAAACCAATTGTTGTCGAGGAGTTATTACTCACAGGTTCAGTGTGGCTCTCCTCACTTGGCACTCAGCCACCTCCTCGGGGGGGGGGGGGGGGGCTGCACGGGATCCCCTTAAACTATTTCACGGGGAGGTCACGCGGCTCTCCGACTGTTTAGGAGGTACGTGCCGCGAGAAGATGAAGACATTTTGATGGTGAATTCTCTGCAGGGTCGCATCGGCTCCAGCGGCAGAGTGTGTGAGAGTCAGAGCTGAGGTGTACGTTTCAGCAGCGGCAGTGTCAATCCCATTATGCACTGGGCCCGGAGGTGACAGCTGTGACTGGTAGAGGCCTCCGTAGATGGCCTGGGGACAAACATCAGGGACGGAGAGGCATGACAGGGAGCTCTGCCTTATGTAACAGCCAGCCTGGGGGCGATTTGGACGGGATGACACATCAGGGAGGTCATCTGGAGAAGATCGATAGACACTGCTAACCCCCAAAAAAAAAAACATGGGGGATTTTGTGAAAGACCCTGAATAAACAGGAATTTATCTACTCAATAACATTTACCAACGCGGAGGGGTAAACTTCAGGGCTGATCATAGACATCTTCAGTTATTTTGAACAGTGGTTAGCTCCTGTTCAAATTGAACCCCCGTGTCTCATGCCCGATTCCACTGTGGCTTCCCTCCCTGCGTCTACTTTCCGATCACCTTTGGCAGCGATGTTCCACCTCCCAGGTGTCAGTCTTTGGCCATTTGCTTTAACTGCACAGATCCCCTTGTGCTCAACAGTTAACAGCTGCCAATATACAGCCAGGGCCCGGGGATCAGACGGCTCTCTAGCAGCCCAATAAAGAGCCCCTGGAGTGGACTGACGAGAAATCTCACACCTTTCGCTCACGTTAGCCATGCAGCATGCCCTTTTGATGCTTAATTGGCCACTTTGAGGGTTTTGTAGAGATAGCAGCCCCGTGGCTGGAAACAACATGATGTCACAGGAGTCCGAACAGTCTCACATGGCAGGAGAAATGCCTTTACCTGACCACAGGTCGATGATAATTTGGCTTTATCTGCTTTGAGATGCCGCGCTGTGTTTAGAGAGGATTCATAACGCCCGGTGTAGTTTACACCACAGCAGGGATCTTTAAAATAAAGCTCTGCATGCAAGCACATGCCGTATTTTTTTCTCAACAAGAAAACGTAGCTCATAACAGAGTCAGATTTTGTTAGGGTAAAGGCCAATTCATCAGTTTGCTTTATAGTTTGCAGATTCTTAAAAAAACAAGCATCCCCTGCATTAACTCCGGAGCGAGCGTGATCTCACATGCACCAACGAGGGGCCGGGGGAGCTCACATTTGGTCCCCCACATAAGAAAACAAACCTCAAATCTAGCTTGCCTGGCAAAGGGGGCAAATGACAACTTCACAGCACTTCATAAGAAACTCCTGGAAGTTGCTAATGAAGACTAATGACTTCCCTCGTGTCGGAGACTTCACACCAGAGTGTACAAGCCCTTTGACCACAAAGTCAATGTGGTCAGCGGGGTGGTCCAGGGAGAGCCCACAGCTCCTGGAAGCATGTGGAAGAAGATACTTATTTTGGATTTCAAAAGGATTTAAAAGCAAGATAGATTTCCCGAATGCCTTTTCTTTTCTGTTAAAGGGTTTTGTTGGGGAGTTTTTCCTGATCTATGGATAGACAGTTGTATGCTGTACAGACTGTAAAACCCTTCGAGGCAAATTTATGATATTTGAAATTGACTTGACTATCCAGCAATAAAACATTGGTCAGTTGGTAGCCCGTAAGAGTTGTTTAATCATGACTAAAGTTGTTTTTTTATGCTTTTATTAGCAGCCAATAGAAAGTCAGGATCAAACATTGCGCGTGCTACTGATGAAATTTAAATCATTTCAGTCTCATAGGTCACACACACACTCTGAAAATAAACTTGACTGTCAAGAAATTCGCTGTCACTGCAACTGCTGTGGGGCCTCGACCTGCGACTAAAATGACTGCTGTGTGTTTTAGTGAGCAAACGTCACCTTCCTCTTCTCAGAATACCTGAACGTCTCCTGACTGGAAGCACGTGGATGGCCCAGCTCGTCGACAACTCACCTCATGACAGAAATTAATAAAAAAACAAACAAAATGAATGTTAAAGCCAAACCTCAAAAGGCTGGTTTTTGCCTTGTCATTTTTAAAAACTAAATGAAGTTTATGCATCTTAACTGGATGTTTCTTATAATCTTCCGAATGTGTTAAAGTTGTCCTGGCCTGTTTATGTTGTCTGCATTGTATTTATTGTTGTAACATTTTGATGCTGCCCTCTTGGCCTGGTCTCTCTTAAAAACACTTTTACCCAAAATGAATAAAAGAAAATGAAATTAAATATATTTAAAATGCATAATATACTTTCTTGGTTCAAGAGTATTGTCACTTTTTAAGCAATAAAGCAGTGGACTGGAGGGGAAATGCTCCTGTCAGAATGTAAAAACTTGCCATTTCTTTTCTTGGTTCAAACTAAGACTAGAATGTATTAATTTGATCAAGTTGTGTGGATAAAGCACTCATTTTCCTGTTACTATTTATTTTTCAGCTTATACATTCCATCCACTTTCATAAAACATTATAGTTTATGTGTCAGAGTCCTATGAATGTTGGACTAGCAACCGGTCATATTCGCCTGACATGAATTATAGACTTTAAACCCTCATTTCAACAAGGCACCTTATGCTTTAAACATGCAACAAAGTATTACGAATACTCACAATATACGAAGACGACGCGCTATACTGTACTCAGTCAAGGAAGGAATATGTTGAGTTTTATAATAACCCATAGTTACAGCAGTCACAGGTGATGATGTTCGCGAACAACTTTACTAATTTTCTCAGAAAGCCCAGGAGGTCGGCGCTCTCTACTGAGAGTTCATACAGACTCCACAAAAGCAAAACCTCTGTCTTATCTGATGCAAAGACCCCTGTGGACAACATTTTAAGCAGATCTGGATGGTATTTTAAGTAGCACACAGAACAAATGTGTGTTTCTCAAGTTTATTTTTGGTTTGACATCTATAATGCATTCAGTCCAGACGTAGAGAACAGTTCCCCTCCAGCAGCCTGAGCCAAGGGGGGCCGGGCCGGGCCGAGCTAAAGCCTTCAGCCCGGTCACCTCTTCAGCCATGGTACATTCCCAGAAGCTCAGCAGAACAATAGAAAAAACTATCTTACACCAAAAAAATATAAACACAAACAATGAAATCAAATACAAAACTTATTTTTTTTAATCAAGGGTGTATAGTTTACAATAATTCATTTGTGTCCGTTTTAATTATTTTTAGACAGCTCTCAAGAAACACAATCAGTAAATATCTTTCTTTTTATAGAAAACAATCTGTAAAAAACATTCGGTTGTCTTCCTCTGAGTTTAGCTAAATTGTGACAAATTTACCAAAAGGGTTTCAATGGAAAGGCATCTGTATTAGAAAGCGTTCCTCAGCATGCATTTCAATTCCACTGAACTCAGGAAACATCACGTATGTTAACGGTGAGTCGTTTCCTGAGTTGTTTGAAATCAAAGTGACCCTCACCTTAATGTTTACACTCTCACACATGCACACACTTCTCCAGCTTAATACTCAACCCATTAAAGCCAAACACGTTGGAATGATACTTGGATTAAGACATGTACAAAAGCTAATTTATAATAACTGAAACCCCTTTTTCCATATCATTCCGATCAGTGCTGGTGACAGGACGTCTTCCTGGTGAGAACTGGTCCTCATAGCTACAAATGCACACCAAAGAAAATAAAAATATATAGGACAAAATATTACAAGAAATACAGTGAGTACAAAAATAGCACAAAGTTAAGTGCTAACTGAAAAACATCCCAAATGTTAAGTGTAAACATTTCCAATCTGCTACAGGTTGTGAGGCTGTGTGTGCCCTCAGCTCCACAGACGAACCTCGAATGCAGCCGATTGTCCTCATTTCACCTCTGTGTTCATTGAAATATATCATGTACCAATGCAATGTATCTTACCAAAGTAAATGATCAAAGCACAGGGCAGTAGGTAAATACTGCTGCTGCTGAGCATCAGTCCAGACTGAGGCACCTCAGATCGGTGACTTCTTCTTAGCTGCGGCTTGGAGGTACGGTTAGCACATAATGTTAAAAAAAACAAAAAAAAAACAAACAAACAAAAGATGCATAAATACGGGGCTGGTTGGCTTTAAAGGCTAAAAGTCTTTCCTGCCAGATCCAGTGTGCAGCCAGGTGCAGGAGAGCTGGATAAGCTGATGTGTGATATGCATAAATGGCACATTACAGACATGCTGTGAGACTAAAGCCATCGTCGTCTGTCATGCACACCGTCACTGCTGACGAGCAGAGAAACGCGGCGATGTGACAGGCGAGGAGAATACTGCATTTTTTTCAGTTTGGGAGAGTTTTAGTAATGCACGTGAGGGAACAGTAGCATCAACGAAGACAGCTGCAGTGACACGTACCAACCCTTTTCTTTTTTTTTAAGACAGGGGCACAGGGTTTGGCAGCGTGAGGCCATGTTACGACAGAAGGCCCGGCCTTGCTCAGTTTCAGGTGCGCACGAGGCCGTCGGAGGCTCAGATGTCCATGTAATCGTCCTCCTCCTCGTCCGACTCGCTCTCCAGAGACGACTCCTGGCTGGATGTCTCCTGCACCTCCAGCGCCGGCTGGCTCAGGGTGTCCTTTTTGACTGTGGCTGCAGACTGAGATGACAGGATGACGTTCTGTACAGAGGCAGACAGCAGGGGCCACTGTTGAGTGTTAAGACTTGACTACAGTTCAAACAGCTGCAGGTATACATGTACACTCGCACGCACACACACACTCGCAGAACCACACATTTAGAGGCAAACTGCATACCTTGAGTCTTTGTTTGGTTTCCTCTGAGATGCTGCCTTTGGGGGACAGAAGTGTGGGTGTCGGAGGGGTAACTGTGATTTCTGGCGGGAATTTGGTAACGGTGGAAGGGATGAAAAGCTTTGGCATGTTGGGTGGAACTCGGGAGCGGATTCGGTTGGGATCTGGAAGCTTTGACTGCTCGTTGCTGGCATACTGCTGCTGGTCTGAGAGAGAAGAACACAAGGACATTTCTAAATATTGGAACATCAGGCATATGAAGTCACCTAGAGTCCTGTTAGGGACAGGTTCTATTGGAATGACATTAATTCAATCCATGTGTCCTGCTGTGACCTTCTCTGTCACGCCTCTGATTCAAAGGTTCTGACCTGGACAAGGTTGTGCGGTGCTACATGTGGCAGTTTCCTCCTGGAACCAGCCTGCTGCTGACTCTTGCCCTTGGGATACAGTGGCGAGTTTCATCTGCTGACAAAGGTGCGACTCCTGCTGTCGGTACAAAAGTCCCTCTGAGGGCTCCTCCCGCTCCTCTGTGGGCAAAAACATTACAACAAAATACAAGTTAAAACTATAATATCAGCAACGGACCCCCCAAGTATTTGGTACTTTCACAATATTTTTAATCCTTTACAGAAAAAACATAATTGATGACCTAATGGGATCCCATGCCTACACAGATGATCACAGCAACTTTATCTTCTTTAGGTTTTATAGGAAATAAATTGGCAACATTGCTAGTTGAGTTCAATGTCAGTTTTTGGGTGATTAGTTATGAAAAAACACCAAGAATAGGAAGATACCTTAGCATTACCATTTCCATTGCATGAATGTACAATTTTCCATTTGATAAGTCCCCTTCATTAGACGGCTATCTGAAATGAGCACATGTCTACTAATTGCAAATTCTGCCCCTGCAGCTCAGACAGACACAAATGAAAACAAAAATGATCCAATACTCTTTCAGGCTTCTCTACTAATGTTGCCTAGGAAACCATTACATAATACACAGCGCTGCAGTGTGGCTTGATGCTAACTTGTGTGAGTGTGTGCGCATGCAAATATACAGTATGTGTACGCAAACACTTTAGCATGTATCTGCAACACCTTCAACCGTCTTCCAGCTTTAATTACTTGAGGAAATTCTAATAGATCCACACAAATAGATACTATGCAGCTACAACTGGATCTGATTCAGCGTGTATTCAGCGTCTGCAGATGAAAAATATGCTTGCCGTTTCAGTCCGATGCAGTGTGTTCTCTTTTTGATGACATAAGGCTGACAGGTTTCAGCTTGTCACACAACCTTCAATGGAGTCCAGCTCAATGTACCGCTGTGTAGATGTAATGATACGATGGTCCCGTAAGGTTTGCTGGGGCACAGCATTGTGGGTTTCCAATTAAGGAGAAAAATGAATACAGCCGTGTTGCAGAGAGCTCTGCCTGACAGCTAATTACTTAAAGGTTTGCACTCGGGGGGGATTTTTGCCCTCACAAAAATCTAAAACTAGAATTTGCTCAAAATATCACAATGGAATAAGAACCAAAAATGAGATAAGGTAATCAGACATAAGTTTCTGACCTGCGACAAACAGAAACAAATATGAACATATTGATATGAATTTGACTTCTGATGCTGTAGAATATTTGCCTTTATATGAATTAGTATGAGAGAAATTAGTCATTTAAAATGTTAAAATGACAACTCTTTAGTTATGTGTGCAGAATTATTTCTTCAATGTGTGCTATTAAGGTGCTTATAATTTTAGTAAAGCATACATCACACCACATGTGTCCAAACTGCTGGATGGGCTTTTTATTTGCATAGAAATGAAAGTCATAGATGGTTTCTGCTTGATTTAAAGTAGATTTTGAATAAATATATTCTTCTTAAAAGCAACAGCTGTGTCAAGTTTGTTACCTGCATGATATTTGCAGACATCAAAGAGGTAACATTGAGCAAAGGTTTCAAAGATTGCAGTAAACAGCTGAAATTGGGCAAAAACAGGAGAGCCATCTAGATGGGAGCCAAATGCAATGGGTCCACTTACTGAGCACTTATCTGACAGAAAGGAAATGAATGCTGCCTTAACAACAAGAGGATTATCTTCAGTGTCTCCAAATGCTGTTTACTGCCCTCTAATGGAACTACTGGCCTCATACAAAAATGATTATTAAAACATTCTAAATTATAATAAAATCCTTAGAAACTAGAAATTCAAGCACAAAAGGTTGAGTTTAGAATTTCAGGGGAATTCAGCCTGAAGATACTGGCTGTAGGAATTACATCTTTAGATATTAAACAAGAGATAAACTGCAAATTTATCCAACAGAACGTTAATTATGAGGATCAGCAATGACTATGCCAAACCCCTCCAGAAGCTCACGTAGGCAGAAAAAGAGTCACAATCTGGAGGACACTGATTTCTAAAACTCTTGTTGGGGGACTGACAAAACCCAAAAGGCAAAATATAACCAGGCCAGAGTCTGCTGTTATGTAACAGATTTCTGGAAGCCCATAGGCGCCCCCTGGTGGTCACGTGGACTAAAGCAATGTAGGATCGTCACAAACTGAACTGACAACAGCAAAAGCTTGATCTCAGCAGTAGAACTACAACAAACAAACACCAGCATTATTACCAATTTCAACAAAAACAACATTTTATCTCTAAAATCTTCCTATCATCAAAAAGCCCAATAACTTGTTAACATGTGTGTACATTACATTGTGGAAAAGACACTAAACAACCATATAGTGGTGAGAGGTGTTGAAGCGAAGGCCACTCTACCTGTGTGTGGTATGAAGGCCATGGCTGCAGCAGGGTGGCTAGCTGCTCTCCTGTGCTGGGGCTGGTCGTGGAAGCCCAAGGCTTGAGGTCTGGACAACTTGCTCAGGGGCTCGTACACCACTTTGGCTTGGCCGTCCTGGGTGGACAGCGGGTGGCAGGCGGTGTGGCTGAGCAGGACGGGTGTCGGCAGGGAGGCGGGGAAGAAGATGTCTCGGTGATCCTTGGCGTACTTGGGTGTGGTAGGGGTATCGCCTGCAGACTGCTGTAGACAGAAGAAGAGCGGTGGTCGTGAGGAGGTGCGACTGACCTTGGGCATCCATTTGCAGCGTTAACCCTCCTCTGCTCAGGTGGATTTCTGAGAAATGTACATCCTCTCCCCTGGAGACGGAATTTGTTCAGAAACTAAGTGCCAGAGGAAAAGAGTGAGCCACTCAACTATATTAGCCTTGGCTCTTTCACATAAGTAGTAATGAAATCCTTTACAGAGTTGCGACGTCGTTCCCTCAGGGGTTCAGAGGCTTGTGTGCTGGACTCTGTGTTGGGCGCTGGCGAGGAGCACAGCTGTACACCACACTACATCCCTCTGAGCCCCTTTCCTGTGTGTCCTTTTGAGGACCACTTACAAACACAAGAGCTGCACAAACAACCTGTGACAACAGCCGCACTGCTCCCACAGCCGCTGTCATGGCAACACAGAGGAGCACACTTAAAAGAAATGAATACACCTCTAGTTTTCAATTTAAAATGGATGAAAAGTTGGATGAAAACTAACCTTTATAAGCCTGTAAATCCAGCTTTTTAGTTTACGGATGAGCTGTGGCAAAATTAAGAAATCTGAAGAAATAATTAATTTCATATCCAGTAGATAGAACAGAGGAAGTGTACTGCATTAATTATGAAAGCATGTTAAAAAGTAAATATGACTTCCACAGTGAGAGTCTCTATGTCAGAGCTAAATGTGATTATTAAATGAATTAAACTTGTGTCAAGATTTGAAAAAGCCTAGAGGCAACATTCAGTACTGTCATGACAACCAGGCTTTGCCAGATACAGTACGTTAGCGCGAGACAATTTGGCAATAACAGAGCTCTCAAACCATTTTTCTCAGGCTCTCTGCTGGGAGTTGAAGTCAAATTGTGCCCTGAATCAGAGCTGTGTATGTTGAAGCTCCCTACGGGAATCACACGGCAGAGCACAGGCAAATCAAACATAGTAGCCTTCCAAAAGCTTAGACATCAACAGATCCTTCAGCTCTACACAAAGTGGCACAGCAGCTTCAAGCACGCACCATCTCCAGAGCGAGCTTTGATGATTCATATCTCATGAATTAAACATCGCCAACAAAGACACCAACAAGTCAGCTGGACCGTGTGCATTAGAAAAACACTGTACCTGAGTGAATTGCAGCACATAGCATGAGGCCAGCCTGTAGGTTCCTTCGAGTGTTTGTCTGTGTGGTAAGAGTGGGCTGCTGGCAGCCAAACTGAGGTCTCGCAATGTGAATTGAAAGATGGTTCTTTGCAATTATCGAGATTGGGCTTTAAATCAGATTAGAGCAGCTGTAGATGTCGTGTACAGGTTCGGTCATCTTTCCAACACAATTGAAAGACCGGCCAACCAACATTTTAATTAAATTGCCTGCCTAAACGGGACTCACGCTGGAGCTGCTTTGTGAAGCCAATGTCCATTTTCTTTGATGAGGTAAACCTCAACATCCAAGTCAGGTGATAAACAAGGGTAAGACTGCAGTGTTTTAATGAAGTACCTATATCTATCCGAGTAAAGGGGATAATATATCAGACATGTTATGCTTTCCCTCTGATATGGCATCAAACTGAGGGAGCAAACAATACTCAACACAGCCAATTTTTCCGGCTCAGCACTACACGGGCAGATCTCGCTCTGTACTTGTGGGGGCTTGAAGGAATGTGTGAATCTGTAAGAGGCAGGCAAGAATTTTTCATATCCTCGAGCTGAGAACTCCAAGGTGCCTACTCACATCTCCCACTACATACACATGCAAACCACGACATGATCTCGTGGCACAATAATTACACATAAACAGCAGTTAGATTAGACTGCAGAAAAGGCTAGTAGGCAGAAGCACCCAATCTTATTAACATCATGGGAAAACGAGAACACAAACCTCCACATGCAGGCAACTTCTCATAATATCTAACAGGTCAACAATCGTGCCATGTATAGCTGACAATTACAACAGCAATCATGTTTACCTGACATTCGTCAGAGGACTGGACTGTGTCTGGTTTAGACTCCACATATGAGATTTTAACTATTAGTCAGCAATTACACAACAAATGGTCATAATGCAATTCTTTCAGTACCTTGGGATTTTGTTCATTTCCACTTATTTGTAAGGGTTTTTAATTTTTAGGTGACACTGCAGAAAGTAATTGTTTCTAAATATTATTTGATTTTAAAGTAAACCATAATTGCATGAAATGTGGCTTGTAGCTCTGTAGCTCAGCAGCGCTATTATCTCCATGTCGTGTGTTTATGCATTACAATTATCCAAACAAATGCACAGATTAAACTAACAAAGACAACAAAAAGACTGATGCAGAAAATTAAATGATAGGATCAGTGAACTAGGAGAAAAAGAGATTTATTTTGCCCACAGCTTCTTCTCATGAGCCTGAGGTTCGGGGAACATCACCGTGACAACAGGATGTGGGCAGAGAGACCCTTGTTGACTGTGTGGGCAGGAGGAGGGATGTGAGGAAGGGGCAGTCACCGACACAGGATGAGGCAGAGCAACTAATGATTTGATGAGGAATATGAGTGCTGAAGACAAAGGAGTTAATTGTTGGTTTAGCACTAGTTAGACATATTTATTTCATGTATTTAGGTACTTCAATCTGTGATTGCCTTGCAAATCATATGCACACTCCCCGTGCAAATAAACAACAAGCACACCAATGCTCTGCTGAAACTGATGACAAGTTTGGCAACTACTGTGTGAGGTTTAGGGGACAACAGGGAGCGTTCACACCACGCTTTGGGCTATATTTAGTACTGGAGGCTGGAGCAGGGAATTACCAAGTTATCAGTTTAGCACATCTTACTACAGATGCTACATGTTACCTCCTCACACAAAACGCAACAACAAAACATCCATCCTTAAATTTGCTATTATGAACTAAAAAGGAGACAAGTAAAATCAGCTTTTAACCTACTTGGATTGACAGTGATTGACAGTGTACAGCATCAGGACAACTCAAGTAGATCATTTTAGCTCGACTAGTAAAGCATAAGTTTGCCATGCTGGAAACCAGCCTTTAATTAATCATGAGTATGTCAGTTCAGTGCTGTAATGGTTGCAGCTCATCAGAAATTACCGCTTGGTTAAACTTTTACCTGCTGCAATCAAAAACACTATGTTGTTATGATAATTTGTGGATATTTTCTTTTGCCATTAAAACAGTGTTCCCGAAATAATGCTGATGTTGAGGGTTGCTTGGAGTGAAACCTTAAATCATCAAAGCATGAGGGAAAAAAATGAGGGACAGAAAGAATGTACAATTAGCTTTCTGTATAAATGTAAACTACAGTATGAGCTACGACGCAGAGGGGAGAGAAATTGTTGAGGTAGCAGAAAGATGGCAGATGAGCATGCTGAGTTAAAGTGTTTTACCTGTCTTTGGGCAGAAGTGGCCAACTGTATCTGGCAGAACTTCACAGCTTGGTCCAGAGCTACATCCTCATCAACCTGAGACAAGAAAACAAGCACAACAAGGGCATTAGGGCAGAGCAACATATTTTTTTACACACTCATGGTTGTATTCCAGTGTCAAATATTTTCGCACATCTCTTTCTATCCGATGAAACGTCCTGATGCAACACTGGAGCAGTGAGTGTACTACTGCAAATCCATCATGCATTTCCGAGGTGACCCGTCCCGTGTACATACTGCGCTAATTACTCACTATGTCTCCACACTAATGCCAACCCAACATTAAATTCTTCTGATACTGTATCAGAGCCAGCAGGATTTCTTCTGAGCTTCTGCCTCTGATTATAGCACCAGTAAAGAAAGTCTCACATTAAGGCCCAGTACAGCGAGTGGATGTGTGGGAGTTGGCAAGCTCAGCTACTGCCCGACGTCGTACACTTAGCGGTAATCTTGTTCATGCAGCTGTTATGTTCCCTCCAGCAGCCTGTTGTTTGCAGCGGTTCAGGGACGCCCAAAGGGAGGGATTTTTACAGCAGCCTCATTGTACTTTTCAAATGATGCCAATTGTTAAATGGACTGAGTCTAGCTTCAGTGCATCACAGAGGACAGCCCTCTGCTTTCAATTCACGTCTGGCACACTGCAAACCTTCCTTGTCAAACCACAGTTGCCAGTGATGACTTATCAATATCACATAATGATCATTATTAGAATGAGGCAACTCACAAGACGTCTCTATCGAGGCAAAAAAAACAGACATTCACTTATTGTGACAGAACAAGCGATTCATCAGCTCTTTGAAATTTACCACCTTAAGAGTGAGCTGAAAGAAAGAAAAATATCTGACTGAAACATGCAGAAGTAATAACAAAACATAAACAAGAAGGAAAAAGATGCAAGATACAGACCTAGTCTGTAACTACATGCAGCTCTGCAATGCAGCAGACCATAAAACCACAAAGCATCTGCAGTTTGTGCAAGTAGGTGCACAATCAGAAGATGCTTCTGGAAAATGTCCAGGTAATTAATTGTAGAAGTCATTTGGTGACAGGAAACATGTTGTGGCTGGTTCTGGCTACGCTCTCGTATGGGTGTGTCTAAGAAAATATTCTCGTTGTTGCTGCTTAAAGAGCACAGGAAATAATCTTAGCTGCAACCCAAGCACCTAAAAAACAAACAAAAGCAGCTGAAGTTGGCCCATCTCTTCTGATTTCTTCTGTCTCCTCTTCAGCTGTCCCTTGCCTACTGCCCTCCCACTCCAGCTACAGCTCTCTTGCATTATACAGCCAATGACACGGCAACTTCTGTAGGGCCAGAATTGATCTTCAGCTCAATATGGCTGTAAAAGCTGATGTGGGCTGTTCTGCAACTACATCATCAATGTCATAGAAAGCACTGAAGCTGGACTAACTTCAAATAACTGAGGAACACTCTCTAGAGAGGTACAAAGAAACATCTCGCTTCTCTGACATTTCCTGTGCAGGAAAAGGTTAACATAAGTATTTATAAATTGCACATAATAAGCATATGTATACAGATAACCATATGTCTTTTCTTGCATGAACTAAAATAAAATACTTATATTACTATATATTTTAACAATGCAAATTAATTAATATATGATATGAATCAATTTTACAAGTTTAAGATTTAAAAAAAATCCACAATGGCAGTTCCACAGCATCTCCCCACCTGCTTGTGACATCATGTAAGAAAAAAAAACAAATCCCAAATCACCTTAAAAATACCCAGTAGGGCTACTTTTAGAGTCAACAACCTGTTTCAGGAGTAACAGCAGAGAGACCAAAGTCACAAAGGTTAAATTTGGGTTACTGATGAGAGAAATAGCACAACCGCACTGTCTGAAAACTGAAAGAGGGAAAGTCCCTATTGTACAGTGGGTGTTGTGTTACTAATTCAGTTAGAAGAGGGGTTTCCCAATGTATTTTCAGAGGGCTCATATCAAGCATCCATGACTTTGCAATATAACACAAAAACTACAGGAGGCACATACTCACAACAATAATGTTATCTGTGTGTGCACAGCAGAGGTTATCTGTTATCTTGAAGAGGTTTACCTGTTTTATGAGCATATAAGTCTCTGACATGATCTTCTCAATGCGTCCAAGGTCGTAGGTCATGACTTTTTGGCCTTGCTGCCATACCCTGTAGGCATCAAGCAGTAAAGTTTTTCCGGACTCCACATCCTCAAGAAGCTTCCTTTTCCTGTTTGGCCTTCGTAGTGACCCCTGATCAGTCCCACTGGCTGCCACTGTGACCTTGGGTGCTGAGGCTTGGAGCTGCTGTTGCCTGGAACTGATACTTAGCTCCTCTAGAGACAGCTCTGGTGTCCGGCTGCTGTCAGTCACTTTCTGCTGGGGCTCCACGGCAGTCAGGGAGGTCTCAGCCTCCGTTTGGTTGCCCTGAGAATCTGGGATAGCAGAGGGCCTCCTCCAGTTGCCAGTTGCCATGTCCAGCTCCATTGGTTCCTCTGGCCCTGCTCTGTGTCCCTCAGTCCCAGCAGTGTCCACCTTCCCAGGGTAGCTGTCCTGAACCTTGCTCCCTTTATCTACGGATGGCGGTGGTGGGGTGAGTTGTGCCTGGGAGGCTTCCCTGGGCCCTGTATCAGCGACACAGGCTCCCTCTGTGAGCCCAGGCTTCTTAGGCAGTGCATGTTTGCTGTCCTCTGAACTGGGCCTGTTGGATGCGTCCGTTGTGGTCATCTCCCCCATGGAGGGTGCAGGCGCTTTGTGAAGCTGCTCAGACACCTGAAAAAGAACAGAACCTGTCAAAACATGAAGTGTGTGCAGGCCAGACATCTAAAACACTGAGCGGCTCTCAGCTCTTAATGTGTGTGTAGTGATTTGTGCTTCCTTACCCCTGTGAGACTGTTCAGATTGTCCTCCAGGACTTTTACAGTTAGGAAAAATGCTCTCTTGGCCAAAACCTGGCGATCAACATCCCGTAAATACTTCCTTCATGGAAGAGAAAGAAGCAAGAGTAGATGTGTCATGGAACAAATACATAATACATAACAGAAACAGCAGTATCATACGAAGTTGGTCCTTACTTTCCCTGGTCAGGGGTTCTCTGCAGCATGAAAGAGACTTTCAGCAGAGTATCGTGATCCTTAAGCTGAGACAGCACCTCCAGCAAGAGGACAATGGATCGGTTCATATGAGATGCAAAACTTCCTGGGCGATCAATCTCATCTACTGGAATACGCCAGATGCCCTGGAGGAGGCGAGGATCAAAGGAAGAAGCAGAATCTGGAGTTAAGTTTGAATGCTGTACAAACAATAAACTAAAATAATATGTTTTCAACAAACTGCTAGTGGAACGTGGCACAGACAGTTGTTGCTGTGACCTTATTTTAGCAAGAACTTGATTTTAAAACATGGTTCGAGGCCAGATGGTGTCTAGGAGGAGTTCCCTACATGTAACTGGTTTCACATTTGACTACACAACAAGCCAACACGCTAATTTGCAAAATTCTAAAAGTTTGTTTTTATGACTGCTGTTACTCACTAAGTTTTCAAAGGCACATGGAAACAATTAAGGTGCAACATGGAAAAACTGAAAAGAATGAAAGTAGAGGAGAAAGCAATAGGAGTTAATGGCAGTTAAAAACATGGCATTCAAAAAAGAAAGTCCTAATGAGGGGATGGAAAGGCTGCAGGAGAGATCTTGCAGACTGGCTGGCCATGTAGGAGGTGGGGAGGGAGGGTTGTGGGGCTTTCACTCTGGGCAGACATGATAGGCAGCCTCATTAGTGCACAGCTCTGTCCAAGCAATGCAACAGACCAGCAGACTGGCTGCCAACAAACACAGTCCTCCTTTGCAAAAAGCGTGATGAGGTGTTTTTTGATGGACGAGTCCACCTTTTCGGTGAGCACATGTCCTCTCAGCAGGTGAGGCGAGGCGAGGTTCTGCACTCTGAAGCTACTGATGCGAGTACAGATGGTGGCCTAGGCGGTGTATACTCATGAAGCACATGGCACAGAGTACAGCTTCTGGCCTCAGAAAATGTGTGCGAGACAAAACAAAGATGACCATATCAGGATGGAACAAAACAACGGAGATGGCTTTATTGGCTGCTGAAGGCACCGGGGAGCGTGGTGCTCCTCCTCACAGACAGCTCCAGATTGTCAGATGACATTTTCAAAGCAACTGGAGGGTTACAAAGCAAGAGAAAGAGAGGCAAAATAAGCCTATGACAAGAATTTGCCTTCCTGGGGACGGACTTGAAGCCTGCTCACTGAAAAAGTGTAAAATCTCCCCATCTAAAATGTAATATATAAACTCATCCCAGGAAACCCATGAGCCTTCCCTTGAAAAATCCTAAATCATGGACGCAATTTTCATTTTTAGTTAATGGAGGTTACTAAGGTTTTGTTTATAGACATCTGTTAACATTAATTAAAGAATAATTCATTTCTGCTCGGACTGTTCATTAATTATTTAAATTATGTTACAGGATCCAGTCAACAGAATAACTCAGAAGAACAAACCTATGGCCCCGATGCCTGTGTGAAAATGACAAGATTTATTGTTATATGATGCAATCAGGCAGGGCTTGGTAAGGTTTTAACCTCTCAATGCACAGATTACCAAAAGCCTCCAACAGAAGCGGGAAAGTATGATGAGGGGGTGGGCTCCGCTCACTTAGAAAAACATCTCTAATGGAGGAGAGTTGTTCTTCATCAGAGATCCATCCAAACACAGCAAATCTGTTTAGGAAAGCAGAGCCATGGCTTTACACAGATTATTCTGTAGCACAACAGCTAAAGCAGATTTGTAAGACTTTAACTGCAATGATTTTAAGCATCTTTTTTCCCCTTTTTTTAGTGAGGGAAAATATGACCACTGTTTGATATCTAGAGCGACAGCTTTGGCACAGATGTGGCCAATACATCACGCAAAAATCAGTCAGAGATTAAGATGCATAGCAAACCAGGGCTGAACAAGGGATAAATATATGATTAAAGAGAATCCTTTGGTACAAATGGAATATGTTCTTTCTTTAGACTGTTTTCAGGTTTAAAAGAGTTCATTCATTCATGTATTTGAAACAGCAACATAAAGGAGTACTGTTGCAGCATGACAAAAAAAGGACAAAAAAAGAGGATAGAGAGCAGGGACTGATAGTCCCCCTACTTCCTTGTGTGAAAACCTGAGCCAACACAAAATGCTGTCTGTCTGCTGAACAACATTTGGAGGAGAACCCTCAACCTGTTGTCTTATTTACTTCATTTTCTCATACCTTAACATGCCACCAATGACAGAAAAGGCACAAAGGCACAAAATATGACCCATGGTAAAACTTAAAAACTGCAGGAAAGTTGCACAAACAGTGAGTGTCAAAACAAAGAGTGTCTTGTTGCAACCATCAGTCACAAGTGCATCTTACTGGTAACAACAATTTCACAATTTTACCAGCCAACTACAACTTTAGATTGTAAGATTTTATTTTTTAATCCAAGAAGGCTGGGTACCTGCAAAAGCTACCAGCACTCGTTACTCATTCTTCTTTACATTGGTGTATCTGACATGCAGAAATAAGAACTAAAACCCTGAGGAGGAGTACTTAAAAGACATTTTCTTTTGCAGTTCTGTACCATTCTAAAAGAGTACCACTGATTTACAAACACCACAGTAAAACAAACTCTCACAAAATGACACAGGAACTCTGGTCGCACAAAAATAAACACAAACCTGTGTTTGATTTTGTAAGTCAGAGAGAAAGCGACTCACCATCACCAAAGAAAGCTACTCCACGATGCCTGTGTTAGTATTCTTTTGGACAGTTTCCTGCTGGCGGTAGAAGCACCAGCAGCCCTGGCAGCGCCTCCACCCTGAAAGAGGCTCACGCTCAGAGAGCAAGGGGTGGGCTGCATTTGGGTGCTAGGGCAGCGAGAGCTGCAGGAGAGGAGAAGAGGGAAGCACAGCTGCACACGGCAGAACAGAAACAGTAGAGAAGGAGAATGGCAGCTACCCTGGCATGAGGAGAAACAGCGCTGGAGTCAGGGCCTATAAGCTCAGTATGCCACTGACAGACAAGCTGACTCGTTCCTCTCTTGCATCCAAACCCTGCCATCTCAAAACAAAAACACCCACGCACTCTATCTCCGCTCTCCCCTGACCCCAGCCTGCTGGAGTTCTTTCCCCCCTCCTCCCTTCCTTTCTCTCGCACTATACACAGCTCACAGCCAATCCTCGTAGGGCTTTGCCAGCCAATTGGAGGCAAGCACAGAAACTCCCGCCCATTAGTGCACACCCACACAATACACACACAAACAGAGGAGTGAGAGAGAGAGTAATGAGGAAACCGAGAGAGTGCAACAGAGAGAGGAGATGAGTAGAGCGAATAAGAGTCAGGGGGAGGGGTAGAGCGTGATCACCCTGAAGACGGAGCAACAGGAAAAGAACAAGAGAACATAAACTGGCTGAAAAATTAACTTGGTGCTACCACATCAATGTAGTAGGAAGCATGAAGAGGATGGCACACCAATAGTGAAAAATAACTAAAAAAAACCTGAGTGGAAAAAGGACAGGTTTGTATAAGAAAAGCCCCCATTAGCCACAGAAACCACAGGCTGAAGAACAGTGCTGCTTGAACAGATAAGACTGTATTGCCTGCACACACAGTATTTCCTCAGTATACTGACAACAGCCCTCACCTTCTTCCATTCCTCTCTTTCAACCCTGGTCGTGTATCTCCAGCTGGCCACCATAAACACACTAAAGCAAACACTCCTTGTTTTTCCTGCTTCCTGTTGTTTGAGTGAGGGGAAAAAAAAAAAACTGCTGAAAAGTGTCAAGCTCAAGAGAAGACAGAGCACAAAAAGGCAATGGAAAACACACTGGCAGCCAGACTTAACCCTCCAACATGCAAATCAAAATATCAACTTCTACAAAATGTATTCACTGGGCCAATACTCCTCCCCTTAAAAAAAAAAAAAAAAAAACCCAACACGATTCTCCTGAGTGGAGCTCCACCTACAGCACATTGCACAGCTGAACATACAACTGTTTGAGTCATACTTCAATTTGAGACAAGCAATGCAAGTGAAACTGCTCCCCTGAAGAGTATCCTAACCTAACATAACAAGACACTGAGGCCTACCTATAAGCAAACTCACATTCGAGCAGTCAAATCAAACGTGAATGCTTTTTCTGAAAAGACAGTATCGGTTCAAAACATGTTCCCTGAAAAGTTACAAAACCAAAACAGATTTGCGTATTTCTGAAATGTAGCAACAGGGACATTCATTTTTTCTGGAGCTTCGTAGACAGTGAACATGTGAGTGGGTGGAAGAATATGTAAGCAAGAGTATGTGCGTGTGGTGTGTCGGGTTGGGGGTGGGGTTAGGGAGCGACATCGTGCCGGAGTGAACACACAGGGACTCCTCACGATCACACAACAGTAGTCCTGAGCAGCCAGAGGGCCTGGCATTACGGCAGCACTATAACCAATATCATTAGATTTAGCCTTCATATTCTGTTACAAGGGCTATTGTATTACATTATTCCATTATAATAATTTTCCCACAATGATGGCATTATTACAACATAAGGTGATTTTGCAATTTGAGATAGTTTGCAAGGTCTATGTTGCATCATAATATCTGTATAACTTAAGAAGAGACACCCCAAAATTGCCAAGTAATTCCTCAAAAAGGTGATTTATTTACAGCATTGTAAAGAGTTTTATTATTTATTACTTCATTATTGGTTTAAAAGTGAGCCTGCCCTCCTAGAAAGCACTCATGCTGACAACCACGGCAATAAATTATGCAACACATGCTCATCTGGATCATTTCTAAACAGCAGTATATAGGTTACTTTATGCAGGCCCCAGTTAATGTAACCCAGCCAAAGCAAGACAGAAAAGTAGGGCATCATGACCTACATTAGGGAACTCTGTATTCACCAACAGACTCATTGAGGTGCGTAATCAGCTGAGAGTCAAGTCTCCTTGACATCAAGGTGCCACGCGTCGTACCATATGTTTGACGCGATCAACTGTCAATTTGTGGCTCTTGTGCTGGTCATTCGGTCACTGAAGACTCGAACACATACAATACATTTATCAAACAGTAACACGGAGCGATTAGTCAGGCTGGCATGAAGGGTTCTGCTTCAAAATCCACTTTTACCTGGGAAAAACTGTATGTTGAACTATGTCTTTCTTTCCATCCAAGTTTGAAAAATGGAAAGCTCTTATTTGCTGTTGATCTCATGAAGCTGACAAAATGAAGGGGGAAAATACAAGCTATTTGAAGTGTTTCGGCAACTTTTTTGTTAATGTACAAACTGTTCAGAACTTAGACTCAATGAAAATGGGCATGTTTGATTCATATTTAGAAAGGTTTACATTGTCCTATAGCAAAGAGAGGGGGCTTCGCTTGAAGGGAACAGTAAAGCTCCAACAGTTGGTATGCCAGAGTGACAGGTTTGCCTCCAGAAGGGGCTCTGTGAGAACCCAGTGGGAGCCAGAGCGTTGCAGAGCTCTCCTCCAGCTCAAACCGGGCTCACATCGCTTCTACAGTCTGTTACCAGAAGCCTTCTGGAGTCAGAATTTGACTCTACAGCCTACACAATCAACTATGTCCAAAATAATGTGCACTGCCAAAATATGCCCTGACAATTGACTGACATGAGGTGCTGACATGATTCGACATTCTGCTTGTATTATCTGCTCTGTAACAAAAGTGAGTGCATTTAGGCTTTGACAACTCACACAAGGAAGAAATCAAAAAGTAAGCCAATTTTTGCACACATTAAAAAGACTAATATTTGCTTCAAGTGAAAAGAGGTATATAAACTGACATGCAGAGCAGATGACAGATTCAGACAGTAATCTCCTCCACTGGAACCCAACAGAGGTCTTGTAATTCTGAGAGGCAGATAATTCAACAATCTCCCACTGTGTGATTCCATTTATAGCAGCGCTTGTATCTAGAGATCCATATTTAGGGCTTTTTTTTCTGCATACAATTGAATTATGTGAATAACATGTGGGAAAAGGGTAAACCTAACTGTAGTGCGCCAATCATTCACTCACAGCAAACAGCTCGTTAGTCACAAACGTGAGGACACACTTCAGTACTTCAGAGGTTCTTCCTCTGGGAGTCTCTATTAGCTGTTACTGTACAGTTATGTATTATGATAAATCTAAACTTTAGAGTAAGAGGACGACACACACATATGTATTTTATAGTCAGGCACATTAGAGCCAAAGGTGATATAAAAATTACTGGACTAATAAGAGAATGACTTCAGTGTCAACACATCCTTCACGATATTCATTTAGGCATGTCTGAATTTTCACCAAGCCAATTCTTTTATGCAATACTGGCTTTAAATCACTTTGAGAAACATCAACAGCTTTGTCACAAGTCAGTCAAGTCAAATGTTTTCTGTTATTTAATGCCTTATGTAAAAAATGTTAATGAGATTTCATCAATTTTTGGTGTTACGATAATGGAATGCCAATAAATCCAAAGATGACAGGTGTCTCCACAGTGTATTAATCAATAAGTGGCCACATACTGACACGGAGAGTAGGAAAGAAAACATGCAGGCATGATGAACTCTGACTTACATTGAACAGGTTTGTCTTGTTTCTTTCACAGAAAAGTCCTTGTGCTGGCATGTGCTTCAGCTGTTGCCATGGGACACTGCTTCCTAGCAACACATCTCGGGCCCACTGTAGGTTCTGTGGCGGGAAATAAATAAATAAATGGAAAAAAAAAACCCCCATACATGCATATGTACACTTTTATATATACACACACAACACAACAGAAATCCTAATGAGAAAACCAAGGGGATACCCCAGCTTTATCAGAATAGATTGACAGATGTGATAAACACACAGACGTATCTTAGCATGCAATATTTAATATGTGCAAAAAAAGAAAAAAAAGGAGAGAAATCTGATTATTTGCAATCAGGAAAATGCAGACATCTTTTCACAGCGTGATGACTCACAAATCAGTGTCTACAACAGTGCCCTGTTTGAAAAGATAGCAAGCTAATGCCACTTCATGTTATCTTTCACAAACCCAGTAGCCTATAGTGTGAAATTACAGACTCCCTGTCCTTCCATCTTTGGAGTAAAGATAAAGCTCCCCAGTCAGTGTGAGTGGAGCAGTTTTCATCAAAACAAAAGGGGCGCAGAGGCTTTTAACATTGGCTGTGTCAGGTTGTGAGGGCAGCTAAGCAACCTGTGTCAACAGTATCACATCAACTGACTGTGTCTTTAAGTCACTGACAGGGTGCATTTTCTTTCATCCAGGTTGTTTATAACTCCACAGGAGACAAAAATTAGGGAGACCTTACCACCTTGGTAAGCCTCAATCAAACGTTATTCTACATTTAATTGAGCCTCAAAAGAAAATTATCTTTATTGAACTTATTCATTTTAGTGACTGTTTGTAAAAAAAATAGGAAGGTGTAGCAAATTAGGAAGAGTATTGTTGGGAGTCATAAAAACCATGATGCTGCACACAGTTCTCAAAGGTCAAATAAGCATTTTACAAAACATAAAAGGGCTAAGACTTTTCCATGCCCGATTCACCCTTACTAAGTAGGGACAAAGGCTGTATTAAAAAGGTTCGACAAACGGAGTGCTAACAGAAGGATGCCACCACAGTGAAGCAACCTCCCTGTGCCAAACTGGCTGAGAGAGCACTGCGCTCCCACCCACGCACACCTCTGCCCACAGAGCCTTATAGCCAACACAGGCTGTTTCAGCAACTCGTGTATCACTGCTGAGCTCACAGACACACAAGAAAGTCTGAGAAAAAAAAAAGAGAAATAGCCATCGCAGCTCTGATATAATGGTCACTGAAATAAATCAACGCAAAACGTTCATGTGACTTTTGAGGAAATTGTAGGAATTCTTAGAAAGCCCTATTTTCAGTCAATTCCACCATTAATGACAGGGGAGACTGATTATTGGTGTCAGGCTTAGGTTTAGTGGATGACTTCGCCTTGAAATGCCATGAGAACTGACTAGTGCCAGTGCCCTCAATTAACAGGGGCGGACTGACCTGATGGGTCTTGCTGTTGGTGTAGAAGAAAGCCAGGCGGTAGAGACTCTTGTAGTGCTGAGGGAAGCGGCCGAGGCAGAGGAAGAGAGCACGGACGCACATTTCCACCAGCATTCGTCTCTGGTCGCCACGTTCTGTAGGCAGGGCCTTTGGCACCTCGATCACCTCGGCGGGGGGCTCTGGCTTCCGCTTTCCGTCACTGACTGGGGTTTGAGGAGCAGCCTGTTGAAAGGGGGCTTGCTTTGGAGGTGTGGCTGGGACGGGCAGAGGATGAGGACAAGGGTCCGCAGAGACCTTGGGGACTGAAGCTTCAGGAAGTGTCACCACTATAGCTTCTACTACTTCCTGGATAACTTTTTCTTCCGTCTGGATGCCGGAATGTTCTCCATGTGATGCTAAAGAAATTTAAAAAATTAAATCAAAGACTTCAGTCTTAAATGCAGAGTTTTGCGTGTAAAAGCAGTTTTTATGATTGCTTAATGTGGAGAATGTAAACAAGAGACCACGTTTGACTATAGGTTTTTGTGGCCGAGACAGGCCGAGAGTACCTGTGTCCTCTGATGCGGAATGCCCGTCCTTCACAGGGGTTGTGCTTTCTGATGACGATGAACTGGCTTTCCCAGAAGCTGGTTTGTGGCTGCTGTCTTGTGAGCTGGCCGGATCTGTGAAGGCATCCTGGGTGGAGTTGGAGTCAGAGAGCATCACCACTTCACTGTCCTGACTGCGCTCTGCCAAAACAAAAAAACATCATGGGTCATGCTGCCAGTTGCATGGACCCAGATCAAGAAAAACTGCCTTCACGCTTTGGGGATATCATGGATAAATATACATATAAATATGTTTTTCTGTGGGGTTAATGTACTTTTATCAATGTAATTTCAGGTGGGACAATCTGTCATTGCTCAATAAATTGAGAGTACTGTATTGTATGAATGTCAACCAATTATCCAAAGTGTGTAATTGCATACTTTAACAGCATGCTGTGTAGGCCTTTTTCAAGCTGTTGGTTGGTGACATTGTTTTTAAATGCCAAACATTCCCACAATTATGAAACAAAAATGGGTCATGAGCCACAAATCCTTATTAGTGCATCCCTAATGACACATTGTTATAAAGGCGAAATGGTTTGTTTTTGTAAGTGGTCCAAAACCAAAATGCCAGCATTCCTCTTAATTGCCATGTTGTGCAGCCTCAGCAAAAAAAAAAAAAAGTCCTTGGCAGGGAACTGTAAATAAACAGAATCAGAAAGGCAATAAGCTTTTGCTTTTTCAGTTAACATTGCACACAAGGGACTTTTCAAAAGATTCACAGACATTAGTTAACAGCAAAGTTACTATGGTACTGTAAGATCATGTAAACTGACAACTGTGTTCAATGCTCCTATAAGAATCCACTTCATTTTGGATTTAAAACATAGCCTCTTATAGAGTTTGGTGGGTTTGAAGAGCAGTACCATTCAGGGAAGCCAGCCACATTGAAGACCTGGGCAGGCAGTAATCATGGTCAAACTCTGGTGAGGCTGTTGAAGATATGGGGAGCTGGTTTTAAAATATAATCAAGAAAAGCTGTATCTCTGAATTTATATTAAAGAAAATCAGCAGTTTTCCCAAAAAAAAAAAAAAAAAATCATTTACCTTTCTTGACAACTGAGCACAGATTTAATGCCATTCCCCTTGACAATGTAGAACCTGATTCAGACAAAAACATCTATGAGACCACAGAAAATGTGCAGTGCAAGTGTTTTGATATCATTCTGGTGGACTTAAATTTCAGAAAAATCAATATTTCTCTCCTAAACTTAATTAAAAAAAAAAAAAGGCCTGTGATATGATCAATGGATAAAACCTACAGCTCTCTTAGAATACTTTTAAGTTTTAAAAGATGAACAGGACCATAAAAGGAGCATTCTCCCAGATAATGATTTGATAAAGGCATGTCTGAATCAGGCCCTACAGTCTTGTCACCTTGATTTGCTTTAAGCAGGACTCAAGCCAGACACCTACAAGCAAACACGTGCATGGTGTGGTATTTTCTGACTTCAGTCAGAGAGTTGTGTGCCATTAAAAAGGTTTGCCATATTCTTCTTGACTTGGCATTTTCATACAAATTGGCAATAATTGGAAATGATATCCAATTAGTAGAAAATAGCAAACACATTATTCACGGACGACTTTGAAATATCTCCAGGGAGTTTGACTTTCCGTCAAATTAATCCCACACCAAACTCAAATAAAATGTGACCACGATACACCAGACAATTTAGTGAATTGTGATAAAGGACTGACTTTGTCCAGTCGTGAAGACATTCACCCAATTAGAACTACATGCATATAAATGGCAAAGCAGGTGGTAAAAGCAAGCAGGCAAAGAGGTAGCAGGCAGGTAGGTAGGTAGGAAGGAATCTGGAAAGGGTGACAAAACTGGCAACATGGGCAATATGGCTGCGCTATTTACACATACAGGCTAAACATGACACATGGGTGATCAGACATCACTCTTTTTGTCACATTGAAAGAATGGCCAGGACTGTTTTGCAGCATTTTGGCTTCGCTTTCACAATACCCTGCAAACAGTTACAACTAATGAAAAGGTTGACTCCTATTCCTCAAATTGAAATCCAGCCTGCTTTAACTCTGCCATATACTCAATATGTAAATCTGTGGCTGTTTTCTGTTATTTCTGACATCTCAGTGACACAATAAAATACGTCGTCAGAGAAGTGTCTCTGATATTCGCACAAAGACAGTTATAATTGCAACGCTGCAAGTAAAACAGCTAACATAATAGATGGTTAATGCACATGAATCAAAAACACACAGGTAGATGTACATTACTGAAAGCAATAACGTTCATCTAACACGCAACTATCAGGTCTGTTTTTTATAAAAACACAAATGTTCTATTTTCATGTTCAGCTTCATGTGGGTTTTATGACAATGAACACCACCATGTAAAGTACCCCAACTGTTGACTAATACTGAAACTAGTATTCTTAACTATAATAAAATTCCCAAATTGTTTAGATTTGCTACTTTCAGACAAACCTAATAGGATTTCTTCAGTCTATGATTGATACCAAACAGGTAAATATGGAATTTGGGAAGACTACCATCCACTACTTTTGACAAGGAACTTTAAAATCTTAACGTGTCATCCAGTTGGATGAATTTGAACTTGTAATTTTTAACCTTTTGTCTCTGATTGTTTCCAATGCTGTTGTTTGTTGATTGTATATTATATGTGCTTGTCGTGTGTTTTATCTCTGTTATAATTTCTCCTGCTGTACTCAGGGGTCTCTTGCAAAGGAAATCTTACTCTCAATAAATTATCTGGTTAAGTAAAAGGTTAAAAATGATAAGGACGGTGCTTGCTGATACATATGTAACCAGTGTAATCAATGGTTATTATTGGCAAAGCACTCTGGATTAGCACCTGGGATCTCTGACAATGCAAACCATAATGTTTACCAACTGCGCTAAACATACAGTGAAGCAACAATCAGGATCATAGAGAATGTCCATTTGACGGCAGCTGATGGCGGCAAAAAAACAAAAACAAGCTGCAATATTGCACAATGTCTCCATGATGTTATAAGCTTAAGGAAATTATAACAAAGCAACCATTGTAAAATATTTAGAGAGGCAAGGAGATTGGTAAGGAAAGAAAATAAGACCAGCAATAAAGCAGCGACTAGAAATGGATGTTATTTCAGCACGCACACACGCACGCACACACACACACACACACACACACACACACGCCTTAATGCGCTCTGCAAATCTCAATCTTCAAATCTATTTGTTTCAACACTGTAACTTTGTCAGGCATAGCAAATTAGTCAAATAATCAGTAGCCATATTGCCCATTTCACCACATCCCAATCACCCAGTGCATGGGGATCATTGTAACTGAAACCAAAGCCATAAAGCATGGTGATTAGCAACCCGAGCACTCCCCAGTGGGCTTCCTGTCCCAGTGCAGAAAGGGCAAAGAGCCCAACCCCAGAGACAGTGTCTAGGACTGGGACTGTACCATCAGCCTGCTGCTCCTCATGCCGCTGCTGCTGCCACTGCTGCCGTCGGAGTGTTTTGCGTTTGGCGTAATCGTGGTCAAACGGCGTGGCCACATAAGGAGGGGATGTCAGACCTGGGGTGGCAGCTGATGGAAGGGAGGGGCTATGGGCGTTCCCTATGCAAACTGATGAGCAATTAAAGTCTTCATCCGTCATGGAGGGGGGTTTCTCCCTGCAATGGTCAAGAACAAAGAGAATGAGAATGAATGTTCAGCTCTCATATGAAATGTTTTTCATAATTCCTGCTGGGTTATATTTCTGTCGCTTACTTTTCATGGGACCTAGGCATGCTCGGCATACTCTTCTCTTCCCCCCTAGCAAATGGCCCGGTAGCGGCCTCAACCAGCAAATTGAACAAGATCTCGTGTTCCAGATCAGGCTCATTAGCCTCTAGGAGTTTTAGGATGGTGGCACTGAGACGGAAATGCAACTAGAAGAAAAAAGAAGGAAGATGTTTAATTGTCCACACGTGTGGGGGCAATGTCTTTAAATGTGAATGCTTTCAGACAATTATGTTATATAACACAATTAATACACAGCACAAAACTATTTGAGCTACCAGCCACAGGTAGTTTACCTCCAGGGCCTCCATGGCCAGGTCAGGTGGATTATGGTAATGGATTTTCCGGGGGTACCTGGCAGCTTCTTCATGCAGATAGTGTGCTGCCTGAATATAAAGAGGAGAGCGTCAACAAACAAACATAATTGTTAACAGGTAAAATAAAGGGAAGGAGTGCAATAAGGAGTAGAAGATAGTTATGTGTGCTGACATCAGGGTCCACTGCGTTCACACTGCCCCCCTCATCCTCTGCTGACCTCCATGACACTGTGTTTCATACAGGTCATCTGCCTCCACTGATCTCATCAGAACAATAGAGCTATGACTACCTCCATACATTGTTCTCTTTAGGGAAAAAAAAACATCTTGCGAGGGTGGAAGGGCAGCGATCTCTGTTCTGTAGGCGGATTATGAAACAACACCAGGGAGAGCAAGAAAAACATCTGCAATCAATTTAGTACAGAAGGATTATTCCAATTACTTTAAGCTAAGGTTTTAATTCCTTTTACCATCATGAACACTATATTGAAAATGTCCCTACTTACATCACTGTAATTTATTTTCAATTACACTGAAGTACTCAAAAATATTGTTTTTTTTCTATTAGGAGAAAAAAAATCAGATGACTAAATGGACAGAATTATCAACCTATCAACCTTCAGGAAATTGAAAAATCACAGAGACTGTATGCAGGTCACACCTTTTAACTTGAAACCTGTATTTCTGTATTTGCCATGTGAGAGAGTAGTATTTCTACTACAATTATAACCAAAATCATTCATTAAAATGGTGTAAATAATCAAACTAAAGCCCAAGTTGAACTAACTGGAGCTACCCTTTAACACAGGTTCCAGCTAACACTTGAATGTTTTGACACATTTTATTTGACACCAGAGCAAATGAACACTTCAACAACAAAGTCCATCATTAAACATAAATTACTGACTGAATTCTTTGGTTAATTATCAGGTACACCTTAGTTGAACTTATATCCTGAAGTTGTTTACCTTTTTGTAAAGCTGTAGATAATCCACTGGGGTCTGTTTGCGTTTCTCTGCTATCTTCCCCAGCATGTAGTGAATGAGCCACTCTTCTTCATCACTGTCACACTCACAACGGGAAGCACCCTGGAAACACTGGAACGCTGTCTCCAACATGGAGTCCCTCCTTTCTTCCATCTGAAACACACACACACACACACACAGCAGAGCTTTCATGAGTACTTAAACTCAAGGCGACAGATCAATTTACTCTACAGCGAATTCACATGTGGAACCAGCAAAAGGCTGTGACATCTGTTTAGCTTACACATGGAAAATTTGCCATAAAAATTGATTTAACATAAACTGTTAGGGAATACAGATGAGCAACAAGGTAACTCTGCTCATGTTAACATGTGCCTCACCTGTTTAACCACCTCTGGGGGAAGCTCGTTGCGCCACTGCTTGAGCTGCCGCGAAGCAAACGAATGCAGAGCATATGATATGGTACCGTACTCGATCCACAGGGACAGGTTGGAGCTGTCTATCTCCAGGGCTCTCTTAAAGCAGTTAAGCACTGCCTGGGAGTGTTTCCATATAGGAACGTCACTTTTCAGCTCATTGGAGTTGAGCTTCTCCTGGATACGACTGGCCCTAGCTAAAGCCATACCTGCCCAGGAGTCAAACCTGAGGTAGAAAAAAAGAGAACTCTACACATTCACATTTATTTGCTAATATTCATAACACATATATATATATAGTTCAATTTTACCTCCAAGAATAAAATAGAATTGATTATGTTTTGTAATGTGCACTAGCATTGAAACTAGCATAGAGAAATGAGCTACCTGTTGGGACACACGCATATGTCATGCATATAGAACTTGATTGCTTTGGACTGCTCCTTGTTCTTGAAGTGGTAATCAGCCAGCAGGTAGTAAATCTCATTAATGATTGGAGGTGCAGGAGCACTACCCTCAGGAAGACTGGGGGCCTTGAAAAGATCACAATGAAGCATTGTTTTTAATAATCATGATTCTCAGTGACAAACCTGCAAATGAAGTTAAGAGAGTGACATACAGGCCTAAAACTATTTAACATGTTCGTCACTTGTGTTCTTCACATTCAGTGTGGCCGACTGACCTTTTCTGCCATGTCTTCAATGTAAGCTGCCACTTCATCCATGGTGAGGATGGGGGTGTCACTTTGGGGGGCGATGCCAGCAAACCTCCTCAGCAAATTGGCCAATTCCGCAGACACTGTGCTTGTCTTGTAGCTGTCAAAGTCAGGCAGTGATTTGGGTTTGAAATACTGGAACATGAAGAGGGCGTCACACCACAGCAGCTCAACCTGCAAAACACAGATTCATTCCACAGGAAGCATTAGTGTCATAGTCCGTTGTAATAGAGCGCAACACACTGCACCAGAGCAAATGAGTGGTATCCAGGACTTCTGGGGGTGGGTCTTTTGCACTATAGTATTGGATAATTCCAGTCAGAATGCCAATCATACAAATGCACTGATACACAACTGTGGGAATGACACCCACCTGGTGGCTGGACAAGTGTATTACAAAAATATAAGAGACCAGGGGCTGCATCCACTAAGCTCCTGGAGTCACTCTAGTGGTTAAATTCTCACATTATTAGGGTTCAAACGCTGAAGGGATGGAACTGGAATTTATGTGCAAATGCAACAACAACAAACATGACCCCAATTGGCCTGATGGTGGCGCTATAATTAACAGCCAAAATTGAGCCTGCACACCCACACCGTTGGTCCAATTGACTTGAAATTAGGCACACATCTCCAAATCAACTTGCTCTACAGAAAAGCATCTTGGACCATAAAACTTAACCATGAGGAAGTTTTTGCTAATTTGCATAATCTGAAAAACAGCAATATGACATCTACCTTTTGGATTTGGACTGTATAAACACCAAATTTGACATACAGCCTGGCTGGACTGAGACACATCCATACACTATAATTGTGTGACTGGATACAGCTGTTCTTTTGGGTTCCTCCATCACAAAAGCTATTTTTCTTACTTTTCAAGCAGAGACAGAACTGAAGCTCCCCAGTGGATGTATTATATGGTAGACAAGATGTTATTTACTATATGGACATCTTTGTTCAAATTAGAATTTTTTTCTGGTGCATACATTGTAATGATGAAACAAGTGTGTGATTGGCCTTACTCCTTCTTGAAACAGAATTAAACTAGATTAAGTGACTTTGCTCAGCATTGTGAAGCCTAAAAAACCTGCTTGTTGCTGTTTGCAGCTTTAGAACTACTTGCTTCTGTTGACATTAAAAGGTTTGAACCCAGAATCGCTGTTTGCAGCTATATTTAGAGTTATCATATTGTCTCAGAGTTTCATGTTTTTCACAAGAATCTTTGCCGTCAAGACAGCGCCAAAAGGCTATTGGCTATACAAATTTGTATCTCGGAAGTTGCTTAGCAGAAGAGGAATGGTTACAAAAATGGGAGACAGAAGAGGGCATAAAATACTGAACAGTGATGTGCAGGTATGTTGTTTGTGGTTGATCTAAATGCGTTCACATTTCTCACTCAGTGAATTATTGCTATTATGCCATTAATGCTATTTCACGGCCTCAATTTATTTCAATGACACCAGACATGCGTACCTTGCAAGCCGACAAAACAACATTAATGGATAAAGCAGACGACCTGTGTTGTGAGGTTCAACGAGGGCACATGTTTGCGTCATTGGCAGTCTGCTCCTGTTCAAATACTCTGTTTATGTAGGTTTGCCAATACAGGTGAGAAATACCAATTAGTCAAAGCTTTGAGGCATTATCACCACCTCTTCACTATTTCACCGCCTCTTCAACACCCTTTAGCTATTATCTAAATACCAGCTCAGCCACATTTGGAGTTTTCTTTTTTCTACATTTTCAATTACATAACATATTGGTTAAGAATGTGTCAAGCAAGCCTAGCTTGGATTAACCTGTGTAGTATGTAATTTAATTGATTAACTCCTTATAAGCAGAGTCACACTTATAACATACTGAATCGAAGGCATGACCAAAGAGACTTCAAAAAGCATCTGAGGGAGTGACCTGTGGGGATGAGTGGTCCTCAAGGTAGCGGGCCTTGCTCTTCTTACTGGGGTAGGCATATAGGCAGAAAAAGCACTGTTCCAAGGCCATTTCCAACTCCTCTTTGTAAGGATGAGAGTCATTTCTGGAAGAGGCAATGAGCTCTTTTTCCAAAACTTGGACCTACATCAAACATAAGAATAAAGCTCTGTCAAACTGTTACAAGAAATATATGTTAGGTCTACAGTTGCCTTATGTAAATATTTAAGAGCAAGAATACATAGCAGATACAATAATAATAATAATAATAATAATAATTAAAATCCCATTTATTTTCAAATTAAAAAGGCATATATGCAAGCTGTACATTCACATATTATCTTGGTCAGAATCCAATATTTGCAGAGCAAAGTCGACAAACAAACTTACATAGAACTTGAGAAGTGCACCATCTGAGTTGCAGCACATGGAGCGACGGCCAAGATATTCATGGGCTGTGTTCAGAAGCATCAAGGAGGAGGGCAGCATGGGAGTGTCTGAGTCATCTGAAAGCACGACTTGACAGGGTCACTCAGTGCAACAACTACCATGGCATAAACACCAAGGGAAAACTGAGGGCATGAAAATAAGAAGTCAACAAACCTTCATCATCCCCTACAGACATATGCTGACGAAGCATACAGTCAAAGGCAGCCTCCTCGTGCTTGATAATGCGATACAGTATAATCCAAGGCAGAACCGAGAAGAAATAAGGCTCCTTGGGATCGTCAGAAACTGACATGCTAAGATCAATCAGCTGAAAACACAACAGCAACCACACAATAAATTAAAATTCCACAAAGGCTCATTAGTTTCTTATTATAGTATCAGTTTTACTGTTTCTTTAAAAAAACCAGTGTTGTCTTTAGCTCTCTTCTAACCTGAATTAGGTTGTTTGCCAGTCGAGCCATACTAGAGAAGTGGGGGACATTGCTTAGAAGTGCTGAGTCTTTGGTAAGGCAGACCTCGATGCCATCCAGCAACTTTCCGATAGTGCTGACCCACTCCTCCTTGCTGGGGGGAGAGCTGTTTGGAGCAGAGTTGAGCTGCTGCAGGGCTTCATTCAGAGCGTGCTCGCTGCACTCCAAACACTGCTGGTAGTCCTCCACCTTCAACAGCGAGTTCTAGGGCAGAGAGTTAAAATTCAGAGAATAAGAAGTATCAACAATCACGCATTTCAAAAGATATATAGATTAAATCTTTATTGTTGTAACATATCTAACCTGCAGTAGCATCAGCTGAGCAGGCCGCTCTGGTGCTGAGCTCACAAACTCCAGAGGTTTACTCCTGCTGCCATAATTAAGAGTGGGCTGCAGCAGACGCACAACAGACTCAAAGTCTGCAGACTCAAAGAGACGCTGGATCTCCTCCAAAGACTGACAACGCTCCAGAGACTTCAGCCTCTTGTCGATCTGTCCATGGGGAGTAATGAAACCCAAAAGAAACCCACAGTCAAAACAGCTAGAAGCTTTTCAAGGGACTATCTAATAGTTTCTTTAAAACAATGTCCTATTATGCAACAAACATAGAATAACTGTGGTGTTAATTCAAGTATTTTGCTACTTAGTACATCACAAATTCTTCAATGGTATTTCAGAGTTGGGACTGGCAACATTTTCTAACTCATGAAAACATTCAAGACATTTTATTTTAAAAAAATGAACATCATAATAATAATAATAATAATAATAATAAGTTGGAAATACAGGTTATATTGATCAAAGAAAAACGTTTTATCAGCCAGCCCACTGACCTCCTCCACAGAGATTGCTGCATCTACACGTAGGTTAGGCAGGGTGATGGTGTAAGGTTTCCCTTCGGGGGTCTTTGGTTTATTCTGCAACAGGCCTGTACAGACATCATAGCTCTCCAGGGCCAACTCCATGTCTCCCTGACAAAAGACAAGAAAGCCAGACTTACAAGTCACGCCTGGCTGAGCTGAGTGGAAAGACTCCGATATAATCAAATATCAAACAAAAACTAACAACAAAATGTGGACTTTACCTGCAAGGCCAAGAATCGTGCTTTGAGCCAGTAGACACGCACCATAGCATCTAGCCAGTCATCCTCAAATAAGTCTCTTTGAGATGAACCTAAAGCCAGGAGTAACAAATCACCCTGGAAGTGCTGCCCAGGGAATTCTGAGTCAGCTGCATCATTGCCAGGACCAACGCTACTTCGTCTTGGAGACACTAGACAAGGGGAAAAAAAATATTACAACAAGCCAAGTATAAACCTGTGGTTTCCCACAAATGACTTTCCAATATATAACAAATCCTGTATGGCATCATGTTTAGAGCTGTAACTGCAGTGCCCCTTGAGGGCAATCAGTCCAATTTTTAAAATTCAAAAAAGCAACAATGACATTTATCACATTTAGGTTTAGTGCTTGTTGAGACATAACTAACGCACATTGTAACACCCTTCTGGGCTTCAAATGACTGTAGCACGGTACTGTTATTCATCAACCAACCAAGTTTTGTCAAAATCCAACAAGAAAAATGATAAGCGTTAGCTCACTGGTACCTACCAGTCTTCCCTTTGTTGTGTAACCATTGCTCCAAGTGCAACTCCATACACGCTAAGCTCATTGCCAACATTTCCTGTATATGCAGCAGATACAAATACTTATTAGATGTCATTGTGGGTGCAAAATACAAAGCCAATTCTGCTGAAAAACCCTGTGTCCCTGGAAAACCTTGAGTCTGCATTTCCAAAATTGGATCCAGAGTGAGTCTAGAAATATCAGAAGTATCTGGGGCAACACAATGTTTTCATTTTAACCCCAACACAAGTACAACAAAAATTTGCCATTTCATATCACATCAAAGTGAACCTATTGAAATAATAGTAGTTAATAAAATCTTTCATTAATTACATATACAGTGATGTGATCTCTCTCACAAGTCTGGGGCTTACAGGAAATCTAAAACATCTGAAATCTAGTTCAAGTGACCAAGAAATTAACCAGTTTGCTTGTCACTTACCCGGATGTGTTGGTTGCTGCAGTCCCGAAGCAGAGGGTTAGGAAGACCACTGCTGTGCTTCCTCCAGGCCTGATAGACTTCCAGTGCCACAGCAGTCAGCCCCCGAGGCCACTCCTCCAGGAACTTCTGACCCACTGCTTTCAGATAGCGCATCATCAGGTCCAGTATACCACCATTGCTCATATTATTGAGCAGGAAGTTGTGGACATCCTGTTGTTCTACAGAAAGGAATGTGCAGTTTATTAATATGACAGAAACGGCAACATGGCACAACAGTGTATTGTAAATACATATCCATGATGCACTACATACCAGATTCCATGTATTCAACTGAGTCAACAGGCAAGCAACTCCCATGTAGAGGCTGCATGTCCTCTTTTCCATCACACTGTGTCTCAAGATTACTCAGACTCTCATCATCATTATCAGGATCAAACTTCTTTAGCCTAAGACAAACCAGCAAGATAGGTTGAATCATCAGAATTATAACGAGCTACGTATTATGTATTATACATTAGGTTTAGTGTAAGATACCTGGAAGGTAGGTATTTAAAAAGTAGTTCCTGAAAGTCAATCTTCTCTTCCTTCTTGCATTTTGTGTTTCGAACACGTGCAGAGCGTCGCTTGGCCGTCTCCCCACTATCTTCCACCACACGTTTCCTTTTTGGAGCTTTCTTCACTTTATCTGTCATGGAAACTTCCATTGCTGTAGCTGTGAACATACATTCATTTGGGAGTGAAAAAAAAAAAAAAAAAAAAAGTACTGTTAAACAGGTGCTAAGAGAAAAAAAAAAAGTCATCATATATAGGCAGGCAAAAGGAGAAAATTCTCCTTCTCAATAACTAACCAACAGGGGGAGCAGAAGTGGTGACCTCCACAGTGGTCTGGCTGGGGGTAATCTGAGGTTGCGTGCCTGGTTGGGGCAGCACTGATGGCTCAGGGAGGGCCACTGGCGGCAGGGATGAGCTGGGGCTGCTGCTCAGTACGGTGGTGTGGCTCATACTGACAGGGCTGCTGGGTTGGGGGAGGTTCTGGAGGAAGTTTGGGTCACGGTACTCTGACAAGTCAATCCTACGGCCAAGACTCGGGCGGGGGGGTTCACATGTGGTTTGATGTCTGTACATTGCAAGGAGGCTTTCGCCCACATGCTTCCATCTGAGATACAAAAACAACAGCTCAGAGCTAAAATTGTCTTAAAAGGAAATGTCACTGATAAAACAAAAAAATAATTGACAAAACCACAGGAGCTCAACCAAGAACCAGACAGGAATAACAAAGCAGTTCAGAGATACAGCAACACAGAACTCACGAGAGGCACCGGATGGGCTGTGTCAGGACGAGGTCAGGTTTTGGTTCAGAGTTCGAGAGAGCCTGTCTGCGCTTCCGTAACTCCAGTGCCTCTTCCACAATGGATTCACGTTCCTCTTTCTCCACTTCCACATAGTGAATTGACATGTCACTGCAAAAGACCCACACCAAAGCACGCAAGTTTGTCAATGATGTGAACGTATAGAGCTGCAGCTGGAGCATATTCTAAAACACATGGAGGAACAAAAAGAGCGGGGGGCTTCACCATTTCATGAACATCTGCATCGTGTCCCTCTTCAGACAGGGCTGCTCCTCAAATATTTTCTCCTTCAACACCAGCCCTTTAGTGTAACAATGATCACTCTCTAGGGCTTTGGCGATGAAGTACAAACAGCCTGGAAAAATGTATGCAGATGACTGTTACTTTTCTTTATATACTCGAGCTCCTGCACTGGTAATGAGAGAGGATACAGGGCAAGTAGCTTATGATGATGTATTACATACAGGTGTAGTCACTGAGTGTGTAGAGAATAGTTATGAGGTTGTCCAGGCAGGGCCAGTGGTCTGGGTTACAGTGCAATCCCTCCTCAAAGGCATGTCGAGCCAGAGGAATGCGCACCAGTCGCACAGCCACCTGACCAATTTTGTACCACATGTTCACATCAGTGGAATCCAAAATAACTGCCTAAGAAAAGAACAGAGCAGAAAATATGGTATGAACACTCACCACAGTGTTAATCATGTGCATGAAAAAGACATTTACTTGTACAAAGCAGTGCAATGCCAAGACTGATAAACTATCAAACTGGCACTGTTTTACCTCCAAATAAAACTCCATGGCGGTCTCCAGGTCTTCCCGCGATGCAGACATACTAGCCAAGTTTTTAAAGGTAGAATATTTCAACATCAGTCCGGGATGCTTGAGACCCACTCTCTGATCATCCGAGGGCGTGGCCTGAAATATATATAGGATACTTTAAATTTGGCACCAGACACAGTGTAATGCAGATTAATTATTCTCCTGTACGAGGACAGGGTTTGTGCAACAAATCTAATTCAATTAAATAAAGTACAAATTTTATTTAATCAGTGAAACTTTAATCTGATATATTTGTACTTTGCACAAAAGACAGTTAACAGGATATTTTCTTAACAGTACCACAAAACTGATAATGAATGAACACATCTAACAGTCACATCAAAAACCAAACAACTGAATTGGGTTATTTCACATCATAAATCCCAGCCATGTCTGGACACCATGCAGAATTAGGTCTGTAGCAACCAAGCAATAGTTCATGCTGAATAAATGGGGTGTATTATGGCGTGTGCAACTGTCAGAACTACAACTATGAAATAGCTAAAATAAATATATATAAATATAAAAATGATTTGTTGAAGAGAAAATGTTACATATAGCTACTAATAAAATTCATAATTCATAAATTTAAGCATTGATATGTTGTGCTTCAGTGTAACTGTAATGTCGAGGCCTGTATGCTGTGTGATATTTTACCTCTTTGAGCAGTGGAGTTTTGAGAAGCTCATGATAAGCCTTGGCAGAATCTTCAAACTTGTCATGTTTTTGCAGATCCAAAGCTTTGTGATATAAGGCAAATGCCTCGGCTTCCTGTGGATAGAAATAAGAGACAAATCAGACAACCGATTTATGGCTACAGAGGAAAATGTCTGCATCAAGGAACAAGCCCAACATCGCTGACTCATCTTCATATAGTGTGTACCTGAGCCTCTTTTGTCTGACTCTTGCTACTTCTCAAGGGGTCCTGAGACTCGTCTGCAGCTGTCGATGCAGCATTCAGTGCTGCTATGCGAATCTGTAAAGAACAGCGAAAAGGAGGCAAATCTTTAACATAATTCAGGAGGATGGGGGAGCTCGTAGGAGCAGAATAGTCTGCACAATCACAAGATGTCTTGATACAAAACAGCCACCCAGAATGCGCTCAACGATTGAAAGCCTTACCATTTTAATATGTGGAAAGCAGACTTTCCACCTTCAGGGTTTGCAGCTTTTGATTGGGTCTGTAGAAAACAGTACAGAAAACGAGCAAAGAAAGAAAGCACATGTAACGTTACGTGAGAAAAACATGTCGGGAAAAACAAGTAGTGTGTCCCATCACCAGACAATGAGGCTCGCTCGAGCGAGTCTTTCATTTACCAATGCCAGCCGACTGCCTAGTCTTCCAAAAGCCTCTCTGCTGTTCGTTCAGTGTGTGCAGTGCTGAGAGCATGTGAGAGCATGTGAGAGCTTCTCGGGCTAAACAAACCCTCAGTCGACAGAGGGAGAAGCTCGGCAGCCCGGTGCCGTCATGTTATCACCTGGCACAGCTGCTGATCGATAGGGGCCAGTTAACCTCACCAAAATAACGCTCAAAGGTGAGCCTGGGTGGCTCGGCCCTGCTGCAGTTTGACTGAGCAAGTGTATACTAGTGAACACTGGTGAACAACTCGTCCATAACTCCGGGCCGGTTGATCCAACCAGCCGACGGCTCACAACTGCCCAGCTACCGGATATTAGCAGACCCAGTATGGGAGCTAACGTTAGTCTCGCCGGGAGACTTACCGTTCATTCATTCCCGGTTTGACCGCATTTGTGACGTTTGACTGCGGGGAGGCCGCTTGCCTCTGAAAAACACTGCGGTCACGAGTGGACCCGAAGCACAGCGCGAGTTTGAAACTTCATTTATTCACGGTCCTTTGTTGTTGTTAGCGTTGGGAGCGCTCGCGTCACAGCGTCCCACCTGCCATGCGCGGAGAAGCAAGGTCGTCGCTCATTGGTCGACGCGCTGCGGGTTTGTTGACGCGACCAATCACATTCCACGATACTGGGCGAACCCACACCGTCAACATGCACGGCACTGAAGTGTCATTTACCACAAAGGTAAATGCCTTTCAGTAATTCATTGAAATAAAATAAAACACCAAAGTAATTATTGAGATTATATAGACAAAATAGAAAATTCACTTGTTACATTTGCAATAATTCTGAAAATAAGTTTTCAAACCTATCAGACTTGTGTTAAACATAGTACAAAGTACAGATATTAGCCTATATTTATTTCAGGATATACTTTTAAGCGACCCTACCACATAATGTTACGGTTATTAAAGTACAATTGTGATCAAATCGGCAGCTTAATATAGGGAAAAGGTCAGTTTTCACTGTTCAGTGGTGTTTTCTACAGACCTAAACCATCCCAGTCTGTTCAGAAAGAAATAACATATTCCTCTGAACATCATATCATATAGCCTACACTATTTCTACAGCAGGACACAGCCTTATTATAGTCTCTGACACATAAGCTTTATTAAATATGCAGCTTATGTAGATCAGGGAATAACCATGTAGGGTTCACGTAAATAATTCCTTATACATCAGTTTACTCTTCAGTCTTACACACTTATAACCATTTGTAATTTTTAACCTGCATGGTAAACAGACAACCACTAGAGGGCAAACCTTTATAAGCATTTTAAATGTTCCCTCTGAGATTGAGGTGGTTCTTTTCTAATCACAGGACCTTCCAAACTGTTTGGTCTATAACTGATTTCCCTTTAATTTGACTTACAGTGACATTCAGTTGTCATACTTAGATCATTATAACGTTGTCACTGATATTCTTTGTATGACAGCACACAGGTGAACGAAAACACTGAAAACAGAGCGCCACCTTTTACAAAAACGTGTTTTTTCCTCCCCTCTTCCATCAGGTAGTGTTTCAAGAGCCTGTAAAAGTCACATGACGGATACACTGTGTCCGCATCCATGGAGGCAAATTGAATCAACTTCTGCAGTTTGGAGGAGTAACAGTATACTGTTTTGTCCTCAGTGACCCTGTCTGTTGCAGTGCCTTGTTGCTCCAACGCTTATCCCCGCCTCCTCCGCCCAACCCACCCTCATCCTCACCCCACCCCGGCTCTGCCATGGGCCGAGAGTGGCTGGCTGGCACCGTTATCAATTCCTTCTGTCAGCATGCCTGCAGAGAATAGCTTGCGTCACAGTCATTACTGTCTCTATAAAAGTCAGGGCAATGCAGATTCACAGTGCAGTCAACCCGGCCACACTCCCAGGCACCGGAGCATCCCCGTCTCTCAAGCCATGGCGTCCTTCGGCTTTGACCCTTACTTCCCTTCTACTTACAAGAGGAGAGTGGTCGTGCGCAATGGCGGGTATGGAGCCGGCGGAGGCATGGGCGCTAGGTCTGCCTACTTCAGCCAATCCGCCCCAGTGACCTCCTACGCACCCCCGCGCAGAAGTTACGCCACCCACGCCCGGGCCACCCCCAGCTACTCCTCCGTGTACGCGTCCCCGCAGTCTGCAGCCTCCGCCGAGCTGCGCCTGGACCAAGCGGCGCAGGTCAGCTCCGAGTTCAAAGCCTTGAGGACCCAGGAGAAGGCCGAGCTGCAGGACCTGAACGACCGCTTTGCCAGCTTCATCGACAGGGTCCACGAGCTGGAGCAGCAGAACAAGCTGCTGGAGACCGAGCTCCTGCTGCTCAGGCAGAGGCAGGCGGAGCCGTCCAACCTGCGCGCCCTGTACGAGCACGAGGTCCGCCGGCTCCGCGCCGCCGTGGAGGAGGCCCGCCACGAGCAGCAGGCGGCCCAGGGCCACAGGGACGAGGTGGAGGACGTGCTGAGGAGCATGCAGAAGCGCTACGAGGACGAGGTGCTGGGCAGGGAGGATGCGGAGGGCAGGCTGGCGGACGCCAGGAAGGGAGCCGACGAGGCCGCCCTGGGCCGGGCCGAGCTCGAGAAGAGGGTCAGGACCCTGATGGACGAGCTGGCCTTCCTGAAGCGCCTGTGCGAGAGCGAGGTGGCCGAGCTGCAGGCCCAGGTCCAGTACGGCGCCGAGGTGTCGGTGGAGATGGAGGTCGCCAAGCCTGACCTGTCCGCCGCCCTGCGCGACATCCGAGCCCAGTACGAGAAGCTGGCGCAGCACAACCTGCAGTCGGCCGAGGAGTGGTTCTGCGGCAAGCTGAACGTGATGACAGTGGGCTCGGCTCGCAACACGCAGAGTGCGCGCGGTGCCAAAGACGAGGTCGGGGAGTACCGCCGGCTGCTCAGCGCCAGGACGCTGGAGATCGATGCCTGCCGTGAGATGAATCAAGCCCTGGAGAACCAACTGCAGGACGTGGAGGGGAAGCAGAGTGATGAGATCTCTGCACTGCAGGCGAGAAACAGTGAAAGACACCGGCTGCACACATCTCTATGTCCTTTCTATGATAAAACAATTTGAAAAAGCACTTAAGTGGTTCACTTTCTATTCATTTTCTAGGCAGTTGAGATGAGTTACTGAGCATGCAATGATGCCCCAAAGCTGAGTTGCAATTTGCCTCCATAATATGCCACTAACATGTTACTTTATCTTTTCTGTACAGGATACAATAAGTCAACTGGAGGACGAGTTGAGAGCCAACAAGAATGACATGGCTCGCTACTTGAAAGATTATCAGGACCTACTGAATGTGAAGATGGCCTTGGATATTGAAATTGCAGCCTACAGGTGAGTGTCTGATAAGAGTCTCTCCAGCGTTTTGTATATTGTGCCCAGTGTGCGCCAGTGATCTGGCATCTCATTCGCTTGTGGTGTGTCTCTCATTCTCTTAGGAAGCTCCTCGAAGGAGAAGAGAGCCGCATAAGTGTGGCGGGACCGGGGCCCGTCAACATTTACTCCCACGCCATGTACGCCGCTCCGTCCTATGGAAGAACACAGTTCTCCATGCAGTCTCAGCTGAGCTCTGCAGCTCCGTACCTGCTGAGCTCCCGCTTGTATACCACATCACTCTCCATGGAGGAGACAATATCCGCAAGCCAAGCACAGCAGGCGGAGGCCAGCCCTCCTCGAGAGGAGGAAGAGGAGGAAGAGGAGCAGGTGGAAGAAGGGGAGAAGGAGGGAGAAGAGCAGGAGGGGGAGGCTGAGGAAGATCAGGGAGAAGAGGTGAAGGAAGAGGAGGAGGAGGAGGAGGCGGAGGTGGAAGAAAAGGAAGAGGAAAAACAAGAAGGAGAGGAAGAAGCAGATGGAGCAGGTTAGTGGGGTAATTTTGTTTGATCAGTATGGGCATGTGTGTTGTAGGAAATTAATTCTAACTTTTATTCCCCCTCACACGGTCTTGGAAAAGAAGAGGTTGAGGCAGAGGATGAAGAAAAAGAAGATGAGGAGAAAGGAGGAGAAGAAAGCCAACCTCAAGAAGAGGAGGACGCTGAGCCGGAAGAGGGTGAGGAAGACGGCGCTGAAGAGGGTGAGAAAGGGGGGGAAGAAACCGAAAAACAGGAGGAGGAGGAGGAGGCTGAAGAGAAAAATGGAAAACCAACCGATACAAAAGCTTAAATCTGAATGCTTTAAAATACCTGCTATAGCATTGTAGCTGAAGGGTGTGTTCTCCGGTGCTTTACAGAGATATTTATCTCATTCAAACCAAATGAAAAATCTTGAAAAGTTGAACACATTCTCTGTATGATCAACTCGGGTGACTCTCAGCATGTACTGTACCAGCAAAGACATTAAAAGAATATAAAAAGCTAATAAATAAATTGATGGAGATAGGATGTAACAAGTGTCTGGAGTAGAAATTCTGCTTTGTGAAGATTTGTTTGCAAACACCTGTGTGCTTTACCGTCACCAATACATGCCTGTACAACTGTATGTGCAATACCCAGTTTGAAATGCCTTACTTCAAGTCCTCACTGAGTGCTTTAAGTCCATGATGTGCTGCATTGAACTCCAATAAAGCCTTGAAGCCTTGTCAACCTAGAGGTGGCCCCAGGCTTTTCATTTGTACTTACAAACAGGAACAGCAGTTAGCCCAAATAAATGCATTAGCAGACAACTCATGTTTAATGCCTTAGCTCTGTGACTCACTTGCGCAAACAAGGATGGATAGTTTTACTTGCTAATTAGCCCGGGGATCTTTTTTCATTCAGGGTTTAAAACAAAATATTCCTTTCCCACCAGAATGTTAATGGAGGTTAATAGATGGCGGCCCATAGAGCCCTTGGTTCTATCAACATTGATAAATCAGTCAACGATTGATTGGAAGGGAGGGCTGCAGCAAACCAGCAAAGTCAGCAGTTCTGAGTTGTTCTGGGTTTTTTCAGCAGAAGACACCAAGCATACCTTTGAAATGAAAATGTATGAAAAAAAAAACACACAACTTATTAAACATAAAAATCTGAGTATATCAGATCGTATTAAACTTCACATTTTCAACATGATCAGCCAATAAAGCCTTGTTAGATTTTTCTTGACGTGGCTAAACCAAAATGAGCAAGAGTGGCGTTTGTGTCTTTATCTCAAGTCAGCAGGTCATCTTTTTCCTGATGTGCCCACAGTCTCTGTGTGATCAGTGAGCTGACACTGGTGTTTTTCCTGCTGCCTCACCCGCATCCACATCACTGTCCATAAATCAGGGCGCAATGAAACCTTTATGACTCAGCTAGTCTGCTGCACCAAAGAATCTGGCCAAGTGTCAGCTCACGCACGACAGCCAAAGAGAGGGAGAGCAATTTCATTATTTCATTGGGGAGAGAGAAATTGAGGAGGAATCGGGGAGAGAGAAAGAGAGAGAGAGGAGAAGCAGAGAAATATCTCACTGCACTAAAACTTGACAGTTTTTTTAACCAGCAAAGAGGTTGAGAGACCAGGGGCTTCCTTTAGGCATCTGCAGAGATGTAATCCCTATCACACAAATGAACCCCAAACACACACATACTCTCTCTCTCTCTCTCTCTCTCTCTCCGTCTTCCCCGCTCACGTACATTTAGACAATCACACACAGGAGTGGCTGTGGAGTGGGAGCTTCTGTTTGATGTATCTGGAACACACTTTGATATATTGCATCATCTTATAATTGTAACGCATGCACATCACTTTTTGCACATGTGGTACATGTTCTAGCCGATGTTGCGTGTGTCAGAGCAATGCCCCAAACTGTGTGCAATTTCCTTCCCCTCTCCCTCTCCATCCTCCTTGTCCTCAGTTTACCCCACCCTGAGCTAAACTAAATTATCCTCCTCCTTCTGTTGCTCTCAGTTGCTACAGTAGGACTCGAGCCAGTCCGCAGGAGCACTCAATATAACAATTAGAAATTCTACTTTGCAATGAATTTGGCTTGGTTTACACACACCTTTCATCTCTCAAAGAGATAGCAATACTGTTAATGTTTTCTTATTTATTAAAAGTACACTAATGATACACTTCTGGCTGGCTTTTAATACACAAACCACCCTGCAGACAGTGCAGAAGTAGTGATAGAGCTATTTACAAAACCTACAGTAAATCACCAGCAGGATATATAGATACTCCCTCAGGTGCTCATATGTATCACTCCTGTCTGATAAAGCTAGGTGAGGCTTGCAAAGGCTGTGTGTGTGTGTGTGTGTGTGTGTGTGTGTGTGTGTGTGTGTGTGTGCGTGCGTGTGTGTACAGTGTGAGTGTTGGGCATGGTGGGGGACAGATCCCCTGTAAACACAACATATCAAAGCAAAGCTGTATTACTTTTATCACATTTCATCTTTCACATATTGAGTTTCATCTGTCACATTTGGGCTGCGAATGGACTGGTGTATAAATCTTATTGCTCCCTCTCCCTCTTGTGGGCATACAGTATGTCAGAGGGAGGGAGGCCCCGTCACTGAGGCCTCCCAGACGTACGATCCCTTGATGAAAAACAAAGGTGCAGCAGGAGACATCGGCAGCTGCTCCTGTAGTTTCCTGCAAAAAGGTAAAACAAAGAAGTATCAGTACAGTTACCCCAAAATAGACGTAAAAGTAAACATTTCTGTGTTTGACTCCTCAATTCAGGATGGTAATAATATAACCCTACACATTTTGGATAGTCCCATTGTATTTCATGGCTTCACAAAATTAAATCACTACCCCTAAATACAACAATTAGGTTACAACTGCTTTTTAAAGTTGGAAAAGAAACTTAAGACTTACCAACTGACATTCATCTATGCCTAGAATTTAATAGCACGTTGTCTAAAGGCTGGCTTGGTCCCAGAGTCGTGAAAGAATATCAGCTTTCTATTACAACAAATGCATATCACATTTCAGGAGGATACAGTAATACACTGTTTTGGACACAGTGTCAGAAATCTAATCTGCAAACCAGACCAACACTTGTTGTTGTTTGGTTTTGTATGCCCACGTTATAACCTTTTAGTTTAAAACCAAATTGATGCTGAGATGAAATGCTGCACTTTAGAAGTCTTTCAAAAAATAGGCACCTGCAATAGAAACACATATATTTACATTCAATCTTTTAATGAATACTGGGGGAACTGAATCAAAAACCAGAGTTAATGCTGGCCACGTCTTTGGAAAGATGATACTTTCACCTTGACAGAAGCAAGTCTTGTCGTCCTGATTATGTTTTTTTTCATTTTTTTATTGTAGGTGTGTGTGCACACTCCTCTCAGATGGCTCAGGCCCCGGACCAGACAGCGAGGGTGGTCACGCTGCAGTCTGCCTTTTTGGTTGTCACAAAGCCACGCTTTGTGTCCGCAAAGAAAAGGAAGTCTTAGATAAGACTTGTGGCTCCCTCTGCTGATCTCGGAGAATCACCTAATTAAAAGGCTTAGTCAAATGAGCCTTCACATTGGCCTGCAAAACAGCAGAAAGAGACTGTTTCATTTTCACTCTAAGAATAGATACTTGCTTCTCCTGGTATACACAGTTTTCAGGTGGCCTTACCCACTGCAGGAGTACAGAGGATGCTTTACTGAGTCAGATGGAAACAAATGGGGGAGCCTCGGGGCACATCCCTCCACATGCATCACAACCTGGAAATGAGATGTTAGACTTGTGGATATAAATGTTCTAACCCTAACTTACCTGAAGAAGACTGATTCTGTGATCACATGCATTAACACTGCATATTTCCTGCTGTCTTGTCTGTATTTATTCAAGGCTGGGCTGCAAGTGGAAGCTTTCTGTGGCAAATAACACTATTTATCTGGCCGGCCTGTACCTCTCTCACATCGAAAGACAAATGAAGCAGAGTAAATGTCAAGGAATTTGTGTAGGTGTCAGTATTAGTATGGAAAAATATTGTCAGCTTGAATCATTACACAGTGACCATGGTGACACACATGCAGGATCTGACATGCAGAAAGCTCTAAAGAAACAGATATTTTATATAACATTCTGTATATAAAGTAGAAAATGTGGCTATACCAGCAACAAAACTCAACTACAAATCCACTTCTGCCCCAGGATGTTGAGCCCTTGTGCACAGATAATGCATTGACCTATCCGCTACAGCATTGCAGGACTGGGCCATTACCTGATTCTGCTGCCAGACAGCCAGGTGGAGGCTGAGGCCCAATTTGCCTTCGGCGTCATGCGGTTCTGGCATCGGACCCACAAATCCATTAGGCCTTTTGTCTGCTTTTGTCTCAGGAATTGAACACCTCAGTGGGGGCTACGACCAGTGTTTAGAGCCCTACCACTCAGAAGTCTCTGAAGCATTGTAGTTCCTCTCATCATAGAAATCACAGTTCACTGAGTTCAGTAATGTCAGCCACTGAATAACAGTGGAGTCAAGTCAGGTCAAGCTTCACTTAAAAGTTAAATTCATCATGCATATGGATGCTCAATGTGCTTCATCTTTGTGCATCCCACAACAATAAAACACACAGGGGCACATGCACCCAAGCATGTACGCACACAAACACTAATCAAAGTGCTTGAGTGTTGGAAGGTGGAGGGTAGATAAGGTGCAACTTTCAGATGTCAATGATGCTAAATGTTCATTTGTTGTGGGACTGTTTGGCAACACGCTGAGAAGCCCGTAGGCGAAGTAAACAGACAGGATACCCTTGTTTTGGGACAAAAACAGCAGTTTCTTCACTTTTTTTATCTACAAAAACTGCAACCCACTGTCACCACAACACTTCTTCACATTCATACAGAAAGTGAGAGCAATCAGTCTTCATGTTCAGCTGTTCAGGCTCTGTATCCACCTGTGCACCTGTTGCCATGTAGCTTGCACATCGACACATGGTCTGATGATTTTTTTCAATTTATTTTACTTAAAATTATTATTATTAAAATACCGCACCTAGTCGGGGAGTTTTAATAGAGGGATGTCTGAGACGTACCACAATTTGATACAAACTAAAACACAAGGCGAGGGGGGTTTTCCTGTGATTCAGCCTGTCTACTCCTATCGCTTGTGGAGCTTTCAACTCCAGATGAACTCAAGAGTTCAACGCTGCCCGTCAAGCTGTCACACACACTAATGCACTAATGCAAGACATGCACGCACACACACCCAGACAAGCACACCACCATCTGAATTTAATGATTTGGCTTTAAACATTCTGTGGGGAGAGAAGTGGATATTTAAAATACCACATCATAATACAATGTAGCACAATCTTGAGGTTTTATCAGGGACTAACGGTCTACTGTGTGCAATAGCACAAAGTAGTCAGGTGATGGCAATATTGTATTCCTTTTTGCAGATTTGATTGTTTTTAACTTTTGATTGCCCAAAAGCAACTCCTCGCATTTGAAATGAAGCGTGAGATTTTTTTTGCCAAAGGAATAAGGAGAATCAGCAGTGAAAGGGGCATGAGCAGAACACCCCCCACCCCCCCACCCCGCTCTTAATATAAATTTAAATACTCAGCAAGCACCTACAGCTCAGTCAGAAATAGGTCACAATAATCATGTGTAACAGCTCAAGTCATAACCTTGGAAATTCTACATATAGCTGCAAAAAATCTCTAGCCCACCTGATTTTCAGGATGAGCTCAGTCAGTGTGTTTGAATCCTTTACCTGTGTCAGATTTGTTAAACATACAGCAGAAAGAACATTTATATTATGTTGTGAAAAAAGGTAGCAATTCCAAAATGTTATTATCTAAAGGCATCATTTTTAAAATGTCTGTTTTCTTGATTCAAGTTTCGGCCAGTAAACAGCCTCCCACAATGCTGTTCTGCAGTTGCCATATGTTCAATAGCTTTGTCCTTTGCAAAATAATAAGATTCAATAAAGCTTTCAATCAGACTGTGTTGTGTTGCGATGGCACTTATTCACCACAAGCTGTGTTTTAAAGTAGCCACAACACAATAGATGAAAAAGAAATGGACATCACACTGTCAAAGGGAATAACAAAAGCACTGGATGGCCAAACATTATTGACAGCAACACTTGGCTGACCGATGGCTGCAGGACACACACACACACACACACACACACACGATGGGCAAACAAAAGGCTAAGTGGGCTACCAGATTTCAGTCAGCAGCTGTAAATGACTTCCCTGGGCAGGGAGGGAGGCTGCTGAGTGTCATTTGTGATGTGCTGGCCATGCTGACATGACATTTAAACTAGAGTGTCATTGATGGACAAGCACAACACAGTGTGTTTCGGACTCCTACTCTCACACGTGCTTTTCTAAAACAATGAACTGTGTTGCTGGCACGGAACCGTCTGCTCAGTTAATTCAAACACGGCCTCATGTGAGTGCACGACATGTTCGTAACAATGCAGCAGGCCTCCTTTAAATCACTGTGAGCAGCAGTGAGGCCGGCTCGGCCTCATTTCACGTGACAAACAACAACCTGCTGATAATTTATTTACGACACATAAGTGAATTTATAAACCGATGGTCAAACTGTGCACCTCTACAACTGAGCGCCATCACCAGGAGTCCTTCAGCCTCACTGCCACCTCCCTGAATCCTGTCTCTCCTCCTCTGAGGATTCACGGGGAGGGAAGTGTTGCAGTGACTCAAGTCCCGGGCCGAACAGCTCGTCGGACGGGGCTCCTGGGGGACCTGCTGAAGTGTGGACAGGGGTTGTTGTTGTTGTTGTTGTTGTTGTGGGGGTAGGTAGGTTTTTTTCTTTTTGAGGCTCGCGGTGCACGCCTCTCTCCCCCCTCCTCCTCCCCCCTCCTCCCAGTCCACAAGTCATGGCGGAACTGTAGACTTCGGGACGAGCAGGAGTGCGCCGCCCGTCCTCGTTCAGCATTTGTACATAGTTATTTATTTATCCAGCCAGCCCCACGCCGGTCCCCCTCGCAATGACCCGCTGGATTCCCACTAAAAAGGAGAAGTACGGAGTCGGTAAGTTGTCAAAACTCGCGGCTTCGTGTGCTTCGCTGGTGGACGGCTCGCCGAGTCAACTCCCACCAGACACACACGGACTTCAGGGGGAAGCGGGGCTCTGAAGTTGGGAGACGCAGAGTTGTCGGCGGCCCGCAGCCGCCGCAGGCCGGGCCGGGCTCCCGCTAACTTTCCCCTCTTCACCCCGGGGGAGTCGACGTTTCACCCTCCCCCGTCGCTCTCTGGACGTTTGGCTGTCGTGAGGAGTTGCTTGTGTAACTGTCCACTAGAGGTGGAGGGAGGGAGGGAGGGGGGGAGAAAGAAATGGAGAGCAGCCGGGAGTTCAGTGAGCACACCAGTCACTCGTGTGCTTGAACCTCGCTGAGCTCGGCTGGTTGAAGTTAACAGTGAACTCAAGCGGATCCTCGTTTGCCCGCGGGGCGCCCCTCGGAGGGCTCCCGCAGGGCCCCCGCACGGGGGCCCGGGCTGGGACCGTGCTGCGTGCATGTCAGACAGGAGAGGAGGATCTGCACACACACACACACACACACGGGGCTCGTCAGTGTCGCTCGGCTTCACTTGCACAGGGGCCTCGACTGCGTCCGTCAGGCACTTTGTGTGATCCTCAGAACTTCATAGTTTGGCCATGTTTTTTTTTTTTTTTTATGTGGAAGTGTGCACAGCAGAAAGGTGTGGCCCTGTCGTGTGTGTGTGTGTGTGTGTGTGTGTGGGTTTGAAAACTGCTGTTCCTGCTATCAGGTAGTCGCTCCACGCCCTCAAGGCAAATCAGCTCTGCCAGCAGGCTCCAAGAGAAATTCCCTTCAGGTTCACTGTAATGACTTTTATTGTCTGCACAGGTTGGCAGGTCACCGGTTGCCACACTGACTCACCGCTACATTTTTTTTTTTTTTACAGACAGTGTTTCCCAGTGAGCAGCAGATGTAGAAATCCCCCGCATGTGAATGCTCCTTATAGGCTCTCTGGAGTATGTGTGAATCAGAGCCCAGGACTGAAAATACCTTGGCTGTGTGCTCCAACCTGGACCCTGTCACCCGCTTGATCTTAGGCTTTAAAGAAAGCGTTTCTGTGCTCGGCCGCTGTTGTGACTAAAAACATTTTTAACCCACCGATCCAGGTGGGTTATGGAGCGTTCTCCAGCACAAACACCTCCCCTCCCCTTGGTTATATGTGACCTTGTTTTAGCAGCGTGTGTTGAGGAATTTTTTCGCGTTAATCCTTTTAGATCCCAGTGTGGCGCTCAAAACTGGTGCCCTGTGTGTGTGTGAGACTGTGTAGACTGTGCCATTCTCCTGCCACTCGCCTCAGAAACAGGGCAGGAGTCACCAACGCTGCGCTTAATCCTTAAAATGCCACCGGACCCTGTACAAGGTCTTACATTTTTAATCCGATTAGTCAACCCAGGCTGTGCCCAAATACAGGCAACTACATTCTAGGATGAAAGAGGAGATCGCAAGGCTTCTGATAGTATCAGTAATATCCTGCTAGCTAACAGGGAAATGGGGATAATATGGGGCTTAAGATATCACAAGCTTTAATGGTGAATTTCTAAAACCATCAAAATGGGATTGCTTGCTAATTTTTACATCCTGGAGAGAAGCACTGCACCAGAGACTCACGAAGCATTGAAGTCAGCAGGTGAAAGACATATGCACTCCCTGGTTAGTTTAATTTATTGTATCTTTGTTTTTTGACCTTGTTTGCATCCATAATTACATCCCAAGGCTTTATTAGGTTTCAGGGCAAGGTCTCCTTAATGAGCCATGTAAATGCTTACATGAATTTTAAGGTTAAAAGGGAACTTTTTACACGCCAGTCTGTTAACAGGTCTTTGGGAGTACTACCAAAAAACTTGTGTTGTGGCTCTAGAGGGAGCTGCACAAAATGCAGCGGTGGTTGGTGCTGCAGACTACAAGTTTGAAAATGAAATAAATCTGGGTGTGTGGAGTAAGAAAGAAGTGAAGTTAACAGATCTCTGTAGCCCTCTTGTCATTGAAACTTGAGCTCTGCTTGAGGCTACAGTAGCAGCTACTAGAATAACGCAGCCGAAACGCCTTACAAACTAGCGGCAGTTGAGTTGTATTTATTTTGTATGTTGGTAATGTAGGTTGTCAGGTTTTGACGTAGTAGGAAGAATACATGGAATAAAAAAGATGATATTTCTGCTTCTGCTGCATAGATTTGTATTCTTTAAAAAAAAAAAAAAAACACTATTTGTCAGACAATGTAATAGGAGTGCAATGCTAAATCGGTGCAGTGCTCTTCAAAGACCCCCTCCCGTCTGATAGGGTTTGTCCAAAAAAAAGTAAAAGTTAAACAGCTGGATGCAAGATGTGTCCTACTTCACTGACAAGTACACCCTCTGTGTTTGGAGGCATCAGGTATCCACATCGCACTTGTGAAAGTTGCATATTGGGTCACGATTGACTTCCAAACAAGTTGTGATGTCACAAATCACTCAGGTCTAATGTCAGCACAGAAAAAACATCCAAGTGAAGTAGGCTAATAATAAGCAAAACACATTTTCGAGTGGATTTTGACTTTAATATATAATTGTTATAATTACAGCATTTGATCCATCGCAGGAAGCAAACTCTGGAGTTTACATGTTGTGTGTTACTGGAACATTTAATTTAATTTAATTTAATTTTATTCTATTGTGTTGTATTGTATTTTATTGTATTCAAATATACCGGCTGCTATGACGACTTAATTTCCCTTCGGGGATGAATAAAGTAATCTATCTATCTATCTATCTATCTATATGTCGTATAATAAAGTATTCATAACGATTATAATGCCTTACAAGTAACACAACAGGCAACCCAACTGCCTCCTGTGATTACCTTGAGTTTTCTTCAGGGAGCTGCCATTCAAGCCACTAAAGTCATAAAGACTTGACTAATGCTTGCACTCACTGTGGTCGTGTGAAAAGGGTTTCTAAAGCAACCACAACTACCACTTTCTAATATTAGCCAATAAATAACAAACGAGTTTCCTTAAAATGATGGCGAGTTTAAAGTTATTTGCTCTGCAGGTGTTGCATGCTGCGTGGGCGTCTTATTTGCAAAACAAATCAGACGCTGTTGAGATTTGCACTGATTTTCACAATCAATACATCCCTGATTGTTCATCTTGCACTATCAAACCTGATTACTGCTGGTGACATAAGTGTTGACCTTGTTTTCAGTTTTGATGGGCTGACCAGATGGCAAGTCTTTTAAAACTGACATCATTTCAGAATAATTCTTTAGGAACCTGGAGAAACACAATAGTGCTTTATTCTCCTTCAGATAAGGCAATTCATTAATAATAGTAATTTTCTTTTTGTTAAATGTTGCAGCAGGGTTATTAACCAGAATTAAAAGATGAGCCCGCACTGGTACAACTTTATCCCTTTTTTGCACTATTAGCTTTGAACTTGAGAATTAACTTTCTGATTTATGGATAAGCTATAAAGACGTAATAGCTGGAGGACCGTTTTAAGAGCTACAGATCGTTTTTGGCTGTCTAGACAGAAGACGGGAGGCAAAATGCTTTTCTGCAGAGGCCTTTATGTTTTGAAACGTCCAGTCTGAGAAGGATTGGCTCAACACAAACCTTAATAGACTTGCTTTTACCTAATGACTTTTTGTAGAAATACTGTACCTCTCCCTATTTGGTAGCACTTGAAATTTGTATGCTTGAATACAAGTCTTTAAGAGGTATATGTTACATCGGGGAATAGTAGCTTACTGAAGACCTTTTATGAATTCACAACAGAAATCATCTTTTATGTAACACCTCTGTCTTTCATTGATTTTAAACTAAAATACTACCCTTTGTGTCATTGTGGTGATTTTAAAATGTTATGTACACATGCTCTTCTGTACAAGTGAAAATAGTGGTTATTTTTGTTAAATCAGAGTCTGTTTGTGCAGCATGTCTGCCTCTATACTGGCTTTATTATTTCATTTCTTTCATGTCTTAGATTGAAGGGTTTTCCTGCTGAGAATCCAAATGCATTCAGTGAACATATTGTTCAACGATTCGTTGCTCCACTCATGTATCATTGTGAGTGTGTGTGTGTTTGTGTGTTTTTCGCTTGTTTTTTTCGTTTGAGTTTTATCATGACCATAACTGGGAATAGTTGTTTATTTTTTCTTTCACACCCAGTCAGTGATGAGAACAATGGATTCTGATTGAATCATGTTAAGTTTGATGAGCTGCCAGCAGCTGCTCAAACTGTTCAGCCGTAGTGCTCTTTAATTGTTTTCTAATCCACTTCTATGATAAATCATTCAGGGTGAATCAGGCTGACTTTGATTTTAAGATTAGTACGCGAATTAACTTGAACCTACACACACAGAGATTTTATTGGAATTTACAACAGCAGCTACGGGCTCAGTATTTCAAGTTGAAGAAGAAGATAGTGTGTCTCAGAGTTGCACAGATGAGCTGCGCTGCCAAGGCCCAGACTGTTGCCTTTAGTTTAGACAGTGTGGCATCACAACACGCTCAGCTGGATTCCTGCCATTGGTGTAGTGCCATGCTTTTGCCAGGCCCGGACACTGTGTCAAGTTGGTGAATGGACCATTGTCACTCTCGGCATGACCAGAGGCAGATGTCATTTCTTCACTGCACGTTTCATTCGATATTGTTCGGGCTGCACAAATAATTTACTGGAGAAAGCAAATACTCTTTTCAAGAGAATTCGCAGTGTGTCAGTAACTTCTTTTAAAACAACACAGTATGTTCCTATGTTAGCTCTAAAAACCTGGACTTTCTTTCATAATATTGTGATTTGTTTGGGCAGAAGAAATAACAAAACTGAAGTGAGGAAAATTCAAATTTTGATTTAAGGGGGAATAAAAGAGTGTTGGTATTGCAGTGTTTCTGAGCCCATCTAGGTTTCAGTGTTTGTTTTCCTTTTTGATGAGCGGATGAGGGATCTCACAGTAAGGTGTCATTCACATGAACCTGTGCAGGAGATATCCAACACAACATAGCCGGCATCAACTGGGGTCTCACCTAATTTTGGATGATCCCATGGGCAGGTTGCACAAACACAGTCTTAGACTAAAAAAAATGGTATTCCCTGTGGAGCTGTTTTGTCTGGCAAATGTGTTTTATGGAAATCTAAAAAAAATCTATCAAGTCATGGATACAGAAGTGTAGTCACATTCAGTCAAGTTAGATTTTGGTATTCAGAATGAGGTGTGATAAGCTGAGCCAGTTGAAGCGTGCTGTGAAATCTAGCCTCCAGCAACAAGCATTATCACCATGCAAGTCAGGGCAGAGCTCTGCTCATAGTTCCTCTATCTCACAATGTGAATGAGTGGCTGAGTGCTATTGCAGCTCCCTCAAGTCATGACAAAGACCTTTGCTACAGTATTGTTTGCCAAGGTTTCTCTTTTGCAACGTCTGTCTGGGTGTGTGTGTGTGTGTGTGTGTGTGTGTGTGTGTGTGTGTGTGTGTGTGTGTGTTCAAATGTACACGTGTGTTTGTGTATGTACGCAGGCAGACGTATTCTTGTGTGAATACGTGTCCTGGTTAGAGAGTTGCAAAGGAAAGACAGGAGTCGCCCCCAGGAAGGTTGTTAGGTTAATAAACTGAGTGTAGGCAAGGGCAGGGCTCGCAGGTGAGGCAGCTGGCAGAAACGGAACCTGCAAAGTGTAACTATTGACCAAAGGCCACGCTGGTGTGATACCATAAATACAGAGGATGTGATGCCATCACCGTTTAAGCTCTGCCCCACCCTTTTGACACTGAAACAACTACCTGCTGCAGAGCAGTCCCATTTACTGGAACTTTTAACAAAGCCTCTGGGCATTCGTTTCAATTAGGAATCGTCAAAATGCTTTCACGGTTTGAGTCACACAGTTCTGCTGCACAAACACACCGCCAGCTGTAGGAAAGAGCAGTGAGATGAGGAATAAATCAAAGATCAAGATCCTCTATGCTCGCGAGTCCAACTTCTTTGGCAAGGAGGGTGAATTGGTTTCCTTTTCCTGGGAGAAACAGCAAACCTCTGATCCAGAACTTTTTTAAAAAACGATCTTTTCCTCTGTGCAATGAGTGATTGAAAAGGGATTTGGGGTTTTTCTTAATCCACTGGACCTTGAGGAGGAACAAAACTCGTCAGTCAAACTGTCAGCCGAAATCTTTTCTTTATTAACAGTTTACAGTTAACAGTTTGAATTGGTGTGAGTGTGTGTGTGTGTTCCTCATAATGAGACAGTCCTGTTTTGTCCTTCAGCGATCTACAATTATGACCCCATTGGTGAGCAGGAGCTGTGTCTACAGGTGGGGGACACGGTGCACATACTCGAGAAATTGGAAGGTGAGTGAGCCTGAACACACAACAGGCCCCGACACGTCCCTCTTATCCTCCTCTAAAGCAAGCTGGCACAGGAACTTCAATGTAATGTCGAGCTAACCGGCGCTCAATATGCTATGCATGATAATGTAAATGAGTCCACCACATTGTCCTCCTGACAGGCTAGACTGTCATCACTCTAATCTCATCCACTGCCTCTCCCTCACTGTAATTCGTTTCTCTATTAATTTATATTTCCGCAGGCTGGTATAGGGGTTACACGCTACGCAAGAAATCACAGAAGGTAAGGGCATCATTAGCACTAAATTACCCTGTAACCAATGCTGTGATGTATGGGTCAAACTCAAACTACCTCATTGTTTCCTCAGGGCATTTTCCCAGCTTCCTACATCCACTTAAAGGAGGCTACGGTTGAGGGAATAGGGTGAGATCACATATCAGTAAACATATCATCGTGATGATCCACTTTGCCTTTGGTTTGCCGACCTGCCTTGTCTTTTGCCAATAACATAGCAGTCCACTTGCAATTAGCATAAGTGAGGATTCAGTAATGCTTTTCTTGGCTGTGTAGGGAAACCATCCAACTATTTATCATCTATAGAAATGCACTTGAGTCAGTCCAAATCATATGACATGATCTGTGAGTGATAAGCCACTTTTCCAATATCTTATTATTCTCTTCTTGTGGCTGGTAGCCAGCAGGAAATAATTATTCCAGCAGATTTACCCCTGGTGCAGGAGCTCGGGGCTACTCTGAGGGAATGGGCGCAGATATGGCACAAGCTCTACGTGGTATGTGTAGATTGTCTTTCTCTCATGAGCCCCTCTGTTTCTAGTAAACACAGTCCTGTACACCTCTCTGATTCACACCACTTTGACTCTTTAAAAAAATATATATATATACACACACACACACGCACACACACAAATCTCTGAATGATGTATTGTTATTAAGTGTGTGCATGTTTATCTGACAGGCGAACAAGACAACCCAGTTCAGGAGTGTTCAGCAGATGGCCTACAGCCTCATCGAATATCGATCTCAGATAGTGTCAGGAACGCTGCCTAAGGATGACCTTGTGGAGCTCAGAAAGAAAGTCACCGCAAAGATTGATTATGGAAACCGGTATGAATCCTGCTGCCTTATTGCAGTGCAGTGAAATGCCTTGTGACATAAACACCATTGTAAAGTTTTATTTGCTTGAGTCATGGCTATAAGGTTGTCTCCGTAAACTCAGCTGTTGCTGTTTGATCCTCTGTGCTGCTCAGGATTCTGGGGTTGGACCTGGTGGTGCGAGATGAAGCAGGAAACACACTGGATCCTGACCGGACCAGTACGGTCAGTCTGTTCCGTGCACACGAGACCGCTTCCCGCAGTGTCGATGACAGGATACAAGAAGAGAAGGCAGGATTTAGATTTGTCCATCAACCACTTTTTTTCCCCATAGTAGTTGTCCATTTCAAATAATCTCTGTGTCCATGCACTGCTTGGGGCCTTGCTTTTCTGCAGACGCGGTTACAAAACCTGGAAATGCGGCGTCAGACCCTGTTCAGTACGGTGCACACCTACAGTCTACTCATGAACCTGAAGAACTTTGTATGCAACATTGGGGAAGATGCTGAGCTGCTCATGTCTCTGTATGACCCTGACCAGTCTGAATTCATCAGGTTGGCTACTCACTTTTCTCTTAATTCCACAATTAAATCAGTCATGCTGAGGTTATTTGCCTTTTTTGGGTTTGCCATTTTGAATTTTCAACCAGCAAACTCATTGTTATTGTAAGTTTTGCTGTATTGGTCTCTTGGTCCAAAAAATGTCAAACTCTTTGAAGAATCCAGCAAGCAGGACAATTTTACACTATGTATTTGGCAAATCAAAATATCTGCTATGAGAAAGGTGTATAGGGACTGACAGACTTATATTATTGCTATTCAAACTATGCAACATCTTAGAATCTTCTTGACACTTTGGGCTTTTATCTGATGAGACCTATAAAATAATGCAGAATTAGTTTTTACATCAGTTGCCTTATACTTTTCTATTTCTCCTGATGCCTCAGACAATGTGGTATCTAACTGTGATTCTTATTTAAATTCATGCAGTGAGAACTTCCTGGTGCGCTGGGACAGTATGGGGATGCCTAAAGAAATTGAAAAACTCAACAACCTGCCAGCGCTATTCACGGTAACTGAATCCCAACCCACTGACTGCATTCCCTCTGCTTCGGATTTAAACAATCCGAACGCTGCCTGAAATCTGTGACAAAGAAGACAATTTGCCCCTGGATCGCTCCTAATTTACTCAAAGTTTCACTGAATGGCTCACATTCACGGCACATCTTTGAAAATTTGAATACATTTGCCTCGATTATTTTGCTGCTGTTTATGTTAATGACACAGTCAGCCGTTTCCCCGCAAACAAGTCATTGTGTTAACCTGCATGTGTGCCACCAGGAATTAGTGGTTCAGAATGTGATAAAACCACATTCATCATGGAAAAGTGCTGAAATTTTGTTGTTAGATTTAATTCCCCAGAGCACTCAAGTCAAGACTCTGTTGACTTTAAAAACATCCAGAATAACAAACACATAAAGATGCTGGAAAGGTGATATGTTTGAGGGTTTTACTGCATGCTTCCATCTGGTCTGCAGCTCCAGCCACATAATAACAGGCTAGTGATACATGCCTGTTGTATGTAATGCACCGTATCACTAAATATGCCATAACAGACCATCTTTGTGGTCGTCCCTTGCGTCCAGGACCTGAGCAGCAGTGACTTGATGAGGCCGCGACTTTTCCTGGTGTGTCAGATCATCAGAGTGGGCAGCATGGAGCTCAAAGAGGGCAAGAAACACACCGGAGGACTGAGGAGACCATTTGGTGTGGCTGGTGAGCTGGTTTTCTAAAAACTCCTAATATTTGGTTTAGCAGTACACATGTCAATTCAACAAAACATGCCACTCTTTTCTGGTGCCATAGTTGCACGAATGGTTCTGTCGAGGTGTAAAAATGAAGGATCAATGTGCTGAATGAAATGGGAACACCTGCTTCCTGACCTAGAAAAATGCCTCCACTCTGCCTTGGCAAAGGAGTCGGTGGAAATTGGTTTAGCACCCGTCTTTTTGTTTTTGGCCAGATGATGAGTGGATTTAATGGGAAATGATTTCCTATGCTGTTCCAGTAAATGGACTGAAACCAGAGTCAGAAACCACGTTCAACTCAGAAGTCACATTATTTTTAGCCGGGGGGAAAAAACACTTTAGTAAAAGAGCTGGGTGGAATGAACAATTCATGCATTTGCAAGCTGGAGATCAACAACCCTCAATCTGTTTTACTATGCTGGCTGTCTGCTGTGCCTGGCAACAGGTGAGTGAGCTCCAACACCTGGCTCAGCTTCTGTTCTAAAAGTAGAAAATACAGTTTCCAGAGTATAGTGAGCAAATTAACTTTTAGAACAACTCAAACTAGGAAATTCCTATTTTGCTGTTGTTTTTGCAATGACTAAAAAACTGCATTGCATCTGGTAAATTATCTTATCCGTGACAACAGTCTGCAGCCTTTCTGTGATTCTCCCTTTGTCATTGCAGTGATGGACATTACGGATATCGCCCATGGCAAAACAGACGATGAGGACAAACAGCATTTCATCCCTTTTCAGCAGTGAGTCTTTTGATGTTGTCACACATATTATACTGTTAACAGGCTCAACCTTGTTTTGTCGTCACACAATTGAGCTCAAATAATGGAAAAGAATTGGAACAGGACTCAAGTTATATTTGCTTACCGTGTTCCATCACATCTTTTTCAAGGATGCAATTCAGTTTTCCTATTGCTGCATTTCGAGGACAAATATGAAAACTTTTTGCTATCTGGAGTGTTAGCTTTTCTCAAAGACAGGCTTCAAGGCCACCTTGTCATAGCAGCTGCACAATGGGGGTGGGGGGTGAGGACAATAATACGATCACAGGGATCCTAGATGGAGGAGCCCCAAAAATATCTTGACTGATTCTTGACATCTAAACCAGATTTTTCAAGGTTTAACCTCAATTTGTGTCTTCTCAGTGTGTCAAAGGTAACTCTGTCTTCATGGGGATATACAGACAAAAAACATGTTTTTGTAGGACAGAGTAGTTCAGTCAGGACTCATCACATGTTTGAATGATTATTTTAAATATTAGATGTGAATGCTAATGAAATTATCCTAACCTGAAATACAGAAGTCTTTTGCATTTTGTATCTGGAGGGCTATACTTATCCAGATTTAAGCATAGTTCCTGTGTGCACATATGTGATGTTTCCTAAGTAAAAGTGACTACAGGTTTCCTGGACATGCAATTTTTTCTTCTCTTCATTAAGTGCTAGTTCTCTAAATGTGTTCCTCACAAAAGACAAATTGTACCATAGAACAACTTAAGCGTTTCAGCCTTGACAAATTAATTTATATTTCATTAACACTGAGTGAACTGGATAATAACAAATTAATAACAAAAAGGTTACCCTAAATTAATTTTCCAATGAACAATGGAAAATGTATATATTTCTAAGATTGAAATAACAACAGAGTGCTGTTATTTTATTTGAACGTTTTTTCAGCTGCTTAAGCACCTTTTCTGAAAACATTAAAATGGTGAGTCAGAAGTAAATAATATCACCAGCGGGTTCATTACTTCCCCAGAAATGACATGTCCTCTTATGATTGCTTAACCCGGACTGTCAGTTGTCTAAGGAACTGTGTCCACTGACATTTTGTTTCTGTATTATATTTCTCATTTAGACAGTCAACTGATGGTATTCATCAAAACCCAAATCAACTGCCAGTTTCAACAAATTGTCTTCAGTGTTAACCTTTATCCACAGAAACCTCCTTAAAGTAACAGTCATGTAAAATACATAACATTGAATGCTAATATAACATTGTGCAGTAAAGAAAATTACATTAACCTGTACTGATATCTTATACTGGTATAAGGTATCAGTACAACAGGTTAATGAAAATCATCTGAATACTAATAGCATATTAGATCAATTCCAGTCCGACCAGTCATTGCACTGAAACTGCTTTACTGAAGTTAGTAAATGACCTGAGAATTTTCAATTCAAACAACGTGGCTGTCTTCTTTTTGTTAGATTAGAGTGCTCTATTTCATAATATTGATCATGGCATTTTAATTCTCTCTCTGGCGCAGTGCTTGACTGGTGTCGCTCGTACTTGTCAGAAATAACTTATTTTTGTTAGTTTAGGCGACTTTGTGTTGAATACGGTGTTCCTCAAGGAAGCATTCTAGGTCCTTTTTTCTTTTTCATTATATTTTAACATTTGATCCTAAAAAAAGAGATCCTATTACCCGTCTGCTTGCATCACTGCAAGGGCTACCTGTATCTTTTAGATTTTATGTCCCTTTATTATCCACAAACCTTTACAAAATCTAGCACCTTTTATATATCACTTATATATTATGTCCCAACAAGAACTCTCAGATAAGTTGCACAAAACAACAGAGAAACACAGTAATATCACAACTCGTTGATCAATCATAACTATATATATACATAAGTAGTCTTGTACTTACTAAATTTAAGCATAGTACTAGTACTCTGTGCTGGTTGTCACTTGTGGTAAGTAAGCTTTGGGGATGACTAATGGTGCATCTTGTAGAGAGATCCAGAAATCTTCACCTTGCCTGTGCAGCTCCTCTGTCCATTTGTTTGTCACCTGTCAGAGATGCTGATTTCTCTTATTTTCTTTCTGATGCTTCTCCCCCAGGATAGCTATGGAAACCTACATCCGTCAGAGACAGCTCATCATGTCTCCGCTCATCCCATCTCGAGTCATAGGAGAGAATGAGCCGCTCACGGCTGTCTTCAACAAAGTCATTGCTACGCGGGAGGTCAATCACAAAGGCCAGGGTAAAATGAAGTGTTCAGAGTCAGTGTGTTCCCCTGTGATTTCAGAGGGTCACTCTAAATTGACCTTTTTGTTTTGAAGGAAATAAATGATGTGTGAGGGGTCTGCAGAGTGTGTGCTTTCGGTGTCTGCCTCATTGAATTTCTTTACATGTTTGCTGGCAGGGCTGTTTGTGACCCTGAAGCTCCTCGCAGGGGATCTTGCCCAAGTCAGGAAGGACTACCCCCACTTTGTGGACCGCAGCACGGCTATTGTCAGGAAAATGGGCTTTCCAGAAATCATCCTCCCAGGTGGATTAAAGTCTTTGTTACTACGCATTGCTCTACAAACACAGTGATCATGTTCATTGTAATTGCTTACCAACCTGTGAGAAGTGTTCATAAATTCTCACATCATGTTGTCCTTTCTCCAGGAAACGTGAGGAATGATATTTACGTAACGTTGCTGCAGGGAGAGTTTGACCGTGGTAAAAAGAAGACTCCGAAAAATGTAGAGGTCATACTGAGTGTGCATGATGAGGAAGGCAATCCCATGGAGGTAAAATAGACTAGTGAATGCAACATATTATCTTCACTTTTTAGTTTTTCTAACTGGGTTTTATGTGACTAACTGTGCTAGCATCTTCTTATAATAACTCTAATACTTTTGTTTATAAATACCTGCAACACAAATTACATTCCCATCAGCCTCAGTTGTTTGTTGTATTTAGTGCTAATTAGTAAATGTTTGTATGCTACCATGCTACACTAAGATGGGGCATGGTGAACATTATATCTGGTAAACATCAGCATGCTGGTTTTTGTTCTTGACTATTCTAGCATCGTCTTGTATTGCTGTAACTATGATGCTCTTTTGTCAAAGTTAATTGCCAATGCATCATAGAGCAAATTTATATTGCTCCTACAGTATCATGTTAACTAATCTTCTCCCTTTATTTCTATAGAAAGCAATATTTCCTGGGGCCGGTTATGATGGTATCTCAGAGTACAAGTCTGTCATTTACTACCAAGTGAAGCAGCCTTGTTGGAATGAAACTGTGAAGGTGAGGTCATGTCAAAGACCCACGTGTGCAGCTCTGCGCTTCAAATACAATACCTCATGTTGCTGTCTAATTAGCTTTTCAAATGGGTTTACTGTTGCTCAATACATTGAAATAATCTTCAAAGGAAGACATTGGCACAGAATACAAATCTCTCACCAGATAGCATATCTTCCATATGTATAATCCTGTATTCACATTAATTCCCTTGACGTTTCTTTCTCCTCTCTGCAAGGTGACAATTCCAATAGAAGACGTGTGCCGCTGTCATCTGAGAGTGATGTTTCGACACAGATCGTCCCAGGACTGTGAGTGGCTGTGCCTTATTTGTATGACACACACTTACATGTTATGTTGCCACCATGTTAAACACAGCTTATGATCCTATGTATCCTTCAGCTAGGGACAAATCGGAGAAGCCCTTTGGTATGGCCTTCGTCCGGCTCATGAGAGGAGATGGGACCACGCTAAAAGATGGCAGGCATGAACTTATCGTCTATAAGGTACTGCTGCAGGATTGTGATTTTGTGGTTTTGTGGTTTTATTTTGCATGAAATTGAATTCACTGCACTTATCTTTAAAATAAGCAGGAGATTGTTTTTATCTAATTACTCAAAAATCTGTGTCGTAAATAGCTGACAGTGGGTAGATGGATTATGCATGAGTCTCTCCTCAATCAATAAATATGAAATTAGGTCTCCATTGATCAATATGCTTCATGATTTATTCCCTGTTTTATGAATTTCTTAGGTTGACGTGAAAAAGGCAGAGGATGCAAAAGTTTATCTTACCTTGCCAGCAACCTGGGCTGAAGTGGAGGAAAAGGAAAAGCAAACAGGGAAGCAGTTCCACCATTCAGGAGTGATTCCTGTGACTAAAGACAGCTTCCAGATCGCTATGCTCACCTGCTCCACTAAACTCACTCAGAACGGTACCATAGGGGACGATTTCTATTTTACACAATCTTTCAATCTCCAACTCTGTGAAAATTAAAAGATGCCCTGTCACAAGTCATCGTTAAGACATGAAACAGACTCTAGAGGATAGAGGTGCGGTTCCACCATCATTTCCTCCCCCCAGATTTCCTTGAAATTAATTAGGCCGATCTGTGTTGCTAATATTTTGCTGATGTGTTGATGTTGATTGATGTAGATCTAATTAGGTTTGTATTGAAATTTCTGGCTTTTAACACAATTATCTTAACTGATGTTGTAACAGCAGAGGTGTTGCTCATGCTTAATGTATTCTGATGTGCTAATGTTTTTCCAGTGGATTTACTTGGCCTGTTGAACTGGAGGTCTAACCCGGAAGATCTGGACCAGATACTGCAGAGGCTGATGGAGGTCGAGGGAGGGGAGATTGTCAAAGTGAGTTCTCTTTGTGTCACAAATGCTGCACTAAATATGTAATATGCTGCTATATTTTATAAATGTTGCTTAATGGCCCTTTTGTAACCGGCTTCTGTTTCACGCACAGTTTCTCCAGGACACTCTTGATGCCCTGTTCAACATCATGATGGAGACGTCAGAAAAGGACACCTATGATACCCTCGTGTTCAATGCTTTGGTTAGTTTTCTGTCAGGCCGTCGTCAATGGGTGATAACTTATACCAGCCATTCCCAAACTTAAGAAGACCACGGCCTGCCCGGTGCCAGGAGAGGCTTAATATTTGGTCCTACATACATGATGTGACTATTGCTACGCTGTTGTTTCAGAAAAATCGATAACACAGCTGTGGCGCTGTCCATAACACAGAAATGGAGTGCAGGACAGACAAAACAAGTTAGTTTCTTCAGAGAGAGAGATGCCAAAAGCTATGTCTGCGTGCCTACTGATTTTGACAATCATTCCTAAATTAAAAAATATAATGCTAGTGCTATGTGTTTGCGAGCACACTGATGAATAAATGTATTGTTTAATTCTGATCATATGATGAAATTTCAAAATCTGATCATCTACTATATTTATTAAAAATAGTATCACTGCTGTTTGTGATTGGCCATTCATTACCAATAAAAACTCATTACTATGGGCGTTCCAAAAGTGGACATAATACATGTAGACTACTACAGCTGTTATCCAGGAAGACACAAAAAGTTTTTCGTTATAAATTCATTAAGTTATCCATGACAAATATCAGCTATATGTGTGATTACAAAATAGCAGAGGAGCAGAATCGCTAGCTGACCTGCGCGGAGAAACGCACTTCTAATGTGAACAGCCAGGCTGCTGCTGGCCCGAAAATTGAGCTTTGTGGCGCAACCCATGGCAAACCTTTAAACACAATTATGATAACACACAAGATTAAGATGAAGTATTTATATTTATATATATTTTTTATAAACCCAATTGTATTTATTTCCCAAAGCGCACACTTTAGGAATTGCTGACTTATACCATACATACATGGCCCTTAATATGAAGCAGCGGCAGTATGATGTTCGGTTTGTATTAGCAGTAACAGTACAGCTCTGATACGGCGTTAGGAGAGCAAACAGTAAACAGTGAAGCTGATATTAGTTAGATAAACAAGATGACAATAACCCAGATGCAGGAATGGCGGACTCTGCCACCTAACAATGTAATCTATTATATGGAGAGGTAATTACAAAATGTGAATACATGAAATAGTATTAAAAACAGGGTTTGATTTCATGAAAATGTAAAGGGTTCTGAAGTAAAAACAGTTGGGAATCACTGATATACTGTTGATGTATGTTTTTTAAACTTGGATAAGGTTCTGATTTTGTTTTCTCCTCCTGTGTACAACCAGGTATTTATAATCACACTTATTGGCGACATCAAATTCCAGCACTTCAACCCAGTCCTGGAAACCTACATCAACAAGCACTTCAGTGCCACTTTGGCTTACATGTGAGTCTCCATTCTGTGTTTCCCACCTTTGATCGCTCATGTCCCTCCACAGTTTATTTTTAGTGCTTCTATAGCTCTTCTTTTCCACCCACACCAAATTACCAGCAGACCTTGATGCCTGACTCATTCACTTTCTCAGGAAGCTAACCAGGGTGCTTAACTACTATGTTGGCCATGCCGAGGAGCCCGCCCTGACTGAGAGGCTCTATGCAGCACTCAAAGCTCTGAAGTACCTGTTCAGGTTTATTGTACAGTCCCGGGTCCTCTATCTCAGGTATCAGAGGCACTGCCATACAAAAATCCACTTTTCACTCATATTCTAAGGATGACCACTTTGATGCAATGCTTGGCCTTGATTTGCAGATTCTATGGGAACAGTGAAGATGGAGATGCTTTCTTCAACTCCATTCGCACTCTTTTCCTGTCTTTCAACACCCTAATGGACAGACCGCTGGATGAGGGAGTAAAGATTAAGGTAAATTATAACATTTTTTATTTTATTTATTTTTTTAACATTGATGAATCCGGTAGCTGTTTTTTGTATTATTTGTTTTATTTTTGTATTATTGATTAAAAAATAAAAAAATTCACCAATTTATAATTTTTGTAGCTTGGAAATAGAACTAAAATGCAGCCAGTCAGACTCTATATTTACTCAATTTTCAGTCTTGACAGTAATAGTCCAGAAGTGAAAATGTGTTCCATTGTTATGGACAAGTTATTGAAAAGTTTTACAAATTAACTACAAAATACGTGTGGGCTCCCTGTTGGCAGTCTCAGTAAGGTGAGTTAAAAATCTGGTAAAAAGCTTGTTTTACTAGAGAATAAAACCATCCCTATGCTTCAGCCTGATGAGACCTGTTTCTTTGTTTTTTCAGGGAGCAATATTGAAGTACCTCCCCAGCATCATTAATGACATCCAGACTGTGTTTGATCCTGTGGAGCTCAGGTAACTCTCTAGAGGGTTTGCACAGCAGGAAGTGATAATTGCCTGTCTGAGTGCAAATTATCATATTTACTTCTGAGAAAAGGAGGCGTTAGTCTCAATTCTTCCGACTGTAAAATTAACCCATCATGTGTGCTGCTCATTAGTCCTCCATGACAATTGATATTAGATCTGAAATGTGAATATCACTTAAATTGTAGTCTGGCATCGACTGGCATCGACTAATTCGCAAGTGCGTATTAGTCTGGAACCTAAGTTACCTAGTTAATTTTTGATTTCCGAGGGGCGTTATTAACGGGCTGAGACAAACAATCAGAGCAAAAAACATTACGTGCTGTCAAGAGTACGGCAAACACATATTTCTCATCAACATAAAATTTAAGTGCAGATGTTTGTTCTTCTTTCCAGAGAAAAAATTACCATCCAATCAATTTAATACTGCTGCTGTAGCCGGCCGTGAAATGTTCCGCATCGGCAGCTGCCATCCTTGTTATTTACAAAGATGCTTCAGTGGTGCTCCTCTGTCAGTCATCGTATTAAACCTGCCTCATATCAGATTAACGCTTGTGATTGGTTGGCCCAATAGCGCTTCCAGTTTCAAGGAAATCAGTTTGAATGTGAGAGGGGCCAGACGTACCTGCCAGAGCAAATAAGACATGAGCTTGCAGATTCATCGGGTTCCCAGGCTACATAAATTGTCTATAAAATGTGCCTCTTTTCTTTCATTCTCTTTTCAGTGTTCTCTTAGCAAAGTTCATTGAGAGCATTCCTGACTCTCAGCTCGTGCGTCAGAAGCTGGGCTGCATGTGTAAAATGGTGGAGAGTGACCTTTTCAGGCAGCCAGGTAGGAGTTCTTGAGGCTCAGAAACCACATAATGACTTTTCAAACAAGATGAAGGGGGAAAAAAACATTGGTCCACATTACACCAATATACAAGTTTGTCAGGTCAACTCAATTAAAAGGAAATGTGTTGTGTGTCGCAATTTGCACAGTCTTTCTCTGCTCTGTTGCCACAGATTGTCGAGATGTGCTTCTGCCACTTGTCACTGACCAGCTGAGTGGGCAGCTGGACGACCACTCTAGTAAACCTGACCATGAGGCCTGCGCACAATTGCTCAGCACTGTGTTGGACAACCTGGGCCGCAAGGATGTGGTGAGGAGTCAGAATTTACCTTTAGACACACACAGACAGGGTTGGGTCAGATTACTTTGAAATGTAGTCAGTAACTGCATATTCAGCATTTGAAGTTGGTCTAATCAAATGACCCATACAATGTGGGATGTTTTTTATTTTGAGGAGCACTTATTAAACATTTTCATCATTTTCAATGTAGATAAGGGGAATAAAAACTCCATTATCCATACATCATCATTAGAAAACAAATATTAGTTAAGTCACCATTAACAAAACTTGCAACCTGACCATTTACTTTGACATACAGTAGAACATATTCAGCATTTACGTGCTGGCATAAATGTCCATAGGTGTACTGTACTGCCATATTTTAAAGACGTAGTGACGTAATCCTTGACAATCTAATTGTAATCTGGGTTGATTATAGTTATTTATTTTTTGTAATATGATTGCGTAACCCTGATTGCATATAATCAGTTACTATCCTACCCTGCTCACAGATTATAAAATTAAACTGGAGGAAGCTCCACAGGTTGGAGCTTTCCCTGAGGGCTCACCCTCAGAGATGGAGGTGAAGAGCTCAGACATCCATGGGGACCTCAAGAGTAAAAAGGAGCAAGTTGAGGTGACTCTGGCTCTCCTAAGAGGTTTTCTGGGCATGTCCAACTGGAAAGAAGCCCCAGGGACAATCCGTAGACCTGACTGAGGACAGTTTTTAACAGTTAACAGTTCTTTTTTCAGAAAATAGTGACAAATGTCCATCACAATTTCCTAAAGCATGAGGTGGAATCTTCCACTATTTTGGCTGACCAAGAGTCCAAACCACAAAGATAGTTAATATAATTTATGACAACGCAAAGCAGCAAATCCTCACAATTTAGAGGCATGAAATATGAAAATCACTAAAACGATTAATCAGTTATCAAAATAGCTGTCAATTTATTTTCTGTCAATTGACTTATTGTTTCAAGTCTAGTTTGTCTCTTCTTTTGACAGACTGTATTATCCATAGTGACTGGAACAGTGTTTCTAGAAAGAGATATTTTTGTAATACTGTGAGCACCACAAAACAAATTCCTTTCACCTCCATTGTATTGGAGAGAGAATCTCAAAGACAAGTATCTCAAAAACCTGGCAAAGAAACCTAAAAACAAAATAAACAAAATAAAATCTCCAACAAAAAAAGAAAATGTTTTTTTTTTTTTTTTTTGTGTAGAAAGTCTGTGTGGCTGCGTTTCAGCTGCTTATTGTACCTGAGGCTGTTTGTCTGTGCAGGGTCCAACCAGAGGGCACGTTCAGCTGATAATGGAGCGGCTTCTTCGCAGGGTTAATCGCACTGTCATCAGCATGGACAGATCCTCCCCTCTCATTGTAAGACACACTGTGATGTCGCAGCTGAAATATGTCCTTGACGACTACATCCTCAGCATCCCTTTCGATATTAATAGCACTTAAAATCAACAACAACACAACACAACATAGTAGTACACAAATCTTTTGAGCCATGACAAAACACAACAATAACACAAATACAACATGAAATATGTGCTGTGAGTGCAGATTTTTTTTGGGGGGGGGGACAAATACTTCACAGTGAAATCATGTGAGTAATAGTGGACTCCTCTGCGGCAGGGCCACTATCTCGCCTGCATGACGGCCATCCTGAAGCAAATGGATGACATGCACTACGCCCACTACATCAGCACCTTCAAGACGAGACAGGATATCATTGTAAGTGTTCTGGTTCCTCCCCTGTTGGCTACATCTTGTCCTGAAACATCTCATCAATAACAGGCATTAAACCACCCAGGCCACTTACTGCGCCTTAAGACAATATTGATTATAGACATTTCATGCAATGGATTGGACTGACATGATGAGGATGTCAGTGGGCCTCCATTAAGTCGTAGGAGCATTATGTGTGTCTGACATGCAGCAGCGCTGCTATGGATTTGCTTAGTTTGGGTCTATTGGATATTACTATGGTTGTATTTCTTTAAGCCGACAGTGTGCATTTTCTGCTTCTGCTCCCACAGGACTTCCTCATGGAGACATTTATCATGTTCAAAGACCTCATGGGAAACGTCTTCCCTGCGGACTGGATGATCATGAACCTAGTGCAGATGGGGGTCTTCCTGAGGGCCATCAACCAGTACTCGGACGTCCTGAACATGTACTTCCTGGACCCGGCGCATTTCGAACTACAGGTGTGTCTTGTCCTCCCCCGTCTTGGTAGAGGTCACATTTTTTATTAAACACAAAATCAAAAGCTAGTGTTATGAAAAGGTAATTATGGTATTAATATTTGAAAACCCTGCTCCCCTCGCAGCTGTGGAATAACTACTTTCATTTGACTGTGGCGTTCCTCACCCACACGACATTGCAGCTGGAATCCTTCTCTCAAGAGAAACGAAATAAGATACTAAACAAGTGAGATCATTTACAATTCATCAAAAATATCATTTAAATAGAGAACTTAATTTAACAGTCTTTTGATTTAAAAATTTGTCACAGATATGGAGACATGAGGAAGACTATTGGATTTAAGATCAGAGATATGTGGTACAATCTTGGTGAGTATTTTGCACCATGTGATAATGCTGCTATTATCATAGAATTTGTGGAATAGTTTATTCAGTGCCTGCCAGTAATGCAAGGGGAATAACAAGACAATATTTTTTATTGTCCGGTTTCACAGTGTGTTGTTGTTTTGTTTACCACATTATTAGATTTGTCCTCTGTTTGTTGAGAAATGAAGGTGCAGCTTATTGCCTTCTCAAATCACACTATGAAATTTCTGCGTGATAATGTTTTGTTGTCCCTCAGGCCCGCACAAAATGAAGTTCATCCCAGCCATGGTCGGGCCCATTCTGGAGGTCACACTGGTGCCTGAGCCTGAGCTGAGGAAAGCTACCATCCCCATCTTCTTTGATATGATGCAGTGTGAGCAGAATTGCAGCCCCAGACGCACGTTTGAAAAGGTAAAAGCTATCTCAGAAGTTCAGCACTTAGGTTTTTTTTTTGGTGTTTTTGACTGATGCTGCTCCCGGCTAAATATGACATTTGTGATGTGTATGATTGTGTGTGTTTTAATTCCCATCTTATCTTTGCAGTTTGAGAACGAACTGATAACAAAATTGGATCAAGAGGTAGAAGGCGGCCGAGGGGATGAGCAGTACAAAGTCCTGCTGGAGAAAACGTAAGGCAGGGGAGCAGATCAAACAGAAAAAATCTTATTTTATTCTGAAAGTTGTTTAAGTAGTAGAACACACCAGTCAAAAATCCTTCAATTCTGTGTGATACGGAATTCACATAGGATTGCTTCTAAACTACAACGAAAGCCCTTATGATTGTCTTTTTTAAAATAGTCCTCAAGGAGCCAGAAGGACGAGACCTTCTCTTAGAATTGTAGGCAACCTCTAATCAATAGAAACCCCTCGGGGACAGAATATACAATTGCGAAAACAGATTTTAATATGCTCGTTAGGAAGAAAGGCAGGCTTTGGCCAACTGGTAAACTAAAAATGGCCCTTTACAGCTAAAGAGTATTCTGAGAAGGATATTTGTTTGTATTTCCAGGTTACTGGAGCACTGCAGACGCCACAGATACCTGTCACAGTCAGGAGAGGAGCTGGCTCTGCTGCTGAGCAGCCTGCTGGAGAAACTCCTGGCGTACCGCACCATCACACACGACGAAAGTCCTGAACACCGCATGAGCTGTACTGTCAATGTGCTGGTACGCCCTGCGCCTATACTCACCAAAGGGTTAACGCTGTTTGTGCATGCATGTAAAGCAATTAACCTGTGCTGTTTTGCAAAATGAGTGTCTTCAAGTATATGCAATCAAGACTCTTTCTCTTGCAGAATTTCTACAAAGAAAAAAAGAGGGAGGACATTTACATCCGGTGAGTCAGATAGAGACACAGAGCGTCTGGTTTTTGGACTAAAGGGCTAACTGTGTCTAACTTATGTGCTCTTGTAACCAGCTACTTGTACAAGCTGCGAGATTTGCACCTGGACTGTGAGAACTACACAGAGGCGGCCTACACTCTGCTACTACATGCTGAATTACTGGAGGTCTCTGACACATCAAAGCCTTTTTTTTCCACCAACTCAAACGAGATCAGATTTTTAATGTTTTAGCTGTTTAATCCTTGCTAATATTACCATGCTTTTTAATGCTTACCTGAATGTGAATTTTTGGTCATTTGCTTCCCCAGTGGTCTGACAAACAGTGTGCACCTCATCTGATACCTAGAGATGGGGACCATGTTTGGACCCAACAGGAGCTGAAAGAGAGGCTCATCCAGGAGATCATATGTTACCTGGACAAGGGCAAGGTGAGTGTTGACTGCTCTGTGAGCAGGTGTCAAAAGTTCAGTTTTTTTGTTTTTGCATTATGCACAAATTACCCCCACAAAAGTCTGAAATCTGCCCTCTGAGTTAGCCTTGTGAAACCTGTGGGGAAGTTACTTAATCTCACACACCGGCTGCAGGTTACTTTGTTGTGTCAGTATATATATCTTACTGGCTGTTACATATCATCTGTTTTCCCTTAAAGCCGTGAGATGTGGGGGGTTTCTCCGAGGACAGCCGTGGGAGCCAGATGGCAAAGCCTACCTCGTGCTCCTGTGTTTTTATGTTCATGTTTTATGTCCCCTTTTAACTGAGCGATGCACATGTCTTCTCAGATGTGGGAGAAGGCCATTGAGCTGGGCAAGCAGCTGGCCAAGATGCACGAGAGCCACATGTTTGACTTCATGGAGCTTAGCCAGCTGCTGGTAAGAGGAAGCGTGCATTGTAATTTAGCCATGCAAACAAAATCATTACTAAAACCTCATAAAACAGCAGCTTTATAAACTAATATGAAAACAACTTAAATGTAGATGATTGTATTGTTACTGTCTCATTAAGACTATTGAAATTAGTCTGATGAGTAATAGTGGACAAGAATTGTGTGTTATCTGTTAATTTCTCAGCATTAGTAGTTTAGTATGATTGGGCTGCAATAATCTTTTCTCATAATTCAAAACAAAATGAGAGTAAACACATAATTGTTTTTGAAAATGCTATTGGAATTAATTGATCATGAAGGATTTCATCTTGTAACCACTAACAGACTAATTACAGCATACTGTTTATGTACTGCAGCCTTACCATCTTCTTTGTCCTCTGTCACAGAAAAAACAAGCCCAGTTCTATGAAAATATAATGCATGCAATGCGGCCACAGCCAGAGTACTTTGCTGTAGGATATTATGGCCTTGGATTCCCTTCTTTCCTCAGGGTAAGGAAATAATTACATATTTCAATAAGCTTAGAGAAACCATCATGCACCGTGCTTATGCAATCAGCTGGCTTTTTTTTTTTTGAAAAATTGCAGTAATGCCGATGAAGGTTTTTGGCTTTTTGATGACACAAGAAAATGTCTGACAGTCCTGTCACAGAGTTGCACAAGCACACCTCTCATATATTATGGAAAATAAGCTCGATCATGGTTCTAGCTTTTTATTGAGCTTAATTTGTTGTGTTGCACACTGAAATTGTGTGCCACAGAACAAGATGTTCATCTACCGAGGCAAAGAGTACGAGTGGCTTGAAGACTTCAGCTTAAAGCTGCTCTCTCAGTTCCCCAATGCAGTACGGATGACCAGCACAGCGCCCCCTGGAGACAACATCAGCAACTCCCCTGGACAGTGTATCCTTACATAATAAGCCACAAAAAAGCTTTTTGTTTGTTGATCAGGATTTTCAGCCATGTCATCGGCATGGCTCTAGGAAAGGCAGTGACATTTGTGGTTTTAAGTGAAATATCTCAACAACTAAAATAAATTGTCTTGAAATTATTTTTTTTCAAATTAAATAAAAACTTTGTGATTCCATAACTTTTCATCTAGAGATATCATCAGGTCAATATTTGAAATGATCTCATGCTTAGGTTTATTAAATTTTAGTGGCGTTCCCATCAGCCTCAGCTGTACTGTGTGTTATTGCTAATTAGCACATGTTAGCATTTTAATCAGCTTCACTAAAGTGATGAACATGGTAAACACTGTACCTGCTTAACATCAGTATATTAGGATTGTCATTGTGCCCTTGGTAGCATGCTGATATCAGCGTTTAGCTCACTGTAGACTCTCAATCTTGACAGTTACAGAAAAAAAATAAAATCTGATTCAGTACATCTTTGCTTCGTCTGCTCCTCCACACTATTCTTGGTCTTATCCTTAACTGAACCTCACAGACATCCAGAGCTTTACTGTCAAGCCTGTTCTCACTGTGCCCCACCAGTTTAAAGACAAGGGGGTTCCAGAGCAGATATTAAAGTGCGTAACGAACACTTAAAGGCTGATTTATTTTCTCGTGAATACCCTGGGATTTATAGTGTTCTGCTCAAACTGCTAACTCACTGCTGTCCTTCCCTGTTCTTTTGCAGCTATTACAGAACCAATGAAATGAACCACTTCCAGTATTCCAGGCCCTTCAGGAAAGGTGAAAAGGACCCAGACAATGAATTTGCAGTGAGTATTTTTAAATTGTATTTTAAAGCACTGAGCTCATATGTGTAAGCACACACCCATGAATTCCAAATGTACAAACAACCTTGTCTTTGTGCATACCTCACTCTGAATATTAATAAAAACATTAAAATGTCACCCTTTAATATTTTAATGATATTAATTCTGCCTTACAGACCATGTGGATCGAGAGAACAACTTACATCACTGCTTATCGCTTCCCAGGGATTCTGAAATGGTTTGAAGTCAAATCTGTCTCAGTGGTAAGAAGCAACCTTGATGCTCAAACTTTGTTGTTGCTTGTTTTTTTTTTGTTTTTTTATTCAGTTTCTTTCTCTTTAAAAATTCTTAAAATTCACAATATCCCTTGTGTGATTCTTCTGATGTGCAGGAGGAGCTCAGTCCTTTGCAGAATGCCATAGAGACCATGGAGATGGCCAATGAAAAGCTGAGTAACCTTGTGCAGCAGCAAGCCTGCGATCGCTCACTGTCCATTAACCCACTGTCCATGATGCTCAGCGGCATTGTTGACCCTGCTGTCATGGGCGGCTTCTCCAACTATGAGAAGGTTTGACTTTTTTGTTTTAATCAGACAATCTTTCAGTTGAGCACACAAATAGGCTGTAGTATGTTGTATAGCTTGTTATCCATTACATTCTGAAAGCGTTAAGTACTAGAAAGCAGTCTTAAAATTCACTATACAAGAGTAGAGAGACAACAGTCTCTACCGTCTCACTACTTAGACTGCACTGTATTCGTGAGATTTTAGGTGTTTTCTAAATCAGGTTGTGTGCACAGTTGGCTGTAAAGTAATTGATTTGGAAAAGAATATACTGATATAAACATTGCTAAACTACAATCATAACAAATAAATTATACAACAGCAAACATGAATTTGTAAGTCCTTTTTTCCATTACCATGAGTTCCGACTGGCCTTAGGCCTGAGCTACAAATTTTAATTCATAAGGGGACCGCTGTGGCCTCTTTGTCATGCTGTGGAAACCTGTTCATTGTTGCTTGCAGCTATATTTTAAGCGAGTGTGTTTAAAAAGCTGCTTAATGTTCATCCCGTCTTCATCTTCTTTAGGCATTCTTTACAGACACCTACATGCAAGAGCACCCAGAGGACCACGAGCGCATTGAGGTCCTCAAACAACTCATCGCCCTGCAGGTAAATCCTTCCACCATCATTGTCACTGACACTGGCCTCAAAGCAGAGCACATTTTGGAATACTTACGTGCCCTCCGTCCCCTCTAGATCCCTGTCTTGGCAGATGGGATTCGCATCCACGGGGAGAAGACAACGGAGCAGCTGAAGCCCTTGCACAACCGTCTGGTTACTTGCTTCCAAGACCTTCGGGAGAAAGTGGAGAAGCATTATGGCGTTATAACCTTGGTGCGTTGCCAACCGCAAACTCAATTTAATGTAAGAGGGTGCCAACTTAAACTATTGGCCCTCTTGCCTTCCTATCAAACCCTTCTCATTCAAAGCAGTGTACATTATATTAGCGCAGGACCATAAATCTTCCTTTAGCCAGTCCATTGCAACCCGAGTTTTGCCTGTCATTGTGCTCCTCCCCTGCCAAGATTCCCCGATGATGCTTAATCCCATTTGTGTGTCCCAGCCCTGCTCTCTCACTGAGAGGAAGAAGAGTCGCGTGGGCTCTGTGGTGCCCTACATCCTGTCCTCCACCCTGCGTCGCATGTCCACTGTCTCAACCATCTCCAACGCCTCCTCGGGCATCTCCAGCGGCTCCGCTTCCTCAGATGGACCCTCCTGCATTTCCTCCCAAGAGTCAGTCCCCGCATCCTCTCCCTGCTCCCTTTGTCAGCCCTTTCCCCTGCCTGGTTGTGTGTGACGTTGTGTTGCCATCACTACAGAGACTGCCTTCTTTGAACACTGATTTTGTCTTTGCTCAAATCCAAAGCACTGTTTGTCTTTATGATTGTACATCTTTCTGCATCTCTTTCTCTGCCCCCGATTATCCACAAGCAGTTCCTTGTCCCGTCCCAGCGATCGCAGGGCCTCGGTTTTGTCCCGCTCGGAGGAAGACAACAGGATTGCGAGAAAGAACAGGAAGGAGTGGAGTGTCAGCAAATCCCAGGTCCTGATGGAGAGGCAGTCAGATGCAGACGGGGTGAGGCCTTATGTCTAGGTGCTATTTTTAAATATATATGTTCTGCTATTTTTATCTCCCTGGACATCACATGTTAACTCAGGTGATTATATAAGCTGTTAATAAGACCATATCATCCTACTATTAAGTTTCTGTTATTCAGTTGTGAATTGTGAGTGGCTCCATTATGCTTGACTGTTTTACATCGAAGCCTTTATCTTTGTTTTCCTGGTTTTTATTCCAGACCCCTCCAGAGAAGCAGCAGAGACCCAAGAGTTTACAATTAGGAGACCGACGCCTTACCCTCTCCCTGTTCCAGGGTGTTTCATCCCAGCTCAGCCTGTCTAACCCTCTCAGCCCTTTACCTGCCTCTCCACACACACCGCGCACACCACGCAGCTCCAGTATGTAACAAATAACTACTGCTCTGACAAACACCACACTGCATGTCATCATTTCATTTGCTCTTAAAAAGTGTGCCTTGCACACAAACAGAAAGGAATATTATGCCTACTAACCTTGTGTAAGCGCAATCTGGTCTATAGTCCTAATCAGGTCACACACACACACACACACACACACATATATATATATATGTATATTCACAGCTGCCTGCGGTCTGAAAAGCTTTTATTTCCTCTCTCCTGTGGCAGGTTTTTCATCGCTTCTCAGTGACAATGATGCCAATACCATTGACACCCCAGGGACCCCCCCACCCATGCCTCCTAAGAAACACCCGCACGAGATTGACAACTCCGGGTTCTCTTCAGAGGTACATCTGATCGTAGAAAATAGCAACCCCTCACTAATGCATATTTAATGACGTGTAAACGTTAAAATATTCTGTTTTTATTTTTATTTGAAGTCCTAACATGAACTCTCTTTTCTGTTTTTCCCCACAGTTCACTCCTCCGCTACCAATGAAAATTGAGAGCAAGCCTCCTCCTCCACCTCCAAAAACACGGAAGTCCATGTGTCCCTCATATGAACACACCCCCCACTAAGGCTACATCTACACACAGTCCTTAAAGTTTCACTAATTCCCTGATGTGGCTGTGATTGATGCACAGTTTCATTTGTGGTACTGTGGGTACAGATGCAGGACCATCTACGTGGGATGTATGCAAGATTTTCAGCGGAAAAAATTCTTTCTGATGCAAGTCACTAATAATTCCAAGCAGTCCTTTGTTCTTATTTTTTAACTGTTGTTTTTTATTTAAGCCGCAAGGAAGAATATGTGTGGGCTTATTGTCGTAAGAGGGTACTACTGTGTAAAAATGGATATTTGATTTTGGGTACGTAAGGTCACTACAGCCTTTGATTCAATAAGGGGTAATGAAACAATGATTTAGATGCTTTCTTTCTTGAAGAAGTCAGTATGTTGTACAGACTTAAATACTCACAGGGAAAAGGAATGACCAATGCTGCAATGTAATATTTTGCTTTTATGTGTTGGACTGACACTGGATGACTTCTTTTCCCGTAAATGTTTACCGGCATTCCATACCGACATTTCCAAACGGGAAAAAGCTGCATTAGCTATTTGTCAAACTTGATCAAGAGCAGGGAATACAATGTACAGAATGTAACTGTTCGTTTGAAATGTTCTTGTTTTTGTGTCCGATGATGGTTTTCAATAATATTATGATCAAACCCATTTTCCTAAACCACAATGTTTAAGAGACACTGGATGGCATTAATGAATGTGTAACAGATTATGCATTGATGTTTATGATGAACTGAATACTGTAACTGATGCTTCCAAACTGCATTGCATTGATACTGGTGTTGAGTGGAAGTAAGTTTTTGCTTTAAGGAATAGTTTGACATTTTGAGATATACACTGTCCTGCCGAGAGTTTGATGTGACGGTGGTGTCAATCTTCACGTCTGTACACTGAATATGTAGTTAGCTTAGCATAAAGACTGGAAATGGGGAAACAGGAAGCGTGGCTCTGTCCAAAGGTAACAGAATCCACCTACCAGCACTGAAGCTCACTAATTGACACTTGTATCTTGAGTGTTAAATACCAACAAAACCTTTAGCGTAAATGTGACAAATTGTGGTTTTATGACTAGACTAGCAGTTTCCCCGTTTCCAGTCTTTATGCTAAGCTAAGCTAAGTGGCTGCTGACTCCAGCTCCATATTTACCATGCAGACGCTGATATCAGTCTCCTCATCTGACTCTTGCCAAGAAAGTAAATAAGTGTACTTCCCGAAATTTCAAACTGGTCCTTTAAAAAAAAAAAACTTTAACGCTGTATGGTACAAGCATAAATGCATTTGAAGTTCACTTTAGTTTTATATTTCAGGTGTTGGTAGAGTTTCTTTTTTTTATGAACTCATTATTGAAATTTAAATTATTGCGATTCTTTGAATTTTAATATTTCCATTGTTTTGCACACCCAGTGTGCACAGAGATGGTTTATTTTTATGCAGCTTAAATTTAGTCTAATTTCAACTCACGGCTTTGCTGTGCGCTGTTTAAGTTTTTTAACAGAATCAATACAATTTATGTGCCTTCAGAGTGCTAAATCTATGCATGTAAGCTTTTTGAAAATGATCAAATTGAATTGATAATTAAGGTGTCAGTATTTAGATTTTATATTGTTTTACAAGGGATACACTTTTATGTACAGTACACAATTCCTAACAAGCATCAAAGACATTTTATACAAACAATGACTTAAGAGTTATATAATGATCTTTTTTATGAACAAATTGTTGTTTACTGAACAAAAATAAACACTTATTGAAAGAGCAAACTCCCTTTTCTTCGTGACATTGATTGTTAACTATGATCCTGTCAACATAGTGAATACAGATTAGTCTCTGTGCCCTCACTGCAATCTTGGAGCTCACACTGACAGTCATTTGGACGCTGCTGATAGTGTGAAAAATGACCCATTCAATCTCAAAACATCTAACAAACTGGCATGGAACTAGTGATTTATGTATTAAAATAGAGTAGGTGCAGGAAAATGATGCCTCTATGGCTAACGATGACGCAGCAGCAAAAGATGCATTATTATGGGAGGCTGTCTGCATGGACGAGTTTATGGGATGTTTATAGGAGTTGTGTGATAGGTGCTGGTCTTGCTAATCTTAATTGCTAATGGCCCGTTCTTCCCTGTCAGATAGTGAGGCACGGGATATCACTCTCCCTGCAAGTCTCAGGAGCCCTAACTATTTGAAGTGATGTTCACCCATGCAAGGAGAGCAGCATTGCAACTGCCAAGTTTAGCTGGAAGCTCAGGAACATCTCCATGGAAACAATCTCCATACTGTAGACATGTTTACAACTTCATGCTGTATAGAATCTGAAGACATCAGTCAATCCCCTTCCTTTCATGAACACCGCAGACGTCTTTCCAGCCTCCTCTCAACTGACAATACGTCAATGACTAACTTTGAGTTGTTGTAGAGTCTGAAGCCCCACACACACACTCGCACAGAGTTTACATTACCCTGAGACAATACACAATGGAAAGCAGCTGCACAGATGGTTGCTTAAATATAATCTGACAGTGGTGGCACATAAGTACAATAAGTACATTTACACAAGTTCTGTACTGAAGTGCAAAAACACATGATATAAAATACAATGTATTGTTTAGGAATAAACTATTCATTCCCAACCTTTTTGGCTTGTGACCTCTTAAACTAAGGCAGTATTGCATCCATACTGGCCAGTATTATATCATATTGGGGTGTTTGCTCTCCTGTCATGCCAAACCCAACTCCCTCCCACACAGAGAGAGACGGACATGAGGGGTGGAAGCCAAGGCCTTGGTACAACATAACTCCCCTGCATCAAAGGAAGATATGCCCTTTATGACTTTGTCCATTTAGCTGCTGGGAGGAATCCCGAGCCTCTGTGTGGAGTGGGATTAGCCGCACTATTGTATCTCTGCTTTGAACCTCACTAGGTGGTGCCAGAGGGTGTGAACTAATGGAGCATTGCAAAGAGGTCTGCTGCATTTTTTTTTAAAAAAAACCTTCTATTTACTCTGGGTAGGTTTGCTTGGCACGAGTGCACTTTTCAGGAACACCCAGCTTCACACCCACACACACACACACACAGCCCCAGTTACACACAATCACAGCTGGGAGCTGTCGAGTACACACACTTCTGTTGAGGACCAACAAACACAGATACACAAGAGACGGTGGCGATTATAAGTGCTTTTCCTCATCAAGTTTATTTTTTCCCTCCCCACACTGGTGCAGCAGTTTGGACTGGCAACTTTCCAGTTGTATGCAGGCTACTGTTGTCCCCGTGTGCAGCTCAAACTACCTGCAACCTGACTGAGGAAAAAACTCTTTAAACCTCTGTGATGAAGAAGGGGATGAAAAGAATTCAGGCTGTGCGTACTTTCTTGTTTTATTAATACTCTCTGTATGCTACTCTCACCAAAGTCACATGTATTTTTTAACATTTCTAGATGGGTACGGAGTTACATCATGTCCACGCAGTCATGCTTGGGGATCTTTTTTACAGTCCTGACTATTATTTGTTGTACTGAAATATTAATTCATTGGTACAGTCCGATGAGCTTGTGATGTGGATGGAAAGCTGGTTACCTGGCTGTGGTCTGTGCCTCCCTTGGACAGCTCTACCCTCCCTGCTCTATAACTAGTTAACAAAGCCAAAATAGCCTATTGATGAAAGAAAGTGAAATTAATGGTGATACAGCAGGACAGTAGTCATTACTGGAATTGCTAGCACAAAAGATAAAAGAATATGTTTCTTCAAAGTTTTTAATAAGTGCAGACAATGACCAATTGATTTCAGCACAAAGACCTCCAGTGCGACGCAAATTGGCTTCTCAGTGTTTAACTTTGGTGCTGGGTTTAGCCTTTTGTTCAGGCACCTTCAGACAAGACAGACACGGATATTCATCGAGGCCGGCGTTAAATGCATGTATCAGAGCTTTCCAAAAAGTCTTTTTCCCGTAAAGCAGCACAATGGCGGTGACAGTCGTGTAGATGGACGTGAAGAAGAACGTGAGCATGATGATGCTCTCGTGGTACACCACTATCTGGTAGTTGACGTACAGGTCGACCACGAGGAAGAGGATGAAGACGGCCACCAGAGACAGAGCCATCTGGATCACCCTCATTTGAGAGCCCAGCTTTGGGCAGTGGGCTCCGTTGGTGCTGGCTTTCATGTGGTGGAGATGGATGGCCAGGTGCACGGAGATGGAGATGCAGCATTTCGCCATGATCACCCCTGGCAGCACGTCAGCGAGGAACAGATACATGGCTTCGTAGACCTGGCCAGACCTGGTGTCTGGCATTACAACCCCGCAGTCTTTGTCGACATTGGTGTAGTTGTCAGGGTGAAACACCACGAGCATCGGCATGCTGGTGCCCAGGCCGCACAGGGGGATGAGAAAAATAGCTAAGGTCACGTGCTTGAGGATGGCGGCCTGGATGTGTGTGTAGCAGTGGTTTGGGGTGTGCACCAGCTTGGTGCTGTAGTAAAAAGTGAGGAAGCTGGTGTCCCACATGATGGTGAACTTGAGGCTGTAGATCAACAGTAGCATGACAGTGTAGGGCATCTGGGCGATGCGGCACCCGGTGTCCATCTCATCCATGGTCATCCAGAAGTAACAGACCAGCTGGTGGGCCGTGTTGGCCACCGACAGACCCATCATGATGGTGTCACTGGGACCCCACTGCTTTTTCTGCTTGTAGTTCCACAGACTCATCAAGAAGATGTAAACATTAAAGAAGAAAGTCGTGACGGCCAACAGACCTGTCATTACCCAGAGGGCCAACTTAGTTTCCCGATTCATATTGATAATCTTTACCCCAAAAACATCTGCAGTGTAAACCTATATGAGAATAATGTATACCTTAATCTGTATACCTTTATATATCACTCAGCAGTCTGTGTGGGGTACTCAAGTGTTTAGTTTTTTGCTGTGTTCAAAGAGATGACAAGGAAGGAAAAAATTATGCAAACACACTCCAAACCAGACGATTCTTCATTTCTCCCACAGAATGGAATCAGTCACAGTTTGTCAGCGGGGCCTGGGGAAAAGATTCACACATTTAGCTTTTGAAATACATAAAACGGATCCAAATAAGCTCACTTCTATTATGGTTAAAAATATATGCGAAAATCTCAAAATTTAGGTGGTCATATGGAAAAAGGAAGAGGAGTGTAGCTGAGTTAAGAAGGTTAAAGCAATTAGGGTGGAAGAGTCCTCCATTTTTACCTCAAACGAAGCTCCCATGCGTTGGATGAGGCTTTTCATCACTCTGAATCCTTCTCAAGGTTTTTCTGCTTACATTCTTTGCCTGCTAGTTGTCACAATACGTTGTCTGACTCAATACCTTTGGCTGCAGTTGAAAAATCCTTTGTTTTGTTTTGTTTATCCAAGCATTAATCCTTGCCTGAAGTTGTCTGCGGGATGCACACAGAAAGGTGAAGTCGTTTGATTTAAATGTTCCTTGACTGGGATTTATATATATGCATTAGGTATGATTTGCATCAGTTATGACCACAGGTAGTGGTGACGGTGTATTTGCATTGCTTTGGGTGTGCAGGACATGTGCTTGTGAATATCCGGTGACTTTACTGTATGTCGATCAGTGCAGCATGACAGCTGAGCCAATCCGCAAACCACACTCAACCGGACTCTGCATGCAAATGCTTATTCCTGCAGCTCGGCCACATATTTACATAGTTACACCAAACCACACACACACACACACACACACACACACGCACACACACACACACACACAAAGACACACACATATTTACCTGATAAGAAAGGCAAATCACCTTTGAATCACCTTCAGGAGCCTTGCTAATGCAATACCTTGCACCTTATCTACACCTTATGTAGTTAGTGCTGTGGAGGACACTAACTTTATAGTCAGACTCTTAACAACATGTTGACTTGAATTATATTTTAGTAAATATTTTATTTAGATTTTTTGTTTGCTTGTTTTACATACATACCTATCCATTCACTGCAAACAGTATCCTAATTACATGAGTACAATTGCAAATAATATGGCCTGCTCAGGGCCTCACCCATGTTTTTCTTCATGAAAGCACCGTAATTTAGTTAATTTGACCAAACAATCCAAAACAATCCAAAGCCAAATTTCAAGGACAGATTCTGCCTTTTTGCACAATAGCATAAAAAATCTCTCTTTCATACAGAAGCTCTTTGAATCTAAATTTGAAAGAACATTCTGCAGTAGGAGCCTTTGCTTTTTTTAAAAAATAATTATTAACCTAGTTAGAAGTTTTGCCCTCTAAGAAATTTATTATTAAAAGAAGAGATTATGTGGTTTCCGAGTGAGGTTGCCAGAAAATTATTTGTAATTAATTATTGTATCTATTTCCCCAGTTCATGCATGGATCAAAAGACAGACTTGTGTTTGCACAGAAAAAGGCTTTTCTGACTGAGAGTCCTTCTGATCAATGTGCTTTTTTTCTTCTTCTTCTTTTTTTTTTTTTTTTTACAAATTTGAATCGAGCAAACAGAAAGATACAGACATGGACATGCACACACTAAAGTTGACAGTTTTCAATTTGTCTTCATTTGAAGCAAACAAGTCACAAACACACAGTCAACATGTCTTGTGAGTGTGTGGATACATTTTCAAGAAAAGCTCATCTAAAAGTCTAAAAAAAGCTTTTTATTTCTGATTATTTGAAACAGGTTTCTAAACAAATGCCTTGACTTTACGGATTAGTGCAAGGCAGCGCCAGCCCTTATGGGGACTTGGCAGAATTTATTCCCAAGGGCCCACCAACCCTCACCACTTCCTACAGCTTTTTTAATGCAACATACACCTTTTGAAGATGGGATCAGGCCAATACCGACGAGAGGTGGGGCCCTGGGCACAGTGCTGACTCTGAAATCTGATAATGGCAGCTGCAGTTTAGAGCCTCAACTAGACTTATAACTAGTTTACTGGTTGCTTTGAAAAAAATGGAGAAACACATAACACAAACAAGGCAATTTTGCAACACTTTGTTCTGCAAATGAAAAATTTTCCAGGAGGCAAATGCACAAAGAGGATCAGTGGCAAAATTGACTTCACTGTCTCCCAATATTCTGACTCATAAGCAGCTCAAAGTTTGAATTTATAGGCTATTTATCCAGTTGATGGGCTGAAAATAGCCAGTCTGCAATCTGTGGGCTATGAAAACAGACTGTCTGACCATGTTTATGGACTAAAATCAAATTTTTAATGCACTCTCCAAACCTCTCTAATTAAGTTGTATTTGAACCTCTGACCATATAGATAATGTGACTGTTTTTATTATAATCGTTCCTAATTCTGCATGTCAAAACAAAACGTACGATTTCATCCAATGCCAAAATACAGCTCATTCAATTACGTTTTATCTGTTTTCAGAGAAATAACATTCTGGGATTGGAGATGTTTTTCATATATTATTCTGTTGTGTTTTATAAGCCCAGATATCATCAAGCAATCAAAAACAGAGCCATGACACAAAAATCGGATTGCTCAGTGAGCCCTACATGGGATTTAGATGGTGCTCTCCTTATTGACTTGTTAGTTAAAATATATTTTATTGCACACATACTTTAAAAAAGTAATAAATTGAGCTACATGTTTCATAAAAAAAAGTAACAATAAAAATACACATTTTTCGATACATATACATTTTACATACACTTTTAGCTAAATCAGTGTAATAATTATTTGGATTATGACACATTGTTATTGCTGTTTACAATAGTGATGCTGTGCTACAGTGCATTATGAAAGTCAGCCTGTACATTTATGTGTGTCAAAGGGCTGAGGTAAGATTTTATGAGTCCCCAGTACTCAGCACTCCCATTATTCTCCAGTTAAATATATTGTAGTGCACCATTGGCATATTTACATAGAGTATTTTTTACAGAAAGTATTTTCCTCAGAGGGTGTACTTTTATACTAAATATATAATAAAAAAAAAAGACTTTTGGACTATAGTTACACAGGGTATCCATATCGATGGTCATAATTGAGGGCAGGAAGTTTTTGCCCCGCAGTAGCTGGCTGTGATGTGCCGTTACTCCCGCCTGTGTAGACGGCGCTGCGGCCTGATTCACTGATGCTGGACATGTGGTTCCTCACTGAGCTGTAGTGCATCCCGGGGTGGGTGCGGTACCCCAACACTGAGCGGAAACTGGAGTTTCTGCTGGTGGGTCTGCTCTCTGGGGCCTGGACGTCCTCCCTGAGGAAACAAGTCAGACAGCTCTCAATCACATGATCCACAGATATAAGATTATTTCATGGATGTTTTTGAAATTGTTCCAAAAAAGCTCTGATACAAGACCTTATTTCATTTGCGACCTCTTTCTCATAGCGGCGCTTGTGGCAGCAGCAGATCAGGAGCCAGATGAGAAGCAGGAGTAGAAGCAGCAGCAATATGGCACCTATTACCGCCCCGACTATGACACCCACCTTGTTGGTAGCTGGAAGAAAGGACATGGTGCTTTGAGATCAAATGAGCGAGCTCTCCTTCTTTGCAGTCATAAACTCCAGCTTTAAGAAGCTTACATGTGATTTTACAACTTACATTTCAGTCTACATCAAAAATTTAAACAATGAAGTAGAAAAAAAAAAAAAGGTTCCTTTAGGATGTAAGAATGTTAAGTACTTAAGACTAAAATTAGATGATCATATCACAGACTTACGGTTGTATGCATGCAGTGCATATTCACACTGGGATTTGCCAACGGCGTTTTTTGCCTCACACACATAACTTCCAATGTTGCTGTCTGTATGATTTCTTATCAAAAGCTCCCCGGTCTGTGGGTCTTAATGAAAGAAGACAACATTCAGTCCAAGCATATTATACAAACAGGGCCTCGTGAGTGTAATGTAAGAAAGCATTTTTTGTCAGTTTAGTTGTTTTCTCACCTTGGGTTGCAGTGGATGGCATTGCAGCTCCACTCTTTCTCCTCCACACGTAACTGAGAGGAATGGATCCCTGAGAGGATTTGCAGCGGAGGGAGACTGTGCTGCCTTTCTCCTCGCCGCCTTCAACCCAACACTTTGGCACTGACGGGGGAACTGGTGAAAGGAAACGAATAAACACATGGCACAAAAACACGTTTTCAGAGCAATGCTTCAATGCTTTAGTTCATCGTGGGAGGATTGAAGTTGTGAAAGAGGAGAACAATCTGAGTTGTGGCTACAGAGAAAGGTGTGTTCACTGACTGAGACAGGAGGAGTAGAAAGAGCCTCATTCCACGTGAGTGAGAGCAACATTAGAAAGAGGAATGAGACAATGAACAGGTAAAACCGGTAAAAAAGGAATTTCTCCTCACCCATCACCACCAGAGTGACTTTTCTCATGTCAACACCCGGCGCCTTCTTGACTTTACACTGGTAGGTGGCTGTGTCTGACTGCCTCACATCAGAGAGAGAGATGGAAGCGTCTCCCTGCTTGGGGTCCCCTATGAAGTTGAGCCTTTTGGAGATGCTGGGGTCGCCGTACTGGTGCGTCTGGCCCCCTGTGAATGATAAGATCTGAGACGCAAAGATAGCATTGAGTGATGGCACTTCTTCAAAGCAAGTCTTTCCACTGCATGTTTGATGTTAAGGCAATTTCTTCAACCTCCCAGGCAGGTTTCTCTGCGACATATCTCTCTGCCCTCAAACACCTACCAGTTTGTCTTTCTGTGTCATGTCCGGGCTGACGTTGGACCACTCAATGTCCAGCTCTCCTGTGTCTTGGGGGGCGGGGGTGTAGGTGCATCCCAGGTTGACTGTCTCCCCCTGGGCCTTTTGAATGGTCTGTGGCCCCGAGGATGTCACCTCCATCGCCTCTGCCAGATCTGACGGGTCAGAAAAATTCTTGTCAGATTTGTTCTAATTCATAATATACACATCTTCCACTTCTTCATCAGCCGCAGTTTTCATAATCATCTACTCAGGCCAAAAGACAAACAGAGAAAAGACAGAAAAAAATAATTTCTCTCTCAAACACATTAATATTTTTCCCACTTAATGGCATTCAAGCTCTGGGCCTATGCTCATAAACAGTCTCAGAGAGGAGTAGGTGCTGATCTGAGACTAATTGGCCTCTTAAGTCAAACTGAGGAGAATTTGGAGCTGGGATAAAAGTAAAAGTGGTATTTTTGAGAAAACGAGTTACATATTAATTTAAAACTCTCAAGGCTCATTAGTTTTCAGAAATATATTGGTAAATGATGATGAAAAGTGAATAGATGAGCAAACATGAAAAATGTTCTTGACAAGTGGCAGTTAAAAGCTGTCTCTGAGTTGACACACACCCCGCTGACTTGCTGTTTATGGCCATGGATTTTAATTATTGCTGATAGCTTGACGTTTATAGAAAGAACTCAAAGCTGATTATTATTACGTGTGCATCGCATTTCAACAGATCCAAGTTATTTATCTTGGTAATGTTGTCATTCAACTTCTCAGATATCTGGAGCAAACATCTTTCCACCCTTTTCCCCATTTAGATGTTTAACCTTCTCTAAACATCAGAACGGACCATGTTAATGAATCAAACCAGCCTCTCTTTTGACTCCACTTGTCATTAAATTTACTATAACACTCTGAGAGCGCTTCAATGCCCCTGGAACAACACAAAGTATGTCAGAGGTATTTGTGAAAGATGTGATAAAGGGAGTCTGAAAAAAGCTAAAATTAGTCAGTCAAATGTTTATACTGCATAAGCCCCTTTGGGCGAAATGCTGTGATCTAAGGACAGCGTATTCCATGGTGAGATACATCTAAACTAAACCATGCAGTCACAAATGACACACGGAGCTGCAACTATTCAAATCGTGTGCACCTCCTCATTGGCCCGGACAATGTAGGCTCAGATAACGCCTTCCTCTCTGTTTGCTACTTGGAAGTGGCACCTTAAAGAATGTCAATCAAGGCTCTGAACATTGAGCAGTGAACTACTGATCTAATGAGGTGGTGCAACATGAGGATTTATGGGTTGGAGGTTTTTGTGTGACATGATAAGAGCTGCATGTGTTCTGTATGAACGCTGTTTACTTTCGCTCTGCTGCATGCAGATATCTGATTTAATTTTACTTCTGATTTTATGTTGCTCATGTATTAAAACAGACAGCTTGGATGGAGGCCCAAGACTAATTTCTCCACTGGGGACAATAAAGTCTCTCAGGGTCTTACTTTAAGACTGCACACACCCGTTTGACCGTCAGCAACAGCATGAAAAGAGCTATGAATGTTATGCAGGTTCCTGTCAGCCACCCACATTATTTGTACATGCTTCATCGATTGTCTGCAGTACAATTTACCCAGTGGTATTACTGTCGGATCATCAGCTAAGAGCATGTCTGGCCAGTCTATTGTGTGAATCACAGATCTTACAGGTACAACACAGAAAAAAAAAACACCTGTTCTGTTAGTGATCATATATCCTTTACTCTCTATGATCAGAATATTTAAACCGTCAAATGTTATATTTGCTTTGGCCATACTTATCTGAAACCTAAAACACCTTCTTGAGATTAAAAAAAATAAATAAATCACTCACCTATCTTCAGCTGAATTGTTAGCAGAAACAGCACAGCCACCTTTAGCCTCACGCTTGTGAATACAGAATCCATTTTAAACCTGAGAGCAACAAGAAGAGAAGAAATTATTCCAAGAATGTAATGTAAGTGACTACTATCTTTGAATGCCTGTGTTTGGTCTCTAATTTAATTCTATGGAAGTGAAAAGATTTCTACTGTATGGTTGTCATCCGCCCCTCTAATGCAGTTGTTTATCTAAAAAATCTAACATAAACGTTGGAATAGAAGAATTGCTGCTCTTAATGTGTTTCAATTTCTTAGAGCCAGTGAGGTCTAGAAAGAATGTAAATATCAATGTAAAACAAGCAGCAGTAAAACAAACTGTGGCACACACCAAGAAAATCAAATAGAGAGAAACAGAATAGCTCTGACATACCTTAAAGTGAAGGAATAATGTGAAGTAAATGTATGCCCTTTGACGCCTTTGCAGTGTTTCAGTACTGGTGAAGCTTGCTTATTTTGTTCTCAGGTGAAACTCAGCAGCAGTAACTATCGCCACACCCTTTCTGTTCATAGGTCATCCGGTGGCCACACCTCCAGTTGGGAACATTTCAAGTTGTGGAGTACTGTCCAAGTTGACCCTCAATTAGGATTTCCTTTTGGTAACTCCTTTTTGAAGGCTGGAACTGTGTCCATTTAACATAATTAACTAAATCATTCAGAAAAAGAGTTTTGTTAGTATTTATTTTCTAATCCTTAGGCCTATGTGAAGCAGCTGATGAGAGAGATTAATGATTACCTGCCAGTTTTGAGTAGTTCAACAACTATGTCGCTGTGCTGGTTTTTATGCTGGTCAACATGTGTAACATCTGTCATTCCATAATAAAACACATCATAGCATCCTATGTGAAACTGTGCTTCAATATAATAGGGTTTCTGTATGCTGTAATGTAGTTTGGAGCTAGGGAAATAGATTTCTAAAAATAAATAATTTTTTGAAGGGATTTTTCTTTAGGGTATTCGAACAGCAACTTTTTTAAGTTTGAAAACACATTTTCCCTAGCCCTTCCCCCGACACACCCATGAAAACACACTCATTGTTTGTAGACAGGTGCCGCCCAATGAGACCTACCCGAATGCCAAGATAGTGACAGAGCTGCAACCTGCAGTGCAACTACTGCAGCTGCTGCAGTCTTCGGGCTATAAATAAAGCCTTTATTAGATGATTGAGCTTATCCGCAAATTAGTTATTAGAGTTATTTGAACCAGCCTACAGCGTCCCAAAATCTTATCAGCCACGATTGATTTACCAAAATGGAGAGTTTTGATTTGGAGTTAAAGAGCTCCGGATGAGTGGTCACTGTGGTCTGTATCATCTGTTTTAACTTACTAAATCTCACTGTGGCTGATGAGACAAAAATGAAAACAAAGACATTTTCCATGAAGTTGGATGGGGCGGTGAAATTATTCAGTATTGATTGTGTGAGAGTCTGCAGTGTGTGATGTGAGCACGGAGCATGACATTAGCCATTAGGAAACTGAAGTGCTGGGTTAATGCAATCCTGCCAATAATGTTCATTAAGGAGATGAACAAATTAGTAACACTCAGGATGAAACATGATCAGAAAGCAAATTTGAAATTGGCACCACACCCCCTCTTCTTTTGTTGTAACGTTGTGTGTTTGCAAACTGTGTCTGGGCTTCATGCGCTGTGCCTGAGTGACACCACATCTATAAATCTGGGCATGTTAAAGAGTGATCCTGTGTGTGAGGATTTGTGGTATGGCCACTTTACCAGCAGGTGGTGAATTGCCCCACTCCCTCCCCCTGGTGTAAGAGGAGGTTCTGGCACCGGAGCGCCGCGCTGAACAGACTGTGTGACAGGACAAGGCGGGACCAAACAGACAGTATTAGGACGCCGCACACCATTAAGACAGCAGGAGGGGGAATGTGAACAGGCATGATGAATACGTTTGTGACCACTGTGACATAGCACCTTTTTTGTCACCCAATGATTTCTTAATTATCTCACTGAACTTGGTCAATGAGAAGTAGCCAAACTCCAGCTTTGTCTTTACAGCCAAGATTTGCTATAACCCCATCCATCTTCCTGGATTTGGCAAAGGTAGCCTAATCACACCACAGGGTAGCAAACAAACCATCTTGACAGATGTCCAAATTACAAGTAAACAGCCTAGCAGGGGAGGCAAACAAATGACCAAAGCAGGGAGGGAAGAGGCTTCAGAAAGGCTGGGCTTGCCAGCAGCCATACTGAAATAGCACGGCAGCGTGAGTCACGGTGTGTCAATGTCAGGGAGCCAGTTGGGCACATATATTCGTCTTTTTAAGGTGGAACGCCACTGGGACAAGGATGCTGCTTCTGGCAGAGGGAGGCAGTCACTCAGCCCCTCAAAGAGCTACGTGAGTGGAATACAGCCAGCACACTCTGGGCCGCACGCTATATTCATGACCCCCTGGATCTCTGCAATTAAATGTCCACTCTGACAATGAAATTGATTTTTTGTCTCTACTTTACAGCAATCAGTCGTTATTCAGAGACGTCCTGCCCGTCATAAACATGTAGTCTGTCTGCAGCCCGGTGTTAGTTACACCATGCATAATGACCATGGAGGTGGTACTGTAGTGGTGCAAGTCGTCATCCAATCCTGTCTTGTAATGCTGTGAAACCAGTGATATCACTTCATCTCTCCAAGCAGGGCTCAGTTTCAGCTGCTCCTACCCTCCATGCTTTTGGTGTGCCACGCTGAAGGATAAATAATAAAGAAGCAAATGCAAGGATTCCTCCCAGCCTCTGAGATTATTTATCTCAGTAAGTAACCCACTAAGGAAAGGGTGCGTCTACCATCAAAGCATGCTTGAATGATGCTGGACACAGCAGGACACAGCAGGACACAATCCCATTGGTTACCTACTATGCTTTCTTCCTCTAGCATTACCAATGTTGAAAATAGAGCTGCTAGAGACAGTATTATCATGATTTTATTTTTTATGTCCACAGCATTGAATGAGATATACAAGTAGACAAGGGCAAAAGAGAAAAAGAGAAAGAAAGAGTAACTTCAGCCAGAAAATACATCCCACACTATCTAGGCTGAAATCTATGAAGGGTGAGCAGGGTTACTACATCGAATAGGCACCAAGGACACAAACAGAGAGTTTTTTTGTTCCAGTTAACCACTTCCACTGTGAACCTCTGCCCATATGTGGACAATTATAGAGCGTTATGTCATCAGCTGAGAGTCCATCTAACCAAGAATGTGTGCCAAAGCCTTATCCTGCCCATGCAGACACAACACTTCCAGAGGACTGAAATTAGACAGGTGCAGTTAAATCCACGTGAAACAAGAAAAAAGACTGACGGTCCTCCTTCATGCACAGTGGGCTGCTCCTCGGGCCTGCTTAAACTTCTAACCTCTGAACATGAAAAGGCAGGGCTCTATGAGAAATGCTGCATATAAAATAGGAAAGTAAATGGGAATTTATCGTGTATTTACTACTCCATCCCTCCCTCGGTTCACAAGCTGCCCACACACGCACACACACAGCCCGCAGCAATATGAGCATGGTGGACCCCATAATCCAATAAGTTGTGCTTCTTGTGCTAAACCCAGTGAAGTCTGGCACACAGAGAGAGTCCATGGAGAGTACGGTCCCCTAAGCCTTGCTTGCAGGAGTAGGATAGAAACTGTATTCTCTGAAAAAAGAACTTCAGATCTCTTTCCCCCTCTCTGCCTCAGCGATAGCTCATATTTCCCACACACATCTGGGAATTATGATATAATGATGTAATTTAATGCTGACTCCTCTTTTTTAAAATACAAATTAAGATAAATACTCGAGGAATAACAGCCTGGTTCACTGACTGTGTTAGGGAAAAGGACTGGTTGTCTCTTGTCTATTGTATCCTCAGTCAATAAAAAAAAAACAAAAACAAAAAAAAAAAAAAAAAAACACACACACATTCATTTGGAAAGGAAATTATTTCTGCAGAATTGAAGCTCAGCTAAATGGATTCGCATACATGCTTGGCCATGCTTGAAAGCATCATAATAATTCAGAGTTATGGCAATTTTCATCAAAACATCAAGTAGAGAAGAATTTGCATTCTTTTGATGCAGTTTGTCTTTGTTGTCTGTCACAGCTATAAATTAGCGAACTTGACTTTGTTGTTGTCAGACAGTTATAGTGAATTCTGGGCAGCAATAAAAACATGACACTCTCTTGCCAACACAAAACACAGTAATTACACAAGCACTTGTGCTATTACACCTTTTGGGAGGACATCCACTGCTGTCATTTACGAACTGCTGCTAATCCTTGCTCTAACTTTAAATGGATCCCAAACCTTAAAGGAACAGTTCACCATTTCAGGGTAGCTTATTTGTTTTGAAAGTATAAAAACAACAAGTTACTTTGTCATTAGGAGAGCACATTTCTGTATAAAACTACATTTTCAAGAGCTGTGATGCTAACTTATCAGTATGATGATGCAGGTTATGAAGTTATTAACATTAACAATCTTCAAAAGTGATTACTAAACCAGCTGATTTTTACTTTGCTGGTCTGGAATTGGATTTATCATAAATTAAAACTACTAAAAATAATACACATTTTATTTATTTAATATGGAATAATCAGCTTGTTCAGTAGTAAGCCCATGTCATGGAAACCTGGACTGTGTATCGCAACAGTGCAACTAACCAAATGAGTCCACTATGTGCTGACACTCAGACAATCATATTATTTTAAACACATGATAAAAATACAATTACCAACACATCCTGACCAGACACCATGACTATTATAACAGTAAGATGAGCAGCTGATCCAGGTGCTGTGTGGCAGAACTGATCTAATTAGTGCCGCTATAGCTGCCATTGTTTGTTTGGCTGCTGTAGAAGAAAGTATCTTTTTTCCAGCTCACTCGGTACTCTCTGTACATTATATTATAAAACTAGTCTATATAAGGTCAATACAGATTATATGTTAGCAAACAGTTGCAGACCCAGAGCAACATTAGCATTTATTTCGAGTCCTGTTTGTGGCCAATATTTGCTCTTCTTGTAGGTCCGTTTTGGTCTCCACCAACTCCCAAAGGAAAGATCTGGCACTTCAGTGATGGCAGGTAGTCAGTTTTTAGAGCTTTTTCGCTGAAAACAGCTGCCTGTTGTGGGCGGAGACAGGTTGATGAGAGTGTGTGACTGAACCAAAACGATAAAGTTGTGGGCCATAAAATCAAAACAATGAGCTGAAAGATGCTAAAACGCTCCATAAAGCTGCTGGGAACGGTGGAGACGGGTGATAATTCTCTGTGGGTTGGTCATTATGAGTGACCTTTCCCATTACACAGTCATTTGATCCATTGTTAATATAAAAATATTGATTAGAACAGATTCAGCTTATTATTAACTGAGCCTAATCCTTGCTTTAACTTTAAATCAAACTGCAAACCATAAACTAGCCTGTTAAGCAGCAAGGACGGGCCAGAAGACATCACAGAATGACCTCACATAATATTCTAAAGGAGTCTCCGTCTCTGTCTCACACAGACACACACACCCACACCATCTATCCAGATGAACGGGTGGTGCGGGCCGATTTCCTGCTCTGAATTGAGCTTCCCATTTGAACTGGAAAGAAAAAAGCCTTTTGACACAAGCCTTGTGAGATAAAGAGAAAGAAATACTCAACTCTTTTCATTTGCGATTCTGCTGAACCGTGAACTCCAACCAGAGAAGCCCTTGCTTTGCTCCACTTAAGACACACAGATGCCGACTAACACACAGTTCAGTAAGGATTAGGTGAGCAGGCCCATCCAATCTGTGCTGTTTTCCTCCATTGTTCAGGTTAATAGTGTACGTTTGGAGAAAAGATTATACAAGCAACATACGTTTAATCTAAATATTACTCAAAATGTTAGGTTGTGGACATAAGTCCTCAAAATCAATAATCACTTCTAAAGAAAATACACAAAAAACACTTTATTTCATGACAGTGAGTGACTTTATACATTTACACCGGAGTGCTATATTGAAAAAATATGTATTACTGCTACTTACTTCTGTTCATAAATCTTTACTGCTCCCAATCTTTCTGGTTTGGATTGGGTCATGAGTCAAGATAAATAGAGCAGGCTCATCTGTTATGTTGAAGTTGAAACACTGTTGTTGCGAAGTTCAATATCCAGAGTGTGTATGCGTGATAAGGTACTTTATGCTTGAGCAGCTGCATGGGTCAATCCTCATCAAGATGTTTAATGAGTGTTTTAATGACTCACTGCACAAATTAGCTGAGAGGATTTGATGAGGTTATAGACTTACAGAGATGTCCAGTCGTTTGAATCTGCATAGTGTTACACAGGCTATCTTGTTGATGAATTTTTGTTAATATAGATGTGATACATTGTTATGTCATTCTTATCCTGGGGAGAGGTTACATATTGTTCCACTATTGTGTTAGTCTGTCATGCACGATTTTATAATTTGCAAATAATTAACATGTGCCAATTTCCGTGTTGAAATTATCTTACTTGCAAATTAGTTCTTTAATCAAGACTTTGTAAACAGAGGATTTCTCAGGCATCCTCTATTTAAGTAAAATACCTGCAGCTTCGCCGACTGAATGCAAGGTTTAGAGGTCTATGATATTTCATTCCATTATGATAAACATGATCACTCTACCATTTATTTTGAGTCGATCCCACACACACCGTCCTGCTGCAGGAAATACTCACAAGAGCAACTAGAGCACCACATATGTAGCTAAAAATAGTCCCCAACAAAGGCAACAAATTTAATCTGGTTTAAGTAATGTTTGATAAAAACTACAGTGACCAGCTGTTTAGGGGAATTATAAAGCCTTTTTTAAAAAAAATGAAAGTAGCCTATATATCTGTGACCCTTTTGTAAAGATTCATGTCTTCAGTAGGAGCCAATAGCCTTGGAGCTGAGAACCACAGACAGGCTGGGGAAGTAGGAAAGTATTGAGTAACATATTCAATACACACTGGTGGTTTTGGTCTTTTAATGGGATTTGTTGACAGTAAGAAAAATATAGAATATCGCCAGCCTTATAAGAAACAACTGACAGGAACTTTATACTGTGAATATGCAAATCAGTGCAGCTGCTAATATATGCATTTATTACATCAGCATGTTTTATTTATTTGTATCCTGGTTTTGCAATTCAAATGCACATTGTAGATGTCATGTACGGACAATAGCACGTTAAAAAGTTACTGTAATAATCTCTATATCTCCCGGCAACTCCCTGACATAGTTGTCCTTTAGAGGTTAGTGCCACAGACATGTCAAACACATATTTTTCAAATGACTGAATAAAAACCCTCATTGTCACTTAGTAATTTCAGCTTACTTACTGTTCTGGCATGCATGGAATAAATGGATAAATAAATAAAATCTGTTTAAAATGTTAAAATGTCTTTCTGGTCTAACCAGACAAAGCAATTTGCTATGACAACACTCGTTGCACATGACTACACAAATTATCATAACACTGTAGAGATGACTGCATTAAGGACATAGTGCATGAATATTACGGTTGTGTATTTTAATAAAATATATTTACATATTACATAAGATATTAAAATGGAAATCATGCTAATTGTTCCAAACTAAAATTATTTAATAGATACCCAACAGTGATGAATGGTATTATTTTGAGAGAATAATCACGGTACTGAAGTCAACAAAAAGAAATTCTCCTCAGCTAGCCACTTATTAATTAGTTCACTATTTCTACCCGCTGTAATCACCACGCTTGATGATCTGCAGACGCTCACTTCTGTCTCTGAGAAGCACAATGCCAAATGTTTTTTATAGCCAAACCCTTATTCGTAAATGTCATGAGTTATAGATTAGACTGGGAAATTACACAGCAATCATTACTGCAACTGATTAATATGTTATTGAATTGGAAGTAAATATAGCATTGAATTGGGGAGAAGTCATTGTAATCTATGGATGACATATTCAGTAATACGAGTAGCATTTCTCACTCTGGCTTGTTGTTTTGAAACATACAGAGCAAAAGCAGGAATATAATTACTATTATCAAACCATTGCAGGCACTCTCAATAAAAGACACATTTTCATATGTAGCTTTTAAAAAGATCAATATTTGAAGCATGTTCCGCTTCAGCCTTAAAAACAACAAGAACTGGCTATTTAAATCAGCTGTGAGGAGGCAGGTCTGTAACAACAGTAGCTGTGATGAATGAGGTTTGTCAACTGCAACGATTTGTCAATGGGTGAGAAGTTTATTGTCCCATTGGCAAAAAATGAGCAATACATTGTTGACGCGGCCATAGAGGAGCTGTGACCGAGAGATTTGACTCTCAAGCCAAATAAATGTCAAATGACAAAACAACATTGTAATGATACTACCGTCAGTTGTGATATACGTCCACTTCTGCTGATGGATCTTTGCTCTAATTAGCAAACCAGCTCTGCTGAAAATGTGGTTTTATTATTTATGCCACAGTGTCAGCTCTGCCAGGCTGACGCTGATATTGTCACAGCTCTTTGGTTGCCAATAGTGGCCAATACATGCCACAGATTACTTAATGCCACTCTACAAACAACTGAATAGGAATCTGCTGCACAGAAATTAGTGAGAGGCCCTGTAGGGGAAATCCCTGCTGCCACGAGGTTCAAGCTATTAAGGGCAGTCAAACCTCCATGATCCAACAGCAATGCACCGCCCATTCATTCCTGTGTTTCTTTCTTTTCTGCCCTTTAACAACATTCACTGTGGTGTCTCTGTGGTAATAAAGATGGGTTTGGTACTTTTTTATCTTTATTAGGATACTTCAGAGCACCATGGCACTGTGTGCCTCGGCTGCACTAATGTCTCCATCATTCTTGCAGTAGCAGAGAAGCTCGCAGCATTGAGCCTGAGGGACTGTCAAAAGGAGTCCCTACCTAGAAAAAACTTAATAAGAGCAATATTTTACAGCCGTTTATAATGGCAGTGTTTGTGTTCCTGCGGTTACATGCAGTATGTTGGAATCCAAACATATAGACGTATGAAAAATGCCTGTTTCACCACAGTTTGATGTTCCAGAGTATAGATGACTCTGTCATCTGTCATATGATCAATCATATTGCATTTTATTTAATCTCCTCTTGATTTAAAATAACAATGACAATGGAAAAATCTGGACAGGATGTGTACCTATTTCACACATTTAATTTATTATTGTTATTTTATATATATTTTCTGTTCCAGTTTTGTCAAGTCAGCTTGTCTGTCAGTCACATAGGCAGCTGTCAAATCACAAGACTGTCTTTGGAAGAAGAATTTGAGCCGTGTGTGTGTGTGTGTGTGTGTGTGTGTATTACTGTGTAAGCTTACAAACAGAGGAAATTTCTTTTTACAGAACTGAATTGCTTTCCCTTTTTACCTCTAAAATGGATCCTCTGCGGACACTGCCATGCTGTCTTTATCATAGGTACCATAGTGATGTTTTATTACTCAGGAAACAATATGACTAGGTGTGCTGCTTATAAATCTTATACATTTAATTGTTGTTGGCTTTTGGTTGATTTCCCTGGTGTAGGAAGCAGAGTTGTTGGAGAATCAGGGGAAATAAATCAAAGAAACAATGAAACAATGAGGTAACATTGCCAAAAAAAGCACCATATTATCGTTACATCATGCAGTGTCCATGTACAGCATGTGTTAGATACAAGACAACTTCATCTAACTTCTGTTGCTACAAGATGTATAAATATTACTTAAGGCCCTAAATGTAGCAGACATTTTGTCCAAGGGAAGTAAAAATGCCACTATAAAGGTCAAACTGTTAACTGGGTTTATGCTGCAAATGATTTCCTGATGTTAAGTAAACCAAAGCTGCTCTGGGATCACTTGTTATGGATGAAAAAGTAACTCATAAAATGTAATATATTATACTAGATTTTTGGAACAACCTTTCCAATTCTGGCTCTTATAATGTCACACTGCATTGCTGAAAGGATTTTACTGTAACAGTCATCTATTTCATTGTGAAAAGCCTCGTGAACACTGGAATCATTACAGGAGCACCACTGTATGAAAGATACACACACTGACCAGGCAAGACCTCACAATGAATATATTTGATGACTGATGAAAGTGTCTACCTCCTGCTGCTTTAAGACGAAATGCAGAGCAATCTAAATTCTTGCTTTCTCATTAAGCATCCTGTATATGTTCAAGTTTCAAGTGAGTAATGAATTGGAAAGATGAATATGAATGTGAATAAATGAATATGTTACGGTACAAACTCATTTTCTTGGAAGCTATTTCAAAATTCTTTGTGGTGACACTAACCTCCTCTTGCTGGAACAATGAAGTTATTCAGAAAATCACGTTGCTTTTACTGCGCACTGGAAAGTCTTTCTGACCAACAGCACCAGCACCACCCCTTTGACATGAACAAAGAAGCAAGGAGAATTTTTGTTTTTTTTTCTCCCTTGAGGGCCCACTGGGACATGTAACAAAAGCTGTAAGGCATTAGTATTCAAATGAATTTTACAGGTGACATACAGTGCACAAAAGGTAAAGTAACAAGGAAATCCTGTTTTGGAGCACAGGAGACAGGACAACTTTTTCTCTCCAAACTGTGCCGACTATCTTTGAATACTTTCATACTTCACTGACTCTGTTTTCAGCAGACGTTAATCGTTTGAATTTAAAAGCCTGGAACTCATTATTTTGACTAGCTGGCTTGAAGGTACTACATGGTACTACTTCAGTTCATGGAAGAGTAGACGTGATGCTGCTAGTTGTTATGACAGACAGACCGAAAGAAAGAAAGAAAGAAAGAAAGAAAGAAAAGTGACTCTCTTCTGTCTAGTGAGCTCATTTCGTCCAATTTAAGACCTCCCTGGCTCGATCATCCTTGAAGAAATCCCTTCCAGAGGACGGTATGCTTTAAGTACAAATGCAATAGAGAGTGCAATAATAAAATATGCTCCTGGAAAGAAGCTCTAAGCATTTATAGAGCTTAACAGACATTAGCACAATTGATTAGTAATTTTGAAACAAAGCTTCGCCTGATCGTTCAAATGAATTGTTCAACGTGTTGGGACGTATGCTTGTACTTTCTTGCAGAGAGTTGGCCGGAGAGATCGATACCACTCCCATGTCTGTACGGTAAATATGAAGCTACAGCCAGCAGCCACTTAGCGTAGCTTAACATTCATTTTGGCAACATTGGGGAAACAGCTCGCTCGGTCCAAAGGTAACAAACTCTGCCTGCCAGCGCCTCCAAAGGTCACAGATTACTATGTTGTTTTTTTTAATCCGTACAGGAACCAAGGTCCTGCCATCTTGTCGTCACTGTGAGGTTGCCAGGCAACCAGCAGAGACTTCAGGAAGTTGTTGCTCCTGGCTGCAAAATAATTCAGCGCAAAACTTCTCATTTTATAATGTTAAACAACTCCGATTTAAAGTGGGCAGTTTTTGTTTTCTAGCTGTTTCCTCCTGCTCCAATGTCTTTATGCTAAGCTAGCCATCTGCTGACTGTAGCCTCAGATTTACTGGACAGACCAGATGATATCGATGCTTTCAACCCAATCTCGGCAAAAAAGGAAATAAGCATATTTATCAAGATGTAAAGCTCCTACTTTAAATTACTTACCTCATGAATGGAAATCCAGCAGCCAGATAAAAATAAAAAAATGTATTTGAGGTATCTTGACAATAAAACCCAAAGCAGCAGTGATGAAATATCATCACTGTTGATGACACTGATGAAATATCATCACTGCTGCTTTTAGTTTATTGTGCCAACCTATTAAATCACTGGCATAACCTCTGGCAAAGATAAGCAGAACATTGCACACATGTTACCTAAGAAAGATGCCCGGTGAGGGATGTAAATCAAAATTTCATGCCTGCCAGTGAGGGCTGAGCAACTTAGCCCTGAGAGTGAGTGTTTACAGGAAGAAAACATACTGTATATCTGGCTGTTTCCAGGCATGCTTTTACTGATTCTGTTTTTGGCCTTGCTCATCTGTTTGAAGTACCTCATGGTACAAGGTACCTCGATTAACTCAAAAAGACATTTTTCATTTCTTGGGCTGCTTTTTTTTCTTTTACAGATTTTGCCAGTGGAGTGTGGTTGTATTTGTGCATTGTTGTACTAAGTCAATACAATACACTCCCACAATTCTTCATCCAAACAAATATCCTCAATAATGATCTGCAAGATGCAGACTACAGCTCTCTAATCAGCATTCTTTTCTTAGCTACACAACAGCAAAAGATTTCAAAACACGAGGAACTGCTTTTCATCAGTCACAATATGACAAATCAAACACTAATTACAATATCTGCCAAAATTAGATCAACAAATCATTTGTTCTGTTCATATTACATTTTTTGTATGGCCTCGCAGATTTTCCCATTGGCCCTTGGAAGAAATTCATCATATATGCAAGCGCTGGAAACTAAATATATGGATATAAATTCTGTTGGCAGCCTGCCTCCATGCCTGCCTGCAGGCTAAAGAAAGCCTGAGTCATGTTTAGAAAGTGAATTATGGGAGATCGTAAATCCTTATCCGACCAACCTTTGACCAGTCAGGAACTTTTTACGTACTACACAGGGGATGCGTGAACATGCTAATGGTAGATAACAAGGAGAAGGAATCACATTTCTATTAGCTTCCCCACAGGTCAGAGAAAAGCTATGAATTATTGTTTTAAGTTGAGACACAAAACAGACTTTTTTTATAGCTCTTATGTGCTAATTTAACACATGCACATACAGCATGTCACCTGGCGCAGGTTAATTTTCTCTATTCACAGTGAGCAAGCTGGAAAAAAAAGAAAAAATGAGGCAGGTAGAAAAGGAAGGAGAGGATGGGACAAAGGCAGACTAAGGTGGGTGACATCTTCTTAATGGCATAACTGCCTTGACCCATAACATCCACTGTCCCTCAGTAGCCGGCCTCTATTCTCACTTTCTTTTCACAGCACAAGAGCAATTTTCACAAAACTGACAGAGAATGCATGGTTATATAAAAGGGAGATTCTTAAGCTGTTTTTGGTTTCAGGGACTGGATGGACAAGCAAAGAATGGCACTGCCTGCTTGAGCTCCACTTGCACTAAAAGCAATCCTGTTTTCAAAAGAGAGAAAGAAACAGCTAATTTCTACGCCGACTTAGTTATGTCCCAGGGACTGACAAGGGCCCCCATACCCTGAGTTTGAGGTGTGTAACCCAGATACAATCAATATTGATGTCAATACTGTAGCGCCAGGAGAGGATGGAGCCAAAAAATATGTCAGCTCCTCTTGCATGCAGCAGGAGCACAGCGTGGTTTCAGAGAATTAATGTTTTTTTCTCTCCATGCGATGTACCAGTCTTCAATATTCTCATCACACACACAATTCCTCATCAATTTCTTTGTTAGTGTTTCTTTTAATTATACAGTCATTATCACATACAATGCCTAGTACCCATATTGTCATGTCTTTTACACAAACAATGCATAATCATAATGATAGGAATAATCAATACAAAATTCTTCATGAAAAATCAACATCATTACTTTTGACACATCAAGGCCTCCACTGGACCTGACAGATTTTTACAGCTTGGAAAATACCAGTCCTGAGGTTTGACTCGAGAGTTTTAAATATAGTTAACTTGTTGAAACCAAAATGCAATTGTACATCAATTGGAACTGATCATTTAATAAGAGAGGGTAGCATCTGAAGTGAGGAGAATGAATTCATGCAAAAGATCTCAGGACAAGATGCTCTATCTGCAATTGTTCCCCTATTTTTTGTGGCAGTGCTACGTCTAATCGCTGCACTGGTATGCCAACCGCAAAAGAGTTTAAATGGACAAATAGTAGCTGTGAGAATAAGGTGCAACACTGTAATTCTTCGAACCAGAAGTCAGTAAACCAGGAGATTATCAGCTCATCCCCACAACGCACTCATACACACACATACACTCAAGGATACACACATACATCCCAAATGCTTTACAGGCTACATAATAAAAATTTGAATATTAGCAAGTAAAAAGTGGCTTTGTTGGCTCTATGGCGATATAGTGTAACTAAGAATAGGGCCAGTCTCTCTACAGAGCGGACTTCTACTGTAGTGGAGGTCCAGTTGTTACTTTAGATCAGACGCAGCTAACCTGGCTGACCCCGCCACTGTTCTCGTGTCAGTCAGGGTGATAATTAGCTCCAAATATATCTCTCTGATCCAGCGTTCTTATCTGTGCACATCATTATTTTGTGCTATGCCCCCAAGTATTTCCTTCAGAGCTGCAGAATCTATCATCTCACATTAGAGATAAAACCCACTTAATCTCATGGAAAATCCATTTACCTCTGCTTAGCAATTGCAGTTTTAGTCTCTTAAGGTGGAGTGGGCACCTTAGACCTCACATTCAATGGATCCTGATATGGTGCACGTGCACGGCCTTGTCTCATTAACTAAAGAGTCCATTGTCTCTGAGTTTGAATGGTAGCTCAGATAGTACTCTTGCAACTGAGAGTTAAGGTCCTGTTCCTGCCTGCGGGCCTTTTTCCTACGCTTATGGTTAACTGAGTGCTGCTGCAGCTGCCTCATGGTGTTGGGGTAGCGCCTCCACGACACATAAATAACCAGAAGGATCAATGACACTGACAGGAACAGGGCTACGCTGCCTGCAATGATTTTATGGAAAGCCATATGTTCAAACTGTAGCTCTGGGACAAATGATGCAGGAGGTTCAGGGGAGATAGGGGATGTGGAGCTCATGGCAGTGGGCTCTGTTGTCTTTCTGTCTTTCCCACTAGGGCTGACAGGCGAAGGGGTGTGTACAGGTGACTCCGTACGAGCCAGGTCTGTAACACCAGAGGGAGAGAGGTGCGTTGTGATGTGCCCGACTGGGGTTGAGGTGAAATTGATGAGAGCAGTTGTTGAGAACACATTTGACATGTCCACACAGGTCGAGTGATTCCTCACTACATCCACGACTCTTTCGCCCTGCACAGACTTTGGACTGCTGCATATCATACTGATGTCTTTGGAGTCTCTGATGTTTTTGAGCCAGCCCATGAGAGGGCAGATGCTGGGGCTGCAGTCCCAGGCGTTACCTGCCAGGCTGACAGCCGTCAGGGAGGTCCACGCTGCCACAGCCTCCACAGGCACACTACTGAGCTTGTTCGATTCAAGGTTGAGTATTTGTAAGTTCGGCATACACTGGAAAACCGCTGGGTCCAAGATTTGGATTTCATTCCCCGACAGATCCAGTTTCTGTAGTTTGTGCCAGGTCCAAGGCACGCCTTGATTGATGGATCGTATGCGGTTCCATTGCAAATAAAGAGCCTGGAGGTTGGTAAGGCGCGGGAAAATGAAGAAATTAATCCTGGAAAATTGATTGTGCTCTAAATGAAGCTCTTTCAACTTGAACAGCCCTAAGAATGTTGTGCGAGTGAGGCTCCGCAAGCGATTGTAACCCAAGTCCAGAAACTCCAGGCTGCGGCATTCCAGAAAGGTACGGATCAGGATCTGTTTGAGTCCATTAGATCGAAGGTGGAGATTCTGTAGCTTGCGCAGACCATACAAATGTCCTGGGTGCAGGGACTGCAGCTGATTATAAGATAGGTCCAGATTTCGCAGGTTTGGTATGGCGCTGAATGTTTTATTGTGCAGATGGGATATTTTGTTGGAGCTGAGGATCAGTTCCTTGAGCCTGCGGACACCATGGAAGGCTAAAGCATCTATGGCATTGATGGAGTTGTGGTCCAGGTACAACCAGATAAGTTGATTGAGATGAGCAAACTGGTAGGGCAACAGCACCAGCAGGTTGTTATAGCGCAGAGACAGACCTTGGCATCCCGTGGTGATGTTTTCTGGGATGTCTTGGAAGATGCCAGACTCGCAATAAACAATCTTGCCTTCGCAGCGACAACTCGCGGGGCACATCCTCTCCCCCTTGCTGAGCAGCAGCAAAGCTGCTGCCTGCAGAAGAAAACACGATAACCTCCGGTCCAACACCACGGAACCTGTTGGGGGTAGAGTGGGGCACAGACAATCAAAAGGATGAATTGGTTTTAGAAAATGTGTGCTCGAAGAGGTTTAAATAAATAAGGGAGGAATTCTTTCTTCAGAGAGGAGACCATGCAGGCTGGTGAGGAGCAGATTGAGGTCTGATGTCGGAGACACCAGACTTGCTTCATGAGGAAATGATAACAGAGTCTGTTACATACAGACATACTTTTAATGTGTGTGAAAATATTCAGACAAAGGGAAACAAGTGGAGGAAAGCGGTCATATGATTTAAATTCACGCTTAAATAAATAGTAGACCTTATTCTGTGGATGTAAGACATTCAGTTTAGAAACTAATAAATCTGTCAGTGAAAACTGATCTAAGCTGTAGTCTTGGCTACGAGGAGCCTCAAGAGGGAGAAACTGTGCCGCTAAATTGTAAAGAGCATAATGACTTACCCATCGTCACTGAGGGAAGGAGTAATCCTCTGAAATGAATGGATGGAAAGAGCGCATTAAACTGCTCTCAGATGAGAAAATCGCAGTTCATGCAGCCCCAGAGTCGATCCGCATACAGAGCCTCACTTATGCATTCAATTAAAGGAGAAAATCAAATAAACGCAAGTTTTCCGCAGCGGTCCAAACCCCCTGATCTCTGTCTGACGCTCAGAGGATGGACGCCTTCACACTTGGGTCGTAGTTGGAGTCGCCGCTGTAGTTCAGCCTGCTGTGTGCGCAATAACCCTTTAGAGCGCCAATAGACTGATGCACAATCATCCACTCCATGCAGTCTCTCTGTCTCTGTCCCTCACTCTCTCTCTCTCTGTCTCTCTCTCTCTCTTTCTCTCTCTCTTTCTCTCTCTCTGTCCCTCACTCTCTCTCTCTCTCTCTCTCCTCCTCTCTCTCTTTCTCCTCTCTCTGAGGCGTAGGCGTCTTTAAGCACACATATAAGCCTACTATAAATACCATGTATATTCAGCTGTTATTTGACCATTGAATGTAATCAAATCATTACATTTGATTAGGAATATTATAAATTTGATGTGGGCCTAACGTATATATTTTTTTCATTGTTTTATGTCGTGTTAAACTAATATATCTAAAATATGAATAATGTCAGATAGGCTGTATTTACCTTGCTCTATAAGTGGGGCTCTATAAAAATAAATGTTTCCATGGAATTGTGTGCATACATTCACAGTAGTCCCTCGATTATTTTTTTTATTTTTATTTTTTATTTTATTTTAATTTATTTGTATATAATTCAAATCTTGCCGGAATGCAGGGTCATCTGAGGAACCACAGTGTAAAGATGGCATCATAAGTAATAATTCATACTGCTGACCATGATGATGATGATGACGTAGCCAGTGAAACAATATTTCCTTCAACAAAATAAGGGGGTAGCATGATCCAAATCCACCATTCATTTATTAACACTTTGAATCATTCTTTGAAAAATGGCAGGAAATGACAGAGAGTTGGGTTAATCAGGATTATGGTCACCATCAGTGGCTTGTTAAAATGATGGGAACAGCTTAAGTGTGATGTTGACACGCAGCATCCATCCACACGGGCAGGCAGTAGAGGGAGTTTATGTAGATAAACAGTTAACACCTCTTGGTTTCTAGAGATGCAGCTGAAGAGGTGGCAACAGTAGGATTATTGATATTCAAATTAATGGCCCTTATGAAGTGGGCAGTCAGCAGACAGCAGAGGAAGGAGGGAAAAACATGCTTAAAGCAGCAGGAGATAGGGACAAATGTAATTCCGTGGTCATTTCATACTCATTTTTCATACTTTGCCCGGTCTGCTTTGAACACACATTCATCACATTGGACACAACAGTGTGGAAACACCATTTTTGACTGCACAGTCTGGGAGAGTCTGAGCTTTAATGTGTGGTAACAGCAACCCCTTGTGCACGCAAAAAGAAATGTCCTGTTTAAAGAGCTGTTGACATTTATCCACAAATACATGACTTCAGCAAAGATAAGAGAGAGATCAGCATCCAGATCACTCGCGGTTGAAAGAAATGAGCTAATGAATTCATATCAATATTTGGCTGGGAGTGTGGTAATATTCTCAGTCAAACACAATTTCCTCTGATGCCTGTGGATTATATTAAGAGGCAATTGTATTTATGAAATCTGCTCCATGAACACCACAGCAGGGGTGAATCTGAGAGGTGTGAAGCCATTCTGTTAAGATAATACCTCTGAGACTTATAGTAGCACATTTTGCAACTGAATGTTAAACAAAATCTGCTCTTCAAAGGGTGCGCTGCCTCGCACGTGTCTCGGGAGATCACATGCCATTCAAGAATTGTGCACCTGAAGTGTGGGAAAAACGTGCTGCTCGACAGCGACGCAGTTAGAATGAGTCTGCTTTGCAACATTTAGGCAGACGAACACTGTGAAAACCTGCGAGGGAGGATGATCTTTCCTGACTGTCAGTGATCATGTGTCAGCTTCACCATCAGTTAATTGACCGGATATTATCTTGTGTATGAAAATAGAGAAAATAACTTTGTGCACACCAGCCAGGTCGTGAAATTTGACAGTGTAATCATCCTCAGATAGGTGACAACTGCTATCTTCTAGCTGTCAATTACAGACGGCATTTAGAGAAGTGATATCACACTTTGATATGTTGCACAATGAACCTGTTTCAAACCCATTCAGAAATATCAAAATGCGATTCCATCTTTTTATGGAATATGTCAGTGTAGACTTTTTTAATTACAGTAAGAGCTTATAAAAAGTTGACTTACGTACATATGCACAACATACTTCACTGTGTCTGCAGATTCTCATCATTGTCATCAATGTATGATACGAACACATGGCTTGACAGATGGATAGATCAATTTATTCATCCACACAGTCATCTTTCACTGACCTTTTACTCTCCTCACTGAGCCCCATTTTCTAAAAATTGTTTGCCAGACCAAAAGGCGCAGCCATGTCACCCAACTAAAACCACTGTTGTATGCAAACAGCCGATTATCACCCATGCTTATATTTTGAAAATCGCCTTCCATGATATGTGAAATATCTAAGCTGGAAGGTAATCTCCTGATAAAAGCCAGTGGCCTTTTTCTTGAGATGTGTGGATGGCCTTCCCATAATCCCCAAAAACCTTTCCCATTTAATATCTCACGGTACACACGTCTCAGTAAATCAGTACAACACGTGATCTTGATGGTAAATTTGCAAAAGAGATCAAGGTTCTGTTGCTTATTTGCATGTTTTTTCTGATGATTGCCAAATTTTTTGGCAGGGGCTTGTATGGTACGTGATGGATGTTGAAGTTTTGTATATTTCACCACTATAAGACAAGATACACTGAATTGAGTGCCTAAGAACCCGTTCTAAGACTGACAGTGTGCGGTCAGTTTTCAAAACATCCCGTTGCTCATGCAAAGACACGACTCTACCTCACTCAAATTCAGGCTTCATTAAAATTTGATTTGCACCTTAAGTGCAAACAAAGGTAGGAACAACCATACAGCATACTAACTACAATCAACAATAAAATAAAAGACCATAACAGAAAAATAAACATTCCAGTGTAAATTCATTACATGTAGCTATTTAGAAAATGTATCACTATACAGAAATTCTAATATAAAAGAGTGAAAGAAGGAAATATTTTCAATTTTAGGTGAACACCATAAACTAAAACCAAAACCGAAACTGATGAACTCAATGTTTTTGAACAATTTGTTTGTTCTTTGATTGTAAATTAGGAGGAACTGCTCTAACAGGCAAAGCAGCTGATTATTTTACTAAAGAGTTGATTTAATAAAGTGGAACACAACATGTCAGTCTCTGAAGCAATATCAGTGTGTTTACATTTTTCAGATGAACACAAACAGCAAATACATGCCCTGCAGTGTATGAACATGCGCTTAAATACTCAAAGCTGTATGTGTGTGTTCCAAGAGGCAAAGGGGACTGGAGCACATTACAGACTTTAATTGTGCAAACGTTTCGTTTTGTAAGTGTGTGTGGTATTGAACAGAGCACAATGCTCCAGGCTTGTCCTCCCCAGATACATATGATTGACAGAGTCACCTTTAGTCATTGTACAAATAGTATAAAGGCTGCAGTGTGTCATTTTTGGTTTTACAATTTATTGAATCAATCCTAAATAAAAATTACTTGTTGCAATCTCAACTTGTCCTTAGGGTTTTTCACTATTACAGAAGAACCATTTTAGGCACAACACTGAACACTGTTTTGATAGAGAAACCTCTTTGCTCAGTGCTCTCATGTGTACAGCGCTGTGCTATCACACTGCATTATGTATAAGGAAATATACAAATGAAAAATGAAATAAACAGTGTTGCAAAAGAAGAACCTTAACATTTGTGGTGCAGAAAACTGCTCATTTTGCAGGAAACCATCGTGATTGCGGTTGTCTGCGACGGCTGCCTCAGTTGTTTTTATTATAGTTTGTTTTATCTGCCCCTCTGTCGCTGCCTCCACTTCTCACTTTACCCACGCCCATGCATTTCTGAGGGACTTTCTACACTAGCCATTCACCCCCCTATACCTGTACGTGACTTCCTGCCTGATATCTGCCACCTGCTTTGTTCTGTTTGCTTGTTTGGGTTGCCTTCTCGTGCCTGACTGTAAGCCTGTTAATCTGATTTAATAAAGTCCTTTTTTGACCTGTTCTGCTTCATTGTCTGCATTAGTGTCCTCAATCCTATTGCCTTATACGCACATCTGTGACTGTTTGACGCGGGTTTTACATGCAGAAGCCCATTATCATCATCTCTATAATGCATTACCAACCGATCCTCACAGGCTTCCTTGCTGAAGTGTGTTTTCTTATGCATGAGAGAGATATTTGAAAAGGTAGACTACAATATAAAGGTTTGAAATCATTATCTCCTGGCAAATGTTGCTGCAGAAAAGACTCACCGAAGAGCACTGGTTTAACCTTTAATACCATAGTGTTGTAATGGTGTTTTTAACCACCTTTTCCTCATTAACTTCATGAATGTTGTAGCACCTCTGCTGCTGGTGTTTCAGCATGTAGATTGGTCAAAAGAGATGAGATGGCTATCACGCACACCAAGAAAAGAGTTCTTTAAAAAAAAAGCAGAATATGAATCCAGATCAGATTAACAACATTTCAGTTCATCAGAAAACATTAAGAATCCCCTCAGTGCTCTGAGTATTGTCCAGCATGGGCACAACTTTAACTTAAATAAGACCCAAGCACAGACACGATCAATAAAATGTGGTGAGATGAGAATCAATTTTAAGGAAATCCCTTCATACATATAATCAGAGCAAGTCAATATATACAGCCCTTGGTATATCGAAAGACAAAAAGAAGTATAAGCACTACTCTTCTCCTTTTTCCCTCACTTGAGTCAGAGAAGCAGCAGGGGATAAAGTGCCAGATGTTTTGGGACGAGCTCTCTGTCTCAGAAATGTTTACCTGCTGCTCGGATATTATGTGTGTAATTCACTGGGGAATTAGATTTACACATTCAGAAGTCAGGGTCAGGGTAAATAGAACCTGCTTCAACACCGTTTTAAGTCTCTCTTTGTCCTAATTATCTTACTTTTTATACAGTGCTACGCTCTGTTTCAGTGGGATTCATTATGCTGCAAAAAGCAGGTCTTTCGCTTGCTCTGTTATTCAGGGCTCAGTCAGTCACAGACAGTCATTAAAGTTTCATAGGAAGCAATTTGGTGGCTGAGTTATTTGCAAAGTGAGGTGAGTGCATATGGTGGTGCTACACCTTTGTTTATGGCCTTCTGCTTTTGACGTCAAGAGAGTGCTGCTCTGGTCTCATGTGGGGTTAATTTTTACTTAATGACGCCTGAAGGAACATTCTCAGGAACTACAGATGATCATCAAGGAGTCAGCAGGTCACGAAATCTAAGTCTACTTATTTATATATGACATACATTTTTTTGGAAAAGTAGTCAAATTCCAGCTGTAAGTAAGATAAAAAGCAAGAAAAGCTTTGAGTTAGGAGAGTTGTAAAAAGTTTTGATATTCCTTCCAGTGTTGAGAGTTGACTATAAATATACCGTGAAACTTAATTATTGATCCATGCATTTCTGCATTGCCAGTTACAGCAAATACCCCCAAAAGATCCAGATGAAAGGTGAAAGTGAAAGTGGGTCACATTTGGTCGACAACATAAATAAGAAGGAATGCACAGACCACAGGGTTTAAAGGAACTAGCGAAAACAGAAGAATGCACAGCGACGTGCTGTGAGAGTGGGATTAAATCAGGAGATACCTTTTTTTTTTTTCACATGAATCTCTGGCTATGCATTACAATATATCATTAATAGATTTGACAATACACAGACCAAAATGACTAGTGCTGGATTTGTGGATAAAGAGTTTTCTCTTTTAATTTAATGTATCTGACCCAATTTAATAGGTGAGACCTTGTGAGATTAAATGATATGATGAAATTAATGATTAAATGATTCTTGGTTAACCTGTATATAAATCCCTTTTCAATACATTTTAGAAATTAAGTGTTAAAAAAAGATTTACCAATTAATTTTCTTTTTAAATAGATTTTTTTTTAAAATGTCTATGTCTCAAATTTCTTTAGAGTGGGTATCATTTTTTACAGTGTATAGTTAGGACCAAGTATATGGCAGGGACACAGTGTCATAAACCACACACTCTTTTATGCCCTTTAGAGTTCATAAAATGCTCCCTTCCTGAACAGCATATTTCCTTATTCACACCCTTAATGAAAAACATATTCTTCTTGATCTCTGAAAAGCTTTTAACTTAGTGATATATTGGCAAATTATCCAGATTTGGGTAAAAACTGGAACATTTTTAAATGGTTTGATGACAGTAAGTAATACATTGTAATATATGTTCTCTGTTGAAAAGCATAACAGCTACAATCCCTTCACATTATCAAGGCTCCATTCTTCACCACAATATAGGGATTTTTATTGTGCATACTAAGGTTTGGGAAAATATGCTGAATAATTTTAAATCTTAATTCATGTCATTCAAAGATCATAGTTGAGTTGATGATGCTTAAATACAATTTTAAAATTGATATAGTTGAGAAAGTTGATTGATGGAAGTTTCAAGGACTTACAAAGCAATGATTTCTCTCAGCATATTCTGAAAAAAACATTAATTAAAAAAATTATTTAAATTTAAATTTAAATTACTGCAAAACTGGCGCAGTACTCTTACAGTGATATCTTGACAAACAGTTTGTATTAAAAAATAAATATACCTACTTACTTGCTTACTACTTTACTACCATAGATAAAAAGGTAAAATCTTAATTTATTGTCCATTTTGAAAATCTGTTGCACATAACATGCGGCTACGCTCAGTGGCTTGTTTTAGTGTAATCAAAGTACAAACTTATACCTCTCTTATTTTAATATTGAGTCTAACAAAGACTTGATGAATGAATAAAAGTCATATCATTCACATTTGGTTTGGAAGCATCATCAGACCACATGTATGTGAGTGTGAAGTGGTACACTGAAGGATATGCTACATTCAAAGCTGTGCAGTGCTGTCACACACACTGAGTCACCTTGGTGTGTGTGACAGCATGTGAGTCTGTGTGTGTGTGTGTGTGCTGGTTCCTTCCCTGTCCTTCAACTCCAGTTAGCTGATTGATCTAACAATGGAAATTAAATCAGTGACTGCAGCTGAAGTGCTAGATGCATCAGTTTTATTTTTGTTTCCACCGTTTTCTAACTATCAGCAATTTGAGGTCAAATGTTCATTAATGTCCATCACTGGTAATTACGCTACTCATTAAGTACAGGGGCAGAGGGAACCATTAGAAGCGATGACTTTGACCCCGACTCAAAGTCCCATTATGAGGCCTTGAGAGCACCTTTTGTTTACGCATGATGCATTTCAATGTCAATAAGCAACAATGAGTAGAGAAAAAATACCCACTGAGCTTTTAACCTTGTTTTCTTGGCATAGATTCAGAAATGACATTTAAAACCAAATAGATGAGATAAAAACATATACGCTTAGCAACCCATCTGTTGTTTGCATCTGAGTGCTGAACCTATGCTGCCACTCAAAAGTTTTTGAATACAGTTTTAGTAGTTCTGGTTAAATTTCAAAGAATGTGCTTATTACACAGTAAATACCTTAAGTAAGAAAGTATAAGAAAACAATATGAATCTGTTAATTGGAAATGGCTAACATCTGGATCCTATCAATAGCTGTAGAAGACATTTTAGATTGTTATGAAGCACTAATTAATAATTATATGAACATCTGAGAGTTTGCCAGCAGTGCCTTAGACACTGGCCCAGATCTGGAGTAAAATCACTGGGAGGCTTCTGAAGTTAGTGGGGCCACTAGTAGTTACAACTGTTTGCACACAGGCAATTTTATCAAAAAGAGCACAGGCTGTCCCACTGATACAGTGTGGGGTACATATATGATACAAAATAGTAATGAATACATTAAACACAGTGGCAGGTGGCACCACAACAGCAAACTGATGCATAAGTCGACTCAATTACCAGTGAAGGAAGTACATTTACTCAAGTAATGTCATTAAATTCATTTTGGAGGTGGTTCCACCACATTTTGGAGAAAAAGTTTGTACTTTCTAGTCATCCAAATGTATTTGACATCATTACTAGTTACTTGCAGATTAACATTAAACAAAACATATAATGAACTTTTAAAAAATGAGGCATTCTTATAGATTAAACCACCCAATAGTATACAATAGTAATAATATGTATACATTAAAGGAGCAACCCCTGCTTAAAAGGTTCAGTAGTCATGTATGCCTGTAATCATGACTAGATCATAAAAATTACAAATATTACATTTTCTATTTCCATTTAATTTTCTATTTCTATTTATTTATTTATTTCTGTATCTGAGCGTTGCATGAGATTTATTTCAACACGCTCAAACAGCCCACAGGCTGCAGGGCAGCGTTTGTATCTCAACGCAGAGCAGACCGGCTTCCCGCGCCTCCGCTGTCATTGACATGCAGGCTGTGTTCAGTGAGGGCTGCGGAGAGTCACTCGGTGACCAGGAGAGGGCATCTCGAGTCCTGAAACGAGCACCAGAGAGCCCGGTGTGATCCTACGCCGGCATCAACCCTGTTGCTATACAACTGATTTATTCTCGACGCCGCCGGTGAACGCGTCTGATCCGCGGCACACTGCGCCGTCCACATCTGAGCCAGGACACATCCAACCTGTCGGGTTTGGACCACAGTTTCTGTTATTTTTATTATTATTTTTTTTTTTATTATTCCCTCTCTGATCTCTTCACTTGGTCGGTTTCCAGTATCTTTTTTTTTCTGCCACTTTACCTCACACGTAACAACTGGTGTTTGAAATGCGCGTTACAGCGCTGAACGCGGTCATTCCCGTGAGGCCAGGGGCCGGAGCGCGTCCGTCCGCGGGGCTCCGTGCGGCGGCCGTCTGAAATATGCGTCTCTCGAGCTGCCGTTGCGCGGTAACGCAGGAAGCTACAGGCTGAGGTTGATGCACACCTCCTGGAGCCACTCGCGTCTCCGACAGGTGTGCGGCCGCGCGCAAAGCGGATCTGGCTGCGGCGCAAAGTGCGTGCAGGCGATTTTTCCGTGGAGACGGGCGTCCCCCCCCCCCCCGGGGTGCGTGTCCAACTATTTGGACCAAACGCCGAGTGCGTCTGACATGTGGAGCCCGGACGCATGCAACAGAGAGCCCTGAACATGAGGGAGAGCCGACACCGAGCAAACATGGGTACGTACGCTGCTCCGCAAGGTACTTATGGTCTGCATATATGCGCAAAGTCTTCAGTCGCTTGCTTGGTTAAAATTCACTTAAGTCGAATGTTGCCGTTGTCTCTGCCCCCCCCCCTGCGGTTTATGAATGATGACTGCAGGCTGGGGGCTCTGAAGGAGGTTTCCTCTTTCAACAACTAGTCGGCGGATAATGCCTGGTGCCTGTGGTTATCAATCACCTTTCCAGTGTCTCAAGAACATGACTTTGACTGTGATAATGAATGTAGGTGTGTGTGCGCATTGGCCATGAGCACAGGGATGCAAATGAAGTAGGCTGCGAATAACCCCCTCTGCTGTCAAATGAATCGTGCACATCACGGGATGCAATGTTTGGTCCCCCGATTCAGTTTAATTTCGTTTTCTGTTTTGTTTGATTCTGTTCTAGCCTGTGTATATTGGTCCTGATTTGTACATGTTTTATGCTCTATCACTTTTCTGTGTGTCTGCAGGACTCCTCGCGCTTTTCCGATGGCTTGTGTTCACGGTGGTGGTGCCCGCCTGGCTGCTTGCTGCTCCAAGCAGCATCCGTGAGCGTCCCTGCCCCCAGAGCTGTAGATGTGATGGGAAAATAATATACTGCGAATCCAACGCCTTCCGTGACGTGCCAAGCAATGTGTCTGTAGGCACACAGGGCCTCTCCCTGCGTTACAACAGCCTGGCGACCCTCAGAACCCACCAGTTTGCAGGCCTGAGTCAACTGGTTTGGCTCTACCTCGACCACAATTACATCAATGCTGTGGACGGCCAGGCGTTCCATGGGATACGGAGGCTCAAAGAACTGATTCTCAGCTCGAATAAGATCACACTGCTAAAAAACAACACTTTTCATGACGTTCCGAATTTACGTAATCTTGACCTTTCCTACAATAAGCTGCAGGTTCTCCAGCCTAATCAGTTCCTGGGTCTACGAAAGCTACTCAGTTTACACTTGAGGTCAAACTCCTTAAAGACTGTCCCAATGCGAGTTTTCCTTGATTGTCGCAACCTGGAGTTTCTTGATATTGGCTACAACAGGCTACGGAGCCTCACGCGTAATGCCTTTGCAGGACTCCTTAAGCTCATCGAGCTTCATCTGGAGCACAACCAGTTCTCGAAGATAAACTTTGCTCATTTCCCCCGCCTGACGAACCTGAGGGCGCTCTATTTGCAGTGGAACCGTATCAAAGTGCTAACCCAGGGCCTGCCGTGGATGTGGACCTCCTTGCAAAAGCTGGACCTCTCCGGGAATGAGCTCCAGTTGCTGGACCCGAGTACATTTCAATGCCTCCCTAATCTGCAGACTCTCAACCTGGACTCCAACAAACTCAGCAATGTGTCTCAGCAGACAGCGGAGGCTTGGATCTCCCTCACCACCATCAGTCTGGCTGGCAATTTGTGGTACTGTAACCCCAACATATGTCCCCTGGCGGCCTGGCTCCAGGCCTTTAAGGGTAACAAGGAGTCCACTATGATCTGTGCCGGCCCTAAGGAGGCACAAGGAGAGAAAGTGACCGATGTTGTGGAGACTTATAACATCTGTACAGCAACCCCCACCCCCATCGCCTCAACGACATCGCCCCTCACTTCTGCATTTCAACCCGAACTGCTGCCTCTTCCCACGCAGTCTGTGGTGGATAAGAAGCTGATCTGGAACAGGACAGCCTCCCCTACTCCTTCAGAGGCCTCCCCTACCATCCCTTTGCCAGACACTGAGTATGTGTCCTTCCACAAGATCATAGCTGGTAGCGTGGCCCTCCTCTTATCTGTGGCTATAATTCTTCTGGTTATCTATGTCTCATGGAAGCGCTATCCCAGCAGTATCAAACAGCTTCAGCAGCGCTCTGCAGTTAAGAAGCGCCAGAAAAAAGCACGGGAGACTGAGCGCTCCCTTAATTCGCCACTGCAAGAGTACTATGTGGACTACAAGCCTTCACACTCAGAGACTATGGATGTGCTGGTTAATGGGACAGGACCTTACACATACACCATCTCAGGCTCCAGGGAATGCGAGGTATGACCGTTGCCCTCCAAAAATCCATTTCCACTGCGAGGCATGAGAGGTAAATTTTCTAACAATCTGCAGAGAAAAGTACTCTTTTTCTCCTCTGCTCTTGTCTGTTTTGGGATAAGGAAGTAAAGGTCAGTGCATGGTGACTTGTTTTGCAATATGCTGGGTTTGTTCAGTTCCATATGATTACCCAGCTGTTGTTCTGAATCATGCAGTTTTATTGCTAAAATATGATTCCCATTAGCTGAAACTGCAGTGGCAGCTCCCCACCCTGGAAAACTTACATACAGTAAGATGCATTATACACAAAGTAGGTTCATCTTTCATCTCTGACATAAAAGAGCTCATTGATGAATCTATGTAATATCAGCCAGTCTGTTATTTATTCACAAATGGCTTGCTGTCCAGAATGAAATGATAAAAATGTATTACATCAAGTCACTGTGCAGGTGGTCCTCTCCTATCCCGTGTGTTTGTTACAACAGCTGTAGTAGCAAACGTACGAGTCGTGTGAGTTTTGATATTTTCTTTTTTCTGTATTGAATATGTAAATATTCATCACAAATAGTCATACCAGCTGATCATATATCCCATTCTCCTTTTCTGCCTGTAGCAATCATCCACTTACAATTTTACTCCGTAGTCTAATATACAAAGTTCACAGTCACTGCAGGCTGGAGAACACTATAAAGGCCTGCAGCCACATAAAAGATAAATTATGCACTTGGGCTCAATTTCTTTCTATTGTGTACTACTGCAGTAGCAAACTGCATTATGCAATTTTAGTTATTGCAGAAATATAAAGAAATTATTCAGCTACAACAGCTGAAACTTCTGTCCAAAGAGTTTCAGTTGAAATTCTCATCCTAAAGCCGGACTCCTTTACATGACTGAACTACTGTACAGCATCGAGGGATTGAGACAGAAACACTAATCAATTTGCTCATGCTTAATTAGGCACTTTTTTGCCAGTGCACTCTTTACTTTTTTTTTTGTCTAATGCTGTGCCTCCGTCTTCTTTTGTCTGGCAGCTTTTTTTCATTTGGCAGTATGGTTAAGTGTGATTAACAGGACATGTTGTGTTGGGAAGGATGTTGTGCCACTGGAATCTTAGCTGCACCTTTTGTCAGACTAACCAGACATGCCGTGGAGTACGGGCGACATCTTTCCTCTCCATTGTGTCTGTCAGCGCTGCTCAGAGACAAAGTTTTATCTCACCCTGCCACACAGCTCATTTCGTATATTCCACGTGGGACCTATAAATCATTTTATAATATGTTTTAAGTCAGTGGATTGTGCTGTAGCGCCACTGACATTCCCGTGTCCTTTGCTGAAGTCGCCAGGGAGGCTGGCACAAATATGTTTAATTGTTTTCAGTAATGTCACATACTACGAGGTACACAGGTAGCTAAATCAGCTCTTTGTCAGATTACCTGTGGCAGCGCATTTCTCAAACACAAGAGAAGCTTGAGGTGAGATGGTCGGCTTATCAATCTTGCAGCGTTGGTGTGAGAATGTGGCATGGGAGCATTAAATGGCAGACCTAATGGGGCTTCTGCTAGCTGGAATAACTAATAGCCCATCAGAGGTAAGGAGCCGAGACTTCCCTCAGCTTTGTTATTCCTTGCCCTCTACAACTCAAGGGAGCAGCCTGAGTAGTTAAAAATGTAATGGGATTTTTTTTTCTGTGCGCCTGTGTGTTATAGTTTGTTCCAAACACTGCAAAGCAGAGTCAGAACTCACAGCACAGCAGGGGACTTTCAAAACCGCTACCAGGTTTTTAACGCATGTTCAAGTCGGAGTGGTGCATTTACACTTTCAAACTGTTTCAGATGATTTGATCTAATATAATATCATGTAACTTGCGTCAGAATTCAGTACAGGTTGCAGTACAGGAAGCCCATGATGTGCCCCGACAGCGTCTAGAGCTATTGTATCACAATACAGGCAAGGCAGCACAATTTTAGTTTTTTCTTAGATTTTCTTGGAAAAGGCTGCTCCAGGGTTCAAACCCCCAGTCTGAAGAATAGTGTAAATGCCCCGACCCAGTGAGCCCCCTTATTTTAGCTATCCCAGATAGCAAGCACTTAAGCTATTAGCTGCACTTTCAATTAGAAGAAAGAGCTTTGTAATTGAAGCCCGTTATCTTCTGCACATGCCCAGACCGACTGACTTGGAGTAAATTTGTTTCTATAGATTTCCTCCTGCACAGCTCAGCAGGTTGGCTTCAAAATGACAAACTGAACTTGGCGAGTATGAATTTTGATGAACACTTTGAACTGTGCGGTTCCATGGTCTTCCTGTGGCACATTATTAAGAAAAGCCCTCTCTCCTCTCCTTGAATGCCATCCACTCCTGTACTCACAGAGCAGCTGCAGCGGTAGCCGTCCACCCACAGATCATCCCCCTGCAAAGTTGGTTCAGAAAATATTAGGGTGAAAATACCACCTTCTTAGCCAAAGGCGAGTCTTGTACTTGGGCAGAATTTGCAAGCATTAATAAGGTGAGGAGATCCGGCTCACAGATAATTAAAGTGGGCTGTGAGAGGGCAGATGAAGTGAGGAGGAAGGAAGGTGCACCACTGTGGGTGCATCTAACTGACTGATGCAAATGCTGACTGAAAGATGAGACTAGAAATAATTATAGTTTTCAACTTTACTAATTTTTCTAGCTGACAGGGTCAGAAGCATTGCAATGTTAACACTCTGATGAGCAACCTAGTTTTTAAAGTAACAATTTAGGCCAGCACAAGCCTTAATCATGCATTAAGTTGTTTTCATTTTCCCCTGCATTCACACTCAGAAATGTGGCACCCCGTGTCCCCCTCCTGGTTATATTAAAAACTAATGGCTCCTATGGATCTAATCAGTGTTTGCCTAAGAAAAATCCTGCAGCTGTGGGTACATTTACTCAATAAACATTTGTGTAATTTTTAGGCACTTGAATATGAGCCCTGTCTTTAAAATGTCAAGAATAAGAAACAAAGATGACGAGCGATCAAAACTGCCTCAGCTTGCCAAGATGGCAGCTTGCACTTCGTTTGTGCGTAAATGCACAGAAGGCAGGCTTCCATCATGTGAAGGGAGTTTAACAGTTTTCAATATTTGTTGTTCACTTGCCAGATTAAGGTTAGCCACATAAGTAGAATAGCCTCTAATACATCAGTTTGAACGTATGCTGTGGGACAGCGCACATTAGTGTAGCTTTTCAATGCACTTATGACAATACAACACAACATACTGTGATGAAAAATAACACAAATCGTATGAGCATTTGCATTTTAGTTATTGTGTTTTTAGTTATTCCATAAGAAGAGCTATGTCTTCTTCCATTAATTCTCATTTTTCTTGGTTGTCTTCTTGTTTGGTGGAATCGAATATTATGTAACTACAAGACTGGATGGCAATGATCCATGGGTCCACAGAAGTAGACTACTTAGCTTTTATCATACCTGATGATTTTGTGAAAAATGGGCTCTGGTTAACTCCATTCAAACTCAACTGCAGCAAAATGCAGGAAGAAACAGCCTTTTAAGTGAATTGGCTGTAATGGCTGTTACACAACATCATTTTTTTTAGTGTTGCGGATCACTTATCATTTTGTAAGTGGTGAAAAATTCCCTGTGATAGATTTTTGTGTATGATCAAGCACACCAGAGTGGCTCAAGGTGCTTTGTTGCACTGGGGAGAAGAACATATATATAATCATAGTGCTTTTCTAATGCAAGTGTTAAATACATATTTTTTCTGCAGACATGCCAAATAAATTGCTGATATTGGCAAAATGCTTTTTGTTATAATTCTTACAGTTCAAATTTTGCCATCAGCTTAAACGTCAACTCATGCAGCATTTACTTACTCAATCGAGACAGACTTTAGGTATAAAAATGTATCCAAAACAAACACAGCAAAATTTATACAGGAGGCCTATGCCCCCCTTCATTCTAGTCGAGGCTGTGATTTCATGCTGAGGTAAACGTTGCAGTGGGACTCATTAGCACAAATGCACATAATCAGACCTCAGACCTGTCTTTGGTGTTAAGCACCTCTCAGACTGCTGTGTGCGTGGGGTGAGATCTCCCCCAAATAAACATACTCTGCGATGTGTACGGTTCTCGGTTTTGACAGATGTTCCTCTTGGAGGTGTGATGTCTGCTCCGGTGAGGAGGTGGAATACATTTAACAAATGTAGCAGTGGGGAGAGGCAACACCAGAGATGAGTAATAATAGCCTGTAATCTAACATGGCTTATAACTGAATATGGCAATTCTGTTGTTTCATAGTAATTAATCTTAGCATCTCTTCTTTCATCCAATTGATGTTTTCATGATTTTATTGTTCTCATTATAATCTACTAATAGCACATGCCCCAGCCTGCTAATAGCTTAATCTGGCACAGGCAGAAAATATGATGTTCTTCCTCCACGCTTCAACACAGACAACATTGAATTTCACTCTGGGTGAGATGTACTTATTTACAGAACATATACGATGAACTGCTGTTAGTGTCTCGGATCATTACCGACTCTCGCAGAAGCCTCAAGCCAGACGAGTGATAGTCGCAGGTAGATCACTGAGAAAACATTTGGCTGCTGAGGAAAAAGAAATGAAAGTCACCACTTTGTTGACCTCCAAACCTCCATTTTTAATTGAGGTCAGCATTGATTGACAACACCATTAACTCTGATATGCACTTGATATTACACAATAACCTAGCCCTTCGATTTAGCCCAAGATCAAATGAACTTGTCTGTTATAAACAAATTTAGGTAAATCGGCACCTATAAGCTACTCTACAATATAATTGAACAAAGAACTCTGGAAATTATGAGAAAGAGTAATTAGAAGACCCATTTTTAACCAAACTAATTTGGGCACAAATGAAAAAGACCACAGAGATAAATCAAACTAATTCATCCTTTCCCATCACACAATCTCCAGTGGGCCTCCCCTCCTGCAGCCACGCATAAACCATGATGAATATTTAATGCGATATTAAACTTCTCTTCTCTTTTGTGTTCAAGGCCATTTTGTTCAGGCAATGGTGAATCAGCCAAAACCAATTTTGTGTTAATTAGAAGTAGGCTATGTTTTGATGGAAACCCTTTTTCCGATATTGAAAATTTCACATTCCAGGCAATGAAAACAGCTGATGTCAGTAATCAACTGCATGCATTACTGAAAACAGAGGAAAACAAGCCAAATGCCAACATGCAGATGTAGAATGGTTACCATGTTGACCATCTTAGTTTAGCGTGCTGCAGTAGCATGCCAACATTAGCTGATTAGCACTGAATGCAAAGTACAGCCGAGGCTGATGTGAATGACATTTTGTATTCCATCGGTGCATTTGTTTTTCTTGGGAGGGCAGTCTGAAAAAACTGAAGTCTAAAGTCTTAAATTGTCAATTTCCAGTCTTATCTGAGTAATTAGTAAAAATGCCTTAAAGGAAGTACTTCATCAAGCAATTTTAATGATCTAGGGCGTTATCGGGGGATGTACCTTGTTTTTCTGGAGTTATTTTGTTGTTGTAATGATTTAAAGTCTCATCCACTGCGACTCTTTCAGTTGGCTATAACTTCAGGGGTGAACATCTAGGCCTACGTTTGGTGTCACGCACTCTGAAAGACTGGCTCACAATTTTACACTGGCATTCAACAATCCATCATAAAAGAGAAATGCATTATAAAAGAGGCACAGAAACCAATTTCTCTGCTGACAGCAGCCTCAACCGACCACAATGCAATGCAGCCTCACGATACGCTGAGGCTTGAGTGAGGCATGTGACGTTTTTGACTCTCACTATCACTGTTTTCTATACTCTGTCTGCCAACACATATAGCTCAGCCTCACCTGCTGGCAGTTGTTGAAAGGCATTTAGGGAAAAGCAGGATATCACTACAGTAACTGAAGTCAAAGCAGATGTGCAAGTTGAGGGAATTTGGGTACCAAAAATTAATTTATGTCAGCTCAATGCCAAATCACTCCTGGCATGCACTGAGCACCACAGATTGATGATACATAACAGTTTCGATGTATCCAAGGGCTGAAATAGAACAAAAGAACATTTTCAGTTCTCGGGGAGTCCGGACGAATGTTTCCCTTGAAAAAAGTTGTTGCAGAAATCTGTACATTTCTAATAACTTCCCAAAAATCTGAGTCCCATATCGAGTGTCCTATTATAACGGCATATCTATCAATCAGTAATCATATGCCCTCGATTCCCCCAGTTTAAGCTTCTGTTCCCTCTATCAGTGACACTTCTGCTATAATGGGATTTGACAGCTTATCTAGCACTTTATGAAAAGTCGGGCACCGCAGACAGAATTAATAATATAACATGAAAATATTAGACATTACATTTTATGCTGTTTTATGGTCACAGCAGACATGTTCATTTTTCAACTCAGCATGAAGCAGTTACTGCCTATTTAGCCTTTCATTTTATTATGATTCATTTAATTAGGGTTATTAAGTTAATTTGACTGAGATGCTGTAGTTCTGCTGTGTCACTTTCATTCACTGCGAAATAACTTGAAAGTGATACTTAAAAGAGAATGAAGTGTTGACTTTGCACATTACCACATGTCTAAAGTTGGTGGACCGCGGTCTGAATCTCCACCCTCCTCTGGATGAAGACAGGACAGTATCTTTTATCTTTTTCCACTGGGAAGGATTTTGATGTAGTCTACCTTAAGAATATTATTGTGATTTCCCCACAAACAAAAACCCCTTCATCTTGTAGCAACACCATCTCAGCCTGTCTGATGGGACAAAATGGTGAGTCAGTCAGCACAAACTGAGAATGATGCAGCATCTCTGCCAACTTCTCCTCCTTTTGGGTTATTGTGAAAAGCCTGTCAGGAGGCTGCATGTGTGGGGGGAGATTTCCCCAAAATAATCAGAACTTGGCACATTTCTGTAACCTACTATTTGGCAGTGCTCTTACTTTTGTGTGGCATATATATAGACACTGCTGACACAAAAACAAGACAAGAAACTGTTAAACAAGACTAATAGTCTGCAGGCGTGTGTGGCTGTTCTAAGGCACACCTGTGCTTTGAGCTAAATGCTAATGTCAGCATACTCACATTCTCTTAATAAGTGTGTTTTTCTTTCTGCCTGATTTATGTGCATTTTCAATTTGCACATGAAAAAAACCCTGAGTGGACATTTGAAAATAAAAGTTTAAATATCACAAAAAAATATTTTAATGCTTGTCTGAGGTGGAAAAGTTGGTGCATCAATAAAAGCAAATAAATACCATGTATACCACGTTTGCATTATCATATTAACTATACCTCATTAACACTAAGTGCAGCTGAGGCTAATGGGAATGTCATTTTGGAAGCATTTGGTCCTAAACCAAAATGTTGGCAAATTAACTTTGATCCAATAAATGAAAGGTTAAGTGATCATCCCAGCCATTAGGATACATTATCTAGGGAACATGAATACCTGTTCCAAATTTCATGGCAATACATCAAACAGTTGACGAGATATTTCACTCAAAAAATAAAAATCTGAACCTCATGCCAGAGGAAAAGTGAGGAGGATCCCCAAAGTCAGAAGAATTCATTTTCTGTGTACCATGGATATCTGTTCCTCATTCAATATTTGCTGCCGTATAATTTGTTGTGACATGTATTGTGCACAGGTGGAGGAAGAGGAGGGATTCATCTCTCCATTTTCCCTCCGAGTCCCAATGTATCCTTTTCAAATCAAACAAATGGGGGAGCCCTTTGTTCCAGCAGCACATTTGTACTTGCCCTATCTGAAAGGCATGTAATACTCTCTGATCAGTGGGGTATTTCAGCAGTCAAAACTTAAAATGCTTTTTAGATTTCTGTGAGTAGACAACAGGCATATATTAACCTAAAATTTCACTCCTTGCTGGGAAAAATAATAGTAAATTTGGTAATTCACAGAAAAGAAGAACAACACTATCAACACAATACAGTATGTGGGGCAGATCATCCTGTTAGGATTATATGTGCGCCGACTGAGTAGATTTAAACAGACCTCAGCTCAGGCTTGCTCTCCTTTCAATTCTCCATTCCCCAGGTACCCTACTCCACATTTTAGAGCCATGTTGTTTTATCAACATCCTCTTCCAGCCATGTTTCCTCAGTCAGTGAAAAAATAAACAGGCCAACAAACCAGGTAACCTGCAGCAGGTGGACAAATAGACAGAACCGAGAAGGCAGAAAGCTGCTACCTGCAGAATTTCAAATGTGATGCTTTTCTTGACCTTTGTTCAGAGCACATTTGGTCTTGTTTTGGTCAGGAAGAAGAAATCTGTAGGTGCAGGACATTTGTGAAATAAACACACATGAGAGCAGCATAATTAGCCAATTTTCTTGGAGATTAGGTCATTTTCCTCCTGCCATTATACTCTGCAATCAAATTAACTTGAGAATTACATATTGAATTAATCATTTTATTTTGGTTTATTACAGTTGGTAGATGGGCAAGATAATATTGAGAATATTGAGAGCCAGTGCACCATACCAGTAACAACCATATCAGTTTTTGCCAAATCAGCCACACTTCAAACCACGTTGCCGGAACATGTTACCACTTACATACATTTTGAAAATGTCACATTTCATAAGTGAACCTAAAGAGTTGATGCCACCAGTTAGTAGCTTCAGGGTGCTTTCACTCCTAATCTGTTTGGTTTGGTTCATTTGGACTCTAATGTGTTTGCCTGGTCAGTGCAGTGCGTTTGGGCTGGTGTGAAAGCTGTCCGTCAAACCCTGGTACGGACCAAACAACCGGGCCAAGGCCACTTGAAAAGGAATGTCTTGGTACGCTTCCAATTCAACAATTGGTGCGGTTCGTTTGTGGCCTGGAAGCAAACGGATTAACCAGAGGATTTCATGATAGAAGTTATGCGACTTTAGCATGAATCCAAAAGCTAAACTACTCTTACATCCATCTGTTGATTGTGAAATCTCATCTTAAGCAATCTCTATAAGCTACATACTTACATTTATGCAAATCATTTGGTAACCATGGTAACACATATGCACACCAGTGCGAGTGCAGTTTTCCCCCTGATACATCAGTTAAAGTCCATTAAAAAGTTCACAGTGTAGCATCTCCCCCCAGTACTATTGCTGTACAAGATGCTTCTTTTTCGTCCTGTCTCCACCTGTTTGTTAGCCTGGCATTGCCAGACTAATTCACAAATGCGAATTTTCTGCCAAAGCAAATAAAAAATGAATTCTGGTTCCCAGGCTACCTGTTTATGATAAATGATTTTAAGTTTTACAAACACTAATAATCCTCATATGAGTTCTTTTTGACATTAGAGAACATAAATATACACATAAGAAGGAGTAAAGCGCTGCATGACCTGCTGTCAGTCTGTATAACTTCATTGTTTGTAAGGTCCAGTGTGAACATGAACCGGACCAGACTTAAAATGCAACAGTGTAGAATATGTTCCCTGGGTCCATACTAAATGAACCAAATTATAGGTGTGAAAGCATCCCACCACATATCAACAAGCTAAACAACTAAATCAATTTGTTATCACCCATAGAAGTGTTTTCTAACCTGATGCCTCTATATATGTAACACCACTCTAAAAACTGTCACAAATAAGTCATCATGTGTCTCTGCAGACCGCATTAAAATATTGTATGGGCTCCCTGCCGTGGTGAGGTCACCAGTGATTGTTCTCTAGAAAATGAAGGAGCTGGAAGCTGCCCCGAACACCAGGCAGTTGCACCTGAACAAACCCTTGAATGTGTTTATGGTAACATATTCTTTTGATTCCTCATCCAGTAACAGTTGCTGGTAGGCATGGCTCAGATCCAGCTTTGTAAATGTCCTCCAGTTAGAGAAAGGTTTGGGTTTGGGTTAAAATAACTACAATGTCATGGTTAGGGAACATTCATTGACATGCTTAAAATGATAACTACTTGGTTAAGGTTATGGAAAGATTGTGGTCATGATGTTAAAAAAGCATCATAAATCACACACTGTTCTGGGGTCATTGTTAGGTAAAATTAAACACCAATTGAAATTAGGCATAATTAGGCATTTTAAGAAATGATTGATGCAGCTGTTTTTCTCGAATGGCCAGTCTCCCACATACAATTTGATCTAATTCTGATGTAACAAATAGATTCAAAACACAAGAGCCCAAAATGCAGGGATATACTGCATGTTCTGCAGAGCATTCCTACCACAGATAAATCAGTGGGTGAGATTATCCCTAGAGCCAGCAGGAGAGACATTTCATCAATTGGAGATCAGGACTTTGTATTGATCTCGCAGCCCATGCATGTTTGACATTACTGAAACCTCCCCGTTTTTGGTGACTGTTGGATCTCAGTCAATCCCACTTTCCATAGGGCATAAAGGTGTGAGCTCGCTGCAGTGGCAACACTGAGAGGTCATGCCAGAGGTAGCTTTTCCTCTTTTTTTCCCACCCACCTGTCAAACTGTTTTTTTTGTGGGGGTTTTTTGTAATAGTTTAAACGGATTGCACAGACACTGTCTTCAAATGCAATGGATTTTCAGCCTATTTTTCTTCATTTTTGGCTCTTCTTTTGACCCCAAACTGATTTTGTGGTATACTGTCGAAGCAAATCAAACAAAACTGACCACTTTTAAATGCAAATGTTTTCCTCTGTATAGAGCATCTTAATTTGGTAATGGAATGTCTTGCTAAAGATATTATAGAAACAATAATGGAAGCTATTTTCCTCTGCCGAGCATTTTATTACCCACAATGCATTATTAGTGGTAATGTTTTCCAACCACATTAAGTCTGTTAGAGCGATACAGCAGTACACTTTGTAAAATATCTCTTTTTTTGCTCTAACTTAACATTTCGGTGCCACAACACACTTGAAACAGTCAAAAAAGGAGCTTCATGTGTTCAAATGTCTCAAGTGAGCAGAAAAACAAGGCTGCTGATATGAATCGTTCTGAGCAGCAGCGTTTAGTTCAATCTGCATTACGTCAAGCCACAAGCCTGAGAGCTGCACATTCACACGTACTGCTGGAGTCATGCACGGCTTAACTCATCTCTCCAGTTTACTCACACACACACACACACATGCACCCACACACGCACTGACATTAACATTCATCACCAAAGAGTTGTGTGAAGCGAACATGTGTGGCAGTTACGTCCGACGGCAGAGTGGTTGTGGAAATTATGAATAAATCCTTCATCATGTACTGTTTGTCAGCAATTTAAGTGTCAGGCGGCTGGCGGGGGCTTTTTCCAATTCTGTGACAATTACCGCAACAGATACTGGAAACTCATGACAAGGGCCCTAAAGCAGCCCCTAAAGCTTGTGTGTCGGCAAAAGGGTTAGCTGACACCCCATCATGTTCCTGTTAATGTACTTGAAAGATGCTGAATGGAGAAATTTTTCAGTCTCATGAATTTCTGTCTGGGTTAACTGTGTATTTATATTACTACTGGTTACACTCAGAGAAAGGCTTCTCCCAGTCAGTTATGAAAGCTCCAGTATGATTACAATAACCGCAGTAAGGGCTACTTTACCGTGGAATAAATTTTGTAGTTATAATTCCTATTTTGCATAATTTACGAGAGTTAATTACGTCCTGAATTTTTGAGTAACTTTAAGGACAAGAAAAAATCGGACTATAGTGCTATGACTGTGAAATTGGAGAAAAAGAAAATCCTAACGTTGAACTTCCTGACATCTTAAAATTACCTCCATTAATCATTGCTTATGTGGAAGCCATGGGCTCTATTTACAGGAGCCAATGGTGCAGGTTATCAGGTTCCTGAAAAACCTCAGCCGGCCCTCTCCCGAGCAGCCGCAGGACACCGGGCTCCGCTCAGATCATTGAACTTCTCACCCTGTTATGCAAAGGGAGCCCAGGCTGCTCTGCGAAGGAATCTCATTTGGCTGCTCGTGTCAGTATTGATGACGTTTTAGGCCCTCATACGGCAGCTGTGGGCGGGAACAAAGATCAACCAGTGAATCCGGAGCTTTGCTTTGCAGCTCAGCTACGTCACCTAGTGTTTGACTCACACTTTTTTAACTTAGCCAAGTCCTTCTAGTTGCCTTAACATAACCATACTTTTCACTTCTCAGCAGCAGCCTTTGCAGTTATCACAAGCAGAATTAAAATGCAAAAGCAATTTGTGGACGTTTTATTGTTGAGCTGCAATCACTTTTGGTATTGACGCTACCTGATTCTGTGCTTCTCAGAGATGTAAGTGGATCAGCAACAAATAAGTAGGACAGTAGGAGGAAGGGAAGTCGACACAACTAACTCTTAGTCTATTCACTCATTTCTTATTCCCTATAATAGACACTCAGTAGATTTATTCTGCAGAGAGCAGTAAATTGAGAATTTGGACACTTGAATCATCATCATTTTGCGTCGTCACTGACAGATGTCGTTTTTGCAACTATAAAATGCAACACAATGCATTGTGGAATTGTTAGCAGAAATTAATCTACATACCAAGGACTGGAACGTTTGAGGGTTATATATCAGGAAAAAAAAAACTCAAATGGCACACAGTAATTTAGTGCACAAGCCATTGTTTTACTGTTTCATATTAGGTTAACAGGTTTTTATGTCTACCGTGTTAGCCAACGTTTGCTGTCTCACTCATCTACAAAAGCAGAAACAGAGCTGCATGAGCAGTCCATTATCGTCCTCTTTCTCACCGCTTGTTGAGATCAGTCGAAAGCAATTAATAATTTCAAATACAGTTATAACAAATGTAATCATACCTAGTCTACATGTATTTATAGATAAATGCTTCATGGAGACATTAACATTTGTGTAGGTATTACACACAACATACATAGATACACACCCACACATTCACTGAAAGCAAGCCAGGTGGATTGATGACTCCAAATCACTCATACCGTAGGTGTGACTGAGGCTATGACTGTGACTGTGTGTGTGTGTGTGTGTGTGTGTGCAGTAGACTGAAGGCCTGTCCACAGTGTTATTCTGCCTTCCGCCCAATGCACACTGGGATTGGCTCCAGCCATTGGATATGGATGAGACTTACAATGCGGTACAATGAAAACAGATGTTTGCTCTCATTGTGGAAAGGTAGTACTGTCCAAGCCAAGTGCATTTGCATGTTGAGAAGTAAAGCAGGGAAAAGTGGGAGCTATACGATTTTCTATATGTCTGTTGATAGTAATTTCTTTGACAAATGAAAACATAATATGGACAAACTGCAATTGATCTGAATACAACCTCGATCGATTCATTATGAAATCCAGGTAAAAATGGGTTCATATACAGATGGAATAAATGATCTTGTTCATTCATTAGAATATGAATCATGCTGTGAAATGGAAGCCAAATGTCTGCACCGTCTAACAAGGCTAGGATGAAAGCAGCCCTTTACTCACTGTGTCCATCACCTCCCGTTGTCCCCACAGTTCATCACGCAGCTTGATCATGAAAGTGAAGAAACACAGGCAGAGGGCAATGTTCTTCTTCTTTTTTTTTTTTTTTTTTGAGCAGAAAAAAACACTACATGTTTCTTAACTTGGCGGCCCTTGAACACTGTTGTTGGTATTTATTTGTTGGAAGTTAGTGGGAGCTCATGTCCTTGTCGATACAGTGACTTCTACTGGTTGGTCTGTGCTGAAGGGGAGTGGATCTAAGGAAATGGCCTCCTGCTGACAGGAAACAAGGAAAAGACAGCAGAAAAGAGTCAACAACTTTGAATGTGCTAACATGCCCACAATAAGAATGCTGATGTTCAGCAGGTAATATTTACCTTGGTCACCATCCTAATTGCTCGTTGCTAATTAGCACTACTCACAAAGTTGGAATGGGTATTAGTTTTGCACATATGTGGTCATAAAACAAATTATTGGACATTGGAAATCAAATGTTGTCCTGATAATGGCACTAAATGAAAAGTCAGGGGTTTACCACAGTGATTAGGCTCCATCATCTGGGAACAGCATGAATCTCTGTACTGTAATTTCATGGCAATCCTTCTAATAGTTGTTGAGACATTTCAGTCTGAACCAAAGCGACCGGCCAACTTTGCCATCCCCGTGTTTCTATGATACCACTTCCCAACTTGTTTCCTGTTATCTTCACTGCTTTGGCAAAAATATACTGTTGACACCAAACTATTACATCATTGTTTCGGTGAATGCAGCCACAAATACAATTAGCTGCATCTCTGCCAAGCTCTGTTGATTTAATCCTATTGTGGTTTGACTGAACAAGTGGTTTTATGTGGACATGAGACGAGCCTTAGACTTTGATCTCGTAGGTGTGACTTGAGAAAAGATGAGGCAGTTAACATTTTATGTAGCCTTCTTTTCAACTTTGCTGATTATACTGTAGCTCGGTGAGTGCATAAGACCACAGGGCTAATTAGTCTTTCTGAAGTGATTGACATCAAGGATGCAGAGATATGCCAAATGAGTAAAGCCTGTGATGACTCATGAGCCAGGATTGAGCCTTGAAGTTTTGAGAATTATTTGAGAGTACAAATATGTCAAATACTCGGGCAGGAAACTGTTTGATTTCTCAGTCTTTTATGACAGACAGGACTTTATCATGACGGTACATGCTGAGAATAATAGCATGTGTAATAATTTATATCATCAATAAAGTAATTTTGAGAATCCCTCAAAGGAATCTGAAGGTTTCTGAGGTTTATGAATTATTTGTCACTAAAATAATAATTTCTGCATTTACATCATTAATGCAATTTAACCTAATTATATAACCAATTCCTTTCTGTTATTTATTTATTTACTTAACTATACCAATGTTCAAAAATCAATTAAAATGAATTGAACACTACAGGGATGCTTGGATTTTCAGATTAATACTGCCAGGTATTTTCAAAATTACAACTACAACATTTGTTACAGTACTGCCACCAACCACGTTCTTATTCACAGCTGCACATGTTCCCAACTGGAGGATACCAATTGATTTTGGTGACCCCATGACCGCTCCCCCAGTGCCTCCATCAAGTTAGAGATTTGTTCTCTGAGTACTTGATGGCTTAAAGGGAGGATGTGTCTCATCCTAAAGTGAAGTAAAATAATTTGTTCTCTCATATTTGTACTAATTGCTCCAATGATCCAAACCCTGGGAAATGATTACCTCTCGTCATTGCATTTCAGCATTTAAAATAACACTGACTAATCCAAGGCGGGAAACAAATAACATGTGCATCCTGTACAGTAGCTGTAAGAAACATGTTCAGGTATATTTTCCCTAAAGCATAGATCAACAACAGTGCATGGCTGCTGTAGCTTACCTTAAGATGGCATGGCAGCTTGATTTCACCAGGTTTAGATGAGAAGGGCCGAGGGGCCGAGGGGCCCTTCTAAACCTAAATGTGATCAAAGGCTAAGTTAGGCCAAGCTACTGGGTCTGTTGTTATTGCATTGGGAATCCTCTGTGTCTCCTTCAGTTGTCATTGTTTCGTTGCTATATTTAGCGACTCCAGCACTGACTCTGAATGGAGCCCATTAGAGGGTTACATTCTTTTCCCACCTTTGTGTGAATAGTTGAATTAGTTTAACACAACATTCAGCTTTGCCCGTTCTCCACCGTCTGCCGTTCTGATAAAGTGTGTATGGGGCTCCACTTCTCTAAATGTTTGTTCTTGTTTCTTTCAAATCTTAACCATTTTAAAGCTTCACACTTCAAAGGATTACATGTAATGTAAAAGGTTGCTTGTTGTGACGAACCCACAAATAATTATTGTCTGACACTGCAGTTCCCCTCAGCTTTATGGAGCATTTTACTAACTTTCAGCTCATTGTTTTGGTTTTATGGCCCCCGACGTTAATGTTTCAGGGATCAACCTAATTAGCAGTCGCAGCTGTGAGCTGTTTTTCTGTGAAAAAGCTCTGATAAACCCACTGTACACTAGATGTTCTGCACTAAACGACAGACAGACGCTACTTATTTAAGAGGATTAATCAACTTTGGATCCTGGATAGGAATACCACGAGACATTATGCATTGGAGAGAGTTTTGATCATCATGTGTGGCTTTAAGACATAAATATGCCAACACTTGTACAGTATAACACTTAGTTATATAATGTGTCTCAGACCACTTCCTACAGTAATTTAGGCAATTGGATTTCAATCTGTTCTTAATGCATTGTTTTTACATCTGCTTTATTCAGTTTACTCCCTATCCAGATGTAATTTGATTGCTCAAAATGCATGACAACATAAATGGAGTCCATATGGAACTGGGTAAATGGCAGAACAAGTGTACTGTATAGTCAATATGTTACTTTCACAGTCAACACTGTGTACAGGAGATGACAGGATTAAGGGTATGCACGGTTTGGATCAGCGATAGCACTGAAGGAACGGTCAGGAGTCATCAAAATGAATACGTTTCCTTCTGATGCTATGTGACTATTCATAGCATTTCATGTCAATCCAGCCATTATTTTTTAAAAACAGTACAGTAGGAAGAAAACACACACACACAAAAAAAAATGGACCATGGTGATCACTTGTTTCAGAAACAGCAAAAAATTGTAAATCAGCAGATTTAATTAATCTTTGTATGCATTGTATCTTCATCTGATACACAATCACTTTCATTTCCAGGGGCATGATGTTTGAGATAAACATGCAAATGATCACCAGTCTTTAGCAACGCAATTAGTTTTCATTGTCTGTTATATAATTTCCTAAAAACACTTATTTCAACAAAACATTTAATGAAAAAGAATCACATGGTCTGTTTTCATCTCTTTTGCCATTGCTCCTTCATTTTCATAGCTATAACTCTCCAGTTTCCTCTTTTTGTCCTCTTTTTAACCCCTTTATTGGGGATCTGAGGCATGCAATAAACATCTCAGAGGCCCTTGTGGCCTGGGTACATACTAACCATCTCATTGCCTCATAAAATGAGATCTGTGCCCTTATTTGCACCAAGGTCCTGTAGCTCCATCTCTCCCACAATGAGAGAAAATGGCCACAAGGCTGGCAGATCTCGTCCATGGGCAAGAGGTTCAATTACTTCAGTTGTCATGGAGCAATAAATGACAAATTAAGTGGCTGGCACCGAACACTGCTTGAAGGAGGCTGTATCAGAATACTAATGTCAGCTGTGTCTGACAGTGGGTAAGGAGAGAGAGACGGCGAAAAAAGCCCCAAGTTTGGCAAAGGAAAAACACATAAAACTTTGTTTTTATTCGGCAGCATATATTCTCTACTCCTTGACCTCAGTGCAGAATAATTAGGCCTGTTGGTTCATGTGCTGCTTGAAAGATAGTACAGTGATGTTTTAATTGCTGCTTAAAAGAACACCTTCTTCTTATTTATAGATACATTAAACAGCTGTGTGTATTGTTCACTTGTACTCGTTTTGATTAAGGTCTCGGTCTTGTTTTATTCGTTTCAGCAGTCCCTGATCTTTGCTACGACAGACTGGAACAGGCATTGTAATCCTGTAATTAGTAGACTATGCACACAGAATTTAGACTCTGGCTAATGAAAGTGCTCTGATGTGCCAGTTTTCAACGATTAAAAAGCTAAAAGTCTATAGCCACACTAGCGGCCCGCTGAGCCTTTAATGCTTGTACACATCAGAAAACAAAATCAGTGGATGAAAAATGGAGATATTTTGCTACTCTCAGATCCTCACCACAAGATATGTAAAGTTTGGCTTGATGGTGGTGCCACAGAAAACACCAAGTTCTTTACCTAAATCAAAGGGGTTTATCCACTGAGGACATCTCCGACTCTGCTTGACTTAAAGTCACCGTCAAACGGAAGTCAGACCGTGTTTATCTTGTGTAATGTGACATATTACTGAGTGAAATGGACTGGAGGACGTGACCTAGAAACTACAGCGGCTTGACACGGAGCTGTAGGTAGATACAGGGCTGTAGAGGACTGTTGGCCTTCATCCACACCTCCCTCACCCGCTTTATTAGTTCTGGAGGAGGAGGACGAGGGAGGAATGAATAAATTAGGCCTCAGCCATGGTCTTTGGGAATATAAACAGTTTTTGCCATCTGAGATCCAAACACACACCTCCTACTATGATATCCCTCTGCGAGCTATGACTCACGAGCTAATTGTCAAATGATTTTACATGATAGGCGGTGTGAGCTAGTTGCCCCAAAACATTTAATTGGATAAGTGTATGTATACGAGTTCAAGATGAGTCATCGAAACACCAAAACTTAACTTAACAGGAAGAGAAAAAAGAGGTATTTTGATATAAAAACATATATTGATATCATTGATCAGAGCTTAATCACCTTATGAAGTTGTTGTGGTTCACAACAACTTTTTAACACACCAAGCCGTAGATCATTTAGAGTTGGAGCCCAAGATTCACTCTCCTTTTACTTCACCTTTTTTACAAAAAATTTGATCTAAAGGCTTGGTCAGATTTACGGCTGGACCAACAAATAGGCCAACCAGTTCTGCCATCCCTACTGTCACCCGACTGGCATGGCTAAAAATAAGGATTTCAAACCAGATCAGCATTGGAAGTTTCTGTGTTAATGTGATTGCTGAACATAGCAGATTAATAGTCAACCCTTAATCTGCTTGTTGTTTATTTCCCATTGTGAGCACCACTAAATAATCAAACTGAGACCAAACTGAACCTCTAGATCTTGTATCCAATTACATTTACTGTCTCCAATCCTGCAGGGCTTAAAGAACAGATGCAGGGTTGTACTACTGCCCCAAAAAACAGAAACTTGTCTCATATCATTGCAGGATAAGGGCAGACCTCGCGTATCTTTTACACCTCCCTGTCCTTCACCATATCAGTGAATTTAAATGTACGTTGTTCAGAAAACACTGAGGTTGCTGACCTCCACTCCCCTGTTCCCTTCAGTCTCTCCACTTGTTTTATTTGCGTGATTTATTACTGTACATTCTGCTAGGTACATTTCACCCTGTTCAGCAAACAGACAGTGTAACTGAGTCATGCTGCAGCAGTTTTGTCAGGGTAACAAAACATTTGCACTAGAACTGTGAACTTACATCCTCAAGGTGACCTCCTGGGAGATCCTGTCAGGCTACCCAAGGTGACAGCTGAGTACCTAAAGTACGCCGCGCACATAGGGAAGGTTCTGCAGTAAAATGAAGGAAGGCGTCACACGGAGGAGTTTCATTCATCTTAATAAAGTTGACCATCAAACTAATGTAGCCGCAGAGGTGCTAGTTAACAGGGGAGGAAATGCAGGGAGAGAGAGTGAGAGGGAGAGGGAGGGGGAGAGAGAGAGAAGCAGGCAGGGCCATGGGAAAGGCTTCTCAGCTGTAAACACAATGTTCTTTTCCCAGCATCAGTCTTCTGAATAGAACAGTACCTGTCTACCTGTTAGCAACATCCTGGCAGAAAAGCTCATTTTGTAGAACTGCTGCAAAGCACATTTTAATTTGACTCCCAAATGCCTGGCAGCACAATTATTCTTTTAAGTAAAAATCTGTCACGCTTTCATATAAATAAGCGTGTTTTGCTGCTCCACATCACTGGCTGACATACTGTAGCACAACAGAATAGTCACTTCACATTCCTGTTTTAAACACTCACTGTCTCTGAGGCCTTCCCTTAAGATATCCTCTGCCACACAGGGAATGATGCATTTTATGTTGCCAGCAGTTTGTCTGTAATAAATACTGGGCAGTTAGCACAAGCAATGAGCAAACAAGGAAAATAGCAGCACCGCAGAAGCTCAAATTTCATCAACTTTAAGATAAAATACATGGAAAAAGATGTCACTAATTGCAAAAACCCCACAGCAGTGAATACTTGTGCCAAATGCCAATATGGTTGGTTGACCTGCACAAGTGGTTTTCCTTATGAGAGTGATGGCATTGAAAGAAGGTGTACTGCAACACCTCTTACCTCCTTATCCGACCAGCTGCTTCCTTCTCTGTAATATTTAAGACTGAATCTCACAAAAAAATACCAAACATTCCTGTCGAAGTAGAGGTGAAAAGGCCTTTCAGGTGCTTGCCAGTAGTGGCAAGTGGGAAGCTTATAAGGTAAAGACCGCAGCAGCACAAAGTGTTTAGGTTGCATTAACAATAGAGTGTGTTACTACCTGACGTCACTGGTAGCGTAACAACAACTGATTTTATTACCTTAGCACTTAGATTTACTTGCTACAGCATCGATGCAGGTGAGCAGTTTAGCTTTAAGATAAAAACAAGACAAAAAATGCAGGAATTGAACAAAACTACAGAAACCACATGTCACTGGTGCTACAAGCCAGTCAGAGCTCATCATAGAGAGCTTTTTCAAAATTGTGTTTTCCCTTATATCCATTGGTGAAGACAGTTTGGTAAAGAGCGGCGTTGTTCCTGCTCTCAGTTCAATGACAAAGCACAGTTATCCACTGCTATGCAAGGACAGCTGGTTAAAAGTGTCCCTCTGGAAACCAGGCTTATGTGGAAGTGGCATGAGCACCACCAATGACACCAAATTATAACAAAAACCATAAATCTTGCAGATCAGCTTGCCGATGACACATTGAGACTACTTAAAGTGGGGCAACACAGTTTCATCAACATCAGTCCCTTTTGTTTGGCAAGGGAAAGAATGACAAGATAATGTATGGCTCCATGCAGCGGCTATTGTATCGCAGCACTGGCCTCACGCCATCTCACTTGAGCTCTATATTATCCCTTTGCAATATTCACATCTCATCACCGCAGATGAATCTTTGCCGGGCCTTGGCCGTTAATATCAACCCGATCCTCGAAGTGCAGATCGTTCCTCTGTGGAAATATCACGGGAGGCCAACAGCTGGCTGCAGTTCATCTCTTGTCGCCTCACATTTTCAGCTACATCAATATTGGGCAAGTCTGTTCAAGTTCAGAGGCGGTTTGAGACTGTAGCACTTAAACAGATGGCTGTCCTCTAGGCCTCTTTTGATGGAAACAGACAAACAAAACAGGGGTAAACACAATCTGATTTTTTTTTCTTCTTTATTCCCCCCCTGCAGTTCATTGCGTTGAATATTTTGTGCAATCAATTTTTTCGTAGTTGATACGTTGGTTCTTCAACCAATCATGAGGAGAGAGATCAAATCTAGAGCAGGAAAATTGTGTGTGTGCATCTGTGTGTGGGTGTGTGCTTGTTTCTATGTGATTTCTGGTCAATATCCCTACAGATTTAATATCAGAGTAGAAACTTAAGGGGATATTCACGTAATGACATAAAATATCATGTGGCATACACACACGCACAAATATGCCATCCTCCCCAGCATTAAGAGTTAGACATACAGCCCATTCTTTAGAGTTATCACCATGGAAACTGGACAGGAGTGAAAAGCCTGGTGGATGGAGCAACTGCAAGACAGCATCCTGGGTCCTACACTGTGACATTTACATAAAATGTTTTCGCACAGTGTATAAACTTAATCTGTCAACTCCTCCGAAAAAATGAGATTTTCTTGACTACTGTTGCATCTCTTGCTTTGCTTTTACCACTGAAGCACCACTGAAATGAATGCAGTTGAAAGGGTCAGTAATGTATCAAAAACAAAAGTGACAGTGATAATAATAATGGAAATTCAGCTACAATTCCTCAGCAACACTGTTCAGTTAACTGGTTGTCATGTTGCTTCAATTCTGAGCTGACAGACGGTTGCTTGGCTGGATTAAAGGTATATCCTAAATTCTTTCATGCTTTGGAAAGTCAGCTTTTTCAGTATATCCTTGAAGATCCCCTCCAGACAGGTTTTAGGACATATAAAAATTCTCTAATTTGAATAATAATTCCTTTCCGCTGAGGTTTATAAGGTCTTTCAGCTCATTGTTGTGGTTCTTACTGCCCACAACTTCACTGTTTTGGTTAGCACACTCATTGGCGTTGTTTCTAGATGCAGCACAAAAGCTCTGATAAACCCACTGTATGCTTCCTGCTCGGCACCAAACAGACACAGTTAGCAACCAGCTGGTGGGGAACTTAGTGGAGCATTTAACTGCTAAAGAGACAGATATTTCCCTCAGGAGTTGGTAGAGACCAGATCAGAGCTAAGAAAACCAGTCCAAATAAATGCAAGTTAGCCGCATCAATTTAATAAGCTTATATTATGTCAATTTGTGTTTACAAGTTGTTTCCTGTTCACCCAAGTGACCAAAAATCAGTTCATGCAGGTTTAACTTGTATGCATTGGTTGAAGGTAATTTATGTTTGGTAGCATGTCTGTTGATTAACAAGAGTCTAAGCCTGCTGCTGCTTCGTCGTCTCCCTCCTCAACCCTGCCCCTATTTTCCCAAAGGTCTTTTTCTGATTCTCATAACAGACCAAGTCAAGTCAATTTTATTTGTATAGCGCCAAATCATAACAAAAGCTATATCAAGACACTTTTCACAGTAGGTCTAGACCATACTCTTTAAAATATTAAAGAAGAATATTAAAAGTGCTCATTCTCTAAGGACTGGAGAGAGTTCAAGTATTTGTCAGACTTTTCCTTAATTAGCGGATAGCTTGTTAGTTTGACTGCTTCATGTTGTTGTTTCTCACTGACAATGGCAACAGAGACTGGAAAGAAGAGTGGAAGGAAACAGAATATAATAGTGAATAAGCCAAGGGGGGGATATAGCAGCCGTATCTCTTGAGTCAGACCGTTGTGGCCCCCAAAACTGAGTTCAGGTTTATCCCAACTATTTTTAATCCAAAACCTAAACCCCTATCCTCTCCTTATTTTTACATTTAATTGTAATCCCCAAATGAACCCCTAACCCAAACTTTCACTTATCCTTTTCACACAATGCTTAGTTATGACTGAACTCTGCAGACTTGTTACTAACAAATACAATCATTTAATTGGACTAGCCAAATAAACTGTGGGAAAATGATCACATACCTGCATATCAGCATATTCACACAAGATGTAAGAATTAAGGGAAGGACAAACTCCAACTCTAGACACTGTCTCTGTAAAATCTTTCTATCAAACAAAATATTGCCCAACTTTTCTGAAGCAGTCACCCACACACTGACTGAGCATTCAGTCTGAACCAAGGTGATTGTATTATTACCATATCCATTAAACCCACATCTGTCATTCTTTCGTATCTTTTTTTAACTGACAGTATAGTACTAAATTATATGTGATTTGCAACATTAGCTCAGTATCTCATCTGGACAAAGCAAGGCTGATAAACTCCAGAGATCCATTAGAGAATGAAATGGCTTGGCCTTGGTGCACAGTCTTTCTTTTAGTGTAAGTTTTTTAGTGAGAAACTTAAAAGTAAGTCCAAAAAAGAATTTATATGTAAGATATTGTCTATTATTCAGTTTTCCTTTTTGCCAAACTGAAAGATGCTGAAAAGCTCCGTAGAGCTAAAGGGAACTGCAGAGAATATTTATCACATCATATCATATTATTTAAAGTTGGTCTACCCATGTTACCAGAGCCCAAATTAAATAATACCAGCCTGTAGCTTTATATATATATATATATATATATATATATATATATATATATATATATATATATATATATATAAATACAGTTTACATTTCATGTTACATGTTTTACGGTGTGTGCATGTCAGTAGAGCATCTGACAACTAAATTGGATTACTTTAAGTCTCTGCCTGAATGAAAAATAAAAGCCCATGCTGTAGATTCATTTATTTTTGTCATAAACAGTATTTGAATTGCGTCAAGGTCGGCAATATTTAGACCTCGGTACAATGCATGTTATCGAATGAAAGCAGCGTTTAGCTCTACCTGATGTGCGCGATGTTTGCTGCATAAATTAACTATGAAACCTAAAATAAATATGAAAGAATAATACACTATGATACCATCACAGTTCCATGTAAACAATTGCGACCTTGGAAGCGACATATTTTTAGTTTCTTTAGGATTGAGGCATTTAATGGCTGTTTTGACAAGAATGACTGCATGTGTGTGTGTGTGTGTGTGTGTGTGTGTGTGTGTGCGCGTGTGTGCACTCAGGAATGTGTGTGGGAGTGTAAAGAGAGAGAGAAAAGCAGTCAGCGAGGGAAAATAAACCAAACACTGTAGCACACATCTTACTGTATGCCGCCTGTTGAATAAGCATTCATCTATGCATCTCTATTTCTTAGGGTCCATATTCATGTTACTTATATCTACATACATCAGAAAAGACTAGTGACTCATAAATTGTCCATCCAGTAAATAACAGTAAATCTCAGCATGCGTTGCCAACATTGATGAGCAGAAAATGGGATGAGCAGCATTAGGAGAAGATAAATCCCCACATCTGAAGGATTATGGTTATTTTGACAAATGCGAAGCGCTTTTCAAATAGAAATGTAATTATATGGTGAATATTAAAGTCAGCAAAAGATGATCTTACTAGAATTCTAGCACATGCGGTATAACAATGTACAACTTTATGTTTCCTTTCAGATGGATGTCAGTTTTTCTTTTCTCATCGAGGAGGCATATGGTGTTCTGTCTATAATATTTGTTGTATGATTTATTAAATATTATGTTTTATTGTGCAAGAGCAAAATCATCCTAGCTGTTTTATGTGTCGCATTCACAATGATGAACATTTACGATCCACAATTCCTGGTTGTGTATTTCGACTACAGTACAGTATTACCGACCGCTTCTTTCCAGCTTCATGTCTGTATCGCTCACCCTGAAGTCATTTTTCAATTTAAAAATCCCAAGCAACAATCAGGGAAGGGGGTCTTTGCCCATTAGCATGCCATTCAGCATCCATGAGTGTGTAGCCTAATAGACAGCGATGATAATAGAGGCTTGTCTGTGCTCTCTTGCCGCGGCGTTGACCACTGAGTGAATTATCCAGCTGACAGAGAGCAGCAGCACAGCTTAGGAGGCGGAGGATGTTGTTAATATGCCAATGAGAGCTCATGCCTCCCGTGCCAGTCTGAGGCTGCTGGCATGGCGCAGCTGCCTATCACCTAATTGGGAATCATTTAGCAGCAGCTTGACCTACATTCAGAGCAGTGCAAAAGGGGGACCACCTATGTGAATGTTTTTATTAGCAATCCAAAGCTAATAGCTTGGGAGTTGGAATTAATTGCTTTGTGTTGTGTCACGAGAGTTTATATCATTGTCCTCCTCTACATCTGCAGTGAAGTGTTTGAGAGTGTGACGGCAGAGTGCTTTATTGAAGAACTGTCCCTTTTGTTATGCAACACTGAATTTGCCAGAGAGGTAGTTTTATGTAACATTGGAAGTTTCTGATAATAGGGCTTTGCATAGAGCTGGGCTGGACATTTCCTTTTAAATGAATAGTTTGACATTTCATACAGAATTTACTATGGAAATACACAGATTCGCTTTTTTGCTGAGGATTGGAGAAGACTGATACCACCCACATGTGTGTACTGTTCATATGAAGCTCCAGCCAGCCAGCTTAGCTTAGCATGAAGACTGGAAACAATGACAAAACAGCCAGCCTGGCTTTATCCAAAGGTAATAAAATACGACTACCGGCACATCTTAAGCTCACTATTTACTGTCACACATTATACGTTGTTTTGTAAACCACCAAAAAAGTGTAGAAACAGTTAATTCAAATGTTTCCTATTTCCAGTCTCTAAAAGCTAAAAATTAATCGACAGTAAATATGAAGCTAAATATGCTTTATGGAATCAGATTTGTGTCGACATAATCAAACAAAAGTTCTTAAATATTAAACAATGAGAATAAAGAATAAAACTCACTTAGACTCTTTTAAAAGTTGTAAAAGTTAGCCATTGGCTAATGAGTTTTTGAGCTCAGCGCCCTGGACCAGTATTGGAAGTTTCTGGAGGAAGAACAGTGGAAAACAGACTTATATACAACATCTATGATCAATACTTACACTTTACTAATCTTGTAGGAATCCAGTAAAGTTAGCTACTGGGTAGTGAGCGCCCAGTGCCACTGTTTGGGGAGAAAAGCCGCCCACGCAAGAGGTTTGTGTCAACTGCAAACAAAAAGTCAGGCAGCGCAAAAGAGAGAGCCGAGAAAGCCGACAGCGAGGACAAAGGTCTGATCACTGAGGAAGAAGCAGAGGGAGCTGTTAACAAAAGGACACGTTATCAAAAAATAAAAGACCAATAGTTTTCACGGTCACACAATTTCACATAAAAATCTATTTTTTTACTCTTTTTTTTTGTGTGTAGTCAGATCTACTGTACCTTTTTTTAATTAATATGTCACAGAGGCTGCAGACAATGTTAACATTAAAAAATGACTCGGTGTGAGCTACACAGAAGAGTTTGCACCACACACTGCAGTCCTGGGCAGAAAAGGCCACTATAACTTGTAGTGAATAATTTGTCATACTGCCTGGGGTGAGGATTTCAGTGCTTATGTTTTGCTGAGGGCAGACTCAAAAGTGTATGAAAACCACACTTTCACTTCGCCTGTGATTTCTGTCTCTGCATCAGGTTTACTATCATTTGTTTTCCCCAATTTGTCATTCAGGCAACCCCCCCAATTGTCATTTATATTTTATAATTTTTGTTTTGTCCGCATTTTTCTTCATTTTCACATCACTTTCAACACCCAAACAAAAAAATGAAACGACTTAAGAAATAAAAACAAGCAGTATTGTTTTTACTAATAGCTGTTGCCACTTGAAGCCTAAAACAATTCCCAGACCAACTGAAAATATAATTTCTTAACACTTTAAACTCTGGAGGTTTCCAGTGATAAACAATGAGTCATTGTTTAGCTGAGAGGGAGATGCAAAATGGAAGTGTGTCATAAAATGTAAGTGAGATGTATTAACCCCGGGTATTAATGTATTACACAATATAAACATACAACACCTGAAATAGAGGTGTAGTTTCCAGAGGTTTGTGCAGGACACTCAGTGTATTTTGGTCTTTTTAGAATCACTTCAGGGTAAACAGGTTGAGCTTTAGTTTGAACAGTTAACATAAAATGAAGACAAGATTGGACTGATGCCAGATTGCCTGCTTTATTACCTTGGCCAGTAGCCAGTGACTCACTGAATAACGACTTACACTTGTCAAGAGGAAACAAGACTATTCTTAGATAGCTATTGTAATCAAGAGATTTGAATTCATTTTATATTTATCCGGTTGTGTAGCGTACAACTAGATTGGAAAGGACTTCCTCAGCCATTAAAGTTGAGCAAAGATGGTGATCATGCCTCGGGCAAAATCCGCCTGTATGCAGCGTTCAGCCCTAAGCAGCTCTGCTGGCAGCTGTCCAAGCAATGCTAGCCAATGACTCACCTCTCTAAGAGCTGCAACCATAACAGCCAACATTTCCCCAATATTCCTGATTAAACCTGAATGCTCATTCTGCTTGGTTGGCCAAAAAGGCTTTTATTCTTTTTCTTCTATACTAAGACTTGAAACGGATCCTGTTCTAGTTTACTGCTTCAGAAATGCATATATTTAAACGTTGTCTCGCCCATGAAGCACAGAGAAAAGGTTATATCTGTGTGTGAATGGAATTTTTTTTTTATTAAAAATGCAATACAATGTTTTGTTGACCTGCGAGATGTACTGTCAAAACATGGAACCACATTTATTCCAATTTAATGACTCTCAACTGCATTAAGACTTCATCACACTTATGGAGAGAGGTGACATTAAGTTAATTGACTTTGTTTTGACATTTTGTATTTTAGTAATTAGTGGATGCTCTTATCCAGAGAGACTGACACTGAGTTAGAAAAGTTGTTTGATATGTTTCACAAAAAATACATCATAATGGGTTGGCTAATTGAAAGACATAGAAATTAAAAATGTGACCTTTTGGTTACATTTTGCATATAGCATCTTAAAGCAGGCATTTTTTAGACAGCTTATTAGCCTGGCTCTATGGATGGCAATATTGGTTGGTTGGTTCTACATTCTTTGTACATTACTGTGTTACATGAAGGCAGTTTTTCTACTGTTTACCTTGCGATCATTGCAACGAAAGTTAAATAATTGCCATTGTGATAACTTCCCAGAGTATAACAAAACCCCTGAGAAGTATTTTGGTTTCTGGCAAGCCTTCAAATACACAGATCTTTCTTAAACTGGACCTCATAGATCATATTTCATTGTCTCATCGGTTTCACACCTCAACCAACGCAGCCCGTCAACGATCAAAGCTGGAGCCGATGAATACCCGAGGCTACTGCAGAGTCATTTGACCCGGGAATGAATGTCGATTTTACCCTTTCCCACTGAAGACAAAAGCCAGATGTCAGTGGGTGTGAGTGGGTTTTTTGTCCAGTGTGAAAGTGGTTTTAGTATTGTTAAATAATGTATAGGAGGAGAGCATGCCAAAATATACAGTACAATCAACGAATATCATTAGAGCGATTCATACTCTATGTGTGAAATCCCAGTTTCCACCACTTGCTGTTTCACATCCCACTTCTCTGCTCGCTGCTTCGCTGAAACCCATTCTCAATAGTGAGTGAAGAGTTATATAACTAGTGATGTTTCTGCGTTTCTTTAACTCTGTAGTGCCTGTAGAACCCCCACTGTAATGAGCTCATAATTAATTGTACATTATTTGTGAAGTGTGGCTTTAGAGGGCTGAGCTGGAGCAAGTTATACAGTTGCAGATATACCACCCTCATAGCCTAAGAACTTGACGAATCTGCGAGCTCATGTTTTATTTGCGGATGCGGAACGTTCCGCGGTCGGCTGCAGCAGCAGTATCAAACGGACTGGACAGTAAAATATCTCCAAAAGAAGAACAAACGACTGCACTTCAACACAATTATGTGTTTGCCGTACCTCTGACGGGACTTACCATCTGACAGAACAGCATTTCGTTGCTCTGATTGGTCTGTGCCCGTTGATGACTACCCTTGGAAATAAAAAATGAACGGAGGGGTTCCTAATACGCACTTGCGAATTAGTCTGATGGAAGCCAGGCTACCACCCTCGGCTATCAATGGAGAAATACTGGGGAGGGCCTTACTAAAAATTAAAGACCCCATGAAATAGAAATGATAGTTTATTTCATATCTCCATATGAAGAGTGTTACTTAGTGAACTGCAGACTGAGAGAGCACTTTATGTAAGCTACAGTAGGTGACAGTTCAAACAGAGTGCTGGAAAAGGCAGCAACTGACTAAAATGTTTGAGGAGGAGGCAATAAAAAACAAAAAAAGGTTGTGATATAGTGTGGTTGTTTTTTTAACAAACTTTACCACCAAACTTGCTGGGGTGGGGTTAAGGTATGTGCATATTCATGTGTTTTTGATTGTTAGCAAACAAATCTATGTTAAACAAACCAATACATTTGCATACATGCTATTTTATCCACTTCATCCACTTCTTGCTTAGAGATGTTGCAATGTTACAGCACAAAGTCTAAGCCGAAGCATTACCACACGTGTTGCATCACACTATACCTCCTGGACGAGCAGGGAAATGAGTCTTGGCACAATTTTGAATCTCTGCCGTGTCATTGGTAAATTTTATGGTTAATGTGTATCACATACATAAAGTGTTTTCCACCTCTCTGAGTCTAAAAATGTCCAAACAGTGAATTGCAAACAGAGAAAAATTTATTGACATTGACGCATTTTCTGCAGACTGAACATAATGATAAAAAATGAGGAGACACTCTTTGAGAAGGTTTAAATCAATCTGCAGTGATGGTAAGCAGGATATACTTTATGTTTGAAGCACAGCAGAAATGACCTGTCAAGACAACAAACAGGCAGCCAGTCTTCTCATTGCAGTTTTGAACTATTTTATATTCTCTTTGACTATTTTGAATGACACAGTTCCTTCAAAACCCCAAAGTGCTATTTTAGTCCAAAAGACTAACATGACAGACTATATGATTCCTCATAAGTGTTTAAGAGGTCATAAGAAATCTTTTTATGCTGTCTGGACTATTCATACTGAGACCTGTATAATAATAGCACAATACATCTCTAAAAGGTGTATTTATTTATGTATTTACAGATCTGTAGAGGTAAGGCAAAAAAGCCTTTTATTGCCTCAGTAACTGCAGCTCAGTTTGTTTTATGGCACCTTTGGATTTCAGCCGGGATAAACTGCCAATGTGGAAGTTAAACAGAAGCGGCAAGAAATGTTGAAGAGACAAAGGTTGCAAGTGCTCTGCCAACTATTGCTGTATACAGAAAGAGAGGGCCATTACTGTTAAACCAGCCAACCGACCAAATCTATATTGACTTCACCACTTACATGTTTGACTTTTTACTATTGCAATAATTGGAGAAAACAAGTCCACAATGTAGCCTTGCCCCTTGCCAATTTGTACTGAGAGCTCCCATACTACTCCCCACCCCCCAGCTCATTTTGCATTCGGAGCATTGTTGTTCATGAATTTTTTATGAAGTTCTCTGAACTAGTGTGCAAAGTTCAGCTGTTGAATTTGACAATAAAGTGTTTTCAGCTAATCTTTCTATTAAAGCGGAGAGCAAATGACGCCTGGTCATTTCTGCATAGGAAAACATAACCTTTTGAAAGCTGTGATTTCAAGTTTAAGGGTCTGAAGTGACAGTGCTGTGAAACTTGAACTAACCGGATACAGAGAAAACCTCAATCTAAAAGCCATTTCTGCATCAAATCAGCTTTAAGTAAATCCTTTTTTGATCCAATAAAATAATCCAAGACAACATATTTTACAATAGATGTTCTGCCCACAAGTCATATTACGGTAATCTGTGATTGTGTAATAATACTGTCGCAACAATATTAGTTGTAACAGTACATTCATTCATTCATACTCCACTTGTGAAGTTGAATATGCAGTGTTTGAAATTTAGAAGCCTGTTAAAGTTAATGTGAAAATGCAGAATATACACTTAATATCCACAAGGAGCTGAGCTTTATCATAATGCACTCAAGTGCTGCATGTGTTCTGCGTTATCTGACATACAGTATATGAATGTTTCTATACACTGTCCTATGTTGATTTGTCCATTTCAAGATGCTTGAGTGAATACATATTTTGTGTGAAAGCATTAATAGACATTCGAATATTAATATCAATATCACACTTAATTGACATAATTCAGACCACACTAGCACGTAAAACTAAGAGGGGTCTTTGAATCAGCAAAGTGCTTGTAATGTAATAAGCACTCTCTTCTAAATGGAGCCTTGACTCCATTTAAAAGAGGGCAGAAAATATGTGTGCACTCTTGCTTAAGGCTTTCATCTTGCATATAAATCACTCCAGCTGAAAGTGGGTGTTTGAGCACCACAGATTTCAGGTCTTGGGGCTTGCACTGTACCCACGGCCAAGGCTGCATTAATGACAGCACTGTGCTACGGCTGCATGAAGTAAATTAAGCCAATTCCAAATGTTCTGAGAGTGGATAAAATGTTGAAACGGAGGCTTTTTTGGCTGATTTAGAAGTTTGACGTGTGGTTCTCTTCTTCTCCTCTTTCCCTTCTCTGCTTTCTGCGTAGATACCACGGCAGCTGAGTGCTCTGACGTTGTACAGGTGTGAGCAGTCGGTTCTGGATTACTGCCATGCCCACCTGTCGCTGCACCTCAACGTGGGCATGGAGCCCCCAACTCAGACGCTGGGAGGTCCGAGGCCAGCCAAGTACCGCCCGGGCCTAATGGCTGCCCTCCCCTCCGAGCATGGGCTGCCATGCCCCCAGACCCACTCCCTCCACCAGTGAGCTGGGGACACTGTGAGGCTCTGTGTCCAAACCACTGTATGTCTCCTGCACTGAATCTGTGGACCACTCAGATAACACAAGGCCATGTGGGAGGGAACTGGGACTGGCAAAGAAGCAATAGAGAGAATTAATCTACTGCAGAGCATCCTGGACCCAGGGTAATGAAAATGAAAATATTTCTCAGTGAAAATAAAGGGGTGCAGCAGTATTGATTAGTGAGCTTCTGACCTACCAGACCCTCAGTGTCCTCAATTAGCAACGGAGGCTGAACAGCAGCATGACTTTCCACGTTCTGCTCTGCCTCTTGAGGAGTATTAAGGATAATAATTAATGATTTGTTAATCTTATTAAACACATTTCCTCGACTTTCCCTCATCTGGGCAGCCCTCTGCTGCGTCAGGTAAAGTAATCAAATGCAAAATGCTATAAACAGAGCAGGGAAACAGCATGACAAGCAATTGACTAGCAGAACAAATGAAAAATCAGCCAAGTTAAAAGGTTTTTCTGCTGCTTTTTCTGATCAAACTGTCAGTCAGAGGTCTCTCCCTAACTCAAGTCCCTGTAGCATTTTTCATCTCGAGAAATGAGCCACCCAAATGAAATTACCCAAAACGAGAGAAACAAGTCAGAAAATAACGGACAGTAATTGTCATATAAAATGTACAGCCTACCCATCTTGCCGGCAGTAAGTATAATTTACATGGTGACTTTTGATTTCCTGAATTATTTGTGATGTTTATCGCATTATAATTTTAATAAAGCTGAGAAATAAACAGATGAAAAATGAACAGATCTTGGTGCTGTGGGAGTTAAGATATTTGCTTATCATCATCCATTTAAATCACTCTTGTAGTTAACGGTTTCCGTTTTTGAAATGTGTTCTCCAACCAATTATTTATGATTGTGCACTCATATATCTACATGTGTGTGCTTTTCACAAGATGTTCCATTATAATATATGGTAAATAAACTGTGGTAAATGACCAGTAACAGCGTCATTCATCAAGTTCCGTGGTATCAACCCAAACTGTATTCAGACAGCTGCTGTATTTAGACAGCTGCGTAGGTGGTTGAGACTGAAGAGTAGGACACAGCGCCGAAGGCAAGACTGATTAATAATGATCTGTGTCTGTTTTTTGCCTAAGTGATCAAGACCCTGATGGTTAACGTTCACTTGCTTTTTTTCTCCTCCTGTGACTGTGTTTGACCGTTATCTGATGTAATATACAGTATACTTGACTCTCAAATCGGCTCATGGACTTTTATGTTGCTTCCAGGAAAGGAAAACTTGTGTACGAAACAATACCCGATTAAGGTCCTGGATATTAATAGACAGCAGCTCCATGTTCTTCACACACAAAAAGTGAGCCATCAAAAAGTGAAAGCTTAATGTGATATAAATGAAACATTTGTCAGCTGGGAATTGACCCTTAGTTAAAACAGACCCCTGAACAGCAATTGTCCAATCGTAGTATAGCAACCGTAAATAGATGCATGTCAAGCTGTCAAGCTTTGGGTTTCTCCACTTGTTGAAACGTTGTGCATGGAGGTGTAAGAGTCATGATTGGCATTTAAAGAGTTAGGAGGGTCGGATCTCTTTATTTTGTCTTTCCAAAACCATAAACACAAGACCAAAAAAGTGTAACAATTTGGATTAAACTGTGTTTTTGTTTAAGAGTTATTTCCGAGGCCAAGGAGCATTTCATTAGTTAACTACATTTTGTGGGGTTACAGTTTTGCGTATGGATTTGGGGACATTTACACTCCAGCAACCCCGGCCAACTTGTTAGCAGAGAGAGAATTATGACTAAACACACTGGTAAGTCCTCATCTGAAATTTTTTTCCCTTAACGTTAAAAGTGAAACATATTGTTCAAAAATACAATCAATAAAACATAAATCTATCCTCCGTCTTGCTTGTCCGTGTGTAAACCAAGCAGCCAAACAGGGTTATGTAAGAAAAAAAGAAGAGAAAAGTAAGATCAGAGTAAGATCAGACTCTCACCATACTACCTAGTATAACTAAGACTAGGACTAACTAGCTGTTCACTGCAATACAAAAATAAAGAACAATGCTGTTTCAGTATTTCCATGTCTTCTAAATTGATTATCAGATGGTGAGGATGCTGACTCTTTGCCTGGGACCTTTTAGCATGATATCATGTAAGCTATAGCCTTCAAATTAATGTTTAAGATATTTCCCAATAAAGAAGTCAGCCGGCGACAGCGTTTTCAACCAACTCATGGAGAAAACCTTTCATTGTTCTAGCCTAATTACCACTCTAGCTACAGCAGTTGTCATTCCAGCTGGGACAATCGATCGTCGCCAGCTAGAAATGAGAAGCTTCTTTTGTGTAACACTGACTGAAATCGAGGAACAACCGATTAAAGATTACAAAAATTAAAAAATAAAAGAATTCGAGTGGTGAATTGTACCAGGTATGGTTGTAAACTGCACAGTGCTGTGTGAGAATGGAAAACTTTGATAATCAAACAAAATGCTTTTGAACAAGACATAACAAATTAATTGTGTGTTGAAAATATTTATTATATATTTGTTCCAATTGTTTTTTTATAGAAATGTAAGGAGACTTATTATAGACGTACAACATTCTGTCATATTTCAAGATTATTATCAAAACTGTGTCCATCTCCAGTCATTCAATAAAACTGTAATCTGAATATTTTAAAGGTGATTGTATAAATGAGACAACTGACATCATAATCACAAATGAATGGTGCATTGATTGTGTAAAACTGCACACTTGTGTGTCAGATTTCAGTGATTCCTATACAACAGACATTTTGTAAATGCTTTGCCTGGTGTTCCTCTATAAAAAGCAAAGAGAAGAGAAAAAAAGGCAGTGCAGAAGATATATCTGCTTTTGACAGCACATTCTGACACATGACAGATTCACGCTGCTGGAGGATTTACTGCTCTGTAGCTGTACACACGAAACAGTTTAACGACACTGATAGATTGCATACTGCACTCACTTTGAGTGTTCAGAAGAGCGTTTGGTGAGAGAATCAGGACAGGGAGGATCGGCACATGCAACAGAATAGCATTCAGACTTGTGTTGTCACATTCATTTACACTAACAGGCTGATGAGTCATGATACTTCAATCGATAACTACTTCTGGAGAAGTACGAGATATTTTCATTCTGGAGTTTGCCTAAACCAGGAGGGTTGCTCGATGATTTTATCAGTCACAAGATGATTTTGGTAGGCTGTGCGGAAAAAAACTTTTCTAATCGAGAAATGCTGTCTGCTGAAGCCTTGAAAGGATTCAAGAATCAATTGAAGTACCCTGTAAAACAAAAATACATAACTGTTCACAATTTCAAATCATGTCGGAGGGTCACTGGGGAAAATAATTTTTTTAAAGGACCATCTCAAAGCCTGCACATTGAAGGAACAACAAGCTGTGCTCGCTGTGGAGGCTCACTGACTGACTGTTATTTATATCCAGTTCTATCACAGGATTAATTTTAAGAAACGAAAGGTGCCAAGGTAATGACAAGAGATGTTTTTTGGTCTGTTATACACTTGACATTTTATCTATTTGGACAACATATTGGTCTTTCTGACAATCTGCCGGGACTTTCCTGGAAAGCAGAGACAGGCTATTTTCTCTCTCTTTGGAGCTGTCAAAGTAAGCCAGACAATGTAACACTTTATATTATGTGGGCTTAAAATCCTCTCATCCCTCATTCTGTTCCATTGATTTCATCCAGGGATCTTATTTCTGTGGGATTCAGGATGTCATCAAGAGAGCTCTGTACATTTACAAGACTCATAAAAGCACAATAAACTAAAGGGTAGAAGAAAAGTAAAAAGTCATGATAGCTTCTTTATTTTATGTATTTTTTTCTTTCTTTCCAAATGCCTGTGTGAGTCAAGTACAATAACTCTGTAAACTTTTTTACTTAAATTATCTAAAATCCCCCAAAAAATCGGGCCAGATGTTTTTGCTCTTGGCATAGTCTAACCTATATTGTTCTCATGGATGCAGAGTGGTTGGCAGAACACAAAACAAGTGGGAGTAGTTACTTTATAAAACTCTTCACAGATGTACGGTTCATCTCAAACTTGCAGGGTGAAAGGTTTACACATTTTCATGTATGGCTGCACTTCAGGCAGAGACGTATTTATCTGGAAACACAAGGCTTTGTCTCACCCACGAGTTCATGGTGTATTTGAAGTATTTCGATTTAAGGTCGAGCTCAAGTTTCAGTCTGTCTTCGTCCACTTGCTCGCTGCCCTGTCATTTCAGAGTTGTGTTGCAACTGCTGGCGGGCAGGGCAGCTGTGAAAGCTCTTGATTTCCCCTGGGAATTACACTGCTGCTGTGCCCACACTTTGAGATTACCTTTACCATCTCACAAGTTCACTTTGACACTGGTGCTGCTAGTTTATTTTTAAACTGTCTCTTGAAGGCAATCAACTGTTTCCTGATACGTATCAGGGTCAAAGGTGTAGCCACTTTTTAATGCTCCCAGTGACTCATAACGCTGTATTGAGTCGCTTTAATCAGGGATCCTTTAAAAGTGAAACATTCTGTGTCTCCCACGTTCATATTTAACTACATAATCCATTTTACAAATTTAAACTATCTCAGTGTAGCCTTATATTTTGTATCCCTGTATAACCCAGCAATCTTCTCAGCAGTCTCATTGTTTAGTGACGGTACAAAAATGATTGGGGGGGGGGTGAGTGGGGCTTAACCTAAATAAGGAAAAAACTGCAACATCCTCCCACAACATTTCAAAATAATATAACAGTGTTAAATTAGTATAACTTGTGTAATCGGTTTCTTCAGTTTGGCCCGCACGAAATGATTGGATGACCTACCTGCCCGTCTACCTCCATACCTGCCTACCTGCGTGCACCCTGCCTGTGCATGCATCACGCATGACCGGAGGCTTCCAGATATCCACCTATAAACTGTATAGCTGTTGCTGGCTTGCCAAAATATGTTACTGCATCAAACTCAATTTTCAATAACATTTCCCAAAAATAACATGCTAGCTTGACAGCTGTGAGTTATAACAATAGCCATGTTCGCTGTCTATGTTCATTATAATATTTTAAGTAACTTTTAACTATACTGTAACCTTTAGGGTAGGAAAAAATGTTTAATGTATCCCTTGCTCTTCCAAAGTCCTGTTTCATTCAGTTCCTTACCCATTGTCATCTTAATCACTTGAAATAATAATAAGCAATTCACATGAGGATGCCAGTATTATTGGATGAAGGTTTAATATCTAAATCCAATATGCAACATAGGATTTTCCTTGATTCCACAGATTTCCTGTACAGAACAGGGTTTCAACAAAACACAGTTGGGAAAAGACATGTTGACGCACTGAAAACAGGGTTAATGCAGGATGATGCTGGAATGAAAGCCGTTTGGTAGCAGTGGTGAAAGGAAATGGCTTCCTTTCAAAAAAAATGCCAGTAAACAATGAAATTAAGTTTCAATATCTGGAGATGTAGCCACAGATGTTCCAGCCATTGTCTCTGCTCTCGTAGCTGAGACCTGAAAGCCAGGATAATGCATTGTCAATTGCTGCTATTTAAATAGTTTCAGAATCCATCTCCCTCAATGACACATTCAGTGTTGAAAATACAAATCAATTATGGTAAATAGAGCCATAGTTAAGCCGGTATTGTGAAGTGTGGGTTGTACTAAAGGCTGAATGCCACTCACTTTACCAGGCCCATGCTCGCTTTCAGGATTATAGTTGCAGTAATGTCTATATAATGTGAGAATTACATTTAGCTGCAGTTTAGATGAAATGCAATTGGGTCGGCTTGCTTCAAGGATTTCTACTGACTACATTCCTACCAGTGGACTCAATGCCGACTCACAGATACTAAGTGTTGAATGATTTTGTTGTAGTGGTAAATTAGGAAGAACATCAATGATATCTACATTATTTCTAGCCCCATGATGCATGAAATATGGCCATGACTGTCGGTTACTCCTGTCACTGATTGTCTGCAGGAGGTAGCGGTACGCTGCAGGTGTCTTCCCTAGTTGGGGTCTGTTGTTGTGTGCCCACATCCATTATTTTCCGAGAAGCTCTCAGAAAAGGGAAGACACTTGTGGCATACCGCTAACTGGAAGTCACAAGGTATCATGGGGCGAGGAATAACATGGATGGACATTCAACTGCCACAGGTGAGTTAATATACCTGTATCAACCATTATTGTTTCTATGAACTGTTTAATGAGTGCTGTATATGTCTCTATGGATTTCTATAACTACAATGTTTCTTAAGGTTTTACATTTTGGTTAGTCTCCCTTGCATAATAATGATATTGGTCACCATGCGCTGCTGAGTGCAGAGATTGGTATTTGTACTGAGGAAAAAGGTTGCTAGGCAATCCATTGAGATCTAAGAAAAGGTCTGGATGAGATGTGGCAAAGACAGAGAGCTGGCAGTTGCTGGGTAAATTGCAAGTAGACAATCAAAGTCATATCACACTGAGCTGGGAAGCAGAAAGAGAGGAGCAAGCTGCTGAATGGAGCTGTTTACCTCCTGTCCTCACACGCAGCAGCAAGTGGTTGAAATCAACAGGCACCGTGAACAATTAAGTACACTCCACAAATTAGTCAGTGATTGATTATTTTATTTTGGAAAAAAAAAGAGAAAAGCTTAACATTCATCACACTCTATTTAGGATATTACATGATTATATCCGTGACTGACATAGTTAGAAAAGCTTAGGAGGTGGCTGTGAGCAAACTGCTTTGATTTTGAGTGGGACAAGTGAAGGATGTGGCATAATTGGGTTCACACTCTGTGGAGACTGAGTGACTCCCAACCCCCCTCTCCTGAGCATCTGAAGAAAAAAAAAACTCCCAGAATAAATAATAGGCTGTTGATGAAACAGCACAAATGTCTTACACCCGACCAAGTTCACCCACTGACATGGCAAGACAGGGCAGATTGAATTTAACTGTCTTTCAACTTAATACACAGGTGTGGCTGTGTGCCCTGTGGAGTGTGGGGGGATTTATGGCTGGGAAGACTGTAGCTGTCATGTCCCTGCAGCAGCACCACCACTGCTCAGCATCTCTGCCAAGGCGCAGTTTACTCTGCCAGCACTGCCCTTGCATCCCAATGAGCTGCATGCAGGAAACGGCTAATGTTACAGCCTCTCATCATGTATCCAGGGATATGAGCTCAATTAACTCAACATAAGCACCGTCAATGGGGATCAAAACAGATACAGGCCTCGTATTTAGCTGTGTCCATAATTACAGGTTATGTAACAAACTAAGGGCCACAAAAAGCAGCCTCGGATCGATGTGATTGATAGCTTTGATGTTGAATTTCTTTGTTTCACACTTCTCATTTTTGCCTGTAATCCATCTTTTAGTGTCTGTATGCACCGGCTGGGGCATTAGGGGTGATCTCGGGAGCCAGGAATAAAACCAGAGGATGCTCCATCAATTTTAGCTTGCTACGCTGATTTACATCTCCCTGGCAGAAGGCAATTCATGACTTGCGGAAATCCAGCATTTTTCCCCTATTTTTCCACATGGCTGGGGAATCTATCATAGCAGATCTAATCAAGAACGTCAAGAAAGGCTACTGGAAGGATCTCTTCTGATCATGTTTAATCAGTGAGCTTGTATATTTAATCAGAAATTAATGAGAAGCTGGTTAAGTAACAGGAAGATCTGTTGCTATAAGAGCTCGTATTGATGAGGGTCAGGGAACCTCTGTACCTGGCAGGGTTTCATTCATGAGTTATCTTTTTGAGTTATACATAAACACCTGGCAGGAGGGAAATCCATTAGAGACATCTCGGCTGGGTGCACACCACCCTATGTAATGCTCTTGTCCCTTTGAAACCAGATCCATTTTTAAGTTCTTTGTGTATTCACAACAGGTCGATGACACATTTCATAACTCATTCAGAAATGAAAAATGGATTTTCAACTATTAGACTTATATGTTGTTGCATTTCATTCTACTGTCATGTGTTAACATTATCTCACTGGCTGCACAACTAAGGTCAGAATATGTGGAAATAAAGCAATTAGAAATGTATTGTATTTACATTATTACTGTTGTAATACAAAAGTGTGTCACTAGCCAATGAATATGTTAAACACAGTATGTGCAGATAGAATGCCAATATACTGTACATTGGATATACTCTACTGTATAATTTGTAATATTCATATAGATATGTACAGTATATTATTCATTTAATTTGTTTTCCCCCCATTCTCTTGTTTTTATTACATTTGCTCACTAAATTAATCTACAGCTAATCTCCTGTTTCTCTATTATGTTGACAAGAGTTGCACAATTAATTTAGAACCATTTAAATATACAAAAAGGATTGTTAACGAGAAAATGCGGTTGGAAATTATAATTTGAATTGCTGTTAAGTGTAGCCATTACAGATATTTGGTCATATTTCTTCAGCAGCATCACAAGAATACAAATGTTGTGATGTACTGTGGAGTAGAAATTAGCCCTTCTTAAAGAGACTGTTTTAATATTTGTTTTCTCATCTGTCCTTTGGACTCTTTAGATGCTGGAGCATGTTGTTTGTGTGTAAAGCCGGGGGGGAGGGGGGGCATCGTGTGTACTGCAATGAACTGATTTATTAAATTGTTTGCCTCACAGCAGCCACAAATATCCCCTGTATTACAGGGGAGCTGGAGACTGTTGACTGGTGCATCGGTGCCGCAAAATGATAAATTACATCAAGAGCAGCCAAGTAAGATCCCTCACACAGGAACACAGACACTTTAATTCTTGCACACACCCCTACATACTGGACTTTGGGAGTTTCTAATATAAAATTACAGCAAACACAGGAAACTTTTTTGAATTAATGAATACTTTTACTTTTTAAGAACAATACTAACATGCTTTTACATTGTATAGCTGTGTAACTAGAATAAAGAATGTAAATACTTCCTCCACCACTGTATAATAGTTACAATGGCAAAAGAAATTCCATATGGCTTTTTAATTGTGAGATATTGATTTAATTAACATTAGACAAATTAGTAGATCATCCCTATTTAACTAAGGTGTCTCTCTGACAAACAAGTATTTCCCAAAAGAGCTTTATATAAATATAGGCAGATAAAAATGTGGTGGGGCCATATGTTGGTCTTGTTCTTTGGTGACAAAGAAAGAGACAACACATCTGTTTTGGTTCCTGTCAGAGGTTCCTGTGCAGCTGTATGTAAAATCCAGGAATATGGATGTATGGATTTTTCTGTTAGTATCCAAATAAAACAACAAACCTAATTGTGTTGTACTAACAGGAAAGATACAATATGTGCGCAGATGCATGTCAGTCAAACTACAACTCCAGAAAGCCACCACAATTAAACTTCACCAACAGAACGAAAAAATGTTCTTCCAAGGACTTAATAGTTATTTTTAGATTTCTGGGATGTTCACAAAGTTGTTTCAAAAACCATCCACAATTAGTTTGTAATTTATTTCAGCTGTGAGAAGTTCCTCCATTGTTCTTGTGCATTGCATTGTGGGATAATAGTGTCCATGAACAGCACACTCAAAAAGAGTTTTTCAGTATGCATCTTGACTGAGATGAGTAAACTGAATTTTGTCACTTTTCCAGTGTTAACACATTACGTACCCAAAACCTGATTATATTTAGTATGTGGTATGGATTTGGGACACAGCTTGTGACTGGGTTTTGTTTTGGTTTTGGCATCACCACACCCAGAACCAATATACACTAAGGGGGGATTAAGTGAGATGAGGCATTAATCTTTAAAGTGGGATTTTTTCATGTTACTGAAAGATTAAAATGTAATAATCAGTGACATTTTTGTATATTAAATGTATGTTTTACTATATGTAGTTAAAAATGAATTGGTTATCATGGCTGGACAGCTCCATTAACGATGCGATACGAAAGATAGAAATAGAAAACTATACAGTAATTTGGAAAAACTGGAGGAGGAGGCTGTGACTGTGTTTATCTAAGTTCAGACATAGGATTTAATGTCAGATCTGACTGGCATGTCACGCTAACATAGAGGCTGCGTGGCTCGACATTTTATTACTTAAATCCAAGCCCATTTTAATTGGATCAAAACAGACATCCAGAACTATTAGAAGAGACGTCATATCTGAGGTTATTATGATTATGCTTGGAGACTTTAATACCAATGTCCTAAAGAAAGACTCTTCTATTTGCAAAGCTCTAAGGAAATTTTGCCATCTATTTAATTTACATCAGCAGATTACAGTTCACAAGTGTTTGTGCTTTACCCAAACCATCATTGACCTTGTATTTCCATCAGACCAATCCAAAATCTCAAAAAGCAGGGTTATAGACTATGGCCTAAGAAATCATTCTATTATTATTTGAAGTCTGTATTTAGTTGGCATAACTCAATCAAAATCAGATATATAAAAGACTACAGCAGTGAGGCACTGAGTACATCCTTAAGGGAAATGGATTGGTCTCCAGTTTTTAAATGTGTAGAGGTGGATAAAACTTGGGCATGCTTTAAAGCATTGCTTTTGGCAGCTGTTGTTAAACTTGCCCCAGTTAAATCAGTCAGAATTAAAATCAGCTGATATTTTAAAGGCCATTAAGTCAAGAAATGACTGTTTCACTGAATGTAGGGAATCTAGGGAAATGCAGCTGTTCAGCAAATATTAAAAACTTAGAAATGAGGTGAACTGAATGATAAAGCAAGCAACAACTGACGAAAACTAAGGAAGTCAGCTAGGGTAAGAGAACAGCAGACTTAAGACAAAAACACACAACCCTAACCTGGATGTAGGAGGCACAATTATATCTGACTAATTCAAAGTAGCAAACAGTTTAAATAATTATTTTACAACTATAGCCAACACACTGGTAAAGAAGTTGCCTTCAGTCTGGGTGCTATGGAGAAAGACATGTACAGTTGTTTTACCAACAGAAAGGAGTCCGGGCTGATGTTTTTTGTTTTGTCAAGGTGTCTGATGATAATGTACTTCAAAAGCCTACAAAGCAACAGGTCATCATAACATCTCCACCAGATTTGTATGAGATGCTGCTGAAGTCATTATTCCCTGCATACCTGTCAGCTCTAATTAATATATCACATATGGAAAGAAGGGGATGTGGGAAAGTATTGCAATATGGTTTTCTTGGATCTCCAAAGCACGTTCAACAGTGTAAATTGTGATATTCTTTTGATAATGCTAAGGGCTCTGGGCTTCAACAAATCATCTTTACAGTGGGTTAGGTCTCATCTGGGGGGTAGGGAATAAGCGGTGGATGTAAATGGAACTATGTCCTGTTCACAATAACTAAATTGTGGGGTCCCACAAGGGAGCATTTAGGTCCACTTTCCTTTCTGCTATATGTCTATGACAAAAAGTCACTGTGTGATTGCAATCTGTTCCTTTATGCAAATGATTCAGCTCTGCTAGTCTCTCATCATGATAAATCAGAAGAAATACTTACTCAAGTTGATACACTTGGGTCAAATGCAAAAGAATCCTGGGTTCAGAGTGGAAGTAGATGACTTTGAAGTTACAGCCAATGAATCAGTTACTTACTTAGGGTGTATATTGGACAAACTATCTGGAGAGACTATGGAATTAAGAGTTCTGTCTAAGGTCAATCAAAAAATCTAATTTCTTGCTAGAATATGCACTTTAATAGATAGAAATGGCATTGAAATATTGGCAGGGGCTCTTGTGCAATGCCATTTTGATTACACCTGCACTTCATGATATACTAGCATCCCTAAAATCCTTAAAAAGAAGGAACATACCTCTAAAAACAAATTAGTTAGGTTAATTCTTAAAATCCATGCTCAAACACATCTTCTCCCTGCTCATTTTATTAGCCTCAAGTGGCTCAGAGTGGAGGCGAGAATATCACATATTAAAATGTGTATTGTTCACAGGATTGTCAATAATGTGGTAACCAAATATGTATGGAATTATTTTTCTGAGGTTAGCGATGTCCATGGTTGCCCCACTAGAGAGGGCTCTACTGATTTTGTGTCATGCAGATTCAAAAGCTGTATGGGAAAGAACTTTTTATATTCAGCAGCAGTTATGTGGAATGGGCTACCTGTAAACCTTAAATTGATTAGCTCCGTTGGAAACTTTAAGTTCTCTCTAAAGAGCTGGCTGATTAGAAACTGGTCCTAAATATGACTATTGTATCGGTTGAGTTGCAGTAAGTCCTAAATACTCTTTTGGTTTGTTTATTTGTCAGGATAATTGTGTCTGGGTTAAGAGGACACATGGTTAGGATTTAAGTATGGGTAAGCCGTTTGGGCATAACTACAGTTTTAGGCTGTATATTGTTGTACAGACTCATGTATTGATTACCGGCAGATACCTTGTACCGAATATGTATTGTACTGCTGCCTTCTCTCTGCACACACACATATACTCACTCAAACACAAACAGTCAAACACACACCTACACCCAAAGGACCACAATGGGAATAAGCTCTTGGGCTTTATTGTGTTTATCCTTTTGACGAATATTTACAAAGATGTGATGTAGAGATTATTTATTTATATATGTCATATATCTTTATTTTATATTGTCAATAAATAATTTCAGTCAATCTATCAATCAAAGACCTAATGCAACAAGTTATAATTAATGATGTGTACTGTATGTTATTAGTAAAACACTTTGGTGATTGATCTCATGCCCATTTGAAGACCTGGGTAATTAGCATGAGCAGCAGTAGTCTCCTTGGCTGAACAGACGATTTAAAGAGTGCCATCTACAGAAACCCAAACTTGACAAGAGAGCTCTGGATGTGCAATGCATAAACACCACAGAAATAAGCATCAAAGATGTTGCTTAATCTCAAGGATTACCACAGTGTGTCCCTACCAAACCCAATAACTGTGAAATGCTTTGATGTTTGCTCAGGTGGCTGTTAAAACAATGTGCTCCCCTCACCCTGGTTGTTTTTTTCTGCCAGTGTGTAGCTGAAAAGTTGGCTATTAAATTGAACTTTTTGCTAAACTGCAGAAACATTTTCACACATCTGAATAGAAAACCAAAAATTTTATTCAAAGTGCTTTATGCATGAGGATATTAAGTGAAAAGGGATGCTTTTTACAAACATGTTTTAATAATGCAAGATGTTCACTCATGCAGTTATTTCCTGTCTAGAGACAAACAGCAGCACATCAGTGTCTTGCAAGGGTGGCACCGTGCACGGAAAAAAACATGATAAAATTTCACAGCTGTTAAGTGCATGTCCGCACTGGTAAGACATATGAATGAACAAAAATCCATTCTTCTCTGTCAGAGGAGGAAAATCTAAATTGTCAGTCTTTTTTGAGTGCTGTTTCATTGTATCATCTTGTATCTATTAAAAATGTTCCTACACAAGCTGCACAGAACCTCTCACACCTGTCAGCTCCGGAGATCACCCACACAATCTCTGCGTTTGTCTGCCTGCCCTGAGTAACAGCTCATCAGCTACCAGGCTCTGTGGACAGCTACACCTCACGCGCGCACACACACACACACACACATTCACCGCCTCCACCGCCACCCAGACCTATGCACATCCATCATAATTATGCACAGCAGGAATTCAAATAGCTCTCCGTACTTCAGAGCAGAGGAACATTGCACCAATTTTCCTCCACATTATACAGCACAAACAAAACAAGGAATATAAAAATCTATTTTGGTTATTTTTGTTTACTGACTATGACATTGGAAATGCTTCAGTTAATTCAGCAGAAATCTGAAAATCTGTTTGTTCTTCCTGTGGTTCCTTTATGCGCTTTATAAACATCACTTGAAAAAGTTGCTGCACAGTAAATATGGAATACCTGCAGGCTATATTGAGATCCTATGCAAACCCATCTCCACCGTGTTTCTATCCTAACCTGTGTGGGATATGTCACCTTTTTTTCTGTGACGTTTTTCACTCATCTAAAGAGTGACTTCAAGCTGTGTTTCCCTGCGAGCGTCGTATCCACTTTCTCAATTGCATCTGAGACTGAGTTGACCTATGAGCAGTAAACATAAATCTCCACTGGTGCCACGCAGGCTTCTGTGACCTCTCACAGGGTGTATGTGATGGGGGTAAAAGGTAAAGACAAAGGAGAGACAGATAAAAAAAAAAAATGGAGACTAGTGGAAGGAATGGTGGATTGGCATTGCTTTGCAGAAAAACAGGCTGCTCTCTCTGCTCTGAAGATGGTCTGTTTTTGTTGAACAATTTAATTTCTTTCAGAATCCATTTACTTAATTATATCCCCTTGAAGTAATATCATTTAGAATGAAAATGAACAAATGATTTGATTTACCGGTTTCACAGACCACCATCTCCAGTTGTTTAAGGACCCCTCAGGTTTGTGGGTGGTTGTGCACGTGTCCTCTTTATATTTTATGTGTGTTGGACATGGCCTTCGATATGCAGAAGCTGTTTAGTGTAGGGGATAACAGGATCAGTCTAGTGTGGACTAAATGCAGCTCTGTAAAATTAAATCAGCTTGAATCGTGCTGTTTATGAGCAGGGTTTGGCTACTGCAACTACAGTTCTGTCTTCGAGTCTAAGGGTGACATATTCGGCCATGGTGCATCACACAAAACACCCAGTGATAATCTTTCTTGAAAATGGGATTATTTTTCTTGAAAACAGGATTATTCTCTATCTAATTTACTGCTAATCCATTTTTATATGGACCCCAAGTGTGCCACAAGATACAAGATTCAGTAATCAAGAACGTGATTGTTTCCATTTAGGCCAGGTCATTTGCTTCTATGTTGCAGTAAGTCTATATATAATAAAGCACACTTAATGTCCCTTCAGGGACAGGGAAGGAGGGAAAGATGAAAATCGTAAACGCAAATCACAAATCATAAAGTTTTAACTCCTTGAAAGTGGAAGGTTGGATGAAACTCGGGGGAGATTAGTGAGATTAAAAATTCTTAATACCTGGCAGCTCATCATTGGGCAGCTTTCCATGAAGCAGTGACACGAAAGGTGACTTTGACACAAAGAGTAGAGATGTGGATGACACTCTGTCATGTGGGAGCAGGGCTCTTTTTTTCCCATTTCAGTGCAACAACAGCTAATAAACTGCAGAAGCTGTGGTCATTGGGCTGATTTGTACGAAAACGTGGACGATATATTTTTTGGTTTATGAAAACTGCTGTCATGTAATCCTTGGGGTTTTAAGGGATACTGTGTGGCCAGTACATCACAATGTACACATTTTAGGCTCCTATTTTTAATACCAGAGTTTTCACTCTGAAAATTGCATTTATAAAGCAGCAATCATACAATGTGAGTCAAGTCATCCTTTATGTTTTTTTTTTATATATATAAATGTCCATTGAAACCAATAATACCAGCTATACATTAGGAGTGTCACTGAGCCCAGTGGGTTGCAGAGTACTTCCAAACACTTTAAATGTTGGCTCTTTATCTTAAAGTTTCATTGACTTGGGCGCTGCCATGTTCAATTTCCACCCACACTAATGTTCCCCTGAATTAAATGGGTTTGTGGAATTGAAAATATAGGAAACCATTTTGGAGAGATAAAATTATTTTGGTACAGTGAGAGCAAAGTGTATATCCTCTTCTAAGTGATTTCAGGGGTACAAAAATCAATAGCTCTCTAGTTGCATTTCTGCCAAGTTGATGGAGGTGGTTGAGTACAGGTGCAAAGATAGATCAAGTTGGAAATCAATCAAATCCGAAACATTCCATTTGAAAGGCGAGAAATGTAGGGCACTGAAGTGAGCAGGAGTCAATTTTGGAAGTCTAAAGGTGCAGTCATGTTAGGAAAGCATACACCACAATGTTTAGGTTGATGGGGAGGTTAGTTTATCATGAATTGTTTCCTAAAACTCAACAAAATAATCCATTTCCTAATCTGTGGATTACTTGTCTGTCAAAAATATGAAATTAAAGCATTTTTAAGACAATAATACACTTAATCTTCCTTAATCTATTTAACTGGTGGAGTAGGTATTACAGTGCTTGAAGAGTATGCAATTTAACATCCCCAGCACTTAAACTGTCTCAAGTGGAAATGGAAGTGTTTTCTTTTTTTTATTATTTCAGCCTCAAGTGACAAGACAGATTTCTGTTTTCCTATTTATTTATTTATTTATTTTCTTCTGTTTTGATGTATTTCAGCCAAGAATAATGCCTTCCACTGTGCTGATTTCCTTTATCACTGGACGTGACCTTTTGGTGGGTTGAGAAAAAGACTAACACTTACCTGTGAAAGGTCGCAATACTATCCTGGATGTCTTTGTAATTGTATTTTGGGAGGGAAAGAACAAAACAAAAAAAGGATAGTGTGGTGAGCACAGAGGTGGTAACTTTGCAGGGTGACAGGAAATCATCTTGTGTGTGTCTGTGTGTGTGTCTGTGTGTGTGTGTGTGTGTTCATGTGCAAACATTGACTTTCACCACACTCTCTGTGCTGACGTTATCATGCAAGTACTAAATCTGTGTCTCCTTCATTTAATCCTTGGAGGAAATCACACTTCTACATTCTGAGTATTGATCTTACTGCACACCTCCTTGTTTTACAGGACATTGGAAACCTTTAAACACCAGTAACAAAAGACTTTCAGTTCTCGGTTGGGTTTTGACAAAACAGTGCAGTTTCCTGTCTGAATTCAGAGAAGTTATTTTGTCATAAATCATTTAAAATAAACTAGAATGCATTTTCAAATAGACCTATAGCGTAATTTCCTCTAAGTCTCTGCTGTCAAATAAAAGCCCTATACGAAGTGTGAGATAAATATACCGATGATAATAGGGATGCAAATTATGAGATTAAACAAACATTTGACAGCAGTGATTAACTATTATGTATTTTCTGGTGTGTATATATCATAATGACACAGAGCCATTAGCCATACCATAGCAAATCGACATCTGATAGGATAATAATTTGCTACCCAGGGTAACTACAATCACATCTTCAAACACTAATATTATTAGATTATCAAGCACCTTAAGTTACCATATCACACTGTCCACTTATTAGATATCCCATTTATTGGAAATGAAAAATACAATGATAAAGGAAGCAAATATGAACCTAGAATGTATTTAAATGCATTATGCTACTTTAAATGGAATGATTCAATGTGTGTGGAAGGTTTTCTCAAACTTAATAAAATACTGGAAGAAACTTGATAGTGTTTTGTGACTATGCCCCCAGGTCTTAGCCAGATGTCAGGCTCCACCACTTAGCTCCAGAGGTCAGAGAAATTGAGCAGGTATGTACATGACAAGTACGAATAGCTGTTTGTGTGAGTAGCCATAATTGCGCCGATAGGAACCATTACCTGTCCTTCCCAGGTGAGATTATCAAGTCAATGGTCTTGAACTAATGACCAGAACATTGAGCCCAGACCTCAGCCAGTTGCTCAGTGCCGGAGTGGCAGAGAGGAAATCTGTCTGAGATGAAGCACCAATCAGCCTTATCTACAGATTCTGGTAGGGGACTTAAGCGCAAATTAATGGCATTTATAACAGCAGAAAATGAAGAGTCAGTCCCTCCCTTAGATGAATAATGGTTCTGAGTTCCACTTTCAATCACTGGATTAAATATTGCTATTGAAAGAACTTCTCTAATAATCTTCATAGGTGCTAGTTGATATTCACTGAAAGTTTCAGCTTCCTAAAAGTTTAAGGATAAAGGATTTGAGAAATCAAATGTTGATGTAAAGAAATAAATGATGTTTCCTTTGCGGCTGTTATCAATATTTATTTTTAACAATGGATAAAAACGACTATGCATATGTGAAATGGCTCACTCATAGTGACAAACCTACAGGGAATCATAACCCACATTGCAGTTCCCCTCAGCGCTATGAAGCATTAAGATCTTAAGATAATTGTTTTGGTTATACAGCGTTACTGTTTCTGTTCAGTCTCTCAGCTCTCATCTGTGTTGTTTCCAGATGCAGCAGGCAGCTGGTCTCAGCAAAAAATATCTAAAACCCATCTGAACACTGGCTGCTCAGCACCAAACGACAAGTACACAAAGTTAACGACTAGCTGGTGAACGTAGTGGAGCATTTAGCCACTAAAGATCCAGACGTTTACCTCGGGAGCTGGTGGAGACCAAAACAGAGATAAAAAGAGAATATGTTTAGGACTTATATTCACCAGGTGGACTGAAACGTGACACCAAATGCTAATGTTGCTCTGTGTCTGCTGGATGTATAAATAAGTTTAGTGTTAAAGCTGCTAATGGACCATTAAGGGCCGTCCACACCAAAAACTATGACTATAAAGATAACCATAATGATAATGTTATGAGCATCCACACCGATGAACGATAAAGTGCTGCACGCTTCAGATGTGTAAGCAGTTCGGCAAAGTGGATATTGATGGATAAAATGGATATTTATTACCAGTTCTTTGCTGTACGCTGCTCAGTAAGGACCAAACGAACTTTAGAGACGTCAGTTTGGTAGTATGTCTCAGGTAAAATTATGTTTTTTTAATGTGTAATTTGCAGCAAAATATTATGGTATATAAGCGTTTAATAAGGTGACACGGACGTGACACCTTGTAAATTCGGATGGATTTTGATTGGCTGTCAGTGTTCATTGTATCATTCATCAATTTGCTGTGAAAGTGATCCAAACGACTCCGCTGTCCTCTTGAGTTAGAACAATTTTTAAAATAATATATTTATAGTTATCTTTATAGTTAATTTTTGGTGTGGACGGCCCTTTAGTCAACTACTATTATATAGGAATAATATTGAAAATCCGTTTCCTTTAAGAAAATATTCAGGAGCTGCCTTTAAGACCGGTTAGAATTTCCTTAAATGCCTTCTTACATGAGTAGTAACTTTTTAAGATCTGTCTCGACAAAGCCGTCATACCAGCTGCCTGGTTTTTATGTCGAAGTCCTTCACAAGATTAGATGGATGATAAGAATGATACAAAAGAGCAGCTTTTGTATCTGGTAAGGCTTTAATAGCACCACATCTGCTCACCTCAAAATAAGAGTGTACCATAATCTCACACCTGCTGTTGGCTTTCGCTCAACTGCAACGGCAGATAAATCTCATGGACTGGCACACAAATGCACGCATACAGACACTCACACACACCCAAACTGTCAGTGTGAATCCAAACATCTGGGGCCAAACATCTGGAACTAATGCTTAAGGAGTCTCTTTCTGATTTTATTGAATTATTCTCCTTCCGAGAAGAACTCTATTTGGTAGACACTTTGGTGAGGAGGAAAGTCAACTCGACAGCTGCAGTGCATCGCCCCGAAGCAGCATTACATGAATTGTAGCTGTCCTGTTTTTCAGGACTGAAATTAATATTGTGTTTCCAAGGCAATCCTGTTAACACTGTCTAATCCGACTCAGATTGGCAGACTTGAAGACTGGTCTCAGAAGCAGTTTGAGGATTACCCAGTTTGAATTTTATAGACACCACACTTGCTGGTTGCTGTTTTGGTCATGGCCAGGGGTTGCATATTTGGAAAAAACATGTCAGTCTGTATTATAAAGCAAAACAACTGTGGTCAGTGACATTCTCAAACTAAAATCTTTGTTGTTCTCACCACACACAAGCTGATATGATGAAAGAATGAGGAAGAATAACAGCAACTGAGAACTCAATACAGCTCAAGCAGCATGTGCCATCCAATTGTAGTCAACACTCTGGGGGCTTGCAGTCCTCACATGGCTTCTGAAGGCTGTCAGTGTTTGATATTTACCAGTATATCTACATCTGTTCCTCTTGTCTGTGCGGGTATTAAAAGTTTTTGTGCAGCAGCTCGAGTTTCACTTTTCATTTACCCGGCTTTGGCATCATGTCGTTCTGTCTAGCTTTCTGTTGTCCGTTCACCCGCCCAGATGGGGAACAGTAAGTCTTTCAGACAGCAGTCTATATCATGTCCGAGGCTTAAGTTGACACAAAATGGAAAAGAACACTAAATGTGGGTCTACTAGCACTGCTGAACATGGCAACTTTAGGTTAAGTCATTATAGGTAAAATGAAGCGGATAAATTACTTTTCCCTCATCCACTTACACAGCATTCATCAGAGACTAGAATACATTAAAGCTAATTGAGCATTTTTGCCATTTGGGCTGTATTAATTGAAAAGCCATCACTGCCAGCCATGCACCAAATGACCACATTAACTGTCAACATTATGTTTGACATCCTACTGGATGAAGTAGTGCTTGGGGAGCTTTCAGTGGGCTCTTAGAAACTGCAGACGAGAGAGAGAGGAGCCATGCTAAGCTTGTGTGTAGGTGGTCAGGCCTAAAGTCAAAGAACAAATTGACGTCTCTTTGCGTCACTAGTGCTAATCACCGATGGATGGATTTGCCATGTCATCCAGGATTTGTGTCTGCCGGGATGAAACAGCACAAACTTTCACGGTGTTGTAGGTTCAGACGGAAACAAAACAGAAAATGGAAAAACGAGCCCCGCAGTCTATTTAGAGACGAGCGCTTACAAGCTGTTTTCCTCTATTTGCACCCCATTTCTGTTCGTAGCACATCTATCATGTTATGTCTTCTGCCTGCAAGATATTTTCACCCTTGTTGCTCCTTGGGTCTCAACCTGTTTGAGTATCTGAGCTTGTGTTTCAGAGGAGGAAGCCTAGGGAATAAAATGCAGATTTCTGTCTCCTGTGGTACTCGCTGCACTGCACTCAGTCATGCATAGCCCTGTGCAGTGCGTTGCTTGTAAGATGACAGCAGTGCTTAATTTTAACATTAAGGTATATTCCAGATCCTTCTTGATATTCTTTGACTTGTGTATTTGCTCAAGGGTTATGTAGCAGTGCGCTATGTAATGTAGTCTACTGCAGGCAAAAAATAGCTGAAAAACTACATTTAAAATTGCTAAGCTTTTTTAAAATGCTTAAAAAACAAATTAGATTTTACTGACATCGACAGACAAGCAAATAGGGCTTTCAGAATGAAATGCAAACTCTTACCTATCAGTCTTACTTCATACAGGATGTGATTCTCATTTTGGAATAACAAAAAATTATAAATAACAGAGTGAGGGTTCTCACCTTTCATTAGTTATATCCCTTTTTATGTTGGTCTCTATAATAATATACAGCATCTGAAACAGTGAAATGCATTTGAAAATAATATATTGAATGATAGTTAGTCTTATATTTTGAGTTAGTCTGATAGTCTTACCACAGCATGTTGTGTCCTGTGTGACTATGTCCCTGGTGTGAAAAGAACTGTTCCTTAACCTCACCTCGAGGACATTCTTGAAGCTGACAAATGTCTCCAGGGATACTTCATCTGAATATGCCTTGGAGACATGAGTTGATTTGGATGAGACTTTCTCTACAGAACCTAATTTCCATTTTGGCTTCACTGGCAATGGTGAATAGGGTGAATAGTAATGCATGGAGAGAGGGTGGGGTGCTAATCTGGTGAATCAAGGTGCAGGGCGCAGAGTGCACCATGCAGAGTGGTGCTACATGTTTGGTATTTTTGTGGGTGGAGGCCAGGACACAGATGGAAAAAGGTTAGGATTAGGAAGAATTTAATTACCATAAATTATCAGCGGGTAAGTGAGGGGCTGGAAAAAAATCATAGCCAATCCTCTCATCCCTTTTAAAAGCAGTGCTTCTCCCACCATGACGGACTCTCCCATGGACAGCTTGGTAATGGGGTGGAGAGTCCAGAGGAACGTCTCCCAAGAGTAAACTTGGGTGAAGTTATGTCTCCATTTAAACTCAGAGTTTCTGGACATAATAAAAGTCCAGCATTCACCATGTTTTCATTTGCAGTTATTATTTAGACTATTTGTGCAATGCATTTTAAAAGATGCTATGAAGTATCAAAAATTGATTAAATGACTCTAGCCCCTTTTATACAGCCTGATTAAGGCAGTAATAATGCACCTGTTAAAGTTTGGCTTGTAAGTGCCTAAATGACCAAAAGCCCAGTCAGTAACCAATGACTAGTTTCTTCACTGATCAGGATCATCCCTGGCCTTAGAAGCAAATATTACACTTATTCTAAAAGGTTAACTTACACAATACAATGAAAGTTTTAATGCCAGATGAAGAGGTAGAATTAAAAACATGAAGATGCCATCATGGGCTAATAGACCTGCTCAAACCTTCAGAAACACAGAGGTCCACAGACAATTTTTCAATAGCCAGATTGTAATCCTATTATATCAGGCACTCTGCTCACACAAATGAAATCATCTGCTGCAACTGGAGGGAAGCCAAGTTTACATAAATAAATTAAGAAACAGATTCACTTCCACCCCCTTCAGTGATTGCACCTGGATTCCCTAAACAGAAAAAAAAAGCATAATTTGACTGATAAGGGCCTCTAAATAAATTGAACTCAAATGGTATTTAATTCAGCTGGGGCCTCATAGTTTGGGCCCTTTAGAATTGAATTGTAATGTGCTGCTCATTGTATGCAGATCTTTTATTCCTTCAAAGTAAATACAGGGAAAGGGAACCTTTGAACCTAATCCAGTGTAAATCTTTAAATTGCTACTGCAAATGACTCCAGTGGTCTCATTGATGAGATGTAAGACCTTTGCTGCAACATTACTTTCACATATACAGTTAATATTGACAGACAAGAACAGGGCCCTTCATATTGTTTAAATCAGTGATTCACAACCAGGGGTACTTGTGCCTCAGGGTGTACCTCTGCAGTTGCCAGGGGGTACATGGAAAGATTGCAGAGTAACTCAACTAGTTTGGAAGAAAAGAAAGATTTGAAAATATATATCTTATCTGACTTGAGTGAGTTGTAATACTCAAGTAACACCGCACGTTGTGATTAAGTATGCATGATAACTAGTTAGCAAGCAAGCAGGGAAGGCTAAGATAAGAGATAAAATAAAAGTAAAACACTTGAAATAGATAGCCAAGCGATGGATGAAGGGTTGAAACCGTAAGCTTATTATAACATTGTCCAGTTGGTAGCATGGTATTAGGCCTAATACACGCACACACTCACTCACACTTGCAATGTACTAAGGAGGGAGAACATAACAACGTCTGCAAGAGTTAATGAGCTTGAGCTTCAAGGTAGCGGCATGTTTCAACAGGGAGCTGCAGGAGCTGAGACTCTTAAAATGTGGATGGATGAGGCTGTTTGATGGCTTGTTATCCAGGTGAGCTGCCCCAAGGTTGCTGTGCTATTGCATCTTGCCCAATTATATCAAGTCAATACAAAGTGTTTTCACATCTGAATTCATGAGGGTTTTCAATGACCCTTCCCCGCTGCTCCAGTCGCTACAGCCACGCTATAAAAAAAAAATCCTGGGACCTTATTACAACCACGATCCCTGTAGCCCGGCAGAGCTGTGTTCAAAGGCCTTGTAAGGCAGTGAATGTCACTTAAAGAGAAACTTCGCCGATTTTTAACCAGCTTTATATCATTACTATGTGGGTAGTGTATGCAAATGAACAATGTTTAACTTTCCTCCATGTCGCCTGCACCCAGGTGCATATAGAGCCTGGAAAAACACGTCATCCGGCAGACTTTAGCTGACAAATGAGCGGTTACTGTATTAACCACATGAAAATCTGCAAAGTTTCCCTTCAATAGCAGGATATCTGGCCAGCTTTGGAGAGAAAATAAACTTTGTTCTGTTTGTTTTTTTTTAGACTGAATTTATTTGTCAGTGGGGCTGTGTGTGTCTGTGTGCACAAGCGTTGGGGAGTAAGTAGGTGTGCAATGATAGCCTGTTTTTCTTAAAATAGTCAGTTTCATTTCCCCGATTCAGCCAAGATAGATGAATGCAGTTTTAATTTAAAATTCCTAAAAAGGGAGGTATATTGTGCCAAACATTCATTATCCTGGCCATGAAGAAATTGCATGATGAATTAAAAACAGGAATTAAAATGAGGACTTCACTGACACTGTGAGAATTCCCATCAGTGGCCAAGAAATTGAAAGATCGTTCATCAAAGCCTGAGATGACAGCACTGTATCATTCACTAGCAGCTGGATGTGCTTTTTTTCTGCACGAACCTCAGATTAATGCTTATCTGTAGTTCTACAATGTAATACTTGAGTTTTCTCCCTCTATTTAATCTGATTATTTAGTGCACCCATGGAGAGCAATTTTCAACAATGAAGGAGAAAAACACACCTCGCTTTATAGTCACTTATTCCACTGAGGGAGATAGTTCCCTGATTTGAAAAGTGGATTTCTTCACAAGCGTAAACACTGTTGTAACTGAAGCACTTGTTTTCTGTCTTTGTCCTGCGACATGCAACTATATCAAATGTGAAGTAATGAACCCAAGTGTATTACATTTTAATGGTGTTATTACAGCATACGAGTACAATTAGTTCATCAGCCGAAAGAGGAGATAATTTCCAATGGCTCAGCTCCATTTAATGGCAGTCCCAGGGATGCTGGCGCAGCAGAATAAGAGCCTGTACCCGAGGACTGCAACAGTGGATGACATTTAGAACCATAAACAGCTACTTATAAGTTGTGATTGTGCAAGCAATTTACCTGAAGAGCCACTGTACTTAGTGAAAGATGGTGTGAGAAAATGCTTAAACAAAAGAGCATGATTGGCTTCTTAATTCATAGAAAATACGTTAATATGGCATGCAAAATCAGTCTCGAAATTAATTTATATTTAACGGCAGAATTTACGATTACAGCAAGCATTTCTGCAGACAGGCTTAGTTCGGACCCTGTAATGTACTATCATAAAAAAGGTAAGTTGGTGAAGATCAGATGATGTATGGCTTCAGTAACACCCATTCCATGACATCAATTATTCTTTGACAGTTTCACGGTTGTCGGGCCACCCATAATGATATCCGATGGGTCAACTTGAAATTGGACAGGTGAGACGGTATGTCATCCTGACATAAGGACAATGGGAGCAGCATGAGCGTTGATAGCAAGAGAAAATGATTTAGGGGCATTTTTTCCAACATTTTTAGCAGGCGTGAAGATCATCTTACACATTTCCACGAAAGGGATATTTCAGATTTAGTTTTTGTCAGATTTCTGTAAAACAAGCTTTTTGTTTGTTATTGGAGGATTATGTTTGTTTGGTGACATGTTTTTTTAGTGGAAGAGCCTTCATGTTTAAATGGTAAACAGGTATATGGTATATGTTATATGAATGTGATGCTGTTAGTTCAGTTCAAATTAAAGGGCTAACCCCTAACTGTGAGAAGCTTGACAAAGCCTCAGTCACTCTGAAAACAGTCATACACATTCCTGAAAGAGATAACCGTCAATGCCGGAGTTGCCATGGCTGCATAGCGAGAATCCCTGATGTTTATTTTCCCCCACTGCTTTTAAAACTGCAAGACAGGAGATACTAATCAGACTCAAAGTTCTTCTATTACCACGAAGAGTCATGTAGCCTTTGCTGCAGTGGCCGTGTTCTTGTCACTCCTTAAAAATGATAAATGATTTTGCAATGTATTAAATAAATTACCTTGAGGGTTGTGAGACAAGGAGAGTGCAGATCTGTGGGTGGGAGCTGATAAAGGTGTCCTTGAGGTATTTCATGCGAGAAAAATTTGCAGTGCATTAAAACAAACTACTGCAAATAGCTCTGTCTTATGGAGCTGAAAAAGCGTCTCATGATTTGCCTGCAGTGTCTCTTATAGCTCAGTTCCAGTAACTTCTGCAGATTTTCCACTGTGTCTACGGCTTATCCACCATCTACTGCAGACGTGGTTAGTGTAAGGTCTAACTGTATTGTACTGTAAGTGAAAGGTGATAATTGTCGTTACTGTTCAATTGATAGAGTGTATGAAAAAAAACATCATCCGTCGGTTACTCACTAGGTCTTTTCTCAAGCATTTTTTCATGGCTCTAAGAAAGAGAAGGTTGAATTCCTGCACACAGTCAGCACTGAGTTTAGTAGATGTACAACATTTTGTTCATGGACAGAAATCGTTTGTCTCATTTTAAGGCTGTTTTTATCAATTATTTATGTGGTAACTGGGATTTGGCTCCTTGTTTGACAGTGTGCACACATGTTTACCTGATGTGCATTATACTACACTGAGTTTGACCAAAGATTTATTTAAAAAAATACTTAACACATTATGTCACGAGCCCATAGTTTTCCTATCAAGGAATTGATATGAAATTGTCATTTTGTAGAGGATTCCCTGGAAAAGGACATTAAAGGCCCTGAAAACTCACTCTCTCAATCAGCTTCTCACTATGTGTAATGGATCCTACGTGAACACACTGTTTTCGCCAACAGTTTTGGTAAAGAGAGATTTCTGTATTTCTACCTTTTTTCTCTCTGCTCTTCTCACTGGTTTGTAGTGGGCGGGGCTCACCTGGAAAAAGGTGATGTCACATACTTCTGTGCATCAACCGTCAATCAAACCTGATCAAACCACATCCTCACCTACACAGTCCTGATGAAGCTAGTTTTTTTTAGTTTTTGAGGGTAAACTAATCAACTTTGACTCAACTTGCTTATTTAGTCATGAATATTTAATGTTATACAGAAACACTTGGGTTCCAGGGCTTTAAGGGGATTGTAGCTGTTCTTTCATGGAAAATCCTCTGGAAATCAGCAACTGCTTATAAACTCTGCAAATTTGTTTTGTCTCTGTGGGAGAGCTTTAACAAAAGTATCTAAAAATACTTACAATTTCTGGTTCTTTCTTGAAAACTCAGAAATCTGGGGGCGCTTTCAACATTGGCTCTATTTTTCCTATATAATTAGTACCATAGTTATTTCCAGGAAACTTCAAGTAAATTACAGTAAAGCCTTACCCAAATTGTAATACCCAAATGAAATTACACCATGTTAAAGACATTCATCCAATTACGACCCACTAAAAATGCATCTATGCATTTTTAAAATTTAGTTTTCATACACTTAACACTTAAAAAGCCAATACTCAGAGCCCTTCTTATACGTTTCAAGATGAGTGCATTTTCTTTTAGTATATAAAGACATTATGTAATACATCACAACTAACTGACCATTTTTTTCTAATACCTATAATGTCTATAGTGAGTCTATAGTTGAAGAGCTTTATAAGTATTTTGTGTGAAGGCTTTTTGGTTTATGGCTCTGTCACGAACAGCAGCAACAGTTTCAAGATATTTTTGTGGCATAAAGACACCCACTCATACACACACCCACACAAACACACATACAGATACACAAACAAGCACAAATAAACAGGCTCAACAAACCAAACACATTTCCCAGAGAAGGAAATCCACAAACACACACAAACAACTGGCATGTTTCGCTCTGTGGATCCCACTGATGTGATGAAATAGGTCCAAATGCAGTGTCACAGACTTCACTTTGCTCTTCATGCCTGTACTATACAGTTTAAAATTCTAGCACTATGGACAATACTTCAGCACCACGGATAGAGGAAGTCAAGGAAGTGTTCAAGGTCCATTCAAAGAGACCGAATAGCTGCAAAGAGGCTTAAATGGGCGGTTGCATACATGGAGAGGTGGGTGTCACTTACGGTCCAATGAGCTGTGTGTCCTCTTGCTTAAGGTCAATTGCTTCTGGTCAGTTTTGTGTCTCTTCCCAAATCCATTAAGTGCTCAAGACTGCCCTATGTTTCTTTTTCATTCTTACCCGTGTTTTGGTTGGGCGGAAACAAGATGTAAAACTAGCCTCAAATGTAGACATTTGCACAGCAAATGAATAAAGAAGTTAACAAATGTAGAAATGGTCATAATTTTTCTACCTCAAATATGCTTTAAATTGCAGTCATAGACGGTAATATTTTCTCTGGAGTTCATGGAATATATTTTCATTCACTCTCCTCAATGTGTTATTAATGTAAGAGTGAAACACCCTCAAGGAACCACAGAGGGCATGACCATATCTGAGATGAGAAAAGGGAGAGAGAGAAAGTTGCAATAAAAGCGAAGTAAATCCCTCTGATACCATTTGGCAGACGGTTGCTTGATATACCTCAGGCTGGATATTAAAAATCTCAAATGGGCTGTCCACCTGACAACTTAATCCATTTAGAGACACTGAGTAAGCAGCAGGAAGCTGAGTCAGGGTCAGTGTACACAGAGGTCTGTCATTTCTCACACAAGGCACAATAAGTTTATCTCTGGTAATCTATTCAACACGCTTAAGAGTTGGACAAAAGCAGCAGAGAGGCGGGAGAAAAATGCAATCATCCCGTTCTGATATCATGATGATTAAAAGGCATCACAACATTAAAACCCACTCAGACTGAGGTCACACGTGGTATATGTTCTAAAAAATATAAAATAAAGACTGAAAGGACATCACTGACTTGATGTGAAGTAAGTTATGTAAAATCCTTGAATTGTGAAGGGTAGGGAAAATAACCTTTTGAAAACGGAGCAGTTCAATATGTTAATTAATAAGGCCATGTTCCAAGGTAGTGCAAGATTGGCTGGGGGCACGGCGGTCTCAGGGACTTTCCTATTAGCATCCGCAGAAAAATGGAGGAAGAAATGTGGTGCAAATGGAAGACAGTGTGGTGGCTGTATCTTAGATACCAGGGAGAAGAACTTATTTTGTGACAGAAACAACAATAATGAAGAGAAAAAAAAGCAATGCCGAAAGCTGGTGCATGGTTATGTTAGTAAGATGATATGTAATTGGGACATTTAAATGGTGACATTAGAGAAAATATAAAACCATCTGTAGCCTCAGAATTTCTCAACATAGCTTCTTCAATAAAATGTACTTTTAAATGGTGATCACCACTTAAAAGTGCTGGTAGGCGGATTTTGTTTCACTCTTTCAAGGCTTAATGCTAAGCTAAGCTAATCGGCTGCTGGCTGTGGCTTCAGATTTATCGTACATAAGCATATTTTTCTAAAACACTCATTTAAAGTATTTGTGACTGATGATGTGCCAGCTGGTAATTGAAGTGATTACTCTCAACTGCTTTTTTAAAAAAAAATATTGTTTTATGATTTTTAATACATTTCCATTCAGGGCAGAAATGTGGTGTAAAACCTCTTAAATGCTCTCATGTTATTGTTTGTTTTGTGTTAAACCATGCAATTAGCTCAAGGGGTAGGTGCATCCGATAATGATAGACAGATAGGCCCATGAGGCACAAGACACGACGCACAAGTTTGTTTGTTTTTATCCTTTGAATATCAAATCCCAGAAACTGTGCACTCATACAGTTGGTTATGTTATCTTACAATGACTCATGTAGTGACAGAAGAATTTACAGTCAATTTATTTAAGCTTTTCAAAGATATCAACTCTGACGGGTGTCAATGTGCACTGTCTTCTGACTTCACCTCAACGAAAGAGAGAGAGAGAGAGACACACTGAGGGGGTGGGTGGGTAATGGTGGAGGAGGAAGGGGCCCACATTGTTCATACTGTCCCTCCTCTTGTCTCTCTCAGACAGTTTTCTGATGAGATCAAATTTTGAACAAGACTCTGTGAGCTGCTAGTTCAACACTGCCATCTTCTGGATAAAGTTGCCTGTTGTACTGCTCCAACAGATCTGTTTATACAGTAGGTATTGCAAGTTCCCTTTCATGTTTAATCTTGCATCCCATTCCAAAGTGTACACAACCTGTTCACACTCCCAGCTCGACCAGTGGTGATGCTTCCCTTCCCTGACCTTAAACCAACATCAAACTTATTTTAAAAATTAAATTTAAAGGTAGGCAAATGATTTGTATTACTACTACAGGAGTGGATTTATCCAACTCATTCCTGTTAAACTCATCTCTGATTAGCCCTACAGTTAGACATATCATGTTTCTATGACTGCTGATGGAAATACAATGTACATGTAATGCACAGTATATTGCCCAGTGGAAAGTATGCAAGCATTTGGTGAGTGTTGAACACATAAATATGGTGAATTGTGATCCAGCTTGCCAACTCCTGGGATAACCAGCCATTGTTAAACACTACAGAACTTGTTATCTTACCCAGTGCACTTTCAGGTTCAGTAGTAATTGAGTTGCTGTAAAAGAACTGAATACATTTTGTTTTTATTTCAGAATGTGGTATTATACATATACATATACATACATACATATATATATATATATATATATATATATATATATATATATATATATATATATATATTCATTCAGCTGCAAAAAGAACACTGTTTACATGTACATCACTGATAATGTCTGTTTGTGAAGCTGCTTCACATTTGAAGAATATTTCTGTTTTATTTAAAGGGCGTGAAACCGTCCTGAAATCATTCTACTCTGTTGGTGCTTTGTGCTTATTAGCAGTCTGTGCTGGTGTCTACTTTCTGTCTGTATTGCTTATTTCTGATTGTTCTGGGCATCAGAGGGGGAAAAACTTTTTGTAAAAGGGTTTGTGGGCCTGCAGCACGAACAACTTTATTTACAAGGAATTGCAAGATAATGAGTGGATATTAGTGCATATTTGTATTATGCCAACTTCTTACTTTAACATATGAGATGTTATGGTGAAACGCAGTGGAGTTAAACAGGTCTGAATAGATCATAACACTGCTGAGGTTCAGACAAAAACATCCCGATATTGGCAGGTGATTATTTGCATTTTTACCTCGACAGATGAGGCCAAAGGTCTTCATCAGGCTGTTTTGGGTTTTTTATCCACAGAGATTCACCTCAGAGTTACAGCACGTGTCTGGTTAAGAGGAGGAAACAGAGGAGACATGAATAAACAAGGTACTAGCAGAGGTAATAGCAGTTATGCAGTTAATAGTAGTTGTTATTGTAGAAGTAGTAGTATGTGTAGTTGTAGTGGTAACAGTGGATGCAGCACCTGAATGCAGACAGGAAAAATTCCCTTTTGATTTTTATAGTAGCTATTAAGTCCTGAAATCCCACAATTTCACATTTGATGTTTAAAACATAAAGACTGAACTGGTAGAAAACTTTGGGCTTTATGAACGTAAATTTGGCACTGTAACAAGGAAGTGGAATCTTTAATTTAATTAAAGTTGAACTCCTCTCATTCACCAGTGTGCCCACTTTGTCAGCTGAAAGCTGATCTGGGACCAGCTGAGCTTTGCTCCACCAGCAGGTGACCAACATATTGCAGGAGGGTGTGTGAAGAAACAGACTCTCTCCAGCACGGCTCTGTGCAAACCAGGATAAATACATGCAAATGCTGTATATGTGTGCTCTTTACATAGGACTATAATTTTGAGATTTTAACAGATTAACTTTAAAGTAATCAGATTTTTCTTAAGATTTAATTTTGACATGTTTGTAGATAGTTATTTATCTAAAGAAATAATATAATCGTGCTGGCTGTGACTTATCATATTGAACATATTTGATGAATTACTCAAACAAAGAAAAGCAATCATCAATAACAATTTCAGCTGATGAAATCTTAAAGAAGAGGTTTCATTTGAAGTTGATCTCTGCTGCTTTTGTCTCAAAGAGACTATTTAACTCATAGTCAGTCACATCCCACTTTTGGCAGAACTTTCATAATTTGTTGAACCTTAAAATCATTTTTTATTCCATTATTTGACTTATTAAAAGATTTGTTTTGAAAGTGTCCACCGGAAGTTTTGGGTGCCGTTGTGTCTTTAGTGTACACTGCCCCCCGGCGGTCACAATGTGTAACTACATCTCGGGTTATTTCAAATTAGTATTAATATGATATATGATAATATGATATATGATATTTTATGCTAAAACATTTACAAAATACAGAGGTGTAGTTAAAAACTGTGACCAGTGGAGGGCAATAATCACTAGTGACTTTACTCCTGACAACCACCAACACGGTCAAGTCACACACAACAACACACAACCACTTCCGACGAAGATCTTCAAAATAAAGGTGTACATACAACAGACTGCGTCCCACAGGATCGGCGTTTAGAAGCAGAAAATCGTCGCTTCATCGCGTTTATTGCCATTATTTTAATTTATTTGCTGTTGTTGTCCCAGCCTTGCTTGAAACTGCAAATAAAGATTAATGTAAAAAAAAAAAAAAAAAAAAAAAAAGTGTACTGTCTCTTTATGACGTATTTTTCAGGGGACAGAAGGAGGGCGGTTTGAAAGCAAGGAGGCAACTTTTGTCAACATGTCTAAAACAAACTAAATGACCTGACAAGGCCGGAGTGAGTGTTGACCGTCAGTGGGACACCTTTTCTCTGAGTTGGCGGAGACTAATCGTTGCAGGTTTGTCTCTTTTCTCCGCAGGACCGACCAACGTTAGATACACGCGCTACGCTAGTTAGCCAGCTAGCTGCCTGTGGGACTGCAGACAGTCTTTAACTTTTCTCTCCGCTACATGTAGACCCGGTGCACCTCAACACTGGCTTCTTCCTTCGCCGTGGCCCGACACAAGCGGTTAAAATGGCGAGCGTGCACGAAAGCCTGTATTTCAACCCCATGATGACCAACGGAGTGGTCCATGCCAACGTGTTTGGCATCAAAGACTGGGTGACTCCGTATAAAATCTCCGTCCTGGCGCTGCTGTACGACATGACTGCGTCCAAAACCACACTGCCAGAAAGAAGACGACTCAACAAACTCATCCTACCTTTGCAGCAGGTTGGTTTTTTTTTTTTCGTTCACGTAGGGATCTTGCGCCCCTCTGTGCCGAAGCAGGTGTCCCATGGTTGTGTCTTGTGTTTCATGTGGGGATATCAGGGTCCAGACCTGACTCTGGGCCAGTTCCTGAAGACTGTGGAGGAGTGCTGCCCCCAGACTGCGTATGCTGTCAAACTCAGGTATGCCGCTTCAGTTTGAAACACTGCCACTACATACTTAAAATACTCAGCAGCATGCAACCTTGTAGCTCTGATAGAGATCAATATCAGGGCAGGACTGCTGGTGCTTTCACAGATGTAGCCTTTTGGCGATGGCATCTACTGACATAGTAACCGAGATCGCAGGCAATGTCATAATAATGTTAAAATATTCACATGTCTAGTTGCTGAGGCCGTTGTTGTTTCCCTTAAAGGCTGCATGAAATGGCAGATGGAGAGCTGAAAGACATGGAGTACTTTTTTTCCACTCTTCCAACGCCATTCACTGCTTTCGACTCTGAGGCTTATAAAACCAGTGTTGTGGGTGAGTGGCACGCATGATTTGGCAGTCTGTGTCATCAATAGGACTTTCATTGAGCTGTGCCTCAAACGTTTTTTTGTTTTTGCTGTTTTTCGTTTGTTTTTTTCATAGGTCTGTTTATGAGACACATGCTTCTGGCCTACAACAAGCTGTCTTTCAGTCAGGTCTACAAGCTGTACAAGTCCCTGCAGCACTACTACCACAGTCACTACGCCAAGCCGACCGATGGGCAGGTGGGTCTGCCGGCGCTGGTCGCTGATGACTCCGACATGGACCTCACCAGCACTGAGGATACTGTAGGGGACAGAATGGACAAAGAGGAGCTGGACACCCCGCTGCATGAGTCAGAGCTTCGGTTAGTGACGCTGCTCTTGAATGAAAATAACGTGATTGGTTTGGTTTAGCATGTCCTACGTTCAAGGGGACAATCCCGAGTGTTTCAAGTGACTCTTCTGGAAGTTTTGAGATTATTTTTTGACTGTCTGCACCCACTACTTTATGAAACGTATTCACTGTGTGTACGCAAAATCTGAACCATGACCCCCCTACAGCTTATGTAATTGCGACCTTAACAGCAGATTCTCTGATATTTTTTTTTTGTCTCTGTTCTAGAAATGACAATGCTCCAAGCAGAGGTCCCCTGTCACAAAAACAAGCAGAGTACTTTCTTGCAAGACAGGTGAGTGTTTAAATCAAGGCTTAACTGAATTGAACTGGTTTAGCGCCACCTTGTTCAAACTAGTAGATTTGAGGCAATAGATAAAAAAATGATCCCTCCACATCCTGTGTCAAACCTAGATGTGCTGTTGTAGCAGCAGTTACAGTTTTTGAAAACCTCTTTCTGCAGGCATATCTTCTGAAGAACGATGAGAACAAAGCTCTAAAGCCATCTGCGCTGCAGGAAGAGCTCAACAACATGCTGAAGTTTAACCCAGACTTTGCTGAAGCGGTGAGGTCCTTCCACTTAACTTTCCCCACTGTATTAACAAGTCTACCAGAGGAGAGTCCAGAGTGCGTGAGATCTTCTTTATCAACTCTGTGATTTTTACTCTCTCCTCAGCATTACCTAAACTACCTGAACAGCATGAGAGTCCAGGACATTTTCCTCTCCGCCCACAGTCTCTTACATTATTTTGACCGCCTCATCTTGTCTGGAAATGAGGGAAAGAGCAACGGGGACGAGGGCTACGGCCGAAGTCTCCGCTACGCTGCTCTCAACCTGGCAAGCCTGCACTGCCGCTTCGGCCACTAGTGAGTACAAGAACTGGTGGAGTCTGGGTAGATGGACAAGTTCCTACATAAAGAGCATCTGTATACAGCATGGCTTGTATACCTGTTTTCCCTTTTCTTTCCCTCAGTCAGCAGGCTGATCTGGCTCTACAGGAGGCTATCCGCATTGCCCAGGAGTCCAATGACCATGTGTGTTTGCAGCACTGTCTGGTAAAATACTTTCTTTTTTTTTTTCTCATTATTTCACTATGGTACCATGATTAATGGTTAATTATGCCTGAATTTAATAAGAGTGTATTCCTCCCTGTCTGTTTGTGTCCTACATCAGAGTTGGCTCTACACACTGGAACAGATGAGGGGATCTGACAGCACTGTATTAACTGAAGATTCAGTCAAAATGGCTGCCCATTTCTGCCTGCCAGTGAGTGCAACATGAGCTCTTCAATAAGAATGCCTATATTTAAGTGGCTGTGGCTGTTTATTAATTTTTTAATTGCTTTGGCACACTTTTCAAAACACTTTCAGTTTGTAAATAACAAACCAAATGTCAGCATCTACATCAAATTAGGTAATACACTGCCAAGATAAATGTGCAAACATTTTTAATTAGAAGTAGAAGTCAGTATTTGTAACCATGGTAAAAAAGACTTTAAACATTTTTTGAGTTTATTTATTGAATATATTTTATTACTGCAAATAGGGTAAATGATGATTGTGGTTATTAAAATATTTAAATTAGAAGATTAGAAGCATTAAACTTCTGCTAATATGCATTTTATATGAGGACTAAGCATGTGATTTAGTGTTACACTTTGTCTGCAAGGACTGTAGTTTCTGTTTGAAGGTAAGAATTTAATTTTGAGCCAAAGGAATCATGAAAAACTAACAGACGCGTTCATAATTATATCTTTTATTTAATAGTTCTGATCAAAATTATTTTTCTTTAAGTCAGTATTTCTTAATAATTAATAATAAAAATTCTATACTAGAATACATAGAAAGCTTGCCACACATATATAAAACGACATAGGCATCATTCACCATTTTACATGGCTAAATCTGATCTTTGCATATTGTATCTTTGACATGTTATCCACCACAGTACTTGGCATCTCTGGGCATTCAGTCTTTGGTCCAGCAGGGGGCGACACAGGGTAAGACAGCCCACAAACTGATGGACGCACTGAAGGACACAGACATCCTTCACTGGAAGCACAGTCTGTCGGAGCTGATCGAGATCAGCCTGGCTCAGACTACATCCATATGGAGGATGTACGGCAAGAGGTCAGGCTCTTCAGCTTGCCACCTTGACACCCAGTCGTCAGTTCTGTTCACTGTTTCTGACAGTCGACTGCATGCTAGCGCACTACATTCTCCCCACTCACATTTAATCAGCTCTGCGAAACACGGCTGAAATGTCTCATGTTTTTATGCATAGTTTAACATTTCAGACATGTACTGTCCTAGACAAACTTGTCATGAGCATAAATCCAAAAACCACAGGTTTTAGGTGTAAAAATACATGACACAAATGTGTATGCATGCCTAGTTCTTTTTCTCCAAGTCCATATTGTGGCCTCCCGTGTCTCTTGCAGCACTATGGCTCTGCAGCAGGCCCAGCTGCTTCTCAACATGAGCAGTCTGGAGCCAGTCAACTTTGGGGTCCAGCAGAACAACACAGAGGCGTTCGCCGTGGCTCTCTGCCACCTGGCCGAGCTGCACGCTGAGCAGGTAACACATTTGATTTGATCCCGTCTCTGTGCTCTGTGCCCCGCTGTTGCATATCCATTAGTCATTTGGCCCTGCGTTGTTGGAGGGTTTTATCATGTCTTCTTTTCCAGCTCCTGTGTAGAGTTCAACGCTTAGTTCCTTGTCACATATGTACATTTGCTTCTGTTGCAGGGCCTGTACAGTGCAGTTTCAGAGATTCTCCAGCATCTGAAGGAACAGTTTCCTCCTCACTCGCAGCACGCCAAGGTGTGTTCTCTCAACAATACTGTTTTATTCAGTGCCACCCTACAAAGGCAGAGAGCAGTAACTGCAGAAAGAGTGTAGTTGAGAAACAAGAGTTGAGAGTTTTCAGGCTGGCCGGCAAAGTGTGTAACAGACAAAGGGATGTCATGCCTCTATTTTAGGCTTTTTTAAGCATTTTCTTTTCTTTTTTTTTTAACCCAAACAAATAATTGTCATACAACCTACATACATAATACCTAGAAATTGCACATACTGCTTTCTGCATTTAGAAGTTGTTTACTGAATGCAGGGGAAATGCAGTATCTCCCAAAAAAATGTCTTATTTAACCTTTCTCATTCGTTTGAACTACTTTTTTTACCGTCCATATTTCATAGGGATTAAATGTATTTCTGTTTTGTTAGGTGCCTGGCTGTCCATTTTCTATTAATATTTATATTAAAATCAATATAATGAATTTATTTACAAATTTAGTAGCAAAGCCACATTAAATCACTTCGCTTTCACCTGCTATATGTCTCTGGCTTTAGCTAGTAGTTGGGTGTCTCTCTGTGGCAGACTGGGCAGTAAGTGTTACGGCAGCCTGGGCAGAAATGCAGTGTAGAGTGCAATTACTGCAGTTTAGCACCGTTTTTAGCTTTGTTTCAATGCTAATACATGTTTTCATGCTATTACATGTTTTCACATAAATTATACATTTCTATGGAATAATAATTGTGTATGATAAAACAAATGTCAGATTCTGGCCTTGAGTCAGTTTAAACCTAATGTGTTTTTCCATTTCGTCTTTGTAGTGCAGAGGAGGAGACTAACTGTGATGCATTATTCATGAGAGGAAATGTACAAAATAATGCTAATTGTTTTTTCTTGACCTAAATCTCCAATTCAGCTCTGGATGCTGTGTGATCTGAAAATCCAGTTTGAGAGACATATGAATGAAGGGAAATACCATTTGGCAGAGCCACTAGTCACAGCAATATCCGCCTTAAACAAAACAGAAGGTGTCTACAGGTAACGCCAAGGCACAAATCTCCAGTTCTAATCTTAACAATGTCTGTCTCACACATGTAGTTGGTGTTGGAGCTGTAACAGTGTGTTTTCTGCCAGGAAAGCTCAAGTTCTGAAGGCTCTCAACCGGAGCACAGAGGCGTATCGCGTCCTACAGCGGCTGCAGGTGCACTGTGAGAAGACTAAATGTACAGAGGTGGTCATCAGGTAGATGGACACAGCTCTCATTTCTTGATAATGCATTTTCTGGTAGCATGATTGCACATTCCCTAGAGTGTAGAGGAGAGTGAACTTAGTCTACCTTCGTTTTTTATTTGTTGAATTGAATTGACTGATCTTTTTTTAGGGCTGGCATGAATATTTAATGTACCACACATTGTTCACATTATGCATCATCGCCAACTGCTGAATTGTAAAAAAAAAAAAAAAAAAGGGGAACAAACATGAATGCTTTTCCAAAAGTATATTTTTAAACACAGATCAGACTGAGACACATTTTCCCTATCTACATTTACCTGTTCATGTCTCATACAGAGTTATGCTTTCCACGGCTGAGCTCCACTGGGAGTCATCAGGCTTCTCCACAGCTCTTCCCCTCCTCCTGCAGGCCTTGGCTCTGGCTAGACAGCACCACCTACAGTCCCTGGCCTCAGAGACCATCCTTCACCTGGCCTTCACTCAGGTCAGCCACAACAGGGAAACAGACTTCACTCGAGTGTGTTACAGCTCCCTTGTATGCAAATCACCAAAGGCTTTTAAAGGCCCTGGTGCTGTCGCCAGCCGTGGCCGGAAGCATTACGTTTTCGGGGTTGTCCGCCAGCCTGTCCTTCCCAGTCGCGTGAGTTTGGCCCAGACGTCCAGCTGGACTCAAGGATGAACTGATTAGATTTTGGTGGTCAAAGATCAAGATCACTGTGACTTCACAAAACACACTTTAAGCAGAATTCAAGAACTCAGACACTTATTATTACAAAATTTCACTCAAATGTCTAATGGGATAAAATGATGAACTGATGACATTTTATATCTGAAAGGTCAAAGGTCAACTCCACTGTGACAACATAATGTTCTGCAAAAACTATTTTTTTTGGCCATTATTTAACACCATAACTCAGGAACAGAAGAGGAGATTGTGACCATATTTCACATTTGGTCGGATACTGAATTGGTGACACTAATGTTGGTTGCCCACCTTGAAACTGTGGTGAATGTATAGAGCTGCTGGGTTGTGTGTGTGTTAGTGTGTGAGAAATGTCCACGATGTGGAATTTGTAGTTTCTTTGCAGCAACATCCATATTTGAAGTGTTGTCTGTTGTCATAGCTTCAACTTTGTGTTCCATCAGAATCAGCTTTGTTGGCCAAGCATGTGAACACATACAAGGAATTTGACTCTGTTGTTTGTTTTTCTTAATGAACTTAAACTCATCTGTAAAAACAGTCTCACTGGAATCATACATGTCAGTATAGTGATAACTTCCATTTCTCCAAGAACTACACATAATACATTTTATTAAATTCTTTCGAGGTTTACACTACATATATTATATGGGGCATGAATGTAAACTGCAACTTGACTGGTTAGCGGAGGCATACAACTGCAAGGCGGTAATTCTAGTTTGCAGTGTGGCAGGTATAAATGCAAAATAAAAGCAGCACAGCACGCATGTTTTATGTACTTCTTTGTTTGTTCTCGTTTCGGCAGTTGATGTTGGGGGTCCCTGAGCAGGCTCTGAGTGTTCTCCATGAAGCCATCGAGCCTGTCCTGGCCCACGGAGCAGTCATGGACAAAGGCCGAGCCATGCTGCTGACAGCCCGCTGTCAGATGGCGGTAGCTGGGTTCAGGCCAAACGGGCAAGGGCAAGCAGGTAACCCCCCCCCCCACCTCACCTCCACCCCGCTGAATACTGATCCCTATCTCATATTGTCGTGTGGCTGTACATCCTTTATTTACACACTGCTGCTAATCGTCTCCCTGCAGATTTGCGTTTGGCGGTTTTAGCTGTTGACACGCTACACGAGGCTGCAGCCTATTTCTCCAAGCTGAACTGTAAAGAGCGGCTGCGGGACGTCCACTACCTGCAGGCTCAGCTCCACCGTTCTCTTGGACAAACCTCGCAGTGCAACAAAAGTGCCATGCTCTTCCGGCTGCTGGACCAGGAGCTGCAGTCACCAGCACCACCGTGCTCCATGCGGCTCTAACTACTCCCTGTCCAACAACAAACTGGAGTTATTTTGGCCACTGACAAGGACACAACACCCCCTCTAAATGCTGAGTTGAGTCACTGCTGCTCACCACTAGATGGTGGTGAAGGTCTTTCCTGTTTTGTTAGCTCTAAAGCGTTTCATTTAAAAAAACTTTGGACTAGAGGCAACTGTGGAACTCTTTGCATGCAGTGCCAGGGTAATAATTACAGAGGACAATGTCGGCAGTCATAAATACGGCTGAGTTACCAGTAGACCAAGAACAGATCTGCTGTCTCTCCGCTCGTGGTCAGGTACAGATTTGAATGATGACCTGATGATAAATATAACATGTGATGTAACAGCCTCCACCAGAGCAACAGTCCAGGTTTGTCAGACAGGGATATCGTGCCAGCCGACGGTGTGGTAGAAACGTCAAAAGTTTATCAGGAGCTGTCACGGCCGTGCTGATTTACCCACCGCTCTTTGATGAATGAGGGTAATATCACACTTAGCTGCAAGATGAATGTGTTTCAGCCGCCTGGACGATTCATATTTCGCGAGAAGAATACTGATGAGGTTGGAATCCGGAGGAGGAAATCGTGGTCACATTTATAATGTAATAGACCCCCAATGACATAACAGCAGATAGAGCATCTGTATTCCACTTACGTCTGAAACAATTTTTGGCAGATAACATTACATTTAGGTGTCTTGACATGCCTGTAATCCATTACTTACTGCACTTCTTTCAAGAAAATAAACAACTTTTTTCATTTTATTTAGTTTTCTACTAATCTGACAGGAATACTTGTGAGGGGGATATATCTGCAGTGGGCATATCCCTGTGCTACAGTTTAGTAATAGTTTCAGTAGTATTTAAAGTTACTGCTTTTCTTTAAGCTGATTTTTCAGGGTGCAATTGTTTCCTTTGTCCTCATGCACAAGCATTTCTTGGGTGAGGTGTCGGGTTAAGGGACTGGATACTGGAAATGTCTCTCTCATTTACCATCTGTACCGCCCCCTTGAAAATTCTTATGGAATGAGTTAAAGTGCTCATGTTTGGCTTCAAGTCATTTATGGCATAAACAGATAGATCATAGTGATACATACTAAAAGCAGGCCTGTTTTCTATGTAAATATCACAGAGTTATGTGATATTCCTTGCTCTCACAAGTGAGGTCTTTTGAATGTTGCCTGTTTTGATGTGGCTTTAGGCCCAGGGCCATGTAGCATCTGTATTTACAGTCTGTCTTGATTGCAACTACCAGTGGGTTAAGTATGTTCACAGGGTCAGTTTAAGATGAACTGATTCTTCAGAAAACACTATAAAAGGTGTGTGTTGACATTGTGCAGAGTTGAGCTTCTGGAGTTCAGTTTATGCTTTTACTCAAATAGTCTTATAAGTTGCAGGTATGAGTTGCTGCGGTGGGATTGAAACCACTAATTGTTCCACAGAAACATTTACAGTAGAAAGCTTCCTATTTGAATTTGATTCTTTGCGAGTGTGCTTTTAATGCAGCAGAGCAATTTGCATGTGTTAAGAAAATTCTACCATTTATGGGATATTAAAGCTTTTTCAAACCTGATCAGATGAAAAAGGAGCAAAAAACATTTGTTTTTAGATTCAGGAAAGTTATGAATGTCAAAGAGCTGACATTTTAGAGATTGAGGTTTTTACCCAAAGGCAACAAAACATTCTCACAGTTGCACTACTTAGTTTTTCATTTGCTCAAAGAGCACACATGAGTAGAGATGTTTACTGAATGCTGATTGAAACTCACTGGACAGTGAAAGTAAAACAGGTTCGGCCTCTTCAGGGCTCCTGAGTCCTGAGTTACCTCCTTTGACCGGGAGTGAACCTTAGTTCTAAAATAAACTGTTCCCTGTGTATGTTTCAGTGCTGAAACAGTGAGTTGATTAACAGGTTAGTCAATTGACGACACATTTTATAACTGATGAATGTTTTGAGTTATTAATCAAGCAAAAATGCAGAGCATTAACTATGTTGGCTGCTTTTCTGTTTGTAGCCATGGTACCGGCTTCATGGATAGCTCTCTTGGTCAGTGGTCCACCAGTTTGATCCAAACTGAAATATCAACAATTATTCAACATTTTCTAGAAAAAACAATTAATTGATAATGAAAATAATTGTTAGTTGTAGCTGATTAACTGCACTGAAGCTTTGGGTCATTCTAATACTGTATGTTCCCTGAATTTAAATTTATTTGCTACATTACATGATGTTCATTACTAACACTGAGGAACAAAATGACTAGTAACAAACTAAAAGAAACGTTATACTGACTTGGTGCCTAATATTCCAGTACAGAAACAGCACAGAAATACCCAGAGGGTCCATATGGTAAAATATAACCTCTTTGTTCAAAATGTTTAATAACAAGCATGGCAACAAACATGGCATAAGAACAATGCATGTTTAGAAAAATATATCTGCAAATGTATTTTTCAGAATACACTATACATTCACTTAACCTCTACTCGATATTAAACATTTACAATTCAAAAGTAATAGTTTCAATATAGAGTCACGGTAGAAAACAACACGGTCAGTTTCCTCTAAATAATGTTCGTTTCAGGATCAACTTACATCAGGAGAAAGATGTAGGCAGACATTAAGGTAAAACAACCTGAGGTGTCCTTATTTTTAATTGGTGAGCCCGCTTGCAAGTCTTGTTTCTAATTGATGGTTTTTCACCATTTTTCACATGAAAACAAACCCCTTCCTCTGCAGACAAATTGTCCAGTTATTCACAAATGTTTTTTCCTTAGACGATAAAATAAATGAAAATACTACACGGACAACCTACAACCACTCAGATTCTTACCTAAAACATAGTGATGGAACCTAAGAACATTTCTTATTATGACATTATCATTTGCCCATTTATTGGTATTTTCTTTGTTTGGTTGTTTTTAATTTGTTGGATACTGTGTCATACATAAAACAGGTTTACTATATAAAGCAGATGTGTTTTGGGCTTCCCCAAGACTTCACCTTACTGACTGATGTCCAGTAGTGATGATACAGGAGTCAAACTAGGTGCAACCTCCTTTTTTACTTCAAAACTCAAAAATAATGCCAAAACAATAAGTAATGCCAAATAACTGAGTTTGAGTAAAAGAGGTTTTGGAATGGAGTCACTTTTTATGTTTGAGTAAAAGAAATTCATCTCAGAGAAGGAGTGGTGGCTGTGTCTCCGTAGCTTAAACACTGCTTGAGTCTTCAGTGCAGGCATCCTTTGTTTTGTGGCTCCGTCCGAGTGTCTTTGAGGAGATTGTCCGGACTGAGAGGAGCAGAAAGGGACCTGAAGTCACGGTCAGTATCCCGCTGGATAGCCTCCTTTCCTGGGGTCGGACTCCGCGCAGAGGCGCTCTCCCTGCCGCACCACGGCTTGGACCACAGAGTCTGGAGTCCGCAGCAGCTGTGTTACATGGTTCTTCTGGACCAGACCCTCCAGGACAATCTGCCATGGTATCATCATTACACATACGAAAACACACAAATATAGTCTTGTGCAGGAGGTGAAGGTGTTACTGATCTTTGATAGGGGCCAATAAAGGTAATAGACTTCTCAAAGGAACATATTTTTGGTTTTGCATAGCTCAGTCCTTCACTGGTTACCTTTCTGGCAGCCAGCACTCTATAAAAATCAACTTGCATGTATCTGAAAGTTGGTCAAGATGGATAATCTCTCAAAGGAAACACTTTTTTTTAGTTATTATTCTTGCCAATAGTTCTTAGCCATGCTAGCAGCATAAAATGTACAGACGTTTTGTGAGGATGAATCCTAATGACTGGACTCTAGCGAAATATCTAGTGAAAACAACTATTGGATGGATTGTCATGAAATTTAGTACACACATTCATGTTCCCCTCAGGATGGATTTGGTGTTCCCTTAACTTTTCGTCTAGCACCATCATCAGGTCAAATTTGAAGTTCTCCAATACTTTGGTTTATGATTGAATACCTGCAAAACTAAGGACATTCCCATCAGCCTCAGCTGTATTCAAAATTAGGTATCATCCTGTGATAGTGCAGATGAGAGCTGGGATTGTCTTTTTTGAAGATCTCTGTTGGTCCATCTACGTACATGATGCAAGCTTAGAGACCAAAGGCAAATAAATACCTAGTAAATAAATGCATTATTAAACCAAGTTTCAAGTCCTTGCAAGTGGATTTTCGTGCTTACATGAATTGAAATGAATGGTCGCCTGTATGGTCGGAAATCCATCAAAAACACATGGAAAGCTTTGTAAAATGCTGCAAGTTTAAAGTCAGATGAGCATGTAATGAGCAACGCCTCTTTAATCAACAAGATCAGAAGCTGCTTAGCAATATCATATGTTCCAGATGTCGTTTTGCATCTTAAGTCTCCACGTGTGACCCACCTTTTCAAAGCCCTGCTCCACTACTGTCATATTTGGGTTGAGCTGATTGTGAACTCGCGGCTCTGTCACAGCTTTCTTTAGGTCATAGTTGAAGAACAAGGAGTTCAGGATGACCTGTTTCAGCCAGAAAAAAAAGGAAAGACTTTCAAATAACTGACTGTTTGTGTCTTCAGGACGGAGCTGCGTGCGGAATGAATCAGACTTACTAAGGCAGTGGCTGTGGTGATTTTTGTGCCCCCGGACGCTCCTACAACCATTTTCACTCTGTTTTCTTTGTCAAAGATGATAGTAGGACACATGGAAGAGAGCGGCCTCTTGCCTGCAACAGATAAACATAATGTGGCTATGACTGCTTAATGGATAAATGTTTATATTTTACCTTGTTTAATGGTACCCATGCAGCATTTTAACAGCTAAAAACAGCCACTTTCATTTGACACATATTTAAAATGACAGTAAACAAACCAAAGAACAGCAGTGAGCCACAGGGTGAAGTTGGAAATTAGCTTATTGCTTTAAAATGGAGGAAGCTAAACATGTCAGAGTTCCTGACAATAACAAATGCAGGAACAATTGAAAGGCTGGTGAAAACATCACCTCTGCATCATCCTCACTAGAGAAAGGGTCAAGTAGCATCCTCTTTGTGATTGTGAAAACAAAGGGAAAACTAGGCTACTATCCATCAACACAGACATGTGTCCAAAAGTCATAACCTAAACTGGGGGTTGGAGTAATACTAAAAGTGATAATTCAGTCCAGCCACACCTGGTTGAATGAAATTGTTTGGTGAAGGAGGGATTCCAAACCCGTTGGTCATGTACGGAGAGCTGAAATCATCCATTTCATCATTGAAAATGATTCCAGTCGATCGAGACATGACTTTGGATCCAAAGCTGGGGAAGTAAAAGAGCTTTTTAATGGGTGATTAATACAAAGTCACAGATAATAATCAGCAAAACAGTTTTCTCTCTGACAGGCAGATCCAGGAAATGCGTTTGTTTTATTCAGACTATTTTTTTTTTTTAATGTTTTCTGAATGTTTGAGTCCTTACTATAGATTAATGGTGCTGGTGGCAGCCACAGCGCTTCCATCCTCAGCTATGACCGACAGGTGAGCCGTCCCGTGGTTGTCTGGGACAAAATACTCTGGCTCATAGTAGCTGTCTGGGTGGGTGGTGTCGTCTGTAATTTTACTCCTTATGCCATCAGCAAAGTAGTCTGAGGTCATGTTTTGGATGAGCTGAGGGGAGCAAAACTAGTCATTCACAGACCTTATAGAACTGCACAGTGGCCAGCAGGAGACGACTATGATCATACTGACTACAGTTAAGCCAGAAGAGCTCCAGAATAAAGATGTGAAGGGTAATAATAATAACATAAAGGCTTACATCAGTAATATTAAGATAACGTGGGTCGCCGAGTCTGCTCCTCTTGGCATAAGCAAAACGAAAAGCCTCTACGATGCGATGGTACGTCAGAGTCTTTTTCTCTGCTGTAGAGACACTTGTGTCCGTGAAGTTGTACCCTGCAAAATATCCACAGGAAAAACATGTCTGGAGTAAATTAAGGATCACATTGAGTTGGCCTAATCAGGTAATGAGTCTTCTCCATCATTGTGCTAAAAGCCCATTTCACCCAGTGGCAGGTCATTAAACCGTGAACTATCAATTCATATAATAACATGAACCCTTCCAACTATATGAATATAGGACCATGTTCCTCCAGATTCATATATGAACACATTAAATCTTATCCCTCATTTGAAGTTAATGATGCCACTTTTTATTTAAAGCCTGACTAAACATTCTCTGCCTGAACAGATGGGTTGCTGATGGTGAATTAAATTTGGCAAGCAGAACTGAGTCGCAGCTCTGTTTTCTGCTTCCAAAACAGGCGGAGAAACATTCCAGGGACGACCTGGGGAAACCTGACATCCTTTCTTCTGCATGGCTGCACAAGCACTTGGCCAGGCTGCTCACCATCCACTATGTTGAGAATGAGTGCCAGCACAGGGCCACTGGAGGGGGCGTCTGGGACATGCATGGTGTATTCCCCAACGTTCAGCCTCAGAGGGTTCTCGTTCAGCACAGGCTGGTACTCCAACAAATCATCCAGGGTGATAATGCCACCTGGAACGAGCACAGAAGTGTCGGAGTGAATTTAAAATAAGGAATAAGGCTTAAATTAATGATTTCCATGAACTGTGGTATTTCCATAAAGTCATAGTTTGAGTTCTGTAAGGTGCAGTTTGGTTTAAGTGCATTCACAATGTATTCATTCTAATATCTCTAAAGAAAGAAGAAAATAACATAAGACCTGCCGCCTGGATGTCCTCAACGATGCTCTGTGCCATTGACCCGTTATAAAACACGTCAGGACCCTCTTCTGCTATTCTTTGGTACGTGTCGGCCAGCTTTGGAAATCTAACAATATCATTTTCCTTCAGGATGTTTCTTCGAGAATCACAAAACACCTCACTGGAAGATGATAGGAAAAGAAACTTAGGAAAACCAGGTAAAATGTGTTTGAGTCTATTCTGTATATATATATTTCACTAAAGTCATCTTGTAGGCAACCAGCTCAGGTTCCAGGAAGTGGGGAATCCTTTCATCAAAAGTTCACTCAGCTTTAGTGTATTGTTTTTACATAGACAGAAGGATGGAAAATATTGAACAAAGATAAGACGGGACAGAATTGGGCCATTCTGCTGACTCTGGACACAGAGTGTCAGCTATTATAGTTAACACTCTGTGTCCAGAGTTGAGGCACTGAGGCGTTTAGTATTAGCATTATTAGTAGTATTTAGTATTGCTGGTAGGTGGATTTTGATATCTAACATATTGACACGAGAGTGGCATCAATCTTCATATCTAACTCTTGGCAAGAGAGAGAATATAAAAATTATTGGACAAAAGATTGCACTATATTCATGTCGTGCAATTAGATAAAGCTGCAGAGTTGGTTAACCGTTCGGTTAAGCCTGTATTTTCATCCTCACCACATGTTGGCATCTCTTTGTATGGAATCTTTGCTCTTGAGGATGGCATGAGCCAAAGCTTTTCCTATAGGGAAGCCATCTCGAGCCAAGGCAATGCTGGGCTCAAACAGGTCCTTCCAGGGCAGCCTGCCATGCCTCTTGTGTGCCATCTCATAACCGCGGATCTCCCCGGGAATGGCTATGGACAATCCACCTGTCATGTAAAAACAGCAGTAGCACTATTTTGAATTTCACACGCTCTTTCTTTCTGTCCACTGTCTGGCTGAAGGAGCAGCACACTAAGAGACACCAAAAACACACATATACACATACATATAAATACAGTGTACTGCATATACAGATGTAGTATTTATTTGTATGTAACCCTTCTCTAAATCCATCTGTAGCTCTGATACAACACCAGAGTAATGTTACACTGGCTGCTACAGCCTTTACAGAACACAATAAGGTGCCTGTGTCTGGGAAACACTCCAACAGCTCGCAGCTAGTACCTGTACGAGAAAGCTTGGTGTTGTTGCCAAACATGTCTTCAGTGGCGTTCATGGGCGCCGTCTCCCTTGCATCGATGGTCTCCACCCTCCCTTTTGAGCAGAAAATGAGGACAGATAGATGATTGTGTTTTTTTGCTCAGTGGACCTCGTTGAGAAGTTGCACAACTACTGATGCACACTCACCCGTGGAAGCGTTATAGATGACAAAGAAGAGCCCTCCTCCGATGCCCATGCTGTGAGCGTTCAAAAGGCCGACACATAGCAAGGCAGCGATAGAGGCATCCACGGCTGAACCGTTTTTCTTCAGAATGTCCCTGGCACATGCAGAAACAGAACATGCAACGCCGCTGTATGTCACATTTGGCAAAACAAAAGCCTAGAGTGTCAGAGTCTTCTTACCTCCCCACTTCTGAACACTTTCCGGCATCAGCAGCCACAGCAGCCTTCGAGTAGAAGTAGTCCGTGGGGGGAGGGGTGTTTTTCTTCCCCAGGCCCATGAACACCCCCAGGAACAGGCTCACTGCAGCCACCAGAAGGACCACCACACCAGCAATCAGGGACTTCCCAACCATTTTCCTGCCCGGGAAAATCGACACACCTCACAGTTAGACAGGATCCTTCAGCTCAGAAACAAGGGTCTTCTCCTCCAGGCATCACCTGTCAGCCAAAGCTTTACATGAATAACAATGTGGGAAAAAAGCCTGTCTTTTTCAGGAAGGGAGAGCAGAAGGTTCACTCACCTCTGGGCTTTTGTTTTTGTAAAAATAGATGGAAAATATTGGACAAAAAGAAGACAGAAGAAAGGGAGTTGTTCACTCAGCTGACTCTCAGCAGTAATGACAAGGTGTTTACTATGACCAGCTTCAGTTATGGGTGATGGAACATGATGTGTCATCTTTGGTTTTCAGGTGCGACTTAGCTCAGGTGTCACACTGTGAATCGGGTGCACAGTGTTTTCTGGATAATAAGCATGTGCTTCATTTGTACATGTTTATGAAAGTTACAGGCAGAGAAATAGACAAATGGAAAAGAAAGGCATGTGGAGGAAGATGTGAGGCGGGAGGGCAAAGGTCATGAAAGCTTTCTCCTGTAACTACTGTATGTTTGCACTTCTGGGAACATTAGCAACGATGCGATATGGTTTGAAATTCTAACAGAAAACGGCACATTCAATTCTTCCCAAAAAATCTGAATTTGTTGCGGTTCCATCGATCATTTTTTAGAACTAGAAGTCACTTTTTTCAAATGATGGATGCCTCCCTTTCCTCACTTTGGAGCGAAACTCCAGAGTTTGTCTTTTTAGTCCTCGACAACCTTGCATTTCCCTGATATCAATCTGGCAGGCTTGCCAAAGTTAAGGTGAGAGTGATCTGGGTACAGATGCAGGCAGCATTCAGCCCTGACTCTGGGATCTGTGTGATTGGCTCAGCCGGCAGCGTTGCCATGCTCAGTAGCCGTGTCACAGTCTATTTGGCTTATTCATCAGGCAACCGTGGACCGATTGAGATGCCTGAGCTTTTTACCCAGCAGCGCAGGTCCAAGCTGGCAGCATCTGTGACAGGAGCTTCTCAACAGCAAATACCCTTCTGTGGTACCTCAGCTAATCCAGCGTACACTCCTGTTGTTGGGCTGCGCTGATAAAGCACCGTCAAAGGAGCCTGTGGGCTGCTGCTGTAGTGATTGTGTCTAAATCTAATCACTACTATCCTGTTCTGGATCTCCCAGGTTCAGAGCCGCCCCAAGGAGCGGAGTTTATTTAATGGACAGAGCTGATTTATAGCAGAAGTGGACAATTACATTTCTGTTTGTTGCAGATCACAAAAGCCTTCCTTCAGCCTTTGTGCACACGTCACTGTCACTGTCACTGGAAGGGGGTTATTTTATGAAATATCAGCTGGAGTTTTTTTTCTTATTTTTATCCCACGGCTAGAGGCTTATACGTTTCATTTTGACTTTGCTGGGAGGGATACACTCATACCCACCAGGTTTCCCTCCAATTGTTATCACACGATAAAAGGGGGAGGCTTCTCTGTGCCCACATACTCAGCAAATCAAATCGCACACTGCTGTTGTTCCTCGGCTACAGGTGCAACGCAGCCTGCAGAAACACTTAAAGCAGAGAGAAGGCCACAGTGGAAAAGGAGGTGATGTCATGTGTTTGTATGTGTGGCTGCAGTCTTTTAATGATAGGGGCTCCATAGACAGATGCTGTTGTGTGCCGCAATTATAAGTTGGCAAATTCAGCCTCCTTTTTCTTAGCGGTGATGGACAAATGTGTTTTTAGAGGCATGTGTGGTGTGGATGTCTGGGTGATGAAAGAAAAGCAACAGATACATTTTTTCTATCCCAGAGCTTCCCAAACTTTTGTTGCTTGTTATTCCTTGTAATGAAGGTGGTTGCACATGCTTCTAAGTAATGATCAGATCATAATTTATTGCAACAATGTTTTGGGGGGCTTTTTTGCTTTTATTTGATAGCCAATGGTCGAGAAGTAGCAGAGACAGCAAATGAGGGAGAGAGATGCAATGAAAGTCCCTGACTAGACTTGAATGGGAAACGATGCTCAGCGTCTCAACCACTAAGCTACGGGGGCTCCCCAATCGCAGCAATGTCTTCCTGCCTCATGTTGCTCTGCATGATGTGTGTGCTATCTTGAGAATGTGGATTTTGTTTCCATTATTGTCATTTTGGTATCTTACTGCCCTATGTTGGTACTTCTAACAGTGACACATTTGCAGATTAATGTGCTTTCTCCTTCTAAATAAAGAAAATGAAAAAATCAACCAAAGAGACACAAGGAGGTCAAATTATCCAAAAATGCAAGTATTTTTCTGCTTTTCTGTACTCTTAAGGGGGGATTCCAAAGTTGGGAATCTCTCATGAGACATATTTTAAATAGAACCAATGGAAATTAAAGCAGCAGAAGCCGAGATATTCTGACCCCAGTCCCTAGTTTGGGTCAAGCTCCAAAAATGCTGGATCTTACAGTTCCCATAATGCAACTCAGTAATGTCTTTCATGGGGCCCTCTCTTTCTCCCTCCAATTAGAAATCTCCCTCAAGAGCCACAGAGGATATTATACAGCTGTTTTCACAGACTGAGTGGTGCTCATCATGATACTTCATTTGTAAAAGTGTACCTCCTTAATCATCTCACGACCCCTCAGACCCCTCTGGATCAGGACCTCATGAAACAGTGTCCCAACCTGCTCCATCCAGCAGGTTGTAGCTCTCTGTTAACATTGTCGAGGGTCTAACATTTGATTCTCACAGTGCTTTAATAACACTGATCGCACCGTAAGACACCTTGGCTAAAACATCAAACACACTGAGCACCAACATGAAAAAATGTGACACATGTAGTAATGTCCCTTTATACAGATTTCAAAATCTAACTACATAAGAGCAGGAGAGACAGTTATCTGTAGCACATGTTGTAAAAACATTTCATCTGCATTGCTTGGAGAGTCAAAGCTCTGACAAAACAAATTAGTAGCATTGGGGTTGATACATTTAAGTGCACCAGACAATCGTAATTAAAACCTCCAGGAAAACATGCAGCAGGCCGGGTCCGGAGAGGAAATGGTGCAGCCAGTGACAATATTTATTAGAGAGCATCACCCATCCTGCTCCATAAAACAAGGCTAAGCCTGAATCATAGCAGTAAATAAGGTCAAATCAGGATCAAAGTCCTTAAAGCCACAATGATGGGGCCTACAAATAGAAACACACTACACCACATCACAAACCTCTGTTTGATGACACTGAATCCAATGCAATCTGAGAACAGCTTTGTTTATGTTTACACTCAATTTTTGCATTAAATTTCCTAAAATGCAGATGTGTCTCTTGTGCAGCTGGATGCCCCCCTGGGTCCCAGTCAGTGACCCCTTAGTAACCCTGGCCTGAGATGCTGATTCACATGGCAGAGAGGCACACTGGGACTTGGATGTTCTTCCAGGAATGACAATGATTTAGTGGAGTTGTGACATATTCAAACAGGATTTGACAGCTTGTGCAATGGCAACAACAAGATTGCCATAAGAGAAATTCATGTTTGTAAAGGGCAAATGGCAAGGCACACATTTGGGCAACTGGAGAATAAAGACAAAGTTTTTGCTTCTAAGGGATAAATCTGAAACCTCCCTCAGAAACATGACCCTCGGGGCTGAAACTTGGTTATTTGGAGGACTTCACGTTGATCTGATTGTGCATCGTTTGCCCCTCGGGAAAACCACACTGCCTTCCTTTTATTTGTTTCATTCTCCCTCGCAGCGGCACAGAGGGGCATCTCAAGCCTGGGAGGAGAGACGCGAGACAGCAGGCACCAGATGCTGCGATTGGTCGGACGCTCCACGTTGCACAAACCTAAACAGCAGCGTAAAGCAGGGACGGCCGGAGGATGAAGCAGCCGGAGCATCCTCATCATCCGAGCCAGGCGCACGTAGCCCGCGGTGGGGTGCGGGGGGGTTGAGAAAAAAATATCAAAACAGCAGCGTGTGACGGGTGCATGAGAGGATGGTGATAGATTAGACTGTCGAGGGATACTGTGTGATCGTGCACCGGATCCTCATTCCGCTGACGGCCGGGCAGCAGCGCAAGAGCCAGACGACGCGGCGCTGTCTCTGAACCATCCGCCGAGGAGCAGCAACGATCATGGGCTCGTCCTTCTGGTGAGGATTATCTGCGCCGCCGCCCGCGTCCGTAGACAGACACGAGCACCATGGGCTCCCGGCTGAGCAGGCAGAGCAGCCTGGACAACGACAATTTCTCCAAGAAGCGACGCAAGCTCGCGGATGGCGGCGGAGAGAGCGGCAGGGGCAGCCGCGGCGGCGGCGGCGGGGACTTTCTGTTCGCGCTGATGCTCAAATCGGACAAACTGCCCGGGATGCTGCGCAGGACCAACCACAGCCCGTACATGAGGCGGGTGGCGTGGATCAAAGAGATACAGAAGCTGCTGCGCGACCGCCGGATAGAGCAGGCGACCGACGTGCTCAGATTACTGCGGAAGGTGAGTACGCCGCTCTGGGTGCGCATGCAGCCGCGCGACCCTCTGAAACGTCCCAGAGCAACAGATGTGGGGAGGAGAGGGGGGGTGTTCACGTGCGTGGATGCAAAATCCTTGCAGTGCCACAGGTGCTTTAATCCCCATATCCCCATATCTCCCCCCCCCCCCCCCCTGCAAGGCTCTGCTCTGCACCCCATGACCCCCGGCCACTTCTCCCGGGGACCTGTGTTTTTTTTTACAGAAAGTAGGCCAGCGGACCTGAGACACGGGGTCTCAGCGTGTGACTCGCGTCTCATCTGGATAACCTTCACTCTGAGTGAGGGGAGCGGGCATTGTGTCCCGGGTTGCATCGTGTCTGGATGTCACGGAGCCCGGTGCCCCGCTCCAGCATCCTCCCTGCCCCCCCCCCCCCCCCCCCCCTGTTAACAACGATTCAGTTCAGTTTCAAGTGGAAAGAGCTTCACTGGCATGGGAAACGGACGTTTACATTGCCAAAGCAAGTGTAAAAACAACAATTTACAAAGAATTCTGACTGTGCTGTTATAGGTATATATACATGTAAGTAAAAAATAAATAATATATAAATAGAAAAATGTAGATTTGTAATTAAAAATATAAGATCTATATGTAGATATATATAATATCTGTCTCTTTCTCTGTAATGGCCGTTCTGTGTAAGCCCTGGAGTCCTGTGCTCCACAATACAAAATATTCTTCTTCTCCAAAAGGTTGTATTAGCTCTCACTTGGAGGAGAGATGTCACAGAAATGAAAACATCAGACCGTTGTCGCTGCCTTCATAGTGTCTTTTCACGTTGCTGTAGTCACGTGAAAACCTTTGTTTTTGGTGATTTTCTTAGAAGGGTTGCTTATGTGTTTTTTTATTTTATTTTTTGGCTCTCTGGCTGATGAAAATCTGACATTTGCAGCAGAAATGCACTGTCATCAAGCCAAAACTTTTTTTTTTTTGCAGTGTAGTTGTTACAGCCTTCACTTGGCCGTGCCAGTGTCTACAGGTAGGTTATTCTAGTCGTGACCTGTGCCACACAGAGTCCAGCTCCACCACACCGACTAAATGATGTCGGGTCCGGATCACAGCCCTCTCCCACCTGCTGCGGGGATGTGAAGCGTTTGAAACCCGTGTTAAGGAACACGCGTGCTCTCACGTGTGTGCCTGCCCTCGGCCTCCTCTCCTGTCTTTTAGCTGTCGGCGTTAATTAGTGCGAAGCCTCTAGACTCGGGAGACAGCGGAACCTGCTTAATCAAGCCGAGGAGACGGAGCGGCCGGCCCCGGCCTCCATGACAGCCGCATCACAGGGGACACGGGCCCGCTCCCTCCAACACCAGCTCCGCTTTTATTAAATAAGCCCTACTTTATCTTGACTCGCAATCCATCGCAGGCAGGCAGGATGTCTGTGGCAGAGTTAATTGGTGTGTGACAGTGAGCCGAGCTCCAGACAGGACGCAGATCTGAGCCCGGCTGCGGAGAGAAGCGTGGCACGTGACAGCAGCTGATCGCGTCTCAGCTCAGGAGGGAGATATTTTTACACGTCGCCTCTCAGAGAGGGCAGGAGCAGCTTCCCCCCCCCCCGCCTCGGGTTCGCTCTGTTTACTGTTGCCCTCGTTAAAAGGGGGGAGCCGGTGATGTGGAGCCGCCAGCCCTCCCACTCACACTGTCTATTGCAATCAATGCCAATTGTGTTGGGGTGGTGGTGGGGGGGGGGGAGAGAAACAAAAAACAAAGAGTGTGTGCGTGTGCAGGTGTGTGCACGCGTGTCCCAGAGGCTTGCCTCTCTCATTAATGCCGCATGGGCTGCAGTCTGCCTCATTAGGACCGTGAGGATGGACGTGTTGATGAGGGCGGATCGCGCAGTTCAGTGCACACGTCTGCACCGCTGACTGTTGCCTGTCTCGCCACACTCAAAAGGTCGTCTGAAATCTGTTTTATCTATTTATTTATTTTTTGTGGTTTGATTTGTTTTTACTGCAGATCCTTGTGGATTTGTCATGTTTGTGAGTATAGCTGTCACCGGCAGCCGTCAGTTCTGACCGCTTTGCAGGTGTATTTATCTGCTGGATGAACTTTTAATTCACATTTACCCCAAATATCACGTTTAAAAGTGCAACTGCCACTATTTTTATGAAGGAAAGGAAGAGAAATACCTTATTTATGGTTACAGCCTACATATGCCTCAATAAAGCTGGGGGATTAAATGCATTTTTGAATCTTTTGAAGTTTTTGAAAGATCAAGGATAGTAAATTACTCTCAACACATAGCATGCATACGCCTTAAAGTATGGGGAAAATAAGTTACCAAGGTTTTCGAATCAGATCAGATATAAGTCAGGAGTTATGCAAACATGATGTGTTGTGACATGTTGGGATATGCACTTTGGCTCGGTGCCATAGAAGTGTGATTATATATGCCAAAACACAGCGTTCCCTGTGACTCCCCCTAGATTTCACTCTCCTACTGTAGATGAAAAAGCTCCTGTCTCCTTTAATGAATATTTAAAATAAAACACTTCGTTCTTTTATCTTCCCATTTGGAGTCACATTGCCCTTGACACAGAAGGGCCCTGTTTCCATCACTAATGCTTTTTTCTCAGGTCCAAAGTCAGATTCTTAATTGTAATTACTGCATGTTTTTTTGTTTTTACAACTTAATTTCGCTGCAATTGTGATGCCTCTCATCCTGTCCGCTTTGGTAGGATCTTGGTTTGGAAGGGTCCTCGCTCAACGACATCTTGTACAAAAACGCTGCCTTCCTCAACCTGGTGGACCCGATCTCACATGAGCTGCTGCTCAGCCTGGCTCGAGAGATGCAGTGTCCCAAGAAGGTCAGCTTACTTTGTCCTCCTCTCTGTAACACACGCAGAGCTTCCACAAAGATCAAGCTCGATGTTTGTTTGGTATTGTGCAAAAGAAAGCCTTCTCCTAAAAATACTCCCTTCATGGTTTCTGTTAAGAAATGAGTTCAAAAGATCAATGAAAATCCAATCTGAGGATGCTATTGACTTACATTTCTACAGACAGATGGTTGAAAGAAACTCTGCAGACACATGTTACTTATGAGCAGCTAAAAATATGAATAGCTTTTAAGTATAAATCCTAGATCTTTTCTTTTTTTAAATTTTGTTCAATGCCATTTGTAGAATTTGTGGAACTAAGTTTTTCTCAACCTTGAGATCTCATAGGCTACTTGAAAACTAGTTAAACTGGAGTTACTTGTAAATATCTGCAAAATTACAAGCAGTTACCCTCAAGGAATCATGCAACTAGCACGTTAAATAAAACAGGCTGTGTTTTGTGCACAAAGAGAAATTCATGACTCAGTATTTCTCTGAGTATTGAATTATTTTGATGTAGGCAATGGCGACCACCAGCCGCCACAACACATGGTTAATGAACTGAAATTACCAGTGGCTGTGTTGAATCTCACCTCTCTTGTGTACTTCCTGTGTTTTCCCCACCGATGCACACTGCATGTGATTAGATTTTCTTGCTCCAGCAAGGCAGCTAAATTGTGTTTTGTTCAGGAGTAGCTCAAGGCGTAGAGAATAATAACAAACCCTTTTTTTTCTGTTCATGTGAAAGATCTTATGGTTACAGATTAATACTTTTTAGAAAATGGAGAAAACTTTGCAGGATTTACAGCCCAGATAGTGTGACATAATGAATTGTGAAGGAAATCTGCTGCTTCACCACTGTTGGTCCCTTTGTCCTGTGTGCCATTATGAACACTCTTTCTGCTCTTTTCTCCAGGATGCAGACACCATAAAGTCTTCTGATAAGATCTGCAGACAGCTGATCTACCACCTGACCCCACACTCAAAGTGGCTGAGGCAGAGCATGTCCAGACGGAAATCCCAGGCCTGGTAAGTCCTCCTGTCCAGACATTCAGCACGTAATAAATCTGCAGCCCCGCACAACAGAGGACAGGGCCCGGCTCCATGTCGAGCTGTAGAGATTTCCATCTTTGTAGCTGACATTGAAGTAGGACATAGCTGGCCATCGGCTGACCTGACGGGAACGCCATGGTTACCACAACTGTCAATCATCTTTCTTTTTAAGTGCTCGGGTCCGTGTAGTGGATGTGCGTTGCCACTGGCCTTTCTCTCTTTAAAAGTGGCACAGCAACAAATTTGTCCATCTGTTTGCTGAAGAAAAGCTGGGAGGGTTACGTTCAAATGCAATTATGCTCGTCTTGATGAAAGAGCGGATTGATGAATATGATGAATAGAGAATTAGTGTGTGTACAAATAGGTTTTTTGTGTGCCTAGGTGTTGCTTGGTAATCCTATCCATGAACAGAAACAGGCTATCATTATTCTTTCTGGTGTAATTGCTTATTCTACAGCTTGCTAGACGCTGCAAACTAACGCATTCATTTTTCCGGGGATGAAAATAATCTCAGGATTGAGAAGGAGACAATGGGAACAAAGTGAGATGAGACAGGTTCATTATGAGTCTGTTGGAGGTATCAACACGCAGAATCAGAGGAAAGCGAGGACATATTCACAGGGATCTGGCAGGATCAGACACATCACTGTCGGGCGGCACAAGCAGGGCTTTTGTTGTGCACGTGGACGTCTAATTCAGCCCAGAAGAGAGGAAAGAGACTGACACTGACTCTGGAAATGTGCAGATACGTACGATTGCTAGCCGACTCGCTGAAGTGGCTTTTTTTTTTTTTTTCACTTAGTCACGTTGTTGCCTTCAACAATCCTGCAGAGAGAGAGACAGTCTGACACTGGCTGAGACAGCAGGAGCAACATGAATCATTAAAACAAAAAATCCACCCTAAAACGGAATATTAATACACTAGGTGCTGTGAGCTCCGACAGCTACGCCTGCCATTGTGTTCGGGAACAAATACCTGTCAGCGTCCGAAAGAGACGAGACAGGGCCAGTCTGCCGCGCACTGTGAACGGGAAATTCACCTCACAAACTCGATTTCTCGAGATCCTTTTTTTCTGGTTTAGCACTTTTATTAAAGCAGCTATGTAATAATTTAAATTCTGACAGAGATAGTCCCTGGGTGCACTGGTAGTTTTCCATTTATTGTTATGAAAGACAGCAGCTCAGCCCAGGTTGTATTGTGTTGAAGCCTGCGGAGTTGGGGAGGTTTGCGTTAGAGAAACCGTTTGACATTTTGAGAACCACACTTATTGGCTTTCTTGTCTAAAGTTAGAGAAGATCAATCCCGCTCTGCACCCTAAATAGGAAGCTGCAGCCTGCAGACGTTTAGCTTAGCTTAGCAAAAAAACTGAATCGGAGGGGAAACCGCTGGCCTGCCTCTGTCCGAAGGTAACAAAATCTGCTTTCCGAGACCTGCTTTACAGATGCTGGCTACCTGTTTCCACCTGTTTCCAGCCTTTATGCTAAGCTAAGCTAACCGTCTCCTGGCTGCAGCTTCATACTCCTGCACAGACATCACAGTGGCATCCATCCTCTCAACTAACTCTCTGCAGAAATTAAGCGTGAGTCCAAAAATGTTGAACTATTCCTTTTATCAAATAAGGATTTGACTGTTCACATTGACAAGAAAAGCATGTAATAATATAATTTTAGGGTGGATTTTTTTCCTCTTTTTAACGTCCATCTTTGTTTAGCTGCAGGCAGACTGCCCTCATCTGTGCAAAAAATGCAACAATCTCACCTCTGTGAGGTTTCTCTGCACTTGGAAGAAACAGAAACAGCTCAGTCCATTTTAATGCCACTGGATTGTTCATCCCTTCATTATCCAGCATTAGCACTGCACACTGGTCGCACTAAATACTGTACACGCATTTCTGACTGAAATGCCACGCTGAATTAATGTCTGAATCTCACTAATCCCGTTAATCTATCTAACTAGTTTATTTGGGTTTTGCTCGAAATTTTCCTTTCCTTTTTTCACATTTAATGAAAGAGGCTGACAATGAGCTTGATGAAAGCAGTGACCCAGAAACGCTGACAAGGCACTCCCACCTTAAGGGTAATTTCATACGAGCGCAGAAATTGCTAACACTTTTGTGACCTTTTTTCTCTTTAATTTTCACACCACTGTCTTCCTGTTCCATCAGCCTTATTTGATCTCATAATGACCATGTTCCTTTGTCACCGTAACCGTCAGGAACAAAATAACCCAAACTATCATTTAGTGGCTGCTGCCTGTTCAGTTTCCACATCACTTATCTTCATCGCATCGTAAAATGTCTGTTCTTTTCATCTGTTCTCTAATTCACTACCAAACATTATATTGTGCGTTGTAGCATACCGTGCACATTAAAGCACATTAAAGAGGCCCATCAGTCATTTTTACTGATTGCTGCAGCTTCAGTTCTATGCCAGAATAATACAGAATGAAATACAGTTCTTACAGAAGGGACAAAGTGATCAGACCAGCTCCTCAGGTCGTGTTTTTGTTTGACTAAAGAACAAAACAATATGGAGGTGATATTCGTGTGCAGGAGTTCTCTGTATTGATATGGACTGTGAACTGTGAGGTTGAATTTCCTGCACCATGAAGGACAATGCAGTGGTGTGAGGGTGTGTGTGTGTGTGTGAGTGAGTGTGTGTGTGTGTGTGTGTGTGTGTGTGTGTGTGCGTGATTCCTATCCACGTATTGCTTATATAATACGGCAGAAAATGAATTGAAAATATAAGTGACATGTCAGGGAGCAGATGTGATTAGATGGTTCATCTCGTGTCTCTCTTGTGCAATTTGGCTTCAGCCATCAGAGGGCTGAAATGAATAATAGAGCAAAGCTTCACCATAAATGACTCTGCAAAAAAAAAAAATAATAATAATAACAGCTGAGGGGAGGGCAAGGAGCAAATTAACTTTTGGAAAATACTTATTTAAAGTTGAAATAAAATGGGATTTTTCTGACAGCTGTTATTTTCCAGCCACTTGTTGACAGGTTTCAAAGAGTATTCTTTTGTTATTCTTTTTAAATAGAATTTCATCTCATCTTAACGAGCATCATAGATATGAACATTTATGTTAATGGATCATAAGAGTGATTTGATTTACGCTGACTGAATTTGAATGCTGCCTCATTATATTAAATCAATGACACCAGGAGACTGATGAGCTACACATGGAGACAGGAGATGCACTCTGCTTCCTCACTGTTAAAACAATACATAAGAGAAGGTCTCCATTGTATAATGTAGATTTAATTGATTACTAAATTCTGTAATTGCTATTTATTAGATTACGTTCAGATTGGTGAGCATGCACTATTGCTAAAATGTTGATGCCATTTGTGTTATTACTGGCTTCTTAGTGTGGTGCCAGGAGGGATCATTTATCTCTGGCTGCTGCTCCGGATGTCTACTTAGCAACATATATTGAGTGTGATTTGATTAATAGTCGAGAACACCATGCCTCTTCATTATTTCTTTTTTAATCTCTTTTAATCGCTTACCTATAATTTAGTTTTGTCATTTTTGTCTGTTGTTAGTATAAGGAAAAAACGGTCGGCTGGAAGTTATAAGTAAAACCTTTGTTTTCTGGTATCAGATTAAATAATAATAATAATTATTATTATTATTATTATTATTATTATTATTATTATTATTATTATTATCAGATTAATCTGGAGGAAAGGTGAAAGAGGCTTAAGGAGAGGACGCCTCGGACAGCCATTTTTCGTGCTTCCTGAGCTCAAAAGGATGAGTCTAGCTGAAAAACACAGACAAAGAGTTGTGTGATGAAAACCCATTCACACCTGCAGGGGAGCCTCCGCCAGGTCGCGGCCATTACGACTTTTGTGCCTCTGGAGAAGATGAGGTTTCTGTCATATAAAAGGTTGCGAAGGCCTAACAAAAGAGAGCGGGAGGACGGCGGCTCACAAGACTTTGATGACTATACAGCAGCCATGTCAAATGTCTTTTTATCTCACAGATTTTGTCCTGAAAAGCTCGCTTCATGAGTGGGTTTTATACACCTTTTTTGTGTTTTGCAATTAATACAAATGTATGACATTTCTGCCCTCACCTGCTTCTAAAATGAAGCAGTAAGTGCTGCTCAGGTTACATCAATTTTCTACATGTACAAAAAAACACTTTTAAGCATCACAAGTGACAGGTACTGCAGTGGATGTCACAGTAAGTCAGTGGGTGCTGGAGGATGTTATAATTCACTCTGACACCGAATCAGCGTTACAGGCCACTTCAGTAAGAGCTCAAGTTAAACACACCACATCCTGAGGGGAGGAAATGGGACTGACTGGAAACAAAAAGGCCAGGGAGAGTGTAAATAATACACAAATATTTTCAGCTACAATGGTAAGCAACAGTTAATGGTACAGAAAAGTATCAGGGTATAACTTATGTTCAGATTCAGCCTCAAATCCTGCTGGTATTACACAATATCCTGAAAGGGCTTTAAGGTTTTCAAAGGCTTGTGCTGTGAGTCTGTGGACCAAAAACAGACCTATCCTGCACAGAACACTCCCTGCTCACACAATAAATAAAGCTTCCTTCAGTGACTGACATGCACTTTATAAATCACTTCAGTATACGGTGACAAACACAATAAATCACCCAGATAAAACTACAAAGCAGCCAGAGACCTGGCCCGGTTGCACAATCCTCGAAATGTGTTATTTTAACAACAAATGTTTCTAAATCTGCATTAAAATAACATACTGATAAATAACCAGCTAACACTTTTTAATAAGGGTACAAAATGTATGTTTAATGAATGCATGAGTCATAATGATGTATCATCGATTTGTGGTGCTCACAACAACAAATTATGAAGTCACCATGAGTTTATGTGATCCGTTGACTCTAATGGGTCATCAGCTAATGATACTTCATACATTCATTTATATGCCACCAAATTAGCTGAAATCCAGTTACATAGACAAATTCATTCAGACCCATGCATCTGATCTGCCTCTCTGAAAGCCCAACCGTCACTATTGTTATGGAAATATGAAGCTGTCAAGCTGGTAAACAGATGCAAACATGTTGCTGCATGACCCACTGATCAACAAAAAGAATATTTCGTAATAGTAACCTGCTAAATATTTTTTCGCTCGAGTGCATCCTTGTCTTCTTTGCTACATCCCTCTTCTTTCAAAAACAACACTTATATTAGGCTAATAACATTAATAAAAACGTTCCACCCTTTGGTTTCAGAGAGTCTCATCAAATGCTTGGGTCTGCTCTTTTCTATGTAACTGGATTCCATCTCATTTGGTGGCATATACTATAATTTAATGTATAAAAAAGATGTGATTTGACAATCCTTAATCCCTAATCCTCCATTAAGTGTTTACCAACTAATCACATAAAGTCATAGTGCCTTGATCATGTATTAATGGTTAGCACCAGGGATTCATGATACATCATGCATGAATTCATTATCATGCATTAATTCATGCATTAGTTAAGTATTACTTATTATGAAGTGTTACCTGATTGTTTTTCAGTGTTTATTTTCATCAAGATTAGAAATTTAGAACCCTTCCAATAGAAAAATAACACGTTTAGGGGATTATTTAACTGTGGTGGAGGTGGTGCATAAGGCATTATTCATGCCTTACTTCAGCATATGTTTTGTACCCTAAGAAAGTGTTACAACAGACATACACGTGACAGACTTCACTTTCAATTAAGTAAGTACAGTTGTTCATGATAAGATAGTGAAAATGTTCCAAAGTGCCTTATTTAGCAAAACAATATCCTAGATCTGCACAATTTTTCCTAAATTTCACCGAAATCTATCATCAGGTTTAGAGGCATCTTACTACCTAACAAAGCAACACAACACAACTTCTGTGGTTGAGATACTAACATTACCATAACAGAGCATTTCCAAAAGATTCATCTCTTTCATTTCCTGTCTTATAAATATAGTGGCCAAGTATCTTTTCTTCAACTTTTATCTTTTTCTAAAAGACATCATAGTTTATCTTTAAGTAGTAAACTGTTCTGGCTCTGTGCTATAAGGAGCTCTGCCCTCCTGGCCATCAGAGCTTTAAGCTCAAGCTGGTGGCTCTTTCGGATGTTTTGGCTCCTCTGTTTACACTAGTAAATCCCCATGCTGGAGTTTCTGTGTCAGCCTTCCGCTCCATGCCGGCCCAGTCACCCCCTCCTTTATACAGCGCAGGAAACACAACATAAAAACAGGGCCTTGTTCCCAAGTCACAGATAGGGGAATCATTTAAATTTCCTTTCATCCTCCAGCTAAAGATGGGTTGTGTATTATCATGTCACAGAGTCATCTAAGTAATCGCACTCTCTTTCGCCTTGTTTCACCCACAGTCTCAAGACAACCCTCCAGAAAAAATTGTCCAGTGACTCGGTGGACCTATCTGGCATCCCGCTGTCCACCCGCGATGTCCGTCAAGTCGCCTTCTACCTCCAAAACAACAGAGACACCGTGGTGGCCGTGGACATCAGCTTCACCGAACTCCAGGACGAGAACCTGAAGCTTCTCCTGCCTCTCCTCGCCTCACTGCCCAAACTCAGCACCCTGGCTCTCAACGGTAACCGCCTCACCCTGGCTATACTCAAAGACCTCACCGAGATGCTCAAAGACCCCAAGATGTTCTCCAGCCTGGCCTGGATCGACCTGGGCAACAATGTGGACATTTTCACCATGCCTCAGCCGCTGCTGGTCGCGTTGCGTCGCCGCTGTAGCCTGAAGAGCAGTTTACCAACCATCTACGAGTACACAGAGGGTCAACCCTACTGCTACCACCTGGAGACTTCTATCGAGGAGCCCAGCCACTACGAGGAGGAGGAGGAAGAGGAAGAGGATGACGAGGATGACATGGGGAACAAATTCGAACTGGAGCCGTGGGCTTTAGGGGAGAAGCAGCTCTCCAAAGACTTCACCCTTCACTACTGTGAGAGGTGATGGGGCATTCCCTCTCAGAGGCTCTTTCAACTGTGGTTGACGTGTCGTCCCGCAGCACTCCGTTACTTCCTTCGTCCTTTGCCCTCACACCACGAGCCCAGTCACCCTTTGAGGCACAAGAGAGGCCGATGCCCACATTGTGTACTTCTCGTCCCGACACGGCTACCAAGCTATTCCTAACCATCTCTGAGTTAACGCACACAAGATGACGACGGCAGACTTACTGTGTTGGTGGATGGTGCTCTTGGGAACGAGGTGCGGTTTCATTGGAGGGGGGCTGGAAGAGTTAATGAACCAGTGCTCTCTCTCTCTCTCTCTCTCTCTCTCTCTCTCTCTCTCTCTCTCTCTCTCTCTCTCTGATAGTGGTAGCTGAAGAGCCAATCCCAAGGAGATTTAGATCAGTTGGTTGGATGGAGGAGCAGCATCCCGGCGGCAGCTGAAGTGGAACTCAAGTTAGTTTGGAAACAGAGGGTCCCTCTGGGTTCTCTACCAGGACTGAGACTATCTCTGGCAGGCAGGGCCTAGCTCCACATTGTGTGTTCTCTGTTAATCTCTCAACAAAAGCTATGACACAAGTTCAACAGACTATACAGCCGACGACCCGTCACGTGACGCCGGCAAAACTGCTAGGTCAAGACTTTTTGCGTTTTCCCCCCCTTTCCAAATGTCCACTTGTGAATACCCACGCAGCTCTTGTGTAGATGTAAATGAGGACACAAAACATGCCTCTGTTGTGTTTCCACGGGCTATTTTTGTGCACTTTTGGTGAACAAAGCAATCTTAGAAGACAACAGGTAGGACTCAACAATGGATAGCTGTCACTGATTGTTTTTGTACTTGCCTAAATGCTGATATTCACCTCTTTGTAATTATTGAGCTGTTAGTCATCACCACAGTGTTTCAGTATATTTATGACACTACAGCCAACTGTTGATATGGGCCACCGAGTCTGAGCAGTGCCTAAACTGCTCGTCCTACTGCCGTTTGTCTCTACAAATATGTCGTCTTTTCCATTTATTGATGTACTTCAGTGGCCCTGTGTTTGTTATGAGACACAGCCATGACTGTTATGTATTGGTTATAGTCTGTCTATGGTAGCACATAATGATTAAGTTAGACTGACCGAAACACTGCAGTGCACTTTTTAGGGGGACTATTTTTTTTATATTTCAGTTTCTCCATAGCATATACTCTGTGTTCATTGTTTATAACTAAAGATATGTACCAAGCTGAAGCTGAAATTATACCTCTTTAAGGTAAAATGATGACCAAATAGCTCATGATTGTTAGAGGGATCATTGAAAACAACATACCTGCATCACTAGATATATAATAAATGTTTAAGTGTGTGTTATACGTGTTTGTATCAGTAAAACGTCTGATTACCGCTGTAATTATTTGTGTTATTGTTTTGGTGTTTCGTCTTTTGTCCGACTCGGTAATTATAATAGTGACTTTATTGAATATGAAACAGAGCGCAGTGACCTCCCACTGTAAGCTTACACAGTAAACAAAGAGGGGGATGGCATGTCACAATAAAACAGAAAAAAGTTCAGAAAATGTACAATACACTGGGACACCTTGACTGAATCTGAATGATGGAGAGCACTGACCACTTAATTCGTAGTTTATGTTTCGTGTGTCAACGTCAACTCTTCCTTGTAGCCTGTGTGTACTTGTCTCATGTCAAACACTGACTGCCAATAAAAAGAACCAAACCAAACCGAGAAGCGATGTCTGGATTTGTTTTATTTTGAGGTTCCCCAGGACAAAAAGAGTGCATTGAATGGTTCAAACATCTGGGTCACAAGCAGAACCTTTAGCTGCTCACAAAAACAACAGAGCATTTATTTATGCAGATTAGTCTGCAAATAGGGTAATAAAAGCAATCAGCTCGGACCGTGCTGTTTGGGATTGGTTGTTGGAGGGTTGTACTTGTTTCTGAGCCAGAGGATCATCTGTACCGCTGTGTGCTATCTGCCGCCGTTTGCTGGGGGAAGGCAGCGTGGTCGTCGCATGAGGCCCTACCCATGATCCTCTCCTGGCAACTTTTTTTTCCTGCTGCCAGACATGGTAATGTGGCATTTGCAACAGGTGGCTCCTATAAGGTCAGGGCACAGTGTGACTGTCACACCCCCCGAGGTCCAAATACCATGTGACAGGGCAACGGAGCCCACCCCAGAAATCACCAGGATCTTATTATCTAACCTTTCCCTTTCAGGACTGATTTATTTCCCCTGGATTTTGAGTGTAATAACAAAACAAAAAAAATCTAATTCTTTTGCTTTATTGTGTGAAATTGAAAACATTTCCCATGTAGGCCTTTGAGCAGAGACATTAAGTGCATCATATTTCCTCTCAGACTTTCTCTCATGAAACTCTCCTGTTTTTATGAGTCACTATTTGATCTGATTATCTTGCTCCAGCTGCTGCATGCTCCGGCACAAAAATGAAAAATAATTTATGTGGAGAGTGCCGAGAAGTCCCGCAGATTGTTCAGAATATATTATGGAACCAAGGGATGGATTTACAGAGCAGATTTCAATGGCAGTGACCTCGGGTTAAAGGGATTGACCGGGCGGCTGAGGGTCACTTTGCTGCGTCCAAAAAAAGCACTTGTCATTATTGTTTGTTTTTCATAGATTACAACCAGGATTTATTCATTTTTGTCTTTTCATTTGTTATAAATGATGTATTCAACTCTTAATCCACTAATTCTGTTTTCTTATATTTGCATCCTGAAAAGCAGCTTTTAGGACATTTTTTGATGTTTTAACATAGTATTCATTATAGTATACAAAGAATATAACAAGGGAACATACGTTATTTGAACATTACAAATATCTTTACTTTATTCACTGTCAGTAAACAGTGCTAAAACAGCTCATATAGTTATGGTGAAATAATTACTCCAGTACTAACAGTGTGAATCCCAGATTATATCAGCTATGTATTGTATTCCTCAGATATTAACATGAATGTACTATAAAGTCACCTCTATGGTGTGAAAGATGGAATGAATATTTTTAGATTTACAATACAAAGAAGCGTAAAATGAAAGAGTGGGAGTGCTAAAAATGTGCACAAACAAGCTGAAGAGAATAGTCACAGGAGGTCAGACACAGTCACAGTTTTTTGTTCTTGCACAGTAAAATCCATCATGTCACTGTTACAGTCCGTTCTGTTCAGAGGCCACGTGTTTAACTGTTACATGTTACTGTAAGTGTTCAGCTGAGGCCTGTTTTCCAGTGCCATGTTCAATGATTTTCCAGCAGGACAAACACCATCTGTTGCAGCTTTTGTGGGTTTGTGGCAGCAGGAAGGTTTCTTTAAACTTCAGGCCCTCCTGCACAACCAATGTCACTGACTCTGGGTCTCAGTAACCGGCTGCTTCCCCCAGTTTCCTGGTGTCAGACACGGCATGGATACAGCCGTCCTCCTTCGCCACAGCATTGACCACGTTGTAGAAGTTTTTTGCATATCCTTGTTTGTGTCCCATTGATTTTAGAGCATCGATTACATCCTGAAGGGCAAAGAGGAGAGGAGACTCAGAGGGAACAAATGTGACGTGTTATTTCAGCTAATAAATGTATTTAGTGTATTACCGTATCAAATTTGGGTTCAAACTTCACTGCATTTTCAGAGTCGACAAAAACAACCGGAGCAGCGATCGACTCCTTAAGGCTCTTTCCAAACCAAAGGTGGTTCATGAGTGCCTGGAAGAGAAAGCGAACAATACGTTGCAATCTGCCAGATGGGAAAGTGATGATTACGGAAAGGATTGTGGACACGGTGAAGACACTTGTGAAGACTGAATTTGCTATGACAACAGTGAGGGGCATTAGTCTGCTGGCAATTCCTCTTAACGGCACTTAGTGTGATTGCCTTGGATGCGTACCGAGGCGATCCCAGTCGTGATCATACTCCCACCAGTCGATCCAATCACCACCGTCCTCGACTGAGACTTCAGCACAGCGGGGGCCATGGAGGAGGGGGGCTGCTCCCCTGCGAACACAACAAAAGCCTTGACTGACAGCACAGACTGCTGTACTTCAGACTCATCAGTGTGAGAAGACCGAGAAGAAAATGATTATGAATGCAAACAGGGGAGTGCCTTTGGATGACGTGAATTACAGGCGTGCAGCGGAGGCTGGAGGGCATTTATTCAACTCTGACATGTGATTTTATCTCTGTTCTAACGGCTGATCTGATCTCAGACATCCGTGAACGCTAAACTGCATGGATGTTTCATCGACTCTAAAAACCATTGCCTCTTTTTGTATATGGTACATACAAATTCTCAATAAATTGCCATATTAACTAATGAAAATCAAGGCTATTTATTTTATATAAGTAGTGCTTCTAAATTTTAACAATATTAATGCAGACATCCTTTTTGTACAATTGAGGTGGAAACTCTTCTGTTTCTGTAATTTGGTACAGCAATACTAAAATGATAAATGCTAACATGCTGATGTTTAGGCAGGTATAATATTTACCATTCAAGTACAGCTGAAGCTGATGAGCACTGTCATTAGTTTTGCAGGTATTTTTGGTCACAAAGCAACGTACTGGACAAATTTAAATTCTGACCTGATGATAGTGCCGGGCAAACTGTTAGGGGATCACCACCATTATTACAATTTATCCTGAGAGGGACATGAGTTGCATGGCAATTATATATTTACCAAAAAAACAATAATGTCAATTTCATGGTGGCACAGGAATACCAAATGTTATGACAATCCGTCCAACAGTTGGGTCCAATAGATATTTCAGTCTGAACCGAAGTGGTGGACTAATATTGCCTCTCTTAGCATTGCCACTATGGCTTAAAAGAGGATGTAATAAGAGGTTACGTTATACAAAGATCTTTCCTTGATATCCAGACACAACACTAAAAATATAAACTGTCAACTGTCAACTGTCAAAAAAAGCAGTAAACCAGGTACTCTCTCATCTCCTGCAGTACATAAATACCAATAAAGTACCTCTGGGCAAGCTGTTTAACTGTACCAGTGGACAACTTTGCAAGACCCTAGGAATAAGAGTGTTTTGTGTGCAATTCTCCATTCCTGCAGCTACCCCTTCCTAATTTGAATGATGAAATGATGAAAATCAGCAGTTTTGGTTAAATGACCAACAGTAGCATGTCTGTACCTGCATTACTTGTATTTCACAGATTGTTAAATGATAATGCAAAGTATTTCATGCCGATCTGATTACCAGGAAAGATGTTGTCGACTCTCCCACAGAAGTCAGACAGCTCGTTGTTGAGGATGACTCCAGTTCTCGGAGAGAAGACCTTTGAGCCAAATCTGTGAGGAAAATGCATCAAAAACAATTGGATCATTTCTGGTGCACTAATCATACTGGAGGAATAATACATGTGGCCGTTTCCCAGCACTTATACTGCATGTACCTTACACCAACTGTGTTGTTATAGAAAGCTTTTGGACTTCTGATTACTGGAGTCTTATGAAAAGAGAGACTTCTTTTCAAATTCCTTTCAGGAAAACACTTGTTCCATAATCTCTTAAATCTTCGTAATCCTCTACTTTCAAACCAACAATAACATTTGGTGGTTGATTTGCCACTGTGAAACAGAACTCCTCAGATACTGACATGTGGTTGATGGTGCTGGTGACAGACACAGCAGATCCATCGTCAGCCAGCACAGACACATGTGTGGTGCCCATACCGTCCAGATACGGGGTGATGTTGTAATAGTGGGCATCGTGAGTCTTGTTGTTGCTGATCAAGCTCCGGATGTGGTCGGCAAAGCTGTCCTCTGTGAATTTCCTCGCCATCTGTGAGAAGTACAGAGCATTTAAAAACACACATACACACACATAAAAAAAAAACATTCATTTGAAAGGAATTTATGATCGTACTTCAGGTTTCTAGTTGTTTTGCAGAGAGAACAAGAAAAATAATAACATCAGGACTAAACCTGAAAGGGATTTTCAGCTCATTTTTAACCTTTTCAGTATTTTCAATATTTGATGTAAATAGTTGTTTGGATTCATGATGGATTATGTACATGTAGAATTTAGGTCCACCTAGAAATAGCCACTTACAAAATGCATTATTATTATTAGAAATCTAAAGGTGTTAAATAGGGCAGTTAAATACAGCACTTCAGGAGAGTGACACACAATTAATATGATGCACACATTCTTACTGGATCACCATAACAACACAAGAGGTTACAACCAAGTGTGAGAGCTCATTTTGATCACATGCATTCAAGACTCCTTAGCAATGGTGGAAATGAATAAGTACATTTACTCAAGTACCGTACATTAGTTCAATTTTGAGGTACTTGTACTTCCCTTGAGTATTTCCATTTTATGTTACTTTATACTTCTACTCCACTGTATTTCAGAGGGAATATTATACGTTTTACTCCACCACATTTATTTGACAGCTATAGTGACTAGTTACTTTGCAGATTTGTCATACCAAACATTTTATGAACACATTAAATATCCTGCATTTCTATAGATTAAAGCTCATAACAGTATAGAAGGTATTTAAAATCAGCTCCACTATGAGAATAGAATAGCTACAGCTATTCTGTGTAAGTACATTTTGTTGACAATACTTATACTTATGTAAAAAGCAGGACTTTTACTTGTAACAGTAAAGTATTACTGTTGTGAAATATGCACAAATTTTCACTGGCTCACTTTGTGAAACGTACTTTTTCTGAGCTGAACTGCGGATCACGGATGTGTTTCTTTAAGCCATTGGCAAACTTAAAAGCTTCAACATAGCGATGATAGACCAGTTTCTTTTGTTCACCTGTCAGAGATGCTGAATTCAAGTGATATCCTGTAAATGAAAAAAACAATTGTTTACATTTTACATGTTCAATTCCCAGTGTGATCCACTTCCAAAGATGTGTGGTACCTAGATGCTCCCCTAACATGAAACACAGACACTCATCACACTCAAGCACATATTCACACCATAATTTGGTCTTTAGGCGAATGAAAGTAGTCATTTGGCCAGGCTCTGTTCAACACATGAGCATGGCTAACAAGCTTCGTTATGTGATTTGAAAGTGTGGATGAGCCGTCTGTGTACAGCAGGGACCTTTCATGATGTTAAGGATGAGGCTGAGGACGATGCCTCCTGCGGGGGGCGGGGGTATGTACATCTGGTAGTCTCCCAAAGGAACAGCCCACGCATCAGTCACTGTAGCTCTGTACGCTGCCAAGTCCTGCGCTGTGAGTGTTCCTCCTGTGCAAAAACATTGAAACAAATGGTTCTGCTAAGCAAAGCTGAACAAAACACATCTCAGCTCCACATAATCAAGATTTTTAATGGATCCAGGCAGCTCACACTGGAGTCTGTGCGTGATCACTGCTTTACAGACCCAATTGATTTGTTCATTTGTAATCAGATCATTGTACGAGGCAGAGACAGAAAAGGCTTGGAAAAGAGAGCATGATGAAACCCATCTGACAATACCTGCCTCCTGTATATCACGGATCAAATCCTCTGCTATTCTTCCATTGTAAAAAGCGTCTGCCCCGTGATTTGCAATCGTCTCCAGAGTGTCGGCCAGTTTCTCGAATTTCATGATATCACCAGTCTTCATCAAGTTCCCGTTCTTGTCTGTATACAACTTTCTAAAGGACAAACACAAAGAAAGAAAGTAACACTTAAATGTAAGAAGGTGAAATGTTCGTTTTTTTGCTTATCATATTTTTGAGTTATATTGTGGATGTCGTACCGTAGTGACAGGGTCTCGTTTGTACCGATGAACGGGATGTATCGACCTTGGACTTGAGGGATAGGAAACCCTTCTCTGGCCAGCTTGATGGCCGGCTGGAAGAGAGTGGCCCATGGCAACTTCCCGTAAAGCTTGTGTGCCTGTTCATAACCCCGAATTTCACCTGGGACCCCAATCCATTGAGTACCTGGATGGATGGATGGATGGATAAATGGATGGATGGGTAGGTAGGCAGGTCATCGTTACTATTTAAATTTAATCAAGCTCTGTACTTTGTAGTAGAGAGGTTCTTATACTTCAGGTTCTTTAATAAAAGTCCAAATCAATGCCTCTGTGAACACATATTTCCTTTCATTTGTGTACACAGAGAATGTCTCCAACATGATAAAATCATAGAAAAATGTGCAGTCTTTGAGAAGTCTCCATCTTACACTTTGCATCTGCCTTTATGTGACATACTAAACACTCCCATACCCCATGCATCAGTTAATTTTTTCCAAAAACAAAGTTTCCTTTCTCCATATTAGTTTTGACTGCTGCATAAACTAAGCTCCCACAGTGATTGTGTCTGCTCTAACAGCAAGACAAAACAAGGTTATTTTCACATTTACGTAAGGCAACCTGTTAGATCATATTGTATTCACCTACAGCTTAAGTGCAATTTTGAGGTACTTGTACTTTACTTGATTGTTTCCACATTATACTTCAGCTGGGAATATTATATTTTTCACTCCACTACATTTATTTGACAGCTGTTTAAATACTGTTTGACATTTCAAAAAATGTATTATATTAAATGTATTATATTTATAGAATGTAATGCATTTAAAGATCAAACCAGTGGCCTCCAATCCCTTTGTCTTACAAAACAGCAGAGCACAGTTGCGGTCATGTTTCAAGTTGTTAGCAGTTCCACCAGAGACAGATTTCCTGTCTAAACTTCTCTTATTGTTTAAATAACCATTAAAGCCTGAAAGTTAAAATTATCCAATACTACATAAATAGCAAAGACTAGTCCAAAAAATACTAATAATAATGAATGATCTCATAAACTCTCAGTTTTGTTGTGTGACTGTTTGGAGGGGCCTGACCCCTGGAACCAGTGGACTAAAATACTGTATGTAACTTAGTTAAAACTACAGTAGCTCCACCTTAACCAGCTACAACAATAAAATGCTTTTTGCACATTAATTCATCAGTATAAACTATATAATAATGTAATATATACTAATAAATCAGTCACAGGGACATGTTTTAGCTCTTTTACTTTGATACTTTAAGAAGATTTGGCTGATAATACTTCTGTACTTTTACTTAAGCAGGATATTGAATGTAGCCAATTTACTTAAGATGGAGTTTTTTGACATTAATGTATTGGTACATTTACCTAAGCATTTTTGCTCTTCCACCACTGAGGTATGTAGGTATAGATAGAACGACCAAATCTTTTCAAATACTGACAGAAATGTATTTGTGGAATCGCTTCCATACCAATATCTTTATCCATTTTTCACAACAGCTTTGCTCTTTATATTTCTATTATTTGAGTGATATTGTACACTACACAAATAATGTATAATAATGTTCTCATTATATCAGTTATAGATTGAACTTTACTGTCCACGTTAATAGGCTCACAAGGACATGTTGCAACAAGATTAATAGCTATTTGGGACTCCTCTTCCACTGTGTGTGTGGTCTTGGCTGAGTGCGCAGCTCGTGGCCAGTTCCTATCTCAGGTCTGTTCCCCCAGTGTGTACACAATGTGACTCTACTGCATGGGAAGCAAGCATGACACAGACACAACAAAGACATGTGCATGTCCAAGAAAGGACTGAACGTATCTTCAGCATCTTGACCTGACAGAAATCTCTCACGGTTATGCCCTTATGTGGTCAAAAGGATTCTCCAGATGTGAAACATGCTGAATTCCTCAAAGGAAACAAGTCCAATATGTAGAGCAAAATATTTAGGTTTATCCCTGCTTCCGCCTGCAAGGTAATGAAGGAGCCTACAAACCTAGTAACCTGATACCCAACACAACAGATGGAGCAGGAAATACAAGAAATAAATCAGAAAAAAAGAAACCTGAGTTGCCAGAGCAGTACCTGACATCATCTGGAAGGTCTTGGGACATGACTTCATCAGGTCAGATTTAAACTTAGAGGGCACGGTCTCTCTGGAGTTGATGATTTTCACTTTACCTTTGAAAAGAGGGGATATTATCAGTGAGCTTCGCAGCAGGACGCTGGTTAGTTCTGCTGTGTTAGGGGGCTGAATGAATGTGGCTGTTACCAGAGCTGTCCATCACTGTGAATATGGACCCCCCTCCGATGCCCATGCTCTGCGGGTTCATGACGGAGGTGCACAGCAGCGCGGCAATGGCGCCATCTACCGCTGAGCCCCGTCTTTGCAGGATGTCTCTGAAAGAGTTGACACTCATCACTATCCATGTCAAGCTTCTGTATATCCTTTATTTTGCAGGTTCCCGCTGGGTAAGCAAATTACGTGTCTACGTTTTGCATACACTATGTATACACATTATGTAAAGCATATTTCCTTGTTTAAGAAATGCTCTGTGGACTTGAATTTGGGTCAATGAAGCATATTTGTTAGAATTTAAGTTGTCACCTCGCCAATGCGGTCTTTTTGTCTATATGTCTTATCATAATAAGTTTGTAGTCTTAAGTCCTAACGTTTTTTAATATAGACCCGGCATGTACTGTGCGTAAAGTGTGCGTGATTCATAAGCGCCTCACTGACCAGAACATAAAAGTGCAAAAATGCCACTCACCGTCCAACCTGTGAACATTTCCCAGAGTCTGCGGCCACTGCAGCCCTCGAGAAGGTGTGAGCAGGACACTCGCGCCCACTGCGCCTCGCGAGCACCGCGACGCACACGATCACGGCGACCACGGAGAGCAGCGTCAGCGCGCAGCACCAGTACACCCTCGCCTTTGACCTCGCCATGGCTGATACTATCCAACACCTCGGCGGGGATCATCAAAGTTTCGTGTGACCTTTACGGGGTTATCCCTCCTGGAATCAGCTCCACTGACTGACTGACTTGATGTCTGGGAGCCCCCACGCCCCATCAGAGGGGGCGTGCACCGGGTGGCCCGGCTCCACCCCCCCCCACCCCCCTCCACCCCCGGGCTACAGGAGGGGTAAAAGGTCGTCTGGAGGGGGCACACGACGTGGTATCATTAGGCCCTTCAGCTTTGCAGAGTGCACCGTGGTGTCGGTGTGTGCCGTCACCCTGTGTTTGTTTGTTTTTTTTCTGCAGGAGTCGTGTTAATAAACTGTGTGTGGCATTTGTTCACGTGTCGTGAACTCACGTGTCGTGAACACATGTGTGGCAGACATCAGTTTCCGCTGCAGACGAGCCCGGGCCTGTCAGACCGATAGTCTGCTCGTAACCCGAAACCACAGGTGTCTTATCGCCGCTTGTGACATGTTGCTGTACTTGTTCTGTGAGTGCTCCCGCTCCGGGGGCCCCTGGGATCGCTGGGGGCCTCTGGGATCGCTGGGTCCCCGGGGGGACCGAGGTCCGCAGTCGGACCCTCCCGGGGAAACCTGTTGACCACGTTGTGGCGTTGGGTCAGGCGAGGATGTGACAGACCCCACGGCTCCGTGACTGGTGTGAAGCGCAGTCCAGGCAGGTTGCGATGCATCCTGGGAAATGCTGTCTGCAGTCATATTAAACAGTGTAGTCCATGAGCGAGCCGTGAGACATACGGAAGAGGGAGGCTGTCTCTTTATACGTCCATGGAGTCAAGTCAGACAGAGATTAGCAGAGCAGTACCGGATATAGGGCAGTTTTGGCTTCTAAGTAAAAGAATTGACCATGGTAAGAAAAACGGAGAATCTTATAGTGCTGCTGCAACTAACGATTATTTTCATTGTCAGTCCATCTGCCACTTATTTTCTTGATCAATTGATTAATCTTGTTGTGAAAAATACCCTGAATCCAAGTATTCAAATAGCCAGTATAAGTATAATAAGTAAAGTTACAGTCTAGATGTAGCGTACCAGTTTAATATCTTATATATATGACAAAGAAAAGCATCAAATCTGTACATTATAGAGGCTGGCAGCTGTGGGTTTTGGGCATTTTGTTTTAAAAAATTACTGAATGATTAATCAATCATCAAAGCCGCTGCCGATTATTTTTCTCTCGATCGATTAATCAGTTAATCAATAAAATCAATCAAGTGTTTCAGCTCTAGTATACGGCTATTGGAAAATGATTTTCAGTGTAATCATTACAGTGCAGCCAAAATGTAGCCTTAACTATATGGAGCTTCTTGAAAAAGCCTGGAAACAGAAGTTGTTTCCATTTTTTTCTGATTACTGTTGAAACTGCTTTAAAGGCTTCCTGTGTCTGCAGGCAGGTGTGAATGAGGTGAGTGTGACATCTCATAACTAGAAAAGGCAATTTCTGAAGAAATTGCGGTGTGAATGCTGACTGCTGAAAGGCTGACGCTAAACTGGATTGCTGAATGAATTAGAAGATAAGACATGAAAAATGCTTGAAAAGGTCAACAAATGCAAAAATCCTGTGTGTGTGTTTATCACATCCACCAACTGCTGTTACCTGCCGTCTCAGTCCTTGGTCAGACTACACTAGAAAAGTGGTAAATGGTGTAAATCTTATGAATGGGAGTCAAAAGTTGAATAAAACTAAGAATGTATAAAGATGTACACGATTTTGTGGTTTGATTAGAGTTTACACTTGAAAGTATGAATGAGCAGATTAGACTTGAAAAATGATTGAAAAAGTCTAAAACTGTCAAAAATCCTGTGTGTGTGTGTCTGTGTGTGTGTGTGTGTGTGTGTGTGTGTGTGTGTCTGTGTGTGTGTGTGTCTGTGTGTGTGTGTGTGTGTGTGTGTGTCAGACTGCACTCATCAGATGTTTGTCACAGCTTCGCCAATTCATTTTGAATGGAGCAAAAGTCCCGGAAAACGATGAATATTTCGGAAAGTATGAATGTTATGAAAAAGTTGAATAACAGCAATAATGTCCTAATTGAGCTGAACGTTTTGATATTTGAATGAAGTTTCTACGTTGAAAAATGTGGAAGGAGAAGACTCGCATAAAAAGAGGTGTGAATAATAATAATAATACATTTTTAGATTGCATGTAGAATAACATATGTTGTGAATGCCTTCAGCATTCACACCAATAATGTTTTGGTCTCGTGAACTCTCTGAGCTCTCTGGAATCGGCCCAGGTTAAGTGGGAAGCAAGTCCTTTGTGATGCTATGGTTTCCTTCAATCATAAGCATGAACACATTTGTGTAGTTAAGATAGTCCTGTTGACACAGTGACTTTAAAACAAGGATATGGGCAATATTACTGAGGGGAGCTCCACTGAGTTTACACATAGAGGTCAGTGTCCTCAGCCTGTTACCACAGTTGCATAATGTCCTCTGCGGAGGGAGCTTTTGAAAGCCTGCCAACACTTCTTGTGTTAGTGACCTTTACCTAGAAGCCTCTGCACCAGGGCCTGGCAGGAGTCTGGAGATGTGGCAGTGACGGATTTGGACGCGCGCCTCGCTGAGAGACTTTTATTCTGAAAGGCGCGAGCGGAAACGCGGTGGCGTGTTCCTCCTGTAGCGTGACGTCGGGTGTCTTCCCCCGGCGGAGCCTCAGTATTTACAACAACATTATCAGAAGCCCACCCGACGCTGCTGTCCATCACAGACAGACGGGGAGTCAAGCCGCCGGCGGGGCCGCTTTTTCTCCATTTGTTCCTGATGGGCGTCGGGTCCCAGTTAGGACTTTTTTTTTTTGGAGCATTTTGGAGACATTCCCTATAATGTTGCCGAGTGATATCCGTCTACCTCGGGCACTGCAGTGGTGCGCAGCTTCGCCTGGAGAAACACCTGTGCGCCTCTCCTCTCCTCTCCTCTCCAGTGGCCACAGTCATGAATGCTGAGTAGGTATGGACGCAAACCTGTGCACGAACCGGCGCAGCGCACATCCACGGGGAAGCCCGAGCCCGGCCGCCGCGGCTGGCTGAGCGTCACGGCTCGTCGCTGTGTTTGGCCCTGGTGGCGAGATTGCATGGGGACGGTGGTGGAAGCATTTGGAGGCAGGATGTGTTTGTGTGTGTGTTTTTTTTTTTTTCTTAGGTGGCTTCGTGGCCGGGTTTGACGGTCAGTCTGCGCTGAAAGCAGCGGGAGCGTGTTGGGGGGGTGTGGGGGGGGCGATGTGGGGGCGTCTTGGTGCTGTCAGACAGGATGTAGGGGAGGATCTATTGGAGCAGGATTACCCGACCATTTTTGGCGAGAGAGCATCGTGGAGTTGTGATCACAGTTGACGCATTGCACTCCTCGCGCCTTGGCTGCTGGTCCATTATCATTATATAATCACACTCATGTAATCCAGTCTTTTTTTTTTTTACTTAAACTGCATACGATTACACAGACTACAGCTCGCCCCCACCCTCCCCCTGAGGATCCCTTTATGCAGCTTGTGCTGAGCAACCTATGAATGCCAATTATAAATGTAGGTGGGTATCAACACTGTTTAAGTTTACATAATTCACTGTAGTGCGCGTGTGTGCGTGGTTCGCAGAATATAAAAGGGACAGATTTGTTTTAAATGCAGCATTGTGCCCATGACTCATGGTTTTATACAGTGCAGTACAGGGGTGTGTGTGGAAAGCTGAATTCCAAGTTGTGTTCAAAGTGTGCGTGTGCGTGTGTGTGTGTGTGTGCGCGCGCGCGCCTGGGGTGCAGTCATTTTGAAGTCCACAGTGTGTGGGTGAGTTTCAGCAGGTGTGTTTTACATGTGGTGCATACAGGATGGGAAATAGCTGTCAAACTCTGAGGAGGGAGATGTGTTTCACAGACAAAAAATCAAAGTGTAATGATACCTCCATCAGCTGGACTCATTCTGCATGCCAACGCATTAACAGCAAATAGAGTTTGGAGCATTAATATCAAACGCAGCATCCCCCTAATGTCAGTTACAGTACCCTCATCCCTCTTTGTCCCCTTCTGTCTTTGTTTTTCAGAGAACAGATTACCCTAAGGCGCGGCGTCTGTCTGCATTTGTCTGAAAGAACAAGGGAGAGAGCAGCACAAGCACCACACAGCCAGACATCATGCAAGGAGAAACCTTCCCTCGTTGCAGAGTGCTGAAATGTTCAGACTGAAGAGCAAGTGTGCCAGATCAAATCAACAGACTGTTTACATTAGGGGGCGCGATAGGAGCTGCTTGACACTAGACTCACTGTGTGGTTTAACGCCCCTTTCGATCACGGTCAAGAAAAGACGCGTTAACTGATCTTTCATCAGCACTTTCTCCTTTTTCCCACGTCAGATTCAGCAATCGAGAAACGAGCCGAGATGGAGTGGTCACTAGAGAATGTGAGGGAGATGGTGGCTGGGGGGATGCAGTCTATAAGGGAGTGTGAGATCTGTGCTTTCGCCATAGCCATGTGTGTGCTGCTGCTGTTCATGTGGTACTGTTACAGGGTGGGCCGGGAGCACGGCTCCAGCCCATTGCGTGGGAGGTATCTGGCTGGGCCCGGCCGGATTGGAGGGGTGGTGGGGGGCTTCATGAGCTCAGACTGCCGTGGCAGGGGGAAAGGGAAGCACGGGTCGATGCTGGAGGAGCAGAACGGCTTCGCTTTCTGCCAGTCGTCGGAGTGCTTCCGTTGCACGAGCGCCGGAGAGAGTCTGAACCAGAGGCTCTATCACAGCCTGCAGGATTACGCCAAGCGCTACACCTGGTCAGGTATGGGCAGGGTGCACAAAGGAGTCCGTGATCAAGGCCGATACCTTAACAGCCGACCGACCATCCAGCGGCCAGAGGTCTTCTTCCTCCCAGACCTGCCGTCAGCCCCTTTCTTCTCCAGAGAAGTACAGAGACACGACGTGGAGCTGCTGGAGCAGAGCTTCCCCGCCCTTCTGGCCGAGTTCGAGAGCATCTACCACCAGCCCCCCGCCCGCAGCGGCTCCTCCCTCCCACCGGGGTGGAAAGCCAACAGCACTCCTCGTGGGCAGTGGTGGACCTACTACCTGGTCAACCAAGGCACCCCTCTGGTTCTTAATGTCAGGAGGTGCCCGCGGGCCTGGAGGGTGCTGGGCCAGCTGCGCACCTTCATCGCCAACAACGTGTTCGGAAACGCCTGCTTCTCTGTGCTGACGCCTGGAGCGCTGATCACTGAGCATTACGGTCCAACAAATGTCAGGCTGCGCTGCCACCTGGGTAAGAGAGTGAACTGTTTAGTGAGCCGAAACTGATTCAACCATGTGACGTCTGACGCTCAGTGTGTATTCAACTTGACGCAGCAGCAGATGATTTCAGTAAGGAGTAACCCAGTGAATCAGCTGCTGCTGTGTTTAGACTGAAAATCTGTATCCTCTCGAGTCATGACGGCACATTGCTGAAATTTAGGGGCTGTAATTTTCACTGCACCTGAACTTTGATTCTATTTCCAACTGTTCCCTGTGAGATGGCTATAAACAGTGGTGTTTATGTCGTGTAGGCAGGATCTTTTGTAAGATGCTTTGAAACAGCATTCTGTAATAAGACGGGATACTCTAAGAATAGAGCATTTTGTCTGGGATATGCCATCCGGGAGATTGCTTAGCAACAGAAAATGCTTCAAAATGCATTCATTTTGTAAGTCCCTTAATGACACATGGATGGACTTGTTATGTTTCTCTCGCAGGTCTCAGGGTGCCCCCTTCTTGTGAGCTTGTAGTTGGTGGAGAGCCACAGTGCTGGTCTGAGGGCAGCTGTCTGCTTTTTGATGACTCCTTCCTCCACAGGGCCTTCCACGAGGGTAAGAATGGATTCAAATGGAATCTTTTATTGCACTCTGCCCCTTTTATTTATTCCTTGAAGGAAGATTGACCTAAAAGAAATTGTACAATCCGATACGGCTAAATAAAAAAATTGAGAGCCTTTTTAATATAAGTCTGATAGGTGTCAAGATCATGATAACACAGGGTTCATGATTTTTCTGCTGCTGTGTGTCTGTGTGTGCAGGCGGCGCAGAGGACGGCCCCAGGGTGGTCTTCATGGTGGACCTCTGGCACCCCAATGTGGCCGCTGCTGAGAGGCAAGCCTTGGACTACATTTTTACCCCAGGCCGCTTAGAAGACAAGGAAGGGAAATAGGTGTGAGTGAGAAACCATGTCCGACCAAGAGACAGATGGCGTTTAGGGAAGTGTCTGTAGGATTGGGGAGCGACTCTTTTTTCTGCCTCCAGACCAGCTCTCACATTCACTGTGTACATATTCTCCGTCTCATACAGTATCTCTCATAACCCTTCTTAGCAGATGACCAATCATTGGGCCTCTTTTATCAATAATGTTCATGTTTTTGCCTGTTAAAGACAGCCACACTTGAAAGTACTTGCTTAGTAGCTGCACAATGGATCATTCAGCCATTTTATTAATGTCTATTAATACCATGGCAGGGACATTTTAGTTTCTTTGTCGTTGTCATTTTAAATTATTGAATATCCATTGAATTTGCATATAGACAAATGAAGCAGTTTCCACCAAATATATTTTTTCACATTTCAAATGTCCCTCTCACTGGAGCCAAATAGTTTCTTTAAGATTCCACGTACAGCTCATATCAGTTTTACTTTGGTTGTTGCTTGAAACAGTTCAGCATTATGCTTAAAGAGAGAAAAGTACATCACAGATATGATAAATGACTCTTAGCGAGCCAAACAATAATGGTCACCCTCTTGTTGTTATGCCTCACAGCGTGTGTGGGTCTATAGGCCAACTTATTCTATTAGCTATACATGAGCTGGAGTCTTTGAGTCATTTATGGGCCCCAAACTCTTCCCATGTATTACTAGAGACACAACATGGCAACACTTAGAAAACGTTTTGTGTAAAGTGTTGTGGTGGTTTTACTTTACACTTAACATCCAACACATATTACTAATTCTTTTACACTTACTGTAACACCTACATACATTTCCACAAGGGCTAAGAAATTTGATCATTCAACTTTTTGTATTACTCAACATATCCACTCACACTGAAGATTCAAATTTTGATCAAAACCAAAATACGATTCAGTCAGTAGGTTTGCACATTTCTCTCTTTTTCTTTTTTTTTAAAACCCACTTTCAAATGTGGGACAAATGTTTGTGGATGAGCGGAAAATATTTTCAGTGATTGCTTATTTCCATCACATCAGAGCAAAAGTCCAGCTAAGGCTAAGGGATCATTGATACAGTGCTGGTTGACTTTAGGTCTACTTTTTGAAAGGTTGTTATCATCAGTTCTAATTTCATACAATAGATAAGCAAAAGTAGCGTCATTCTGTAATCTCATTTTAGAGTTACTTACAGGATGCACAATTGGGGCTTCATGACTAAACTGGCAACTCATTTACTTTATCTAAACTAAATGCATTGCAGAACGAGCTCTAACAGGGTATAGCATTAACTAAACATATTTGTTATTAATTTATTAAAGACATTTTCATCCACATGGGTTTTGATAACAGAGGTCCAATGTTGATCATGACATGAATGTTTACAGACGCAGCTAATGTCTCTGTCATGACTCCTGCCGGTGTGGTAGTTAATTGTGCTCCCCTTTGAAAAATCAATCCTGCTTTCACGAGACCTGGTTAGATAAGCACATTTTTGAGTCAAATTGTGTGAGTCGGCCTGTACTGTAACACTGGAGATGAAGCGTTTTTGGTAAATTTACTAAACTCTTGTAATTTGGTTGTATTTGATATCAGGTTTGTATTTCTGTAAATAGGGTTGAGGTAAAAAAAAAACTGAACGGTCTGAGATGTTTTGAAATGATTGTCCTCAATGCTATAACTATTGTGTTGTCTTGATTTACAGCTAAAGCGATTGCATTTCATTCACCGTTCTCAAGAAGCCAACCATGACATCATTTTGATAGATTCAATTTGTAGATTCTGTAAAATGTTTATGAAGTACTATCTCTGTTGTTCTGTGATGTGTTTCTTTTTAAATCACTCTGTAACTTTGCAGCGCCATACAGTAACCATTATTAAAGCCACAGTCCTTAATTCTTCAACAGCACTTCATGGATCTATGTGCACAGTCTAAAAGGTAGTGAAAATTAATCTTCAGCAGCTTTACAGGTCCATCGCAATTCAAGATACCCATCTATTCAACTCTAATGTTTACAAAAGTATGATTATTTACAAGCTGTTTACAACATCGGACAACGCTGACACTCACATTGAGCTGTCCATAATTAGGTTTAAAATCAAGAGTGCTGTTAATGCACGAGTATGAAAACTGTCATTCCCAAAGCATCTGCTTTACATATACAGTGTATGGTGGGGCAACCATTTTGTTTACATTTGATTAAGGATTTGTCCTTAAACACATTCTTGTGTGGATTTTGAACAGTATTTCTGTACATTTAATAAATGGTCGAGTGTCTTATTTAACCAGCTGTTGTCAGAAGTGTCACTTTTACACAGATATCACAGCTCTTTAGTCCGTTCTGCTGAAACAACCATTTCATTAATTAAACTACTGTGTGTCACACAGCTGACTACTGTTACTGTACCACTCTAATACTGATAAACAAACTGCACGAGCTGAATAGTTCAGCGGTAGAGAAGAATAAAGCCTTCTGCAGAAATGCCACTCTGGTATTGATAATACACTACAATATAAAACGAGGGGTCGAAATAGATTGTGTTGCCTCTTTTCAGACGGATGCAGTTTTATAGTAGCGGCACAGGGAGGCGTAGGCATGCAATAATGTTTTCTCAGCAGTTATTTCTTGTCAGACCTGCACTGCCTCTGGGGGATGTGAAGCCAGAAGCACTAAAATGCTGAGGTAATAATAACATCATGTTAAATAAAAGAAGTGTTGGGTTCGTGGGTTCATAAAGAATATGTATACCGGGTAATATTTGGCCCTACATCTGTCTCCACAGTCCAGGAAAAGGACTCTCATGTGAGCGCACGGGTGTTTCTACATCTTTAGCTTTGGTGGATGGAGACACATGTTGATAACAATAATCTCTAATGATAACACAGAATTCATTAAGAAACTCCTTGATGCTCGACTTTGAGGCTGCATGTTTTATGGGTACAGAATTGTTTAGTTTCAGTGCCACAGCTCCTAAATTATTAAAGCAGGCTTGTTATTGTTACAATACTGCTTAGTGTAGTAATTTCACCAGAAGTGGGAGTGATGTGTGTGAGAGAGAAAGCAGAATACTGTGAAGAAGGATTTAAAGCTGATAGATGCATGCATGTGTGTGTGTGGGGGGGGGGGGGGGGGGGGGGGGACCATGGCTCATTTTTGGCCTGAGGCCCTATAGCAGGTTAATCTGGCCCTGGATAGAAGACAATAGTATGGTGTCTGATATTTTGTCCACTGGGAGGACACAAGCGACACCACAAATGAAAATAGAAGTGAATTAACACCTTCTTGTCACTGTGCTGACACCAATTCAGGATGGCTTCACGGCTGCTGCAGGTACAGTAGCCTTTCAGCTTCCAGTATTTTTGTGGACGTTGTGTCTACATCTGAGCGATCACATTGTTTGTCGGTTTCCTTTTGCATACCGTGGATCACAGTACCGTAACCACGTCCGTCAGGGAAAAAGTTTGCCCACCGCCGCCGCACCTTACTACCGTCCGCACTCGCGTCACTGCTACGGTGTCAGAGACCATCATCCACATCAATGAAAAGGTGACGCGCTCCGCAGCGACGCGTGCGCCCCTCTCTGCGCCGCCTGCGCGCGCTCCGGCCGCGCTGCCGCACAAGCAATCAGGCGGTGAAATGTAGCCCAACTCACAGGGCAAGCATCTGCTGGGCTAACATGGGTCGACGACGGAGGGACCGCGGCGTGCGGCGCCGATGACCAGCGCACCGACACCGACTCGACCTGATCCGCAGCGATGAGCTCCTCCTTTCCAAAATCCGAATCCACCACCTCCTTGCTGAAATCCTCCTCGGCGGCGAGGAGAGCAACACACCTCCCCGAGCAGCCCCCAGCAGAGAGCCGGAGAAGTCAGCACCACCATCAGCATCAGCACCAGCACCAGCACCAGCATCAGCATCAGCATCAGCATCAGCACCACCACCGTCCCGCCGCGCTCCAGAGCGGCGGCAGCAAAGCCGAGGAGTCCTTCTGGTCGGCCGAGTGCGACATCAGCGCCCGGAGACCTCTGTGCCACCCGTCCCTCGTCTCCAGCCCGGACAGTAGTAACAGCGCAGCCGCCCGGGGCAAGTGTAAGTCCCACGCCCCCCACGGCCAAGTTGCCGACCCGCCGGAGCCGAACGGCGAGGCGGGCCGAGGCGTGAGGGAGCGCTGCAGGTCGTCCAAGCCCACACACCGGCACCACCACCGCAGGAAGCACCACCGAGAGGACCGTCCACCGGCGGCGGGGGCCCCCGAGCCCGAGCAACCCCGGCGCTGCCCCGCGCACGCCCGCCCGGTCCCCAGGGTGCCCTCTCTGTCGGACAGCAACGACGACAGGGCGCCCCTGTGTGAGCCGAGGGACCACAGAGGGGCCGGTCCGGCTCGCGGCGGCGGTCCGGTCAGCAGCCCGTCCCCGTCCACCTGCTCCCTGGTCCCGCTGTCCAGCAGGTCGTCTCGCCGCTCCCGGAGGTCCAGCGCTGCTTCTTCTGCATCCGATGTCAATTTACGCACTATCCTCAATTCACTGTTTGGGCAGGTAAGGCCCCGAGATACAGGGAAATGTATGGATCTGTAAATTGGTTAACATCTTTTTTTTTTTTTTTTTTGTCTGAATTAAATCACCTCCACAGTTGATCCGCTGATTAAATTGATTTGAGGAGGTTTACTGTGTGATGCGCCTGGACATTTTGGGGCCCCTGACAAGCTGTGACAGTGAGACCCAAACCCAAATCCAATGTATGTAAAACTTAATTGTTAGGTCCTGGGTTAGACTAATAGAGCCTTTTATTAGGATAATTTGGCTTTATAAACCGATTTGGAATGGATGACACCACAGTAGTGTCTGCGGCAGAATTCATCTAAGAAAAGCAAATGCTTTAAATTCACTTTGGCTTGCATGCAAAAAAATAGTACCTTGTTAATTTTTTACGAAAGTGATCACAGGTAGGAAGAAGTTAATTGTCCTTCTAACTCCAATGACGTCCTGTTTACAATCAATATACACTAATGTGCTCTATGATGCACCCTGCAGACAGTGTCATTTCTGGACAGGCTATAGAGGGAAAAGCCTCTTCTACGCATTCATTTCTTATGTAATTTGTAAATCCAGCACTACCTCCTACAGACCTTCTCAATCAGGCAGACCTTTCTTACTGAAGTGGATGGTGCTCGGGCAGATGAAATGTTCTACTACAGAGAGGTGGAAATCTCTGATGTGCTAATGTGTATTTGGTCAAATACAAAGATGTGCATTCATGTTCTTGCATCATTCAATCAGGAACAGTGCAATGACCGTTGTGTTGTGCTGAAAGAAATCACTTTGATGTTCCTTATTGGCTTTATTTTGAGCCTTAAACCTGTTCATACAAAAGAAAAGAGCTCAGCTTAATATGCTTGGATTCGTATCAGTGATGTGATTTTGCATAATTTTGGCTCACAGAGCTAATGTCTGTTAAAACAAGCAGTTTCATTGCAAATGCTCACAAAGCTCCACCTTGCTGCTCTTGATAATATGTTGTTTATTGAGCGCATTTCTCTAGTCTCTTCCTCAGAAGACAGTGTTTAGTTATTTCCATGTAGGGTGTTTTAATCTGATCATGAACCAGGAGGTGATTTAGGTATGTTGCTGAATTAGGAAGCTCTCAGCCATAAAATAGCCTCAGTATGGGAACACGGAGATCATCCGTTGTGGCTTCAAGAGAAATATCTTCTAGTACTTATAGTATGAAAGCCTATTCTACAAATAACCCGTGAGTCAGTCTGCGAGCAGCTCTGTGAAAACATTAGCGTGACCTGGAAAAGGTCTTTGATGAGACAGCTAGATGGAGGGGAGTTCAGTGGCAGGCGGAAATGTAACACATGGCTTGAGAGGTACACACACTGCCTGTGGCATGTTTTTCTGAACAATGCATTCAAAATAAACTGGATCTTTTTTTTACGGCTCCGGCTCCAAGTACTGTTTCGACAAGCCAGAATGGAAATACATGTGAACAGATGGTGATCAGGTACCTGGGGATGAGAATTGTATGAGTCCTTTCATGAAGGGAACCATTAGCCCACCAATTATCTGTGAAGACCTCAGTAGCTGTATTCTGATTTCAACAGTCTTTCTTCTGCAGATATATACACACATGTAGATATAAATTCCCCTCTAACAGATGGACTGCACAGTAACTGTATTCTTCACACAATCTCAGCCTTTATGTGTTTCTCTTTGATGCTGTGTGGCTGCTGTGGGTCACGATGACCTTGTTTTCGCCTGCAGAGGGCAGAGGATGATGTGTGGGGGAGTAAGGCAAGAAAAACAAGGGCGCGTGCAGAAATATCAAGTGAAACTAATGAATTCAAATGCAATCTCAAGCTTGTAAATTGATGAATTAACCCAGCAGTTGAGAGTGAGGGTGCAGGTGAGGAGGACAGCAAGACTGGAAATAGGTCATTACAGAGTGTTCTCATAAACTTGCCTGGTACAGATTTTCATAGCCGAGAAAGAGCAAACACCTCACATTATGTGTGTGGCCCTGAAGCAAAGGTTACTTGTCAGGTGCACATTTGTTGATACTGTATTTTCCTGCAGGAAAGCTGGCACCCCTTTTCTATTGTTTATTCTTATGTTTGGTGCCTGTGAATCCGTGTTGAATCGTCAGTGTTGTCCGCAGAATAACTAACAAGTCTACTAACAGTTTGGTCAGTGTGACAGTTGCAATGAAATATCTTGCAGACAGTGTATCACCCTCTTTTCCTTTAATAGGCATAATTCTGTTTCCCTCCTTGGCCCACTTCCCTCTCTCATTTAGTGGCTCACCCTCACTCTTATGTCTCTCTCTCTCTCTCTCTCTCTCTTACTGGGTGTCATTGGCGCTCTTACTATTGCAACATTCATTTACTCCAGATAGTGCAGTACAGTGCAGTTCACAGTTTTTTCCAGCAGACTTAGGTTAGCACCCCAGTCTTCATGGGTCTTGCTGAAACCAGAGTTTTTACTCCTCTCAAAATCCAAACTGCAATCTTAACAGAGAAAAAGTCCTCATGGTCCTTTTTAGTTCCACTTTTCTCCTTTGGTATGGGAAACTGCTTAGACTGGCCTCTGAGAACGGTAGGATTACTTTCAGTGTGATGCACTATTACACCCTGTCTTTCTTGGTTTGTTTGGTGGATTTTGTGATTTTTTGTGAGCTTTTAAAACTGGTAAATGAAACTGGACAGTAGTGCAGTATTCTCAGACATTTTGTTCATAATTTATGCATAGTTATGTGCACTTGCTTTTCCTCATTCCACACAAACTCACACGTCAATTAAGTTAAGTCATCATATTGCAAAAAATACAAATATTTGTGAATTTTTAATGGTATCCTTTACAAAAAATCTGCATGTGTCACACATTCTTTAATGGTGGTTTGCAATGGAAATTCCATTATTGCCATAATTCCTATAACTTATTCCGAAACTGTGCTGCTTGTAGTTTGCTCTCGAGTGCATGTTGTTAAACATGTCAGATTAATGGCTTCAGACTTTGGCAGACCTTCGGTGTACAACAGGAACTATTTTCCAAAATGTACTGTATGTCCTGCAGAACAAAATGTGTCCTGATGTTGTCAGAGCATAATACAATCACTACACATATAGTCTGTTCTCTGGTGTTTTAGCTCGTCTTTTCTCTACTTCTGAGTTTGTTTACTGTTCCTGTGAGAGTGTATAGATGTGAGGTGCCAGTCCCTACAACGTGGCAAGTAAACTGTTATGAACGATGAGTGGAAAGTTGGCAACATGCTGTTTTATTGATGTATTTACCCCTCTGACATGTTTTCACATTTTCAACATTGTTTCTCTCTCATGAACACTTGCACAACACACACACAATACTTTTACACTGAAGTACAGTTCTTTCCTAGCGTTCAATCCATTTCCCATTTCCAAGAATATGCAGTCTACACTGATCGCCACACACCCTCTCTCAACTTGTATCTTTAATCCATTCTGCTCCAAAGCTGCTGCAGATCTCTAACACTGTTTCTGCACCCCTCTGGAAAGATGCTCCAGGATGCTGAGAGGAGATTCAGAGGGGTGCTGTCCTGTGAGGAGATGGGCCAGGCAGGGTATCTTGGACCTTATCAGGAGTCCATTGTTTCCATGACACAAAACTGTGTTCTCGTGAGCAACATAATGGGGCAAACCTGTGTCTTCCTGAGTAAAGGCATGGCCACGTGCAGGCAGACTGTACGTAAGTCTGGACAAACATACTTTTTTTTTTTTTATCTCCATCTGTTTGTATTAATCATTAAACAAGCTGCCACAATAACTATCACCGCTAGGTTGTTGATACCCTTTTAATTATTTTCTATCATAGTATTTCCACTCTCGCTGCTTTTGACTGGTATCTTGCCAGCTGTCAATAGGGAACACACAGGTTTGGAAGATGACGGAGCCTGAAAGCACACAAATGTCTTCAAGGGTGTTTAGGAGTTTGTGCATAAATCAGATGTAATGAATGCAATAGCACTAAGCTTAGCTTAGCTTAGTTTAGCTTAGCTTAGCACAAAGACTGGAAACAGGGGCAAATAGCTAGACTGTGTCCGTCCAAAGGTAACAAACTCTGTCTACCCACAGCTCTAAAGCTCACTTGTTAACACCTTATATCTTGTTTGTTTAATCCAACAGGCGCTCTTAATCAGGTCGTCATATCTGATGTGACAAGATGTGACATGTTAATTTGCGAGTTTTAGAGATGCTGATAGTGGATTCTGTTACCACTATCAGCATCAGAGCGAGGTAACCTGTTTTGCCCTGTTTTGCCACTCTTTTGCAGACACAAGAGTGGTATCAATGTTCTTATCCAACCCTTGGCCAGAAAGCAAAAAGGCGTATTTCCCAAAATGTCAAACTATTCTTTCCCGTTACTCAAAACCACCTCCACAGCTCATATATCTCGCTGTCTACATTAAATCAATCACAAATGTACAGTGATGGTAATGAAAAAGAGTGAGCGCCCTCAGTATTATTTCAAGTCTCACTGAAGAAAAGCAGTGGAGGATTTTGCACAGTGCCACGGGTAAATGGATCAGGCCTAGGACATGTCAGGCGTAAGAGATGATGGTTGATGCACTGACCAGTGATTGATTGACAGATTGAATTGCCGATGGTGCACACATGTTGGATTGGCTGGTTATGCCTCCTGGGACTCATGTGCCTCCTGTGTTCTTTTTGTCAGCGGTTCCGGTCAGACAGTTCTTCAGGTCTGACGTCAACACCCAGTGTTGTGTTTAGACTTCTCCCTGCTCTTGCTGTTAACCCCTGAGGGTTCTGGGATATGTCTACCTCTCGCTCTGCCCTTTAAAGGTTGCATTCATTGTAAGCAAGCGCTGGAAAATAGAAACAGTCACATTCTTCTTTGAACTCGAGGGTTATGGTTCCCAGTCATCTCGATAGGAATCAGCCTATTTATACTTGGAGGTTTTGTCATCAAGATGTGAGATAGTCTCAGTCTTCTGTTAACACCTTTCATTGTTAGGCATCCTTAAGTTGAGGTTCACAAGAGGATTGTTATGGAGAAGATCGCTGATTTAGGTTTGAACATCATTCAAGTCACAGCGTTGTCAGCGGTATGTTTGCATGTAGCTCACACACAGAGGACTGTGTTTTTTATGATCATGCTTTTTCCGTGTTGTGAATGTGGTTTTGGACTGACCAACAATTGAATGTTATTTTTTAACAGGACAGAGAGTTGCGACCAGAGGAAATGGACGGTAAGTTCTCTCCTTCTTCACTGAAGTTTAACACTCAAACTAAACATATTTAACAGCGCAGGTTTGTCAAAGCGGATTACAGGACGAAAAACATAAAAGTAAAATTAAATTAAAAAGGACAGCTTTTATAATTTGTAAGTTAAATGACAGCCATACAATCCAGTTACTAATAATAATTCTGTTATTGCTCAACAGAGTTGAGGGATGCTTTCAAAGAGTTTGACAAGGACAAGGACGGTTTCATCAGCTGTAAAGATCTTGGAAACTGCATGAGAACCATGGGATACATGCCCACTGAAATGGAGCTGATTGAGCTGAGCCAACAGATAAACATGAACTGTAAGGACTTAATTTTCTTATGTATTTATATTTTATGTGTACAGTTGTATATTTATTGTGGTTTGAAATTCTCTTTTTCTTAAGTGGGCGGTCATGTTGATTTTGAGGATTTTGTAGAGCTGATGGGGCCAAAACTCCTCGCCGAAACTGCAGACATGATTGGAATAAAAGAGTTAAAAGACGCGTTTAGAGAGGTAAGAGTCTCTGGATTCAAATTTAGGTAATTTATTTCTATAGCTCTGGTCATGTTGTCAGATTTTTTGTATTTACTTTTTTAATTTTTAATGTTGCTCATCTGCTTTTTGTTCTTAGTTTGACACTAATGGAGATGGTGCCATAAGCACATCTGAGCTCCGAGATGCAATGAGGAAGCTGTTGGGCCAACAGGTAATAATTTGGATCATAATATAACAGACAGACAGTCTCTATCACCATGTTAGGTGCTCCACTAACATTTGCCAACCATTTGTTCCCAGGTGGGTCTAAAGGAAGTAGAAGATATCCTGAGGGATGTTGACTTGAATGGTGATGGGCTTGTTGACTTTGAAGGTAAATCCACTTTTACAAACTACTTATTTAAGGTATAAGGAGTTCAGTGCAACTGTTACATCTTGTCATTGTCCTCCTCTCTTTTCACAGAGTTTGTACGAATGATGTCTCGCTAAGATCATACAGTGATCGGTCCTGAATGTGAACCTGTGTCCTTCTCTATACTTGACCAAGTACAACAGAGGACATGCCAAGATCTCTGAGCCACCCAAATCTGAATGACACTGGAATAAAAACTCCTTGAATGTTGCGGAGCGAGGAGTCACCTCACACTTTCGATCAATAAGTGTTCTTCCTGAAAAGTCTCCAGTTCAAAGGAGGCAGAATTTGCTGTAGCCTAGCTGATGATTGTCCAACTTATGTTTTTGCACTTTAACTCTCACTAAATAACTTCCTGTGTGGATAGATCGCTGGTGTCTCATCCTGTACGTGGTAAAAAAAATGAGTGTCTTGCAAAATGTCGCCTTCGATGTACAACAAAGTCAGGATGAGAGAGTGAATGCCGGAGGAAAGATGTAATAGATCAGTGCACTGTTGAACATTTCAGTATGTTTTCACACAGTATGTGTTATATTAGAAATTGTAAGTGGAATGTCCTTTGTGTGACATTGGTGCTCCGCCCAGGAACCCATGTGGCAATATAACACCTGTATTGTAACTGTGTGACCATCTGTGATTCTTCACTGTGCAAGTCCAGTCCTATAAAAGCATCACTGTCTGACAACTACATGCAACAAAGAAGCAGATCTCAGATATGGATGAGAAGCAGAACTCTGAAATACATTTCGTGTATATTATTTGCTACTGTCTTAGATCAAGGGCAGTTGAAACACTATTTAGAAAGATGCATGGGACTCTTTCAAAGCTTAAATCCAGAGAACCAAAGTGCTCACCGACACTAGCCTGCTGTGGTTTACAGAATCCTATGCAGTGTACGTGTGCAGTGTAAATGGAGCATCTCCAGATTGTCTTTCAATGGTGACAGGCTTGAATTCCTTGAGTCTTTAACCTAGCTTTGGGAACAAGTGATTGTCCTGTCTGTGATCATACAGTAGGAATGACATATATATAACTGTATTTACAGTGGATGTGATTATGTTGTAACCGTACTGTATGTCAATACGATTGTAGTTGTGGTAATGTTCCACACATCTGTGTTGTCGAAGCAATTTTTATGCATGCCAAAGAGAGAAATTTCTGAAATTCAGTATGCACATTTGCATTTTTGTCTAACAAAGTAAACAAAATATTTCGCCACGTTAACTGTAGGAAAATAAAAAGGTGTTTACATTTGAGCCTCTTTTTCTGTGGTGATGTTGCAAAAGAAAATACAGGCACAACATAGTAGAAGATGGAAAATAAAGTGCTTTACTTCTGAATTACATATCCCCTCACTTACTATTTGTCTATAAGGCCTATATCAAAATGTTATTATTCATATATTAGTATAGTACTGTTTGCTGTCACTGCATGTCTTGAGGACACACCTCCCCCATATAATATCTATTATTCATACATGTCTCTGGTCTGCAGACTTGGTAATCTTAACCTGCAGCAGCACTGCAAGTCCTCAAATGAAAATAGCTGTAAAGAATTTTGCTGTGCTAATTTGTGACTTTTGACTGATTTTGCTTTGATGCCATCTTTTTAATACTACAAACATATTCATTAGTTACACATATTACTAAAGACATATCAGATAGTTACACAGTATGCATAAAATGTATCATAAAGGGATGCCTTGCTTTAATTGGCCAGCAGTGACAGACAGTATTTGCATGCTTTATTACATAAGCAACTGCAGTAGTTGTATGTCAGGGATGTGCTCCAGCTAAAACTATCTGGTAACATACGCCACCATTGTAAAAGAATGCAACAGTTAAAATGACCACATTAACACTAAAATATTCAGTGCACGAATGTTTCACGGAGCAAGAACAGAGGAAATTGTTGCAGGCACATAACACCCACGATTAAACTGCACCATCACGTGTTGCCTCTGGGCCACTTAAAATAAATTTTTCACATATGCTTATGCAAAGTACTTTGTGGAAACGATACGACTTTGTAGGAGTTTGCTGTAAGTGTATGCAATATTGACAAATCTACAGCACCAGCTGTGGCAGACACTTTACCTACACAAGGCTGCATGTTTGCTTTATTATAAGGATAGAGGCTATTTCAACGTATGTTTGCCATCGTTGTGTTAGGTGTTTAAAAAAAACAAACAAAACAGTCATGAGACAGCTGTCATCCATAGAGGTAATGCTGTTGCCACAGCAACTATCTCCATTCATTGCTTTCTGGTCGCCTCTCGAGAGCGCCGTGTGCGCGCTGCGTTGGACTCTCCTGATTGGACAAGACTCGGACCGTACCATACCGGAAGGAGGGGGGCGTGAAGATTGCTTAAAGAACACGTGTAATATTACTATATTTAAAGAAAGAAAGAAAGAAAGAAAGAATCCCACACAAAACATTTCAGCCCGTTGAATAATAATGTCGAAAGTATAATATTGCAGATATCTTACCTGTGGTCGTCAGAGCAGAACTGATGACTGTATTATAAATACACTCTTGATCTGCAATAGTGTGGCATATGATTGATGATTAAACCGATGTGCAAATAAAAGCACTTTACAACATCAATATAACGTACATAAATAATAAAAATAAAATGATCATCTATAACGCTGTAAAAATACCCTTTTCAGGCACATCGGCGGTTTCGTTGAAGTTTTTTGCTGCTCCAGCCAGTACTCACATTTTTGTTCTTAAATTTTAACTGAACTAGCTGCACAATGTAAATGGTAAACTTCTTGATTATAAATGATCAACATTAGGTCCGCCGTGCTGTGCTCAAATGGGGGGGGTGTGCACAAACTGAGAGTCCTGCCTGAGAGGCTGAACTCGGGGTTTGCCCGTCCCCGAGCCCTCTCTTGACGTGTAAAAAGGACACTGGGCATCAGACTCCTCGTTTCTGTCAATCAAGGTCAACATATGGGCATAAAATGTGCACAACCCTCAACGCTTAGGACTTGTGACATTCTCGAAACGTGCACATTGTTACTAGAGAGCAGGACGCGATTGGCCTGCGAGCTGCAGCGCTGTTCAGTGGTTCGGGAGAGCTCGGCGGGAGGCGGTGATTGGTCAGAGCAGCTGTCACTCACCGGCCGGGGGAAACCTCAGGTTAGGTAGCGCCGCGCCGCGCCCCGCCTCCCGCACAGTGCCAGCCGCTGCAGCTAGCGGAGCAAGGGTCGGTGTGGATGCACACATTGAATGAAAGTCTGCGGCCACCAGCGACGGAGGAGCTCTGCAGCCAGACGAGTTATCCCGCAGGGTTTCATGCACCGGGCCAGACGGTACCGGCGGTGAGAGGGGCACGCGTCGGCAGAAAGACGGGCGGAAGATATTAGCGGACGGGGACGGTGAGGAAGCGTTTGCGTCGCCGTCCGCCCGGCTCACAGACCGAGTATTTCTGGTCCGACAGGTAGGTTAGCCTGCTAGCCCGTCTCACCAGCGGCACTCGTCACGTTTCGGCGTTTCTGGTAATAGCACGGCGGCGGCGGCTTGGTGGATTTGTTACGCCGGGTCACTTGTTCACCGCCCCGCTTTTCATATTCCGTGTCCCCGCCCGGTGTTTGTGTCAGAGCCGCTGCCGGTGTCGTAGCATGCTGCTGGCTAACTCTCACATATCATGTTGCTCGTTACCGGACGGCTCCTCGCGCGAGCTAACCTTATGTGGTAAATGTTGCATGTGGAAGTGTTACTTCCGTACAGTGACTGAGTGTGTGTGTCTCTCTGTGCGTGTGTGCGTGCTACAAGCAGATACCGACGCTGTCTGTCTCCGTGTCTAGGACCGGGCAGTGTGGGGCAATGCAGCGGGTCACGGCGCAGCTCGTCCTCGGGCTGGTCGCAGCGGTGCTGGCGCTGCTGGCGGAGCAGTGCCGGGCGGACGGCGGGGGCCCCAGCCTCGCTGAGCGGGTTATCTGGGCTGTGAACGCCGGGGGTGACACGCACGTAGACGTGCACGGGATTCACTTCAAAAAGGACCCGCTGGAGGGGAAGGTGGGCAAAGGTGAGTCGGTGTGATCAGCGGTTGACTGTTAGCGCCGTGCCGGGCTTCACCTGCGAGCTGCTGCCGGGAGTGAGAGCTGCTCCTCAGAGGAACAGCAGCACGTTTCCAGCAGAAACCTCTGCGTGGTCTGGCTTCCGCAAGTAACCACTAACTAATGAGCAGTCAGCGCTTAGGACTGCAGCTCCGCCCCTCTCAGCGTGCAGAGGAAGCAGGTGATGATATGATCAAATTTACCATAGAGACTCATTGCCTGGGTCAGTCCAGAGGCACAGCTACTCTACCTGCAGGCTGGAGTGTGGTAACTGCCTCTGGGACAGAAGGCCACTGTATTTCATTCAGTGCAGGAAAAAGGTCAGGGCTTGCGCAACATCCAATTCCTGTGCTTTGCTTGACTTAAGACATGATCCGTTTTCCTGTAATGCAGCTATTACTGTGGTCTTGTGAGCAATGTGCACACTGAACCTGATGCTGTTCTCTCCTCCGTAGCATCTGATTATGGGGTGCGTCTGCCAATACTGCGCTCCAGTCCAGAGGACCAGATCCTGTATCAGACAGAGCGCTACAATGAGGACACTTTTGGATATGATATTCCCATTCGTGAGGAAGGAGACTATATACTAGTTATGAAGTATGCAGAAGTTTACTTTGCCCAGTCACAGCAAAAGGTATTGCAATTAATGAAATCTGACCTATTCTATTGTTGCGTGTGTGGATTAGGTGTTAATAATAGCTGGTTTGGGAATATGTTTTTCTAGGTGTTTGACGTCCGTCTAAACGGCCATGTGGTGGTAAAGGACCTGGATATCTTTGATCGAGTGGGTCACAGCACCGCTCATGACGAGATAGTCCCCTTCTCCATTAGACGAGGCAAGCTGAGTGTGCAGGGAGAGGTGTCCACTTTCAACGGCAAGCTCACCGTGGAGTTTGTAAAGGTGAGCTGTTTTTATTTGAATTGTCTGAGAAATGTCTGGATGCTTTTGTCCGTCAAAAGAGCGTCAGTTTGCTTATTTAACCATGGCACTTTTAAATAGCTTTTTGAAGCTTTTCAAAATGTACACTACTATAGTATCATTTGGGTGGGGGGGAGATCTGTGATAACTTTATTGGTTGATTTCCTGGTTATGCCAACCTTCTGATACACAATGAGGTAGCAGTTAAAGATGGACAGTATTTCAAGAAGCTTTTTTTTTTTTAATCAGATAATTTATTCAACCCAACACACTGGGCAGCTCTGTGTGATGGACGGAGGTTGGAAGAATAGCCAGTACGCAAGTAATGTTACTTTATACTAAAACAACCAAAAAAGTACAAGTGAGTGTAGTCATTCAAAATGACTTCCTCAGTAACAGTAACAACGTATCTAATGACAAGATTTAAAGCAAACTGTTGGACAAGACTGATACAGCTTTCTTGCCTGTAGGTTAAATATGAAGCTACCTCCAGCGGCTGTTCAGCTGTTGTTGTTTTTACAGTTCAGTTTTAATAAAATTAAATATAATGAATTTTATTAGTTCTGAAAAACAGTATTTCCCAAAATGTTGAAGTCTTCCTTTTTAATATGATGGCATTCATTTCAGACGGGAGATGTGCGGGGAAATTGCCACCATGACTTGTACAGAAAAGTGATGCTTTATTCAAACACGAGACCGACATGTAAAATTGGCAGAACATTTGCATAATAAACTCCAATTCGTCTGAAAGGGGCTGTTGACAGCCAGTTTCAGTGTGTGGGCCATGCAAATGACTGACAGCAGTCCCACATCTGGTTGGCTTCTATCATATTTACTCGATTACTTGACATGTAGTGCAGAAATTAACTCCGCTCTATAGTTCTCGCCAAACAACTACTGTCTGTGAATCCATTTTCAATTTCTCCAGTATTTACCCATTCTTCAAGTTAGTGGTGGCTTGCCTTAATTTACATTGCTCATAGATATGATTCTTGGTGACTGTGATTTAGGTAAGGACATTTTGATGACCAAAAAAAATCTGTTGTTGATGCCAGACACAGCTGTGCTGTTTAGGTTGTTTGACTTTCGAGTCAGTACCTCTACATTCAGCTACAACGGCCATGAATCCATCATCCTAAACTAATGAAAATGGCCTTTTGTCCATTATTATCTTTGTGATGAGGTTAGTTATTCTGTCACTTCTTTCCTTGTCACATTTTACTCTGGTAATACAGCGAGCATCCTCTGCCATGGATCTGCAGCAGCAGTGATGTTAGTAATTTGGTTCAAGTGTCTCTTCACGTTATCCAACATCAACGCTCTACTTCTATGATACTGTACCTCTGTTACTATTGGAATTACTTTTTACTGATGGAGGTGCACGTCAGTAACAGTGGACAACTGTGTATGAGTGTAGCTTTAATTTAATATCCTGCTGCCAAACTTGGCAAAAGCTTTTATCGTTTCACAACTATATTAGGAATACTTTATTAAATGCCCAAAACAAAAAATGTGTTATTATTATTATTAAGTGTGATTGATGTCACAGAATTACTTTTGAACATTAGTTTGACGCATATTTGCTAACTTAGCCCTTATTTACACCACTCCAATACAGCAGAACATCACAGTCAGAGACATTACCATTTCATTCTGTTTTTAGGTTTGGGAACTACTCACAAATACTGATGAAATTGCTGTATGCCATAGGAATAATATGTGTTTTTTCCTTCTAACATGATTAGCATTCCCTTCAAGCCCTGAGTTCTAACATGAAGGATTTTGCCAATGGGTTTGTAGAACATGTGGTTGTAGGCTAAATTTGTAGGGTGGCATACTTCAAAAAAGTTTTTCTGCAGTGGCCTCTTTCTTCTTTTTATTTTTTGTAGATCTCTGGCCTTCTTTGCATTTTCTCTTTTTTAAAAAGATCCAAGTGGGACACACTGTTCGCTCTTTTTGCAAACGTTAAAACTACTCTAACAATGAAAAGACAAAAGCTCCCTAGCACAGGTGTTTTTGTTTTGCACTCTCCGCTTGTCCAGCAGGAAATCCACCTGCACCAAATGTATGAATTCTTAATCTCTTTATCACCGTGTGATACATTTAGAATAAAAACAAAGAAGGAAGGCATTTCTAATGATTGTGTTTGTGTCAAATTGAGCATCATACTAAGATAAGGGTGCTCCAACCTTTTTGATTAGGTATTTATCATTGTTAAAAACAATGTTTATTATCACTCTGTCTGGTATTAAATTACTTTTCTATTGACACATTTGTTTCTGCTGTTTTACTGGTGTGTTTCAGGGTTATTATGACAACCCTAAGGTCTGCGCTCTCTATGTAATGAAGGGGACATTAGAAGGTGAGTCCTGAGACTGCAAACATATCCCTTAGCATTTTGCATAAAAACTCAGTATATGAATTACATTACATTGTCTTGCTCAACCAGATGTCTGCATTTTAGTACAATAGTTGTAGACTTAGTGGCGTTATACACAAGTTTTTGATATATCCAGACTATTTGTGTACCAATTTCTGTATGTGTGATTTGGACTAAACTCCCCCATCTTTCCTTTCGCTTTTTTTTTACTTGACAGATGTGCCAAAACTCCAGCCTCACCCTGGCTTGGAGAAGCCCGAGGAAGAGGAGGAAGAAGACGAAGATACTGAAGGGGGCGAGGAAGGTGGGAAGAAAAAGCTGCCAGCAGGTTCCAAGTACAGGGTCCAGTCAGGCCCCCGAACACCAAACCCATACGCAGCCGACAACAGCAGCCTAATGTTTCCCATCCTCGTGGCGTTCGGGGTGTTCATCCCTACACTGTTCTGCCTCTGTCGGCTGTGAGCACAACGAGCGATCGAAGAGACGTCAGGCGGACAAGACGGAAGTGAGACTATATAGAGAGAGGGGGAGGAAAGGAAGGAAGGAAGGAAGGCGGGAGGGAGGTGGGGGGGGGGGGGGGGGGGGGGTCAAGGTGACAACAGCAGCACAGGTAAACGCATACACACAGGAGAGAGCTTGGAAGAAAATCATGACAACGGAGGACAAAAAAAGAGACAATAACTTTTCGGAAAGCCACAGCGACACGAAGCAAACGCTGCGGTCAAATTCTACCGTTGAGGAGAGAAAAGGAGGTGTAGGAAGTGTATGCTGTGCGCTTCTTTGTGAATGTGTTTTTCGCATCCACCTCTGCTGACCCTTTTGAACAATGTTAGTCATTTCCACTCAGAGACTGTGCAGGAATTACAGAAGCCAGTCTTTACGGTTTGAAACCACATTTCAGCAGCTAAGGGATGCTGAGGAGTGTTTGGTGTAGGCCCCATTTTATAAACTAAAAGCATTGTTTTGTACTGGGTGTAGCAGGGAAGCACACTCTGTTTAACACTCCTGCTCAGCATCTGGTCAGACATGTTAACCTTCAAATTGGAAATGGTGCTGCTTAGAAATTGGTTAAATAGAATAGAAATCTTGAGTCAGCCGGTTAGTGGAAATACAGTTGCCATTTCAGAGGCTCCCATTTTTCTCAGCTTGTCGATTTTTCGTGTCTTTCCACTCAGATGTCGTTAGTCCTTTGTTGACGTGCCATCATTTAATTGCCATAAGTTGTTTAAAAGAAGAAAGTAAGCGGTGTTGAAGCAGCTCTATAGCTGGCGGGTTTATTTGCGCTCTGCTGTCTGAATCGGCTTGCCTTTACATAAATATAGGTTGGGTTTCACAAATCTGTTGGTGATGTGTGGTCATGCATAATAGACTTCTTTGGCATTGTTCCACCAAATACTGATTCAAGGCCAAGAAAAGTGTCCACAACAGAAATCATGAATTCAATTTCTTTTTTTAAGGATGGATCTATTTTAAAATTCCCATATTACAAGGTGAGAATGTTTCTGTCAGTAAGAGACACCACAGTTGCATTTAGTGAGAGGCAAAGTTTATGCTGTGAATTGCTTAAGCTCAAGTGAGTCAGGATCTTTACCTCACTGGATTGTCTGTGGTCTTTGCCTTTTCTATTCATTCTTAATTATGCATGCCTGCCTGCCTTTTTGTTTCACCAAAGAATGTCTTTTTCTTTTCTTTTTTTTTTTTTTGTTAGCAGAAAAAGAACTCGAAATTGGGCATATTTGGACATACAGTACCCTCACTCATCACAACTGAACTGAGAATTGATTTAGAGGAATAGAGTGTTTGCCACTTTTATATCAGTGTGAGGACAGTCGTAATAGTTTTGTCCTAAATTTGTGTTGTTGATTTAAAACAGAATGCTGTGTTTACCCTGATTGGCCATCAGTCCTCCATGTCATTTGAAACAGCGACAACAGGCCGCTGCAGCTCCAATGTTAATATAATAAATCACCAGTATCTGTGCCAGTCGATGCACTTGTTTCATACATCTCCAAAGTTGCTCTGAGGTCATCCATCCGCAGTAAGAGATGAGAAAGCACACATTAGTGTAAGTAGAAAATCAAATGTTTACTAGATGTTATAAATCAACACTTGCATTTTCCTCATTCTTTACTCCGCCTTTTCAAATCTTTTGTCTTAAACTTTTTAATGTGGACTGTACCAATTTGTTGATTCAGTGTGAACTTTCAGTGCAATTAAGCTACTTGTTCTGGTCTTTGAATTGATTGAGAAAACTGGGGACAAAATTTTTATCTCTGAGCCTTTTCTTTTTTTCTACATTGCCACATTATCGGAGTCCACTTTGACTGTGTTTTTGGTCTCAGCTTTTGGACAGTGATATCCTTTTTTTTTTTTTCTTTCCATATGGACTGAAAAGCAGCTTTGTTCTTCATTTTTGGTGGTGTTGTGTTGCGAACCCTCCTATTTATGTATCTAGTTACCTCCCTTAAGTGCTTAGCTCTACTCCAAGACGATTTTTGTAACTTTGCCTGTTTCACTAATGCGTCTTAAATGTCCCCTGACCCCTCCCTGCCAGTATTGCTGTTGCCATATGCAGTACTTTAATACGGTTAATAATTCAGGTGCTGTGGATCCTTCCTCACTCCTTGATGCTCCTTCCCATTTTGATTGATGGTGGGCAAAAAGCTTGTGCCAGAAAATATTCGGTCAGTTGTTTGCGGTTTGGGAGTTTTGTTTTTTTCTTTCTTGTTCTTTTTTTAGTTCTAAACTCAACTTATATTTAAGATGTATATGGGCACCTTTTTTTTTTCCTCCTGAAAAGATACAAAAAGTTAAATTAATTCAGCACCAAAGTCACCGTGTTCTGTTCCTCTCCAAGTCTACACAGTTGCGTGTGTATATAAGGTACAAGATCACACTTTTTATCGTGTGACGACAGTTTTGTTCTCATCACTTTTGTGTTGTAGCTGAGGTGTTTTTTTTGTTTTTGTTTTTTTTTTCTCCTGAGGAAGACTTTGTGGCCTTTCTTCTGGGGTAGAATGGTTGTTGGTACAGAGTATAAAAAAAAATTTACAGGCAGCCAGATGAACTGACTGTCAGAAAGGCAAATAAATGAGATTATGTCTGAAAATGTGGGATCTTCCATTTTATTATATATAATTTAAATCAGAGTGGGGCTGATCTGGAGATATTTTATAATACGCTTGGATTTGTATGTTTGAAGTTTTTCCTCAGGATCTGTTTTGTTTTGAGTTTTTAAAACGTGATATTTTATTGGTGTGACATTTTGCACTGCCTCATGTATTTTAAAATCATGTCATTTTTTTGTGTGTTTGTCTTTGTTGCCTTGAATTATTGAATACATTGTGCTTTACCATCAATCGCCTTGAGGTTGCTCTTTTGTTGGCTTATATCAAATTAGCCTCCTTTTGTGTTTTTTCTTTCTCCTTCTCTGTTAAACTTTTTTCAGGGCTAGATTTTCATTCCACACAAACAGCTCTTGTTAGGAGTAAGGGACATCTGTCAGTAGATTTAATATATCTCGAGTCTATTGTTAACCTCAACTTTTCTAGGAGCAAAGCCAGTCAAAAACAAATGGAAAAGTTTGTAAGAGAACTGTGTGAGATGTATATGTCCAGCACTTGTTTCCAACAGTCTTATCTCTAATGTATTTAGCTCCTCACCAGCCTTTTTTCTGACCTGGTATAGTCAATACATCTCACAATTGAATGAACTGGAGTGGAATGAAGATCTGCTCTCAGTGTTTTTTGTTTTTTGACATGAGAACCAAAGAATTGCCGTCATTCCATCCAAATTCTTAAACAGTGTCTTAACGTGACGCTAGAGGTTCTTCATTTCTTTCATCCTTTTGTTTTCCTCGCCTGATAAAGCAGTGAATAAACCAGGGCAAGCAAACATGTCATGTCTTGTCAAGATCTGTTGTCACCACTGATTATTCCCCTGCCATGACACCCGTTCCCATCCAAAAATAGTCATTTTAATTGCTCTGTAATTAACGTACATTTTTTTTCCGAGATGAACATTTTTAAAGCTTTTTGCAATTTTTCCTTGTTTCTCATTTTCAAAGCAACTTACCATGTGAGACGAATTTAAACTGAGACAAATTTGAACAGCGAAAAATCAACTTGTCCATCATCCAGGCAGCAGACCAGGCACACAAACGACGAAGTCTGCCTCCAATCACACAGTGTGAGTGTGTGAGACAGTGAGTGTGTGCTTAAATGAGTCCTACTGTATAGATGTGTTGGATAAATAAATGCTCCTCTGAGGGATGTAAGCAGCAGCAGGTGGACTGAGAAATGTATCCGAGACCCCTGATCTTACTCAGACGTGGCATATATCTGCAAAAATGAGAAATGCTGATAAATGCTGTCTCTTTTTAATAAATGTGCTATTTTATCAGAAAGTGTTGCTGCTGTTTTTCGACTCCAACATCCCTGAGTTCCTGTTGATTACTTTGTGAGGAAATTTGGTGTTTAACAGTAGCCTTGTGTTCAGCTTGATTTGTCTTGTGACAAGTACAGTCAGTGAATCTGCAGCATCTAAAGTGTGAAGCATTTTGGAATAATGCAACTTTGTGAATGCTTAAAACTCTAACATAAGATATTTCCTGACAAATGAACAGTATTGAGTAGTCACCGCTAAGTTCAGCAGGGTCACAGCACATGTACAGGCCCTTTGCTTGTCCAGGTGTTGTTTTTTTTCCACGTTTTCCCACCAACTGTGAAAACTTCTTTAAATAGAAGCGCATATCTAAAAGGTGTTGGGACCAGAATGTCCAAACGAGGAACACAGCTGAACAAAGTGTGGCCATGAGATAAAATGACCACACACTTATGTCATGAGCCAGTTGGATTGTTAGATTGACCTTTTATTACCAAAGAACTACTCCATAAAGTTACAGTATATCATATTCACTATTTACACGTATATATTTAGCAAAAAATAACACTTATAAATTAAAAGATTTGACATTGAAGTGCATTATTTCCTTGTAAGCTTTGAGACGGCTGTATGATTCAACAGATGAAATGTCTCCAGTCCAGTCTCACTCGGACCTTATGTGTAGTACAGAGCCATGAAAGGTGTGTGTGAGAGGTGAACACCACCAGTTGTACAGGACACCCCTGATCCAGCCTGACTGCAGCCCAGGACCAAGCCCAGCTCCAGAACAGGCAGCGTGCCGGCAGCCCCATCCCCCCACACATCGCTATCAGTGTCCTGCAGAGCCCCTGAAGCGGGCTTTCCTCCGGGGCGATCCCCCCTGGGAGAAAACACCACCCGCCGCATGTTCACCAAGCTGGGACCCCCTCCGGCACCACCTGCCGCCTCCTGTAGACTCTGGAAAAGGAACAGCAGATCCACCCTCAGCTCCACCGTGTTGCCCCGCGACCACAAACTGTACCTGAAGGAGACGAGACGCGACGGGGTTACAACCAGGCCTGACACTCCCAGAGGCCATTAGTCCACCAGTCACACTGTGTGTTCGGGGGCTTCTACGCTGATAAATGAGGAATTTGTGTTGAGTTTTTACCTCGTAGGACGGTCGCGCTTCGCCATAGACGACAGCACGGGATGGATATCCAGATGCTGTGGGTTGGAGAGTGTGAGGTGAAGCTCAGCCCTCATAACCGTCAACGATAAAATCTCCCTGGTGAGGAGAAACTCCGCGTCTGTATCTGAAGCGGGGGGGGGGGGGGAGAGAGAGAGAGAAAAAAAAACAGGCAGTCAAGAGTCTGTCAGAGTCACGGTACAGTTTGGGACAGAGCATTTCGCGTCACAGAGCAGCACATGCACTCATGCCAGGCTCCAGTTTGATAAATCCCGGGGATCAGAGGAGGACCTCCACCACAGAGGTGATGTTTTCACCCATAATACCTCTTAATCTGTCAGCAGGATATCTCAACTATTCTTGGAGGGGACATTAAGCCAGCTAAGACTCATTTATATGCAGATAACGTGCATCTCTATACAGCTGCATTAATCAAGCCATTAACTGCCTCTCAAGCGCACCAGCTTCCCCTGCTACAGCTTATGACATTCCTGTACACTCTCTTTCAACACCAGCTCGCATGAGGCGGCTTAAAGCTGTGTAAGCCCTCTTGATGTTTGAGGTCTGCAGGCCCACAGTGGAGACACCAGCTCCTGTGGCTGCAAACAGTAGTTTGTAAATGTTGCACTGAGCTCCATTTAGTGGAATTAACCACGTGGAAAGTCAATCCCGGTCTTCCCCTTTTCCTGGCTGAGGTCTGCAGCCCTCCAGGGGCCCCTGTGCGCCTCTTTGGAAATCCAGGACCAACCCAACCAACAAAGTTCAGTTCAACAGTATAAGAAACAGAAAGTCTTAGGGACAAAAGATGTGTTTAAGCTGCATCTACTGACTCTCACCTCCTCTCAGGCGGCCTTGTACTCCCTTTACGCGTCTGCAGTCCAGTCCCTCCTGACAGCAGCGGTAAACCCGTCGGACGAAGCTGAAGAGAGACTTCCCCGGGAACACCGGGCCCTGGGAGGCCCCCGGGCCGAAGGGCCGGAAGCGGAGCTGCAGCGGCGTCGCGTGGTCCTCGGGGGCCTGCCGTGCGTTCCCCCGCCACGGCGCCGAGAGCTCCGCGCAGCGCTCCCGCTGCGCCTCCGCCGCGCCGCGCCTCCACCGCCTCGGCGCGTCCGTGCGTAAGGCCGGCGCGGACAGGAGTCCCAGCGCGTCCACTGCGCGACCAAACACTCCGGTGTCACATGTCATCGCAGAGACAAGCAGCAGCGCGATCCAGGGGCAGTGCGGGGAGGCCATGGCGGTGTTCCTGTAAATCCAGGCCTTCGGATCCTCACCGGTGAGCAGCAGGCAGCGTCTCTCTCCATCCGGCGGGCTCGGTCTGCCCCCTATATACCCCACTGACAATGGGGACATCTCACCACTTAGAATTTGAATCCGGGCCCCTCGTCGCAGACCCTGCCCCTCTTTTTGTTCGTGCCCTTAACCACCCATTTGCCCCCCGCTGCTTTCTTTTAATGCGCGTGCATAATGAGGCGCCCCGAAGAGCGCCGACCCCGTCCATTCAAATGCAGCTCCCCGGCTAATGACTCTAATGACTCCATATTTGGGCCATCAAGGACGATCTTAATTTACAACACATATAGCACAGAGGACGGGAATGATAACGTTTTATGAGCATGTGTTTGGCTTTTCTAAGTTGCCTCTCGGGGCCAGTTGGAACCGTTTTGGGACGAGGCATCAGGGCTGAAGACAGTGGGGGCAGGCTGCAGGGTGACATGCAGGCCGGGGGGCGGCCCCGACGCGGCCCTGCAGCTCCTGGGGTTTTAAAAACAGGCATTTACAAAAGCAGCTCACACAGGACTCGACGCTGAGAGGATCGTGTATTCATTTAATTTCCACTAATAGTGCACAAACAGTGTATCACAGTGCGTCTCAGCAAACTTTCAAATACATAGTTTTTTTTTTTGTTTTTTTTTTCTCACAAATGAACAGTAAACAGTAGACCTAATAGCCAAATAGTTCAATAAAACTTTTTGGGTGGATTTGTAATAAAATAGACATTTTTATAAAAACTATTTTAGATTATTTTAGAAATTTGAGTGATAAACCAATGCAGTTTTGCAGTTTTGCAGTATGTGCAGCAAAGGAAAATAATGATTCTGTACAAATGCACTAAGTTAAATAGCATAAAGATTTAATCTTGCTTTACTCTAAATTTCCTATTAAATGAATAAATACCAGTAAGAGGAATTCCTAGATTCTCTGCATTGGAGATGTGACTGAACGGAAAATGTAAAGTGAAACGGTTGGAAAGTGTGTGCAGTGTGTGAACAGAAGCTTGATACAGCAAAAGTGTAGTTCCAGATACAAAAGGTAACGTGTTTTAACATAGTAGTCATAAAATGTGGACAAACTGTACTCAAACAAGGAATGTAGCATGGAAACAACTGAAACAATGACAAAAACTTCAGTGTAACGTAACTTACTCTACCTCATACAAATTTTAAAAATGCAAAGTTCTGCTATGAATATGAGCATCATAAGGTTTCATAGCACAGCAAATGCTAACATAATACAGTCTGGTGTGAGAACAATAAACCCCAGCAGCTACAAAACAGGAGAAGCTTTAAATCACATTCTCAGCATTTTTCTCAGCATTTTGGGGGATTTTAAAGTTACTCACAGGACACTTCTCCGTGTTTCAACAAAATGCAGCTCCTCTTGAACACTGAGATGGTGCTGTCCTGTCATGGTGCTGTCCTGTCAGAGCAGGTTAACCCCGTGTTTCAGTAGTCTGTGCCGGGCCTTGATGGGCAGCGAGAAAGCGCTGTCCTGGTGGTTCGGGATCCCCGAGTTCCTCAGTGATCCCCCGTGCTGCTGGAAGTAAGTCTCCTGGGCCACGCTGCGGGTCCCATACACAGCAGCTCCAGCACTCCTGCAGTGAAAATGTCCCACGCATTTACATTTCAAGCACGTTGAATAATGAGATGCAGCAGAAAAGACTGAAGTGACATGATAAAGAAATAAAACAATAGAACGCTTTCCCTTTCTGCTAAATGTGAGTTGTTGGTGTGTGAATGATGCAGGCAGAGGAAGAATATTTAGGGATTGTTGGGATGTGATGATAGACACGGTGGACTGACAGATCCAACCCCCACCCCCGACTTCTACTTGAGAAGAAGTCATGAAAGGCACGAGAAACCCCCCCCCCACACGCCCCCACCCAGCCACCACCATCACCACGTCACTGCCATACTGACCTGATAATAGCCTCCTGCAGAGTTTCAGTGTTACAGAAATGCGAGTGAAGAAGCGATGTGGCTCTCACAAAAGGACGCTCTAGGGCTCCCCCTGGTCGACCAGACAGGTTGGCTGCAGAGACACACAATAACAAGACACTCAGTACCACAGTGGCACATTAACCTGGACAGGCATGCCTGTTGCACAAAGGAGTGCTGATCACAGTCTTACTAATTAGCCAATCTCATGCAAAGACAAATATAAACTACCCCCCAGTCATCAGGTAGAGATGCTGGGACAGAAGAGGTTATACTCACTCTAGAAGAAAAGTGAAAACTGGGAAACTGGAAAAGACAGAATTATCAGAAATATCAGAGATGCAAAAAAAAAAAAAAAGAAGATGCAGATTGAGATAAGATAAATGACGAGAGTGAAAGAGTGAATGAAGAGAAGAGATATGTGAGTGAGTATTTTGGGAGCCTCACTTGTCAGCGTGCTCTGAATGCAGTCAAAGTGGGCAAAGATGTAGGGTCCTGGAGCGCCCGGGGCCCCTGGAGAGATGGTCCTCAAGTGGGCCTCCAGCCCGTTGAGTGACGCCAGGCTGCTGTGATACTGAATACAAACCATAAAGGGAAATATATTTCTAAAACAAACCTACGTATTAGCATTTCAAAGGCAAATTAGTGCACTCATGTACAGCTGGTGGATTATAGGGGTAACATTGTAATGTATTACTTCAGCTGTGTCACAAAGCTTCTTTTTGTTCCACTCATCAAAACAACTTAGGTGCGGTTTTGCACTCACAAACTTTCAATATCACGACGTGACAAATAAGTGAGATGAAATCACAGCTGTCAGCAGGGTTGTTTCTCACCACTTCCTCCATAGACGCTGTGTCACTCAAGAAGTGAGGCTCCACCAGCAGAGCCAGCACCAAGCCTTTGACTCGGTGCAGGTACAGCGTCATGGGAATCAGCGGGCTCTCCTCTGGGTCGGCCAATGCACCAGAGGAAGGGGGAGCATCTCGCATCTTTGCCTTGTGGCCTTGAGCACCCCCGCAGCCCCCTCTGCTGGGCTCTCCCAAAACCTTATCCTCATGTGATTCCTCATCCCCAGACTCAGCCGCTCCGAAGCCAAACACCGTCCCACAAGCTGCGCCTCCGTCTCCTCCACCTCCACCTGCGTCTCCAGTTAGGCTAGAGTCTTCTTCCAACACTGAGGTGTCTCCTTCGTCATGAATCTGACTGCCTGCACCTCCGTTGCTGAGAAAGCTGTGATAAAACGACTCCTCCAGCGCTTCCTCCTCAGCTTCATGGGAGTGTTTTCCGTTCGAGAGAGGAGGCTCGAGTGACTGTGGTGGGGGGTTGAGGGGGCCAGCGGTGCTCTGCGCTGAAACTGGGCTGCAAGACCCGTCTGACAAGTGAGGGCTGAAGGACACCTTCTGGGGACACTGGGAGGAACCTGGATCAGATGGCTCTGACTCACTGGAGGGAGTGTCGGACAACGTTCTTGACAGGCGGGTTTTCGTCGGGGGAGTGTCTTTGTGTGGAGTAGAGTGGGAACTGGGGGGTAGAAAAACAGGTTGAGGCACTCAGAATTCTCTGGAAATGTGAAATGTGAATGAAAATCCTGTTTTAATGCGCGTGTGTAAGTCAAATGCCTTCTGAGAACAGGGTAACTGAAACACAGCGGGTGAAGACACTACCTGAAATCTTTGTCGACAGGGGCGGATTGCAGGTACTGTAGTTCAGTCATGGTCAGGAACACAGTAGTGGAGCTGACAGCGCTGCCAAATGGGCTGGAGGTACTCTGTCCATTGGGCCTCTGGGCCTAAATCAAAAACGCTGGTTTAAGGCTTTTTCTGTTAAGGGGAAAGTTCAACGTTTTGGTGAATACGCTTGTTGGCTTTCCCGCCGAAAGGTAGATGAGAAGATCCATATTGCTCTCATGCCTGCACAGTAAATATGTAGTTGGAGCCAGCAGCTGATTAGCTTTGGTAACAAAATCCACATCAACCCCAAAGAAATAGTCTGGCACATAACCCCCATAATATGGCAAATTGTTGTTGATTAAACCAACGAGATATACCATGTGAATTTATGAGCTGTAGGGGGGATGGGGGGGCTAGTTACACTAACTGGTCCAGCTTCATATTTCACGTACAGAGTGGTATCCATCTTCTCAGCTAGCTCTAGGCAAGAAAGTGAATAAGCATATTTCCCAAATGTTGAACTATTAACTATATGTAGTACAAATGACTGGTTAGTAGGTTTTCACTGTGTGTGCTTTTAAAAGGGTCTTTGGATAGTTTTCATTAAAATTAAGTTTTATTATACCTATTCTTTAGTTCAAATAAATTGAATGAAAAAGAATGTAAAAAAGGACAACATGTTAGGCTTCTGATTGGACTCTTTTGAGTGTTTTATGTCCTACCTTGGTGTATGTTTCACTTTCATGAACCATCACCTTCATTGTGAGTTCTGGAAACATCTGTGTGCTTACAACTCTGTGGAGAAAAGGGAGAAAAGGCAGATTTCAAAAGCTGTTATTTACACAAACTATCCCACTGACAGGCGGATATTGTCAAAATGTCAGCTCACCTTCCTCTGAAAAGAATACAGCCTGCCAACACTAGAGGGCAGCGCTGACAGGCCTGCAGAATGAGTGCAGCTTTGAGCAGGAGAAGTGGGTCAACCTGAGGACAGGAATTCAAATTGTTACCTTTCAGTTTATGTAAAAGCACCAGGACCCTTTTACGAATGTTGGCTTTTAAGATGTCATATAATCTATTGTGTCTTGTGCCAGACTTGGCATGTCTCTAAAGCTAAGAAATACAACAATAGCACATTTTGCACATTGTAATTGAACCTGCCAAGACATACTGAGCTCTTACACAATACCACAGCACATTGTGACACAGCCGTATCCTGTCTGATAACATCTATGTGCAGCGGCAGCATTAGAAAAGCCACTGCAGGTTAAAGGCATAGAACTGTGACAACTTTTTGTACGAACATTAGTCGGGTCAATGGTCTTCAAGCAGCTGAAGACGTGATGAAGCTCTGAGGATCCCGACTGCAGGTGTGAGAGGTACTTCGCCCATCGAGCTGCCAAAGTTTCCTGACTGTTAAGCTACAGTGCAAAAGAAGTTCAAATTATAGTATGCAACTTTTGTAAAATACACAGTTTGAAATCCATTCCCCCTAAAATGAAAAAAACATAAAACCAGATTACCTGCTGGTTTGATTGAATTATTGCCTAGTTTGTTACATGACTAATACTCTAATAAAAAAATATCTTAATCTCAATCTGGAACAATCCAGATTTACAAAACAAGACTAGTGTGTGAGGGGGACTACTAGACGACGGAGGACCTGCACCTGGTAGCTCTGTCGGACTGAGCCACTGTAGAAACAAAACAGGTTTATAAGCTGATCCAGGAGCTCGCAGACGCTGACGGTGGGGACGTCCGAGGAGCAGCCCAGAGCCTGGGAGACAAACCCAAAATACACATTCAGGGAAGAAATTAAAATAAAGCAAAGAAACATCTCGAAAAGTTGCAGCTGGACCACCTGCGTGCTCACTCACCCAAAAGAAGTCATCTTTCATGCGGATGGCAAACTTGTTGCGGCGCAGCCTCAGTACGCGCACAGGAGAGAAGGACAGTTCAGAGACACATCGGCCCACGCCTGCAAGCTGCCCGCACAGCATCTCCTGCCTATCCAAAGGGGTCTGACAGCAACACACACATAGGATAAAAACAGGATATAAACACACATACAAGCATCGGGCAATCATTATCAGACACAACACACTCCACCGCCACTAACAACCAAACTTGGAACTTGCAAAAACAGTTAAACCTCTTCAGGGTAGAAGTAGCAGATTCCCTCTCTTGTGGGGTCGCCCTCTCCTTTGACCTTGGATCCATCGTAGACAAAGAAGTAAGTACACCTGCAAAATAAATACACAAAACAATGTCTAAATTCTTCATTTGATGTCTAAAAAGCAAGCACAGCCGTTGCCGCAGGCTTCAGGGCAGCGTGTCTGGTTCCTCTGGGTTTGGAGCCAAATGCCACACCTCTGTTTAAAGTTGCTGCTGTATTCCAGTAACAGAACATCCTGCAGCCAGACTGGACTCTGAAGCCAGCTAAGTGTTGACCGGCAGCCCATTTACTATAATGTGCATGGCAGGTTTCATGCAAAAAAAGAAATTAAATTAAATAAAAAAAAACACACTTTAGTTGGGTTTACAATAATAACATTATCGTTTCAGCTCAGAGGCTGGAGGGTTTGACAGAGACTGCACATAAAAAGATCAGGGCAGCGGTTTGATTCCACCAGTGAGCAGAGTGAGTGACTGTCCACCAGTCCACCAGTCCACCAGTCCACCCTGCAGGCGGCAGCTGGTTCCTGCAGCGGAGCTGGACTCAGACTGAACCGGGACCGGGGTCGGGTCTCGGGTCTCGGCGGATCTTACCTCCTCGAGTCCGGCAGCATCACCTCAGCCATCACCGACACGACGCCCAGAAAAGGCCAAACGTCCCTCAGTCATCAGTTACCTCGCGTCCATGTACTTTCCGGCGCATGAGGCTGAAGATGAACAAAAAGCAGAAGTGTTTTCAGCCTCAGATGTCTCACGTCCTCCGACACGCCGCTCGGTCCGGGCAGCGGGGGGGAGGGGGTGGGGGGGGTAGGGGGTGTTTTCCGGCCACTGTCTCTGCTGTGTTCGCCGCTGGACGGGGTCAGTCTGACAGGGCTGGAGACATGAATCTGAGGCTGGAGCCACCTGAGGAATGCGGGTCAGTCACACGCAGTGGAAGTCATGTGAAAGTACGGCAAGCTGACGGGGACAAAGTAGTGCGCCGCGCAGAAGCGCTCAGCCAGCGGCAGGAGAAACATGTACACATTTTACTACACGTTTAATTAAAGAGTCCATTATAAGTAAAAGACCTGCATTGATAGTTTTACTGAAGAATAATATTGTCAGAGTGTTACATTATATTATTACTGTGTAAAAGCAGCATTTTAATGTGCTAACATCAACTACTATCTCATTCTGGAGTAATGGGTCATATTTTATGAAATGATTATGCTTTCTATTTAAAATCTTAATCTTCAAAGTATAGTTGGCAGGCCAATTTAGTACAAAGCGCAGTCTTTGTCTCAGTATGGTGGAAACTCTAGTGAAGAACAGTGAAACTGTACACAAGTAGCGTAACAGTACTTTAATATATGAAGTTACTTCCACCTCTGATAATAACACAGTGGCCTTCAAAAGTCCCACAAAGGCCCAGTGTAGTTGGAGTATTTCACTGTTATCTAATTACAGTGTAACTACACTTACTGTGAATAATCACATTCACAGCAGGTTAAATACACTTTCATTTAAATATACTGAGAGATGTTAGTGCTCAAATTTAACTGATTCTTATTTTACCTAGAAAAGCTCCAACTTTCATATGAACAGCTTGTGCTCAAACTGGAGGTTTTATACTTCTTCAGATGGACCGTGAATAATCTATATCATTCACCGCAATAATGTCCTTTATTCCCCCTGAGACACACTGACTTGTGGACACAGTATCCTGTGTGCTCACGGTAGCTGCTGGATGCAGCTCTCTATGTTTGTTTCATATAACTTAGCTCCATACGGAGATTAAAACACCTGGTTTTACATTATTCATAAAGAAAGAGTGCCCAAACACCCATTAATGACACACGTGCGTACACTGACTATATATGGCGCCATTAACGGACTCTTTATTGAACATTAGTCTGTGAAGCCGTGATGGATCCTGCTCTCGGTGCTCGATTGAGGGGGCCTTCACAGCCTGGCCGTGCACGCGCGCGGCTCCGTTCAGCCAATAGCCGCATTGAAGGTCGATCAAACCCGGAGTCAGCCGCTCGATCAGGCTGCGGCGCATCCCTGCTGAAGCCCAGAGTCAAGCCTGTGTGCTAGATGGACTTCTCTTTATCCGTGAGACCGACTGTTAGTCGTCGGAGAGAAACACTGGGTCCCCAGTGTTCCCATAAGTCGCCATCTTGAATGCGCCCCTCTGTGCAGGAGTGCAGAGGATGTCCGGACCTCTCTGACTGCAGATCTGCACACAGCTGGTGTTCTCCCCGTGGGGCATCCATGCAGTCTACCACAGCTCATGTTTAAACCAACATCAGAGTTGGGTTGTTTAATATCATGTACCAGGGTTGTAGACTCCATGTCTCCATGACTGTAAGCCTTTGGACCACATAACAGATGTTAAACAAACGGAAAATATTTATTATTTCCAAGAGCCTTGAGATACATTATCTTGTTTTACATTTCACAAATTATTATGTCATACAAAAATAAATAATAAAACACAAACAGAATGAAAAAACACAAATAAACAAAACCAACAATTGCACTAATTCATAAATACATGAAAATAAACAGAATTAGGAGCATTACCAAATTGATTTGAAACATTACAAAAGGCTGGTTTTGAAAAATCCAAAAGAGATGATTTTAGGTGTGATGGTAAAATTAAACTGGAACAGAAAGGCAAAGATAATCAGAGTAGGATGCAGTTGAAAAAAAATGAATATTTAAAGATGAATTTGAACCAAAGACATTTTCTCTATATAGAAAATGAGATATAATTATAGAAAGACCTTCCACAGTGTAAATGTACAGGTAGAATAAAGTAGCCTATGCTGCTGGTGGTGGAAATCAGTTTCATTTTTTTTTAAACTTCACATCACCTGTGATTTCACATCTTCATATAAATATTTCAGTAAAGTGATGCGGCCACAATGTGTCCACAGCATACAGACAAGGCGACCTAAATGTCAAGAAAATCACCTGACCTCAGTCCAACTGATCGTGGGTTTCACTTGCTGAAGAGCAAACTCAATGTAAAAAGCCTCTAAAATAAGCAAGTGCAGATAGCAGCAGTACAGGCCTCAGCAGGGAAGATATTAAGTGTCTGCTGATGTCCATCAGTCACAGACCTCAGCCTGTCAATGACCTTCTTTATGTTAACATCTCCAATTATGGCCTCCTAGAATGTCGAGGGATGTGTAAAAAAAAAGAGCAACAGTTCCTCCACTACTCATCTGATGTGTGTCAGAGCTCGGAGCACAACGAAAAGTGTGCCAATGCACTGTAACTCATGTGATAATGGAATCCTCCCGGGGCACAGGGGCTCCACTCACAAGCCTTTCTTCATGACCCTCCACTCTGAATCCTCACTGGGCCTCGAGCCTCCTTAAGGGCAACTCTTTCTGAAAGAATGAGTAACTAAATAAAGGGACTAATGACTAGGGGGAAGATTCCAATAAAGTCGCAGTCTGAGGGTTGCACTAAATAGTGCATGTACTGTTGCATGTGTAGAGTTGCAAATGTGCATTGCTGACCAACATTGCAGCTAACCACACACACACCCCTCCAGGTGTGCTGTGGTAAAGGCAACATTGGAGTTTATATGATAAATTACGTGACTGAAGCAATTTATTACAATTGTCGACCTCAAATTAATCTAATATTGTTTTAACATATTATAATAGTAAGATTTAAAAAAAACATTAGCGTTTCTTTACATGGTCACATCAACTGCTTATCGAGTAATAAGATTTCTTTCTCCAATTTCCTCATTTTAAGTGCTCTGAATGCCATCTGTTGGTCTCGGTTCTCCATCTCCTTTTTGAGGTAGCAGCAGTAAAGGGCTCTTATGTCGTCTGTCTGCCTCTGCAAAAGAAATCAAACAACACATGTGCTCATGTTGTTCCCTATTCTTTGTTATTAACACATCCCACTACTGACACATACGCCTCACCTCCGCCCGTCTGCCACCACACACTGAGTTGGCCCTCTCCGGGAAGCCGCTGCTGTGCACATCCTACAAAAAAAAGTTTGTACATTAAGTATTCAAAGACAGATGATTCAAAAATACATGTTTGGAAGCACTTACCCCTTCAAAATGAGGGTCACTGACGTCCGTCTCATCACTGCTCAAGCTCTCCGGTTCGGTCTTTGTAACAGGCAGGAGGAGGACAGGATGGCCTGAGACTGTAAGGGTGGGGCCCAACATTGAATTAAATTATGGGGAAATTCCTGAGGGGGGTTGAATCAGTGATTAAGCACACCTACCGCTAATAAAAGAGCTGTCGGATCCAGTCAGTGGCTCGATACAGGCACCCCCAGGGAGGACCTCCACTCGCAGCCTGTTGTCTTTGTGCTGCAGCACATCCTCCTCTGCAGATGTCAGGGACGGGGTTGCTGACCCCCTCTCGTTCCTCATCACCTCCACCCTTCTTCTTTTTGCTGTATAAGGATAGACCTGAGAGGTCAAACACTCCCCTGGACATTTTAGCACTGAAAATGTGGACTTGCAGTGATGTGGTTACCTGTTTGCACTATATTTTTATGTTTGACTTTCACTTGTTGCCAAGTCCTTTTGTAGCCGCTGTCTGATACCCTGGAAAATAATAGTGTTAATGTGACAATATTGGAAAGTTCAAGTCTAAATATTAGGCTGACTAATATTTTTTATTAAATTCAATTAGCTGCATTTATGTGAACAAGTCTTCTTACGCATTTATTTTATCAGCTATTCTCTGCCAGGCTTCCTCTCTCAGTTTAGAAGCGCTGGTAGTGTTGGACTTGGCTGTCAATATTTCTCTCTCTTCTTCATACAACTTCAAAATGAGTTCCTGCTCTTTAGAGCTGAAGAAATGTGCTCTCTCGTGTTTTTTCATCATCTGGAAATCTGTAAAAACACAAAAATAAAGTAACTGTAAACATAAATGAATGAGTCAAACACAAAATGTCGAGTTTGTATAGTTTGTTATGTTATAGATGTTGAACAAGGTCTCCTCACCTCTGATTGTGTTCATGGACTGTGATCCGGGTTTCGGCGTGCGACTGATCTCGCCTTTATGCAGGAGCGGGCGCGCGCAGTTATCCGAGATGTTTCAATGCTAGATTTACTAATCAAATCGTAACCCACGGCCGCGAGACGCGATAAACCCGAGCCTAATCGATGCGACACTCAGCTACAGCCCGCGTCATATTATCAATAACTGTGTAAGCGACGGAAGCCGGGAAGAGAAGCCCGGTGTCATGAAGCTGGATATCAGCGAGCTTTGTTAACCCTGGATTTTCTAATTCGGCTTAAAGCGCGTTCACGTGAAGCAGGAGGAGTCTGAAACAAAGAGCGAGTCACGTGAAAGCAGGTCAAACCCGATGATATCAACCATTGTTCACATGGGACACGCACTGCAGATGCAATAACTAAATAACTTATGAGGAAACACTGATAAGGAGACCACCCGATGATACTTTAAAAGCACCGAGACTTTTTCTTACTATGGTCTGGAACTGTGAACATTTTTTTTTTGTATAATGATCAGCAAAACATACAACTAGTGAAGGATATAATGCCCAGTGAGGTGCATGTCCCACAGATGTAACTCCACTTTGCTTCGTGGTTAATTGCCTCCACTGAATTCACTATATTTTCATCTCACTACTTTTTCCGGTCTCTTTTATTCAGGCTCTGAACTCAACATTCATACACAAAAGGCCTTTTTTTCATAGCAGACCATTTGACATGTCACAGTAGCAAAAAGTTTTACTGATAACATTACCGACTCCATTGTTTTAAGTGTCCCAGTAAGCCATCACAACAGTGTGACAGAGATCCAGCACACACAATACCAGGACCCTGAAACTGAGGCAGCTAAATGGAATTTAGCTATCATTTATTTATTATTTACACCTGTGCTTCTCCTACTTAGCCTGTCAAAAATGTTTTCTGTGAAAAAGGCCTTTTGTTTAAACAACACTTTGAACTACATCACATAACCACAGAAGTAAAAAAACACACAAAAAAACATGAGTTGAGGTATTAATAGTTACTTTATTTATGTTAATTAAGTTAAAACAGAAATTTTGTTTAATGGTCCAGAGCAAAGAAACTGTTGGTTCGGGTGCCCCATGTTGAGAGCACAGAGGTAAACAACGAAAATGAAGTGTAACTGTGACTAGAAGTGTGGTCCAGTAAACAAATACTGAGGGAGGACTGGTCCCTGTTCCAGTTGTGAGGTCTGTAGAGACGGTCTACTCATCGTGACCCTCATAGCCATCGGGAAGGGCGTTCACATGTGAGTTGTGGAAAAGGGTTTTGGTGCCATCTCCCCAAGGGAAACGCTGTGAGAATAACAAAATAAAACACATAATTAATCAAAATATTGATAAACATGGAACTTAACACAGCCATTTCAGAATGTGAATTAGTCACATCAAGTCAGACCTTGCTGCGAATGCGAAGGTGGGAGTAAGGGACAAACTCCGGCTGTTCATGGGTATGACTCTGCTCTTTCAAGAACATGTTCAACATGCACACCGCAACACCAGGTAGGGCAACCACGAAGGTGAGGATCTTCCATGTCTTGGCTGGAAGAGAATGTCAACATTTTTGTTAGTTTCGTTAGTTTAACAAACAAAGCAATTATGAATCCAACCACACTTAGATAGTTTGGACATAATACACTCGCTTGGGACATAAGATTATGTTTCTTTACGATGTTCTGAATCTGCACCCACTAACTTGACATTAGGAAATGCAAGCCAACATAACTGTCTGACTTGACCTTCTGATATCTGCTGTAGTTATGGTGTGTGCCCTTTACCATAACGACATTGTGTAATTCCACCATCTTCTATCATTGGAAGCTACAATTCATAAAGATACACAGAGAAAAGAATAAAGCTTGTAATAACCCAAACAATTTAGAGCAGATTTATAAACTCTGAATCAGCTTTTAAAAAGGACTGATTAAATGTTTGATAGAAAAATGTTTTCACAGTACAACATCAAAAAGTCCATAATCTTATAGTTTTACAAAAGGATTTTATTACTTTTTGATCAAATTAATGAGCTGTTTGATGAGCCATGGGGCGGTGAACGGCATACACACAGCTGAAGAGCTCCCGATCATGACTTTGTGAACAGTTTACTACAACACCTCGAGGTCCTCTAAAAACGTCCCACTTAGGTCACTCTAGGCCACCTTGGCATTCAACTCCAAGCTTATTGATCCTCCTTTGAAAAATGTGAGTATCTCGCTGGCTGGATATTATTAATTTGATCCTTTTACTGAGTGATAAGAATTACATTTTAAAGTGGGCTAAGAACCGCCCCTCTTCAACTGATTTGTGCCGTGACACTTATGTTGAAAAAAGAATAGAAAAACTAAAAACTATATACTGTGTAAAATATTGTATTCTTCTAGTCTCTTGTATACAAGCGCATACATTCATTCATTTTGCTCGTGATAATCCCACTCATTTCTGCCTTGCCCCTTTGAGTTAGTTACTCTCATCCCCTCTCTAAAGTACATGCTGCTCATATATTGTGCCTGACTTCTTCACCTGTATGTCGTTAGGAACCTCCGCTGACCTGATGTGACACTGTGTTGTTGCTCTGTAGCTCGCTGTTTGTGACACTCGTTCACCTTCAAGTCGTGTGTATATATATATATATATATATATATATATATATATATATAATAAGCTATCTAACATCACGACACACACGACCTTACGACTGCCTGCTTTAATGAGTTGGCAGGCTGTTTCCTTCGACAGCTGATGTTTGGTGCCGCTCCTCCTCAAGCTGTCCTCTCGAGGATGTTGCGCTGCTGCCGGTGCTAACGCGGCTAGCGCCGGCTGAGCAAGGTCACCGTGGAAACGTAACAAGTCGTCGTAAAAAAAATAAACGACGTTAAAGACAAAAGTCGAGTTCAAGCGAGGCGCTGCGATTACCTGACTGCTCGCCGCCGTGTCCGCCGGCAGCCGCAGCAGCAGAGAGCTGACGCCGGCTCTGGGGCAGAGAAGTCCTCAGCAACGCCTGAGAGAGTCGTCCGAGAGCCGCCATTTTCCTTTCTGAGAGACTCGGAGACCGGAAGGAGTTTGTGGAGAGGTGTCACGTGGTGGCCGGGCAGCTCCGCTGCGCCTCCAGGCGGCGAGACGGTGAACTACAAGCTTCAAGATTCATCTGCCTGCTGCTGGATATACTGTGTCTACAATGTGCAGTGAAATGTTTGTTTCCCGCTTTAGGACTGTGATTTAAATATAAAATATATTAAAAAATACAATAAATAAAATAAGAATATATACAAATGTACAACACACAACATATGGATGCAAGATATTAATGCAAAGATATTTAACTTGCTTTACAATAAATCCCAGTAGTCCCAAGTTTCCATTGCATATTCTCAGGCAATAGTTTCCAATCTGGTCCCATATAAGGGATTGCGAGATTTTTCAGACAATTCTCTAACTTTTGCTTTTGTCGTGTGAAACACTTTATAAGCCTAGTTTACTTCTTCAGGCCTCTAAAACAGTTTGTGAAAGGAAAATCCCTCTTTGAATGAAATGCACACACCTCATAGAAGAAGGATTGCAAGAAAACACTGCTTTGTATTAAGAGGCAAAACAAGCAAAACAGATTGCGAATCACCGTTCTAGTGTACGGAGTAGCCTGTTTTCACTCACAGCCATACATCGTGGTAATTCAAACTTAAAATGATAAAGAAAAGGAAATTAATTCATGTCATTTCAGATAAACATCTCACACATTAAAGGTACTGGAACAAACTATACTTCCTGCTTCTGATTATGGGACAGTAAACAATAAAATAAAAAAATGAAATAAATAATAACTTAATAATTGTAGACATGTTAAAAAACGTTTTCTGTAATTGAAATTCAGAAGCGTTTCTCTTTAAAGGGGAGGACTTTCTCTGATCTCATGGTCAGAGTCCAACCAGAGAAATTCAGAGATCTGGTTGATGAAGGTATGTGATAAATGTTTTTCTTTTTTGGCAGAATATGTTTGTTCTTGAAATGCCTTTGCAATCATTCTTTTCAACATTTATAGAAACATGTAGAGGTGTGCATTAATCCCCGTGTCATGCATGTACAAGTGACACCACAAATCATACACTGAATCATCTCGATATCAATAAAGACTTTTATATCACAATTTAAATTGAGCATTTAGTGAAATTAGCTGCATATCTTTGAAAATGTTTGTGTATTATACAGTGTATAATGGCAGAATTCTGTTTTATACATTGAGCCGTTAATAGTTAACATATGTGGCTTGAAAACAAACAAGGTAGTTGACCTCTTATTTGCCATTGCATGCTGATGATCTCAAAATGACTATGGACTGAATACTTTTATCAACCATGACAGCAGTTGAAGCCTCAAAACTGCCTTGTCCTTAAGAATCTCTTTTAGTAATGGAATCTCAGTATCACCAGTTTGGGGCGTCTGAGAACAGCTCTGTCCATGGGGAGCACAGAATGACTGTTCAAACAGGTAAAACATGTACATGTCTTTTGAATTTGATTTAATCACCTCAGATGTCACCTTAAACTATGAAAAATCGTCTCTTAATGTTTATAGGTTTGAAGAAGATAGTGGGTTATGTCCTCTATGGGGTCCTGGTGCTGCTGCTGTTGGTTCTGCTGATGGTCACTGGGATAAAATGTATGACTTTTAAACAGGGAAGTTTACATATAACTAATTCACGATCTTTGTCTCATCATATAACATTTTTTGTATCTCAAAGTCTCCCAGTTAAACAAGGAAATCACTGGTGTCAAACTTCACCTTGAGAAAATCAGCCAGGGACAAGCAACTTCATCAGGTCAGGAGAAGGTTTTCAGGTCTGGATATGATGATGCAGTCATACAAGTGATGCTCTCTATATAACCTCTATTTTTTTTTTTTTTCTGGCTTCCCAAACTAAAGGTGCAAAAGCTGTGCAGGACGTCTACGTAGAGGCACTCGTCCCAGTTAGAGGTAAACACTGAATACATTAAAATCAGATTTTCTTTCCTCCCGTCGGACTCTCTTGACTCGTCTTAATCGTCATCATGCCAGGGACATGTAGCGAGGGATGGGTGTCTTTCCAGAGAAACTGCTACCTGCTGTCCACCCTCGCCGTCACCTGGAGCAAAGCAGAGGAGCGGTGTCGAACACACGGAGGACACCTGGTGGTTCTAAATAATGTGGAGGAACTGGTGAGGTTTAAGTTCACACCAGCTTGGTTCCATGTATTTAAAGTGGAGCTGTCCACTTGCTGCTGTGAGGCTCCAGTATATGAATGTGTTAATACAGGTGTCTGATAAGGAACACGCATAGTAAAGCCAAAGGCTATTATAAAAAAAGGTTATTTTTTATTTCTAGGACTACATTTCAAAAATAGTTGAAATAAAATATAACTATTGGATTGGACTTGTGGAGCGAGAACACGAGGGACACTGGAGCTGGGTGGATGGAACTGACTTCAATTCGACACCAACGTAAGAAAGAATGAAGCTGTAAGAAACAAATGGTTGTTTTGATATGTTACTCTCTATCTAACACAACAGTTCTTCCTCCTCCTGTCTCTGTCTTCAGCTTCTGGGATAAAGGTCAGCCTGACAACTGGGACTACAGAGAGAACGGAGAGGACTGTGGGCAGCTTCATGCCACCAACAGACGCAAACGCAAGATGTGGAATGATGCAGACTGTAACCTGACGTACCGGTACATCTGTGAAACCAGGGCATGATAAAAGAGATGGTGACTCTCTCTCACCAACATGACAGAACTGATATGTTGGGAGAAAATGGGTCAAAATAAGGTTGAAATTATGATTCTGAATTTATAATTATGAGTGTATGTCACAAACAGAGCTAAAAGCTGAATGTGTGTGAGGCATTTATTGGACAATAAAACAATAATTATGAATATAATGACACTTGACACTTTACCGATTTTTAAAGAAAGACACACTCTTTTCTCCCTGCGCCGCTTGGCTTACTTGCAGCGGTCACTGGGCAGGTGAACGTTTTCTTCGTTATGATCTGCCTTGGCGAAGCACATGGCTGCTTTCCTGTCACACTCACAGATGAACTTCTCACAGGGATCGTTGTCATCTAATGACAAAGACAGAAGAGAGCAGCAATGGAGTGATGGAGAAGGGGAGCGAACAGGGGGAAAAAAACAAAATGTTTCATCTATTATCCATAGCATCCATGTATTTCCTTGTGTGTTTTCCAAAATGTTCACTTAGAAAATCTGTAACTTAATGTTATATAATTGTTGAAAGCTCATTTGTGATGAGCGATAATAGCACTGTTGAACACTCACTCAGACAGGTGACCGTCTTGCTGGCCTTGTCACATCTGTAGCTGTATAATTCAGTGTAGGGGTTGTCCAAGATGGGCCAGCATTCATCATGCTGCATGGCATTACTATAGCACTGGTCATGGACCTGACAGCATCTGCAATGTACACAAAGCATGAAGAGGTCATTAAAGAACCTTACATATTTAAAGACAAAGAAAATCACCTACTCTTGGTTCACTTTCATAATCAGTTTCAGGGGATTTTAGGCTATACAATGTCAAAGAATGCTGAAAATTATTCATCACAAAGTCCAAGTGACATCTTCAACAGTCCATAACCAAAGATTTTCAATTTTGATATAAAAAACAGCAAATATTTGCATTTAAGAAGCTGCAACCAGTGAATTTTTGGCTTTTTTGCTTAAATGATTGATTGATTATCAAAATTGTTGCTGATTTTGTGTTTATTGATTGGCTCATTGATTAATCAACTGAATTTTTGGGTCAATTAATCCAAATAAGATAAGAGCATGGTGGTATCAGAACTATTTTCTGCTGAAGAAACACTCCTTATGAAAACCTCTTAAGGTGTTTAAAGTGCTTTAACACAACCTTTACACATAAAACTGAAAATTCCTGCATGCCACAACACGACTACAGGTGAGTCAGAAAGCATGTTTTTTTTATTGAGATTTGGCTGAATTGACCTTTCAAGTTGGATTGCACCTCGGGGCTTTGGGACAGGAAACAGCACATGCAACATCAGCAGACACCACAGATGTATATACCTTCAGCAGTCTTACCTGTCAAGCTCATCAACAGGTGTGCCAGAGCCTCCCAGCCCACAGTAGCAGCCATAGTCAGCGTAGTCCAGCACCGGCCAACTGTCAGGTACAGTGCAGAGGATCATCGCCCTGAACTGCCACACAGCTCGGGAACCCAGCACTATGAGGCACAGTGGAAGCATCTCAGACGAAGCTGGTTCACATCTCGAAACCGCCATGTATTACATCACATGATATCAAAATTACACATGCATAACTCTCTAAGTTATCCTGGACAGTTCTCCAGTCCTCAAAGTGATCCCTTTCTGGCAAAAGAGGTGATTTAAAATATAAGAAAAATGAGAGCTGTCACCACAGAGATTACTCACGGGCTGGGAGGCTGAGGAAGAGGATGAGCACGGAATGAGTCAGATGCATCTTTCAGGAGAGGATGTGGAACGTAAAGCTAAAGGCTTATATTGACTGCTGACCTTGAGAGGGGATCCTTTTTGACCAATGGCCAGGAGTCACCCAATCTCTTCTGCTATACATTATGCAACATGTATGTATTCACATGTATAGTATGTATACATACACAAACATAAATACAAACATACTGTACATACATACACAGACTTGTGCTTTTTACATACATATTTGGGTTCATTATTTGTGTCATGTTGTATCCTTCCTTTTGTGTTCCCATAAAACACAACTTGTTTTGTAATATACTGTGCAGTGCAAAGTCGTGGGAACTCAGGCAAGTGCGAGCTATTTACACAGCTGCGTGTTGGTAAGTTATTTAAATGCACCTTCTATTTAAAGAGGGAAAATGCAAACCCAAGTGAAAATAACAAGTAGATTAGGCACTTAGATTATAACAGACTGTGACTGGGATCATGTTGTATTTCCTGTGGATATCTCATCCAACACTGTGTTGGAACAGACTGAATTTATCAAAAGGCTTCAGCTACTGAAAGGATGAAAGAGGGATTTAAGACTTCAACATGAGCTAGATGGTAACAAAACAGGACACTTATAACAGACTTTAATAGGTCTTCCTCAACTATATGTTCTATTAAAATATTACCCGTTCTAATAGATTTTAATACCTTAGCAAACATTTTACATTGCTATAATGTTCAAGCCTTAACCTGACCAAGATTTGGACAACAATTGTTTATAATATTCTCCATAAATGCATCAGATCTCATTCATGACTGGGCACTAGTGGAGGTTATGGAATATAATGTATCTGTTCCCGGTTGCTCCCTCCAGGTAATGCTCGAGACAAAATCAGTTCAATGATTTCTCTGCAAATTAAAAGAATAAAATAAAGACTTTGTAATGAAGGAGTTAAATACATGTTGAGGTGCATGCAATTCTCCAGTAGAAACTCCACCAAATATGGGAACTTTGTCAAGTAACCCGTCATTTAAAGCCCCCACCCCTTGTTTCCATCTTTAGCGTTATCTCGCCTCCTGTCTCATAAGAACAGGCTGTGCCAAAATTCATATCTTTCTGACTGTAACCATGAATGTGACAGGTCCTCTGCTGCTTCTGCTTCTCACTGGTAAGACTGGGGAGGTGAAAAATATAATATAAATCAATCCTTAAAATAACACTTTTTGTAAATAGTGCTTCTCTATAAGTGCTCTATTTTATGCCTTTTTGTTAATCTACCATAGTATTGCTCTATCAATTTTGTATCATTCCCTTTATGTTTTCCTGATTTGTTCATCGTGTGTTCGTGTTTGTCTCCCTCTCAGCTTGTGTGGTCAGCGGTGCACTGCTGCCCAAGGCCTTATGGCAGTTTGGGAAGATGATCGAGTGTGCTCAGCCTGGCGTTAGCGCTTTTGCGTACAACAATTACGGCTGCTGGTGCGGCTTCGGGGGGAAGGGGACCCCTCTGGACGAAGTGGACATGTAGGAAGCGGCTGTTTTCCAATTTTGTTTTTCAGCCATCATTTTAAAAATGAAAGAGATTTGGGATCTTGTCATACGTGCACCCTTTCCTCCTGTGTTCTTAGGTGCTGTAAGGTTCATGATGAATGCTATGCAACAAGCAGAAGGGCTCCTGGATGCACGGCTATTGCCGACCTTCCCTACGTTCTTGCTTATGATTTCACCTGCTCAAATCCGCAAGTGACCTGCTCAGGTAACACAGTGACCCGACTACACTATGATGCTTTGACACAGAGCAGGTTAAGAGGATCAGGCATATTGATGAATTTGAGTGCTATATTTTTCTCAATTTGTTTTGGCTGGTTGAAAGTACAGCATTGAAAGTATTCAGTGAATGTCGCATCTCTGCAAACAAGGCTGCATTTGTGCCTCTGTGTGAAGGTGCCTGTATTTAAACAGCTATGTATAGGTGTTACACAGCTGGGGACTGATGTTTGGAGTGTCAACACCACAAACAAGTGCTCTCCTAGTACTGGTGAGAGCGCTTTCATGCTGGTATTATCATTATCATTTCCTGACTCTGGCTCCCTTTCCACAGCTACCAACAACAAGTGCCAGGCTGCCGTGTGTGAGTGCGATCGGGTGGCGGCTCACTGCTTTGCTCAGGCAGAATACAACCCTGAAAACAAGAACCTGGATCCCAAAGTCCACTGTGTCAACTGAGTTATACAACCCACAAAAAACACACACACACACACACACACAAGAGAATGTTGGATTTAAAACATATTTCTTTTCAAATTGTAATTTCTTCATAATTCTTAAACAAACATGGTTTAAAAGAAGTTTGATTTTGTAAAAAAAAAAAAAAAAGAAAATCATAGAAATAAAAAAGACAAGTGAGATTCTCACTGTGAGGCTTTTCAGTTGAATTATTTCAACGTCTCCGTGTCCTTGTGTCTGCTCACGTATGGAGAATTTATGTAGCAGAGACTTCAGCTGTGCTTATATCACCATTACCTTTAGCGAGGTTGGAATGAAAATATCAGAAACATCCACTTGTTGTTCTCATGTCTCTTGGAGTTTTTGGTTGGTATTGACTTACGACAAGAAAGGAAGCTTTAGGCTGCAGTTATGGTTGGCTCATAAATTGACAAACATTGTGTAGAAAGTTATAAAGTTTAACTTTAACTAAAATAAGAGCAACAATTTAAAAATTCCACGAGGCAACTGTGTACAACAACAGACAAATTATTTTCATTTGAAAATAAGAGGCTGGATCGTGGCTCTGTGGATTATATTGGCTTGTAGAGAAGCGTAGTGACATACTTCTTTTTGTATCGGTGTGTTGCACTGAGAACCATCACTCCGTCCTACAAGACAATGACAAGAAGAGTATTCAGATGGAAATTAGGGTTATAACTGAACACTGAAAATGGTTTGCTTTACCACAGAAAATAAGGGAAAGTCATTGAATATTAAATTTTAGATTCAAGATAAAGACACTATAGTACAGTATTTCATATGCATGACAAAATTGCAGCACACAATGTTTATGTCCCTTTATGGTAACCAACAACACGTACAGTATATGTCAGAGGGGGTTGATCTACCACTTCCCCCTGATTTCACAATAAAAGAAGCACATGTGTTATAGGAGGATTTGTTACCTTGATGGAGAGGGCGTACAGGTGATTGAGCATCACGTGGTTGGGCTCTGGAAGCAGCGTCGGGTCACACTGATGAGGATTCAGAGAGAGGGCAAATTTTACTAAATTGCATGCTGTCGTAACAGGTTCCTAGAGTGGTGTGCACCACTAAGACGAGCACGTGTTGCAACATCAAGCCTGTACTTACAGAGATGCCCGTGTCCTTGTTGAGCAGCACTTGCAGCAGGTGGGGAGGTAAGATAGGGGGATGTTTGATCTTGTCTTCTGACTTGGTTACATATGCATCCTGTAGGTAGGGGCCAGGAGGGGAACTGGACAGGTCTGGGAAAGATCAAGTGAAACTATTGTAATACAGACTCACATCAAAACAATAAGGTCTAAAGAGTTCTTCAAGGTCCAAGCATTCACAAATGTCATTGATGAATACATCCTACCTGAAAAGTAATCAAGACATTGTTCAAAAATGTTATTGTTACCTTCACTATATCATATACTTCACTATATGCATTGTCTGCACTGCACCAGACTCATTCTAAAAGTGTCACACACAGGTCTTTTGCTCTAATATGGCCGACATTCTAATATTTCAAGCGGATTAAAACCCTTTTTTCATAATATCTGGCCAGTCATTACAAAGCAGTAATGAATGAATGCAGGTGGAGGTACCTGAGGGGTCTCCAGAATCCTCTGAGTCAATCCTGAGGGCATCAAAGACTTCAAAGTCAGTTGTCTTCACCTGGATGACATTATTAACTGTTCCAGTCTTAGACGTCATCACGGCCTGCCGGAGAGTGTAAACACAAGTTTGATATGGACACTTGTAAGAGTAGCACAGGCATTTGTACAAACATGAAAAGATAAGAGTGCATATCTCTAAAGCTTTCACTCACCCCAGTGGGATCCAAGGTCCACTGGCCGTCTACACAAAACTTGTACTGGTGCTCCCCCTCTGGCAGGTCCACAATAGCCACAAAGTTTTTCTGACTGGGTTGGAGAAACAACTGTGTGTGACGTTTTCATCCACACCTACAGATCAAGGATGTAAAATCTTGTGTTCTGCATGAGTCCAACTACCTTTTGTTGAGAGGGATCTTGGTGGCCCAGTTGTTAAACGAGCCGGACACAAAGACGTCTTTGGCGAGCCCCGTCCACCTGAACACAGTTGGTCTGGCCTGCGTCGGGCTTTTGCCCTCACACTCCAGGTCCTGCTGCCAGGCCAGAAACTCCTGTATTTCCTGAGGAGCCTGGACAGCATGATATCAATGTATTGTTGTCATGTTAATGAGAGCGCCTTCCGCCTTTGCTTCTATTGCCCAACACAACTCTCCCTGACTGAGAGGGAGCTAAAGATAGAGTGGACTGATTTACTTGATACTTCTATCTGGAGTTTTAAGGTAAGTTGAATAAATCAAAATCTTTAAGCTACATATGTTAGCCACACCTGTCAATTCAATGTAATTGATATAGATAAATTAATAGCTTTTATGACTGTACATATGATTTACTTACAAAATTTATGACTGAGCCTGTACATACAGTATTTATGGCCTTGGCTTCATCTATGACACATATTTTGCAAATCCTGTATATATGCTGTAATTTCACATTTCTGTTTATATTCTCACATCTGTTTAAAAATGGATTTTATGTCTTTCCCGTCATAGACCAGTATACTATGTGAAAATAATTGTCACTTATTTTCTACTGCACATATTTTGCATATGCTGTACAAATCATACCAGTGTTTTTGCATATTTATGCCTTTTACCAACAATTAAGGCGCCTTTGTTTTTTGTAACATTATAACTGTGCACTGCATAAAGGTGGGACTTCATTGTAATGCTTTCTGGAAACTGCTTAACTTGAGACCTTTTAATTCGGCTGTTGAACAGCAATGTTTTTATTGCAAGGAATTATCTTCAATTATCACATTATCTTCTTCAGAAGACCCGTGTTTGCTCTCTGTTGGTCCTCCAGATAAGATTTTACTTGACGACATACAGTATAAGAAAGCAATGCCCTTTGGCAGCTGGCTCTCAGATTTCAGATCTACAGATGACAGACTTATTTTACTAGCACCTGAATGCACCGACATACATGTCAAAATTGTCCCTATAGCTTTAAAAGCGCAATGATGTAACAAAAGAAAGCCATGGCACTCTTTCAAGACCAACATGTCTAAATGTGTTTTAAAAAATAAAGACATGACACCGTGGTCTCGGCATTAGTCACATACAATTCATAATTAATTGTGCAGAAACACTCACAACACTAGTATGGCCTTTCATGTTATCTGCTCCAATGTAATGAGATGGGATTTGTAAGTTATTAAAAGGCTACCTGGTTTCAAAACACACAGCCCTGCTATGAACCTGTTATCGTACCTTCGGGTCTTCTCTCTGGAAAAAGGCTGCGTCCTCCGTGCTGTCCATCAGGATGTTGGGACGAGCCTCCTTCCCTCCGGCCTGTCCATCTCTGTAGGACCTCTCCCCCTGACCCCCGCTGGACCTGTCACTGCTGCTGTTCCCCATCCTGGTGGCATCAAACACTGCAAGGCACACACACACACACACACACACACACAGGCACACACACACACACACACACACACACACAGGCACACAGCTCAAATCAGCATCTCTTCATGTCCTGGGACGTGCAGGGCAGAGACCCCCCAGGAGCCCCACACTGGTGCCTGCACTGACCGCCAGGGGCCCCTCTGTCAAATGGCCCCTACGCTAAGGGAGCTTAGGGCCCATAGGTTTCACTTTATCCACCACAGGCGGCTGCGTGAGAGAGCTCAAATCTGAACCACAAGACCCACCTAAATCCTGCCAGCTGCGGTTTGTCGGGACGCAGTCTGGCACATCTGTCTGCGGTGTCCGCGGGTCAACGCGTCGCTGTCCTTATCGCTGCTGTTTCCGTCTCCGGGCTGCAGAAGTTTCCGTCTCGGGGCTGGACCGTGAGGCGGAGTCCCGGGCCCGCAGACCTGTAGCTCAGCCGCTTGGCTTTGCTCTCTCTTATTTCCCTCCTCTAGTTCTTCTTCTAACCTACTTTTGCCCGCTGCGCCGTGTGCGTTTCAGCCATTTGGTGGAAACTTCAGTGTGTGTGTGTGCGTGTGTGTGTGTGTGTGTGAAGAAAACACACCTCTTCCGCCTCCTGTCCTCGAGCCCAGGCACAGTTAAAGTTTAACCCGGTTGTGGCCGAACTTCCCTGTGGTCACGGTGGCGGAGGACTTGACACGCACAGACACCCAGACACACCCGGGCGAACACACACACACACACTTGAGTATAAATGCTGGAGAACCTCCCGAAAACGAGCCGCTTAGATCAGGGGTTCCCAACGTGGGGATCGCGGCCCCGGCAGAGGGTCGCACAGTCGGCCTATAGGCGAGGCAACTGAGAGGAGGGAGATCTCAGGTCCTCCGCTGCAGACTGACAGACACTGCACAAATCCTCCCATCGCAAGGAAAAGTCCTGCCTTGGAAAGGTTGCTGAAGGACCGGTGTGTAGTTTTTAGTGGCATCTAGGGGTGAGGTTGCAGATTTCAGCCCACTGAGAGCCCCTCCACTCCCCCTGCCAACCTGCCATGTAGGAGAACAAACGGTGGCCGACACAAAAACCTGTAAAAAAAAAAAAAAAGAAAAAAAAAAGGCCCTATCCAGTTTATGCATCCACGATCTAGAGCCAGAGTTTGGTTTGTCCCCTCTGGCCTCCTGTACAAAACATGGCTGTGCAACATGGTGGCTCCGTTGTCTCCACGTGGAGATATGAAAGGGTCATTCTAACATTCACCTAATGCTAACAATACACAAGAGATCTTTTTTCCAGGTGACTCCTTCACAATGCTTGTCTCTTGTTTTGTCCAACCAGCAGATCAAACCTCAGAACTATTACGAAACAACAACTCCTCACATTGTTGAAATGATGAAAAATGACTAAATGACTATCAGAAGAGTTGCCAATTAATTTTCTGCTGATCAATAATCGTCTAATTGTCAGTTGTACTTATACTTTTTCCTGTTTTGTGTGCAAAGATCTTAACTTGTAAAGTAGCTAGTAACTAAAGCTGTCAGATAAATGTGGGTCAAAAGTACAGTATTACCCTCTGAACAATAATAAAGTAGAAGTAGAAAGTGCCATGAGAAGAAAGTACAAGGAAAGGAATATCAGGGAAAGTACAAGTACCTCAAACTTAGGCAAATGTACTAGTACATAGTAATGTACTGTACTACTATTATTGCAGTCCACCACTGATTAACAGAATAGGAAAGCAGAAAAAACATTTGTTTTACAAAATGAAATGTATTTTTTCAGTCATTCCTCTAATGTTTTTAGAGATTTTTTTCCTTGTGATGTACGGGATAATATAACATCTTTGGGCCTCTAAAAAGGATTCAAACAGCTATAGTCAGCACAGTCTGTTAAGAGCTCTACACCTCAGCAAAACAGTGTCCTTGTATCATACCATGTCTGATTTCTCTGAGGTGTTCTCACGGCTATCCTGTTTCATGTAATTCACATATCTAAAGCCTGTACACACTCAGAATAAAAACAAAGAGTCAACAGTATTTCTGGTTCAGGCAAGGTCACACTTTTCCTCCTGCAGGGCTGGAGGGCAGAGCCTCAATACATTTATTTACTATTTCAGTCAGTGATTATTCATCAGACAGGAAACCACTGCTATGAACAGAAATCCGTCATTCTTTATTTCCTCTAATGGCCCTGTCATCATTTAATTTCAGTTAATGTTGCAGCTTAAATAGATTTCAAGTATTCAAATACAAGACTTCATGTTTGTTATGGCTGCACCATTCCTCACCAAATGAAAATATACTGGATGTTTTGTGCATAATTTTACTAATATTCAAATATTTGGTATCTTAGATGCTGGGATCCGGAGATTAAAATAAAGTTCTTTGGGTTTGAATAATGTTTGGCTGCGCAACAGGAACTGTATGAAATTAAAATCTTCAGTATGCCAAAAAAAATAATAATTATGGAATACAGTGTATGCTTCCTTACACCACTAATCAAATATATAAGATTTGTAAAGTTTACTACACTCGAAATGTTATACTCTATATTTTTGATGTCCAAAAGTAAATGGAAGTATTTTACTGTTTCATTTTGACGTAACCTTGTGTTTTATGATGCCACAGAAGGACAAACTCACTGAGAGAGAAACTCTGTTTACATGAATCACACATTCAAACATGTTGTGTTCTTTGCATTTTTCCACGTGTGTGCAAGGCCTCTGTCTGCCAACAACGTTACAGCTCTAAAAACTCCAAAACAAAAAGGTAAATGTATCCGATTGCCAGTGAGCCTTAGTATCAAAGCAGCAGCATGATGATGAAGACAAAAGATCAATGATTGATCGTAATAATATTATCATAATATTACCTCATTACATCTCCTGTAATTGTCTGTATTGTTGTCCATCGGTGCCAGACACTCCTAGCCACTTCCTCTGGCTCTCCCAGGGGAATCACAAGGGATTCTCAGGTCAGGTCGTATGTATGTGGTCATAGAACTTCTCCAAGTTCACAAAACACATATAGATTAGATGTGCACACTCATGACCCCTCCTCTACCCTTGCAGGAATAAAGAGCTGGAACGCCAGACCGCCATGATGGATAAGGCTCTGCCTCCTCCACAGAGGGCGTGCTGAATGGGTCAGTAGTTCCTTCGGGTGTTCACTCCACATCTCTGTCAAGTCAGGGGTTCTCCAACCCTGCAGAGAACAAGGATCCGCCTGCACTGCTTGAGTTGACTATGGGTTTGGCAGAGGGGGGCCCCCCTGGGGCCTAAGAAGACCTCCTTCGTACCCAGCCCTCCCCAAAACCGCAAGGAAAGTTCATCCAGTGAAAGTTGATGATTTGGCTGGCAGGGTCCAGTTCATCCTCACCACATTTTTTGGGCTTTGCCGCACCCATCCGGCAGCTTTCCCTGTCTTCTCCTCCGGCTCACTGGCAGGTGGCGATCAGCTGACAAGTCTGCTCCTCGCTTCACATGAGTGACCAAGACACATGGCCTCAGCTCGACGACACACAACCACAAAGCTGATCGTCAACAGTGTCCAGACAGACAGAGAGGCAGGGTGCACTACAGTTACAGGGAGGTACAAACCCTCCACCTTGATAAGTTTATTAAACTTTTAGTAGATTAGTGTGCTGGAGCACTCCGCAGCCTGTAGTTTATATGCTCTATTCTTAGCCTCGTAAAAGTGTTAATATTACATAGCAGAGTACACGATCCCTCACACTCAACAAATTGCAACAGGTGTCAAAGATGGGTGTGAACTGAGGCCAGTTGATGAAGCACAGTCGGAATCATGAAACCCACACCCTACTATTGCACAGTATTTTACCGTATTGTTGCTGTATCATGTTATTTATTGCTTCTACCTGTATTGAATGTTATTATATAGCATTGGTGCTGTCAGAACGTGAAACTTTGACAGCTTCAGTTTGTTTACCAGACCACATTTTGTGAAGGTAAAACCTTTTATTTAGCATTTTTATGCCAACAACATGTACAGTAAAGCAGAGCAATATTTCAATTATATTTCGGTCTATATATATGTAATTGCCAATGTTATATCACAATTCAGTAAACAAGAAATAATGGACGCTGTGAAACAGTCCATTAGAGGCCTTTAGTTACAAAAAAGCCCCACTTTTCATCAGTGTAAGTAATGGTAGGTTCCTCCTTCATAGCGACATGAACATAATCGTTCCTTTCACCTTGCAAATACAAAAACTGTAAAAAGTTGTATTGCAATATCATTTCCCCAATAGCTGAAACAAAGATGTATTCAGCAGTAAAGTGAGACTCTGCCAGCTCTTGCAAAACCTCCAGAGCTATTGGTGACAGAAGCCAAGTGGAGCTTTTTTTGCATCCCATGGAGCTGATCTCTCCTTGACACTTTCACCTCTTCTCCACGTCCTCCTGCTCCTCCTGCTCAATAGTCACACCAAATGCTGTGGAGGAAAAAGATACTTGAAATCTTTCCATCCTTTTGTACATTTCATTTTCATTTTGCATCTGGTGCACTCATACCGTAGTAAAGTGCACAGCAGTGTACACAGTGATGATCACAAGGCCAATGACAAAAGAAACAATCCCCAGGTGGAGAGCTTTCCGACCCAGCCGCTTGGAGCCATCATAGTCCTCTTCATCATAGCTCTTTTGGGCCTATAGGGTGAGAAAAAGGTCAAAACAATACACATGACCTAGACATGTGCCTCTCTGGGAATCGGTGCTGAACATTCAGAGAGAAATTTTTCATCCCCCCCCTTCCCCGCCTTTCTTGTTATTAAGATTTGTATTGAAGCCAGTGTCCTCAGCAATGAGAAACAGAGGATTGCTTTGCCTACATGCCTCATCTTGTTACTCACAGCTACAACGATGCAACAGCTGCTGCTGGCACGTCGAATCAACACAACTCCGTCTCCCCTCAAATGTGTTCCTCCTGTCTAATGCTTACACTTCTTTAAACTCTGTGGCTTCATGGCAAATGAGGACTATTTACCAGAGAGCTGCAGGAAGGGTTTCCTCTCACTGAAACACAGATGGGATAAATTCTTTGTGTAGAACATTACAGTAAGCGTTAAGAACATGGTTTGGCACTTGGATAGTTCATAAACTGGAAGTACATTTGATCTGAGGACACGTCAGTAAAAGTATTTTTTAATTACGTGGGCAAGTCCGAGAAATGGAGAGGCTATTTCCGTATCTCATGCACTCATATGTGCATTTATAAGTAATTTGTAGCAATACATGACTTGTTTGCTGCTTGAACAATAGATGCACAAGACACATAAATGGCCATTAAGTATTAATGTACTACATATCCAGACCTCTTGATGTGTATTGACCATCATTCCGCACTGTCCTTGGTGATTTTTCCCCACCGCTAGCACTCTCTCCTTTAATCTCGGTATCCATATGACGTGACACAGTTTGAATGATCTTTATACACTGCCTGAAAATAACATAACTTCCTAAAAAGCTCACTTACAATATCATATGCTGTAACTATCAGGAACCAAGCACGCCCAGAAACCTCAAACCTTCAGCATTGTACGACTCACCAGCAGAGAGAAAACCAGCGCCACAATATTGATGGGCCATGCAGGGCAGAAACAGGTGAACATGGTGAGACAGAGGTAGTTCCTCAGAGGGGGGATCTCCTGGGCCTCTCTGTTCTTCAGGACGTCAGCGTTCCCGTCCAGCGAGGGTTTGGCGTTCATGACCGGCTCCCCTGGAGACAGTAAAAGCGGAGAAGCGAGGCAGTGGAGCTGAGACACTGGGAGAGTGGACGTGGGGGCGAGGGAAGGGAGGTAGTGAGGCAGTGATGATGGAAGAGAGAAATCAGCCAGCAGAGAGATATGAGAGGGACGCGGAGGCAGGCTGCCGGAAATTCTGAGCAGACGGAAGGCCAGCAGAGAGACTGAGTGAATGTTACTTAGCAATAATGGGAGGTGGGGGGGATAGGGGTGGGGACATTATATATTATATTGGTTTACAAATTACAAAATATAGTTATTTAGTACAGGTTTATAGTAATTCAGTACACATTTATAGTTATACATACAACATGTATGGTAATGTATTACAAATATACAGTAATTTAGTAAGAATTAAGCACAATTAGAGAATAACAGAATCAGACTACCTTACTACTGCTGTTTTCTTTACAGTGTATGCAGTTTAAAAATCCCTCATGGAGTTTCCTTGACAGTTATTAAGTGAGGTTTCTTGAAGTTGGTGTGTCTGCTGTGGTTGTATGACAGTGAAATGTGTGAATATGCAGTTCAAACTATCCCAACCCAACTGAATGCCACACAGCATCAACCAAGAAATCCTAAAATGTTTATAACTGTGAGAAAAAACAAATGTGAAAAATATTCTTATCTTTGAGAAAAAAAATTGCAATTAAAAAACAAAACAAAACATAAGGGTAATCAAAAAAGTCAAACAGGACCCATAAATGGAATGTTTTAAAATAATTTATTAGGAATTTTAAAAAGTTTTTTTTTCAAAGGAATAAACATGACAGGAAAAAGAAAATCAGAAAATGTTACAGTGTTGACAAGATTGTTATTTTTCAGTGAGAACAGCATCAAAGTATGAACTACCATGGTAGCCCGCAGCAGAGTGAGCGCGTGTATCAAAATGTAAAACCTGGTACTTTGTAGAGCGAGAGTGCTTTGTTCTTTAGCTAACATTCGAAGGAAAACACATTTATCGTGATCGGCCAGTGCAACATCCTAGTAGCTCTGAACATTTTGGTCTAAAAATAGCTGTCACATTGCTACAGTCTGTGACCTCCAGTGGATATGCAGTGATGGATTGGGGGGGGGTGACAGGTAAACAAAAGTTAATAAGACCCCCCCCCCACTCGTTGGAAAAGCAACCTTTCTAAAAGGTTCAACCATCCACACTTTGACATAGATGTTAATGTAATAACAAAAAAAGTCAGATTAAAATTTCACATTTGCAACTGAGGTACCATCCCGCCCCCCCCCCCAAAAAAAAGTAAAACACGGCACATGGCACATTGGAAACCAATGTGTATAAAACCATATGACACACTCACGCAAACATCAACACGACCTGCAGAGTCAATAACAGTGTTAACTGTGCATGACTGCTCCTTCATTTTCCGCCACAAACAATCATCACATATTGAAAATCACAGTTAAAACAGCAATATGACAAAGTAAGAAAACAGCATATTTTTTTTCCTCTCCTGATGGAGGAGCATTTTCACACCCATTTATCCCCAACAGTAAAGTGTTGTTGCAGACTCAGCCTCTCTCCTGCTGAAGTCAAAGCTCAAAGCTCTGAGTCCGCTTTTCAAATGCAGTAACAGAATCAAATGACACATCCTTTATAAATGCCTGGAGAGGAATAGAGTATATGGCTGGTCTGACAATGACATCAAATATACTGAAATGATCTTGACCTCTATGTGAAACTATGATACGTAACAGTCAAGCTTTCCAACACATAAGGGCCGATGACAGAAGCAATCGTACCATTTCTCCAAAAGCCTCCCACCTCCCAGACACAAAAATCAGCTGAGCCCCCCCAGAAACCAGTCATATTTACAATATTTTACAAAATTGTACAGCTCATGTAGGCCTATTATGTAACTGTGACTAATGACCTTTGTCGTCTGACCATTATTAGTGTAACAAGTCTTTGTTAAAAACCTACCAAGATATACACTTTGTGACACATTTTCAAGAAATAGTATTAATCACAACTGTTTTGTTAAAATTCAGTATGAACTAGTGACAAATATACACTTTTCCAGTACAAATTACAGCTTCAGGCTTCACCTGGAGACTTTTCTCCTCTTATCTCAGAGATATCAGGTTCAGGGGTCAATAAAACACAGCCAAAACAGATAAAGAAACAACGCAGCCATCACAAAAAACAGCAAAGTGAAACATAACAGAAAAAAAAAAAAAAAAAAACACACTAAAATACAGCATGTGTTGCTATTACATGTAGTGATAAACTTTTTCCCTCCTTTTATGACATTTTTTCTTCTTTTTTTTTTTCTCAGGAGGTGGAGTTTAGTGAGGCGTCAGCAGGGCCAGCTGGGTTCAGGCTGACACCGGGGTGGAGGGGGTGAGGGTTCAGCTGCCCCGGCCGTAGAGATGGTGGACTGGACAGAGACAGGCCAGATCAGCTCCAAAGCAGCTTCAACTCCTTCCAGCTCTCAGTCTACAGCTCTGCACTGACACAAAACCCACCTGGATTACTCACAGGTTAGTCAGAATGAAACAACCTTTATACGCTTACGGTTTGAAACAAGGTGATGAGGAGCACGAGGACTGACCTGCACTCTCAGTGGTAGCCGTTAGTGAAGGCCGTGGCGATCAATGGGCCCTGCGGGAGAAAACACGAGTTTCAAGTTTATTTGTTATTTCAATGGATTGGATGACAGAAACATTACTTACAGTTTTAAATTATGATAAGGAACGAGGACAGCAGCTATTCTAAAATACGTGATCAGTAGAGAGGTTGTCTCACCCCCAAACTATGGCTGAATCCAGTGCTTGGGGCGGGGCTTGCAGCGCTGAGGTAACTGCTGACAGCCGACTCCTGGCTGGCTGTTCCATAAAGGTCTGCCATCGGCCCAGGGCTGCTCGTACTTAAAAATCCAGCAGAGCGAGACGGGTTGGAGCCTAAAAGTTAAACAAAAGAAAAACATTATAAAATGTTTAGTATTACAACATCCACTTTTTCACAATCAAGGCTCAAAGGCTTTGTACTTCAGTTAAACAACTCTCAGCTAGATATATTTTATATCAGTTGATCCAGACCAGAGGTATGCCACTTTACAAACATTACATCGTATATTTTCCTGTATAAAATTCCTATAATCTGATTTTCCTTACATGTGAAAGATTATATGCACCCACCTTTTAAAGGTGGCTATAATCAATATTTCTATAACAGCAATGGATCCAGTGATTACGTGTAGTGTGAAAGGTCTCGCTTGTCGTGACGAAACCCACAGAAGTTAACAACCAACTCTGCAGTCGAGCTCTATGGAGGATTTCAGCGTCTTTCAGCTCGTTATTTTGGTTTTATGGCCCGCAACATTACTGTTTTGGTTCTCTCTCACTGCTCTCTTATTATATTTATATTTTGCAGTGTGGCTGGTATCACCAGGGGAACTAACAAAATAACAAGTACTGGTGTAAACAGGCTGAAAAGTTGAATCATTTTCAAAATTACTTTTGAGTTCAGCTGAATTCTGTATACCATGAAGTGAGTTGGGCGCTCTTAATTTCCAATGGTCAGATGTATGAACAAATATAATTACATTTTATTTAGGCTTAGCATTGCCACGATCAGAAAAGAAAGAAAAGAAGGCTTTTTCAGTATACATACCTCTAACTACTGCTGCTGCGGCCGCTGCTGCTGCCATTGGTCCATAGGCTGTGAGAGGAATGGCTAAAGAGACAAGAAAAGAGCCAGGTTAAATGTCTTGGTATGCAAACACGTAACAACAAACTGATTACACAACTTAAAGTCTTCCTCCAGTGACCTCAGAAACTCTCAGAAAATTTCAACCAAGCCTTGTGGCTTGTGTGAAGTAAAATCGGTCAATAAGAGTACTCCTGATAATTATATATAAAAACAGGAGTTGATGAGGTCACTGGAGGAAGCCTTTAAAGTGAACAGTAAAACCTTCCTCATTACTGTCAGCAATCCTGCCTTCAGAAAGAGACCGAGGAGGACTGACAAACACAAACATGCAAACCAAAGAGTGATGAGGTGTTGATGCGAACGTGGCGTGTAGCAGACTGACAACATGCTGCTTGTAAAGTCCAGAGGAGGGACTGACTGACCTGTGAGCTCAGGGGGGTGGGGTGAAGTCAGAAGGGGAGTCCTCTCTAAGTGGAACTCTAAAACAGAAACATCAGAGTGCTGTTGAGACACACACCACCGCCGGCAGCAAGGAGAACACACACACACCCAGGCAGGGAAACACCTCAGAGGTGAGGACAGGAGGTGTGGAGAGTACATATTGGCATACACAGGGTTTGAGGAATGCAAACAGGAATTAAAGGATGGATGAGAGTCCATAGAGTGGTGTTAAAATCATTATAGAATAGCAAGAAATACAGCAAATGTTACAATTTTTTCATACAAACGAATAACTTCAATTCAAGAGTGTGATTTCATCAATATGTAAAACATCTCATTTTAACATATAATTTTGGAATTAACTCCAATGAAATACACTGCCATGCTAACATGCATTCTCGCGCGCACACACACACACACACACAATCACACACAATCACACACACACACTTCTACACAAGCTAAGCAGATGCAATTCCACTCCTTGATATTTACAAGCAGCCATCTACACTCACAGTGTTCCATGTGCTTCTATGGAAACATGTTTGTATTTGTGACAGTGTGTCTACTGTCAGTTCAACACACAACTACACAGGTTAAACTTTATTTATCAATTCATAGGAGCATTGGCACCAAAATCATCCTTTTTTTTCACGATAAATCATCCAGCACAGGGTTACACTCCATTTAACGTAGTTTTAGCTGCAGCTCTGGGAACCGATACATATTTAGCTACGCTGCAGCATTACTCTATGGAGGCCAGTGTTGGTCTGTCCACCACTGTGGTCCAGACTGAAATATCTCAACAGCTATTGGATGGATTGCCATTACATTTTGTACAGATATAAATGGTCCCCAGACGATGAATCCTACTGACTTTGGTGATTTCCTGACTTTACCTTTAGTGCCACCAGGAGGTTGACATTTTTTGTTGTTAGTGAAATACCTTGATAACTATTAGATGGATTGGCATATTTGCTATAGATATTCAAGGTCACATCAGGATAAATTCTAATGACTGCAGACTCAATTTGTCCAGTTATTCGGTTTATGTCTAAATGCGTTATATATGAACATTTTATAAACATAAATATGTTTTTTAACATCATAATTTAAAAAAAAGATTTTGTTGCAGGTAATTTAGGATTATTTAACTTGAGAGTGAGCACAAGCTGTCATATTTTATGTCCACATAATGTCCATTCCCTTCAATAACTAAATGCAGCCTATGTTTGCGTGTGTGTCGCCCATCACCACGCAACTACAATGGTGAACACTTGCACCTGCTAACTAAATATGGCTGTGTATTTATCTCTCAGTTAATGTGACAGAAACAAGTGTATCAGGAGCAGAAAGTGTGCTGTGATTACCAGGGAACTGGTAGGTATATCCAGGAGTGATGCCAGCGTAGCTCCGACTGGTGTAGGTGGCAGTCTGGAAGCCTGGATAACCTGCGGAGACCAAATCACTGTTAGGAGACTGGGTGAACCAGAATCTGTGAGGCATTAGGTGGAAATGCTTGACACAGACAAGAGTAACAGGTGTGTGGCTGTGTTGCCCCCTAACAGTGAAGCCTGTTACAGTTTGTGACATGCAGGTGGGTGATATTCTATGCCTGTGGTCCTGGTTCTTTCCTCTGTTTCACTCTCAGCAGTGCACATTACACAGAGATTTTTTCTTTGCACACAGCCTGACACTTGGAGAACTGACCTCAGAACAACATTCAGACGGATAACAATATCGTCATCTATTACGAGCACCACAAGAAAACCATATGTAATTGAATATATATATTTTAAGTGTGGTGGTATAGATATAATACTGAAGGAACAGGTGCTGTTCTCAGACTGAACAGTAGGTGGTAGCATTTGTGCATCAAGTTTAGCCCCAGATGCACAATCAGGTCCTAACTACTGTGAGTACAATTACAATCTGTTAAGACTCAGGAGTCCCAAACCTGTATGGAAGTGCAATACTAAATTGCTGGAGTACTTATTTAAATGGGAACCATTATGAATCTAATAATATGTTTAGTTCTAGGTCTTGACAAGGACAGAAACACTGCATATAACAAAATATTGTGAACAGTTTCTAGGAAGCAGTAGATTTTTTCTTTTTCACGACATTTTTTTGATCACTTTTTAAGTCCGAAGTCTGGATAATCAGGGCTGCACAGTGGAGCGTTGCGAGCTCAGTTAAGTGGTCAGCTTTCTCCCCATGAGGCACCATGTGACCTTTAAAGGCAGCCGTGGCCTTAGCGCAGGAATATTTATTGGCGATTTCATGTGTGGAGCACATCCTTCCTGTCCTGATCAATACGAACTTACCCAGCATACCAATGCCCAGCATGAAGGCGTCCATTCCATAGGGCATGACACGAGAGCGCCCCCTGGCTGAGCCTGTGGGAGACATCACCTCCTTGGGCTGAGCTTTCTTACACTCCACCTGTTACCAGATACAAGACAAATCAGCACTCCTGGTTCCTAAAAAAAACACGGTGATGTTAGAGTGGTGTTCACAGGTCAAGCCGTTCACCATTTTGTTGTTGATCTCGTGGAAGTGGATCTCACAGACTTTCTCCACCACATCCTCGTTCTCAAATGTCACAAATCCAAACCCTGGAGAGGACAAGGCAAGTTTATGAGCAGAAACATTTCACACAGTATGGTGGATTTGGACAGTAGGCCTTTCTGTGCAGCATAGCAGCTAATAGCCTCCAGTAATCAGTGTTGTAATAGCTACTTAACACATTTGCCCCCCCTTCCCCCCCTTCAATGCTGCTATTCTGCACTCATCCTTTCTTCCCTCCCTTCCTGGCCAGAAGGCCCGGGCAAAGCTGGTAGGCTGTCATAATCGATCAGTCCCAGGGTGGGGAGGAGGTGCTTAAGGAGGCTTTATCCTGATCCAGATTAACGGACTGGCTAATTAGACTAGCCCCGTTCGACTCCTCCAGCTCAGCCCACAGGAAGGAGGCCCATGTGGGGGGTGGAGGGGGATCAATAGACACCGTGGAATGACTGGAGGAAGAGTAGTAAATTGACGAAGAGAAGGAGCGGTGTAGGGACTGAATGGGCAGAGAGAGGAGTTAGTCCGTCTCACCTCTGTGTCTGTTGGTGGTCTTGTCGAACATGAGCATGGCATCGTCGACCTGAGGGGAGACAAACAACACAGTTTTTTTAGGTGCCGCTCTCGCTCCCTTTTGCCACGCGGCATATTGCCTGACCTCAGCCCTTCTCAAGTTCTGCAGGGAGGCTCAGCAACAGATGGACGGAGAGGAGGGGGAAGGGGGGGGGGGGGGACCAGAGACGAGCGACAGGTTACAAAGAAGAGGCCGAGGGGGCAAAGAGAGGAAAATATGGAGGAACACTGTACAATCAGCCCTGGTGCTGTATATGACTAACAGGGTGGCATGAAAAATTGGACGTCGTGTTTGCTGCTAAACTGCCCCGGTCACAATCCTTCTCAAAGACAGGCCATAATCTGCCGCCTTCCTCCCTTCAAAAGTTTGACATTCCCATGGCAACTGTACAAAAAGTCCATATAAAAGAGCTCGAGCCAACATCAAATATGCTTTATGAATAGTGGGAGAGTGCCAGTGAGACAAAGAGGGCCGCAAAAGAGAGAAACTCTGACAACAACAAAAAAAAGTAGCCGGTCACAGGAAGAAAGGTGAATCCTGTGGGCAGGTGGAGACTCGATGAGAGGGGAGAGCTGATAGCGAGAGGAATAGCGACAGGTGGAGATATGGTGAAACAGAGCACAGAGAGTCCTGTAAGAGAGAGAAAGGAGAAAAAAAAAAGATTGGGTCAAAGAGGAAAGGGAGGAGAAAGAAGAGACAAAGGAAGAGGGAGAACAAAGAGGCCTGGAGGCTTTGTTTGTTGGCACAGTCAGCCATAATTCCTCCTCCTCTTCTCCCTTTGACCTCTCCCTCCGGCCCGGCCTCCCTTTATAGAGTAAAGACACAGGTGTCTATTCTATACACACATACACAAACACACATAGAGTTTCTTATGTCAAAGTTGTCTCTTTGACTCTTTTTTTCCCCCTCCACCTCTCTCTTGTCACGAGCTGACATGTTTATACTCCAGTCTGCACACAGAGGTCCAAATAAACATTTGGTAAATTAATCTGTGCTCTTGGTCTATAATAAGTTTACTGGATTAGGTCCACTAAACAATTTGTCATAGTCACATACTCACACATACTCAGTGCTAGCACATAGTGTGAGTGTGTGTGTATGTGTGTGTGTGTGTGTGTGTGTGTGTGTGGACCCCCAAGGGCAGTTTGCCTACGGAAAGGTCAAAGGTGAGCGAGGAGTGTCAGTGTGAAAGGGGACCTGTTATTCTGATGCCTCCCAAGTCACTGCTTCTTTCCAGCCTGACATTTGCTCAACGCCTGCAACATGTTCAACTCTCTATCTCTGCAAAAACACCCTTGTATTTTTACCATTTAGCTGAAGCTTTAGTCCAAGAGTCCTAAAAGCAGGAATTCCTCAGATTTACCCAAAATCTTAAACGATTATTTGCAAGGAGAACAAGGGTCAGGAAGACCGCAACACCCAGAGTGCACTTTGTGATTCGTGCTAAGGATCTAAATTTGAGCTGACACTAAAAACCAGACTTAACAAGGCAAAACACAGGAACCTTTACAACCCCAATGTGGACTGAAACTACACACAATCGCCCTGTAGGATGCAATCAAAACATCCCAACAACACACGTAGTTTCCGTTAAAAACCACAAAACTGAGTTAATTGCGCATCATTGCTCGATATTTCAAACACTGTGCATTTTAATGGCGTACCGCCGGACAATATTCCCCCTTATCCTTTTTTTTTTTCCACCTCTCATCTTCCCTGTTATCCCCTGCCCATCCCTCTCCGCGCTCCTTTGTCCTCACCAGGACGGGACACAAAAGGTCCAGTGAGGCAGTCTAATCAGGAACTTCCATGGATGGCTGGAGCCTACATTTCACCGTCCATCCCTCGATATCTCTCTCGGAAAAATTCATCTCGACGTTATGATTGAGGAGGGAGCGCAGGGAAGCTCGAGGCCAAACCTTTGGCACTGAAAATAAAGTGCCACGCAGTCGGGAAACGACGGCTAAAATGGAGTCTTCACGTGTTTGACTTTGAAAAGTTTTGAGGGCTCGGGTGCAGATTGTCGACCAGCAATCTGCTGAAAAAGTTTACATTATTTATTTATTTATTTTCTAATTTAATTTCGCACAAGATCGCCCGAAAAACACCTGGCACTTAAGTCACACATATTACTGATGGTCAGTTTCACATCAGAAGACACATTCAGGAGTACGAACGATCCACAAACTTCCAGTATGCAGATAACTTCTGAACAAACTAACAAAATATTTGTCTAGCTTTGTACAGGGGCATAATGGCCCTAGTAACCCCCCCCCACCCCACCCCACACACACACCCATCTTTGCCCCAGTTCCCTCTCTTACGCCTCCCCAAACCTCTCTCAATCAGGCCCTCCCCTCCCTTGTTGGTGCCTTTGTCAGCCCATCATCTATTCTCTGCCTTTCAAAGTCCTCCGAATATAAGAACTTAGACGAAACTTTTGACAGAAATATTTAAACGAACGAAACGAATACAAACGAATTTGTTAAGAAAATGAAGACTGAGTGACAAGTTTGAAGGTTTTTGAGCATTAGTCGGTTTGCATTTATTGTTCCTAAACTCCTGAGTTGACCCCCGCCCAACACACACTCGTGCTAACACCCCCGAACACCACCTCATCCCTCCTCCTTCAGAACAAAACCCCCTTACCCACAGAATTACTTGGGGACAATGGGCAAGCCAGGTCACCACGGTAACGGGCCAGGAGGGGGTTGTGGGTAGGAGCAGCTGTTACATCAGATTAATTCAGATTCTGATAATCCCTCCTCCTTCCTCACCATCACCACACATTCACTACAAAACTTTTCTCCCCCTCTCTCTCCCTCTTCAAGTCCCCCTAACTTTGCCTGCTGCTCCCGGAGCCTCTCAGCCTCGTTATTTTTCCCTTCCTACCCTCTCCAAGAGTTTTTCTCTCCCTCCTTTTCTCGCCCTCCTCCTCGCAGTAACCCCTTCACTTCCAGGCGGTCGCTCGACTCCAAGTGAAGTTTTTCTCAGAGCATTTGTGGTGAATCAGACTCGGCCAAGCTGGTGGGATGTGGTACTATGTGTTTTTCTAAGCTGTTGATTTGTTTCTGCACCAAAGCCAATTTATGTGAATCCATTATAGCTGGCAAAGTAATCCTTATTTCTGTTCTGAGTGATATTGAGTGATATACTGTCCAACATTTTCACCGAGCGTGACGTCCCAACAACTTTAACACACACGTAAACATCTCTCACCTTCCCAAACTGGTCAAAGTACTGTTTCACGTCCTCGATGGTTGTGTTCACTGACAGGCCTCCCACAAAGATTTTCTTGGTTCGAGTCACCAACTGTAAGAGGAGGAAAGGCACTGATGAACAAATGTTTTGTACTGACTGTTATCGTCTTGTACAATTTTTACTGAACGGTGTATCTGTTGAGATAGCAGTTTATTTTAGTCCTAAAAGGTTCTGTAAAGGTTACAATAATTACATATAATTGTAGGTCACTCTACTAGTTTAATACTGTAAAATAAAACTATTATTAGTGTCAAATGGAGCCAAATATACATTATACAGTAACACACCAGTGTTCAGTTTTACTGTTCCTGTATAGTTACTACACACACAAAAAAACTTGTCAGAAAACAATATAATTAAAGAATTCAAAGTACAACAAAACAAACAAGTTGTCACTCTTCTCACCACTGACCCCAAAATCACTGTAAAAGTAATAGTACAATAGTTATTATCCTCTCTTTAAAAGCTAATTTAGATGGAAAATAGCTGAAAACTTCAGTTTCTTTAGGTGGAACCTAAACTTGCAATAGGAGACAATAAAAACTGGCGTACAGTGTTTGTAATTTTCTGATCATAAAGAAAAAGGTTTTGAGTAATTAAGTGTTTTTACACCTCAATTACTTTTCATGTATCTGCAAAGGGAACTGTGTGAGTGCGTTCTAAGGAGAGGCTCAGATACCACACGTTGAAAAGAACCATGTTAAAACTTTTCACTGACCAACCATAAATATGTTAAATATAGACCCACACTTCCAAGATGATATTTTTTAATTTAATTTTGATTTATTAGTTGGATTCACATTATTAAACACGGTTTCCCTCTGGTGGGGGTTAAGCACTTTCAATTCACCTACGAAGCCCCAAACAGACTGATGCGAAAACACGTTAATCCCTCCTTTCCTAATGTTACCTGCATGTGTTTGGTGTGCGATGTTGACTTACAGCATGCACAGTCTTTGAATAAAAAGAATTACTTCCTGTGTTGGACACAAAGCCAATCCTGGGTGCAGCAAACGCTTGGCACCTGCAATTATTTACTTATTTGTGCTCAGTAACACACAGGGGGAGATCAGCAGCATCTAACAGCACAGTTTTCATTAAGTATATACTTGATATTATACTTCCTCATCTAAATGTACCCTGTCTTGCTAGTTGACTGTGAATAGATATACTTTTTCTTGGATACAATTTTCTTAGAATTCTGTGAGTAATCTGATACGGAGAAATGGGTTGTCAGCTAGATTTTCACCCATTAACACTGGACGTGTCTGAGATACAAGAAATACTTGTTTTGTACTAACAGGATATGATACACACTGTGTATACATGTAAGTCAAACTGTGACATCAGTGCGAAAATACTTTCCTCCCAAGAATTTATTATTTAATTTTGTTGTTTTCTGTGCTGTGTCTTTTTGGAATCCAGCTACGATTCACTCTTTCATTTTCATTGTGCATTGCATTATGGGACGATACTGTCCATGAACATTCATGATGGTTTTTATGTGTAGCACTTCTGGGGCACGCAGCGGGTCAACAGAGCCAATGCAAATGCAACAAAAGCAGCTGTTTTTTGCAAATCTGTTGGGTTAAGGTAAATCTTACAAGGCTGCACACATTCATGCCTCACTAAGGTATCCTTTCTATTCCACACACAGCTGAGATCAGGACAGTGTGTACTGGAAATACAATACAGACGTTAAGTAGGTTTAACAATAGTGAGTGTCTCCAAAAGTTGTGAACGTTTTTGTTAGCACACGGTCATGTAAGAGTTCAGTGATGTCAGCGCTGCTCATGTTCATCAGATTACCAGGCATTAGCCCCGATAAGAGACCCGACCGCTCGGCGCACACTAACCTGCTGCAAACAATGCACGCACAACCAACACGAGGAGACGGTTTAACTCACCTTGGGCTGAGCTCTGCGAGGGAATGCAACCTTCGGATCGATCTGCAGGAGAGAATACAGAAAAAATGAAAAGGGGTAGTTAGTGTTGTGTCACGACACAGGTGAACCAGCAACCTGTCGCCTTGCCTTGGTGTACTCTGACATCCCAGCCCCATCTTTCACTTTTTAACGACTCATCAATGAAGATGCAATGTGTCCATGTTATCCTTCTCTTGGCCTAGCACGATGTATTCACGACCCTAAATCAAAGCACTGATGTCAAAGACACCTGTGTTTTTCTCAAGGCTTATCATACTCAGGTCTCACTGTGCTGGAAAACAGAAGGGAAAATCTGGATGTTCAGTACAGTGTACATGTACAGTATGTTCTCAAATAAACACACTCTAAAGTCAAAAGATTTCTCATTATAACCTGATTAAGGCAGCAGACCAGGTTCTGAAGTGTGTGTGTGTCTGAATGTCAGTGTGTGCATGTAGTGGTAGATGACATGAGGAGAGCAATTTTAACTTCCAGAAGGTGATAATTAATTTGAATTATTTCCATTAAAGGGTGACCCCCCACCCCCCCAAAAAAAAAATAAAATAAAAAGTTACAGATAGTTTTGGTTTTATTTGCTCAGGTTCTGAGAGATCAGCAATTACACATTTTATTCATAAAAATCAATATCTCTTTCCATAAACCTTGCGCTGTTACTCTCGATTATCCAAAAAAACACACTCTGTCACCCACTGTCATTTTTTTAATGTTATGAGCACCAAAAATGTAATTCCATTGACTTCCATCATATTGATATGGAGTCAAAATAAAAATAAAAAGAATAAAAAGACAGATACTCAAAACCTGAACAAAGAAAATCTGCTTGGCAATTACCTCTCGGTGTTAGTAAGTAAATTTATTTTCATAATTTGGGTGAAACAACCCTTTAATTATCCTATTGTCATAGAACTTACTATACATCAGCTTGAGAGGTTTACTCTGAAATATTATTACACATGCTTATATTAGGATAACTGTTTGTATGTGTGTGTGTGTGTGTGTGTGTGTGTGTGCATGCGCGCCCGTGCGGCTGGGCTCAGGTGGAATGCCTGGGAAAGTCCAGCGAACCCCTGCCTCTCTCGTCACCATCATGTGACATGTGATCTCCTGGAATCTCACACAGGCACTACAATCACAAACACACCTCACCTCGGCGAGGAGAGCCCCGAGAGGGAGGACGAGTGTGTCGGAAAGAGAGCGAGGGGGACCGAGGAAGGGGAGGGAGACGGGACAGGGGCGAGGGAGCTGTCAATCAAACCACACCGACAGCAGATCCACCCAATTTTGTTTGTTTGTGTTTGTCTGTTTTTGGCCTCCCTCAGCTTTTGACGGAGGTGATGACAACAACAGGGACCGCTCATCGTCCCGTACGCTCTTAGGCAATCCGGATCGTCCTCTACCCTGCGGTTCCTCACGTCTACACAGAGGAAAAAGGACCAGCTTCACTTCTTTTAACAGTATAGCTCTTTTGATATTAATCTTAACACTACAGCTACCAAAAAAAAAATTAATAAAACAACAACAACAACAACAAAAAAAAAAGCAGTAGAAATTGATGCATAATGTGGCCGAGCCCACTGAATGTCACCGAGGTTAAGATTGGAGAGAGAACCACACCATGCCATGAGGATGCAATCATTGACAGGCTGTAAAATTGGAATTTGAGACCTCTATATTAGTCTATACTGGTCTAACAGAGCTAGAGAACAACTAGACTACTCCACACTGTACTGCAGTTACACTAACAGATGGTGAGACAGTACAGCGCTAAGATTAGTCCGTAACCATGAGAGGGTAGAGTTGAACTACAGTAGAGAGCTAGAGCCTCTATGGTAAACCACATGCGTTTACCAGAGTAAGGGTAACAGTGTTGTTACTACTTGAATAAGAGTTGACATCACCGCAGCTTTTTTTTTTTTTAAACTTCTTTTATTCCTTTTGTTCTAGAGAGCAGAGTGAGAAGACTATAGGCTAAGACTGGAGGATCAGATGCAGAGTCTACTGTTTAGTTTCTATGGTGGCTAGACTACTCTGATAGTCACCTCCGGTCACCAACCCTCCTGATGTCCAACACTCCTGTTCACATTCAAAAACAAACAGACACACACACACAAACAAACAAAATCAAACACATGGCAGCACACAGCACATCCGTGGGGAGGAAATTGTGGACATTAAACAGATAAAGAGGCTGTATTAATGAAATCCGTTTGTCTCGTGGGGGGGGGATAGCAAAGTCAAGAGATGCTTTTTAAAGGCCCCATCCGCTCAAAAATGCGTTTTGCTTATTGTTACTTCACCTGCATGTTTGAGCTTCGACTGTGCAGAGTCTGACACTAAAAGGATGTTTTCACAATCAGCTGCTGGAGGGGGAACGTTTCTTTGAACTTACCTAAAACTGACATGAGCACGTTTAAGGTACGAGTGGGATTTGTGACATCGCAACTAGTTTTTTGCGACCAATCATGGCCCAGTATGCAACTTATACAAGTGTGATGTAGAAACATGAAACCTCCAGCACACAAACACTGACAGTGGACTGTTCTTTAAGTGAATTAGGAGACATATTGAGGTTCATAGACTCTCTAATGAGGTATTTGAACTTTTATGTGGAAAAACCATAAGAGGCACAAATTATCACTCACAGCAGAGTATTTTATATGTTGTGAAACATGTATTTCTCCTACATAAAGACATGTTAAGTTACTTTAAGGCATTAGAGGCCTAACGTCTCCGCATTCACAGCAAGGTAACATGGAAGAAGCTGAACTTAATTCCAAGAGAGGTTTATGAAATCAGGGCAATCCCCTTTGACCAACTACATCCCAGATATGCAACAGTTGGCCGAGTGCGCTGCCTGTCACAGCCTGAGCTGGGAACACACTTAACACAAGACGCCGATTGGGCAGCACTCAACATCTCTGAGGGAACAACTCAAGCTTGTTGACTCCAATCCTATTAGTTAGGAGAGCCATACTAATCGCAGACAGGGCTATTCTGCCCCCCCCCCACCCCCACCCCTCCTCTCTTCTTTCCACTCGGCATGGAAACGGTTAACGGGGGCCACAAATATGCCTGATGCAACTCTGCAAAAGGAGCTGTGTGACTTTGCTGTAAAACTCTCCGCCGTGTGCACCTTGGAGCTGCCACTGAATGGAAACTTTGTCCCACAAAGGTGCAGTTTGCGTCGGCCGTCACAAACTTTACAGATAGCAGGAAGCTGGGAGGGCACCCAGAGGGGCAACTAACAGAGCAGCAGTTACGTAAATCACAGTAAAAACCAGCCTTCCCAGACCGGCCAAAACCGGGCCGCATCTGTCCTTCAACACAATAAGTACCAATAAATTCCTCTGCAGCACTGTATTTGCTCTTTAGCCTCTCGGCAGCGCAAAGCTCTGTTAATTCCAGTGCCGGAGCGGTTCAGTCGGTCACAGCATGGCACATTCTTTCTGTTGCCACTGGAGAACTTTTTCTCTCCCCTCTCTAACAGGATAACCTGTCTGCATGAGAGGGAGGGGGGGGGAGGGGGGAGGCGAGCGGGGTGCACAGTCTAAAAGGCCCTACTCTACTCACCATCCAACCCCTGTGGCTGATCCCTGAGCCCTCTCCACGCCAAACACACACTCTGTGAGGCTGCCACGGCCCCCACCGAACGCCGCCGACACACCCAACTGCCAGCCTCAAGGGGCCCTGCCACGGCCCGCGAGGCTGCTCAGAGTCAACACACGCGCAAGTTAAGAGGGAAAACTCAAATTAAAAAAGGGGGGAATTCGTGATCTCCGGAGTCTTCCATGAATAAACTTAATAAGTTGCTTATCAGAAGAGGCGACGTGAGGATAAATGGCGTCATGACCTCCACTATCTGTGACTGTGACTGTTTATGCCGTCTTGATTTCTGGTATCCAAGAAATGATTGTAAATGATGTGCATTGTTATCTTCCTTTTTTTCTTTCCTTTTGTGACAGAGCCATTCTTCAACTGTGGAGGGGGGGAGTCACTATGGAAACAAACCCCATGGCGAGTTAGTGGCGTCCAACCATGATGGCGCTACTTGTCATAGCTGTCGTGCCTGCAAGTGACACTCTAGCAGTAGGGCACTGGGGAAACCAAAAAAATAAATAAATACTAAAAACTAAATCCAGTTTGACTTCCCCATCAAACAACATCCACTCTTGCTAATTTTGGACTCGTAATGACAAAAATGTGTAATTTCCTTGTAACTTTCTACAGCAAACAACCTGTCGTCGCCCCCCCCCCTCCATTTCCTACTTCAGCACCTCCACTCATCCTCCAAAGATTTGACAAGGTGCATCGCTCGGAGCACAAAAGGGGAGAGAAGAAGAAATAGCCTCCCCTCATTTCAATACAGTGACTAACCCGCAGCCATCACCACTCCCACAGAGGAGAGAGGCGGGGGCAGTGGTCCCTATGGCGACCAACGGGCCACATTGTTCCCCGACCGGCCCACATTCATTACTGACAAAAAGACACACACACACACACACACACACACACACACACACACACACACACACACGATCTCACATACACACTGCAACACAGGCGATTAATACATTTTAAGTTTCAATTCACACAGGTGAAAGGGCCTGAATGTGTCTCGTTGACTTTATCGTCGCTGGATCCACAGTTTTATTCTTCCTCAGATCAACAGGAAGCTGTGAGGAGTTTCGTTTTGTTGCTGCTTACACATATCAATGGTTTCAGGTTGCGTTTGCTGGTTCCATTGAGAAACTTTTTTTGGGGTCAGTTTTACCCCTTGGGACAGAAAAAAAAAAAGGCAGTAAGAGCGTTTGGGTTAACTCTTCCTAGAGACCAAATCAAGGATCGGCACTGAGAGCCACCATTGTCCGGTCCCCCCTTGTTTCTATGGAAATTGACACTGGGTAACATTTTTATGCCTGTTTGGCTGAAGAGGGAAGAGACAAGCACAGTCTCCCATGTGTCTCCGCTGTCGACTACCGACTCAGTCTCGTACAGGGCTCACATCTGAGATGGTGGCGGTGGACACGGACATGGTTTTGAGGAAAAACATCAGCACGGTGGAACCTTAGTAAACCCACTAAAATGTTACACCTCTCTGGTGGATTATTGGAAAATCCACTGATCAAACACTGAGCAATGGGATTAGCCGGTGGTTGGGAAGTAAATACAGAGAACTCACTGTTTTTGAGTCCAACTCGTGCCTGGCTTGGGCCAAAACTTTATCCACGCCGGCCTGATCAACAAAGGTGACGAATCCAAACCCTCTGCAGACATCAGGGAGGATGTGGGGGGGGGGGGGGGGGGGGGGGGAGAGAAGGTATTAATGACACAGAAACTGATGTTGACATGTAATGATACGTTATGAGCAGCAAGGAATTACGGAGGTCAGATAAACTTTCAGCTCCGGCGGAGAAGCCGGGCTCGCAGCTCCCTCACCTCGAGCGCTTAGTAACCGGATCTCGCATCACCATACACTCCTTCACCTCGCCGTACTTGCAGAAGTACTCCTTCAAACCCTCTGCGAGGCAAAAAACACGGCGGAGAGAAGACACGTTAGAAAACGAGAAGTTCCCTTTTTAGTGGGAAATTAGCGAGGAGTTTTGGCTACAGGGAGTCCAACTTCTTCACTCTGCTGAGATTTCACCTCACCACAGTTCATACATTTTTCGTTAAATGGGTCAAACATAAAATGACCTGTGATCAGGACTCAAAACACATACAATTACAGGTTAATTCCAACTAAAATCCCTCGCATCATTACAAAGTGAATACTGCAATTTCGCCCCTTTTCAGGGGATTTGAAGAATCACTCATTCATTCTGCGGTAGATCTGAATGCGTGCATTCATTCAGGAGCAGGATCCATATTCACAACTCCGAAAAAAAGTGAGAACAAATAAACAAATTCAGCGTAGGCAAACAGCAATATTAATAAAATACAGCTTTCCAGATAAGTTGCTATTAGTTCCATCTGATCCATGCCAGGATTTTAAAAGACACAGGGGCATTTTATGCGAGCTAGTGGAGGAAAAGGATTTACCTTGTGTTGTTTGCCAGCTGAGTCCACCTATGAACATTTTGCTGTGGAAAAAAAAAAAAAGGGAGAGAGAGAGAGAGAGAAAACATAATAAATGTGCATGTCCATTGAAGGAGGATTGAGCGGGTTTAACACCCGCGGGCTTCAACAGTGAGACAAACTTGTAACTGAGGGTTTGGAGGTGAGGACAGAGTCAGAGAGAGTCTCATGTCTGCTTTCACATGCAGGCTCCCGGGCAGGAGGAGGTGTGTGAGTCCGGGCTGCCCTCGCACGGCACCACCTCAGACAACTGAGCCGGCGAGCGGAGGACGGAGGACAGAGAAAAAGGAAAAAAAGTTTTTTTTGTTGTTGTTGCTGCTGCTGTTGGTCGTTACCAGGGGTCGTGAGGGGAGTCCGCGGCGGACAGGCTGCTCTGGCTCCCTTCCGTCTCCATTCCGTGTCCTCGCTGCGTGTGTGTGTGTGTGTGTGTGTGTGAGTGAGTGAGTGAGTGAGTGCCGTGCGTGTCCGAGCCGAGCCGAGCCGAGCCGTGCGGGAGGACGGGCGGAGAGCGAGTGAGAGGAGCTGGGCGGGTTTGGCCCGGGGTGACAGAGAGGGGAGCGGGCCAGATGCGGGGCTGGGACAGACTCCACCTCCTCCTCCTCCTCCTCCTCCTCCTCCCGCGGCCGCTCGCAGCCCGCCGCCTCCTCTCATCCCGCCGCCGAGCGAGGCGCGCGGCGCCGCCGCCGAGGCGGCCGCGCCGCTTCCGCTCGAGCCCTTCAAAATAAAAAAGTTTTTTTTTTTTTTTCACAGAGGCAAACAGTGACCGTGTCTGCCTTCATAACCGGGGATAGGTGGCACTTATAAAGTCTTTATGAAGAAATAAATATATGAAAGTCAAAGGCAAAACATGTTACAAAATGCATGCATGCATGCATACAAAATGTAAAATTAAAGTGAAACTGTAAGTACACTGGAATTAGTATAATGAATTGCAGAATCAGAATCAGAATCAGAATTGGGTTTATTGCCAAGTAGGTTTTCACATAAAAGGAATTTGCTGTGGTGTATTGGTGCGTAACAAGTACAGACAATTACAGAGAAGTACAGACAAGACAAGTAGTGCAAGGTGCAAGGGTATACATAAGTGTTGCAGTACTTTAAAGTTCAATGTTGATTAGTGTTCTCGCTTAAATGAGGTAACTGTTATGAGACACTATAAGGTATCCAACCAATGCACATTCCCTCTCTGTCAATCAGTAAATAAAAACCTATATTGCCATATAAAGAGATTGCCAAGTTAAAACCCTACATTGCTGATTAACGGACCTGTAATTGTGAATAAATGTCAAGTGATTTGTGGTTAGTCTTTCCTTGGATGAACCTTTAGTCCTGCACTCTGGCTGCATGCCTTCATAATAAAAATATCTTACATTGACGGTGTTTGTGATGAATTTACAGACCGAAGACCACAACAAATTCCAAAAATTATTTTATGTCAAAGTCGGATGTATGACAATTTTTAAGTGAAACGCAATCTGAGTTAGTCTATGTATTTTGTTCAATGACTGTTCATATATGAAAAAAAAAGTGATCAGTCACAGATTTGTCCCATAAATACAATAACTTAAAAAAACACACAAACCTCTTTTACAAGTATTTCCTTTATAAAATATATTTTATATTATTTTATATCTATAAAATATTATTATGATAAAATATATGGAAAAAAAGATTTTTATAATACAGCAGTATTATTTAAAACTGATTCTGATAGCAGGATGTTTGCTATTGCACCACTGTGCATGCTTTTATAAGTGACAAACATTAAGCCTTTATTATGAAGGCAAAATCTCCTGACTTCCTGTCACATTCTGGCTAAGCTTGACTACCTTGACGCAATTTCCACCCTGGCTTAGATAAAGCGTTAACAGGTACAATGTACAGTTAAAAGAACTAAAACAATGTCAGACTTAAACTGTGAAAGATTACAATGAAAGTCTTGAAAAAGATGATACACAATGACACATCACATGTAAATGCAATTTGTATTTTTTGTCCGGAAATTAATATCATGTGCTATTAATTCAATATGGTAAAAAATAATTCTAGCCCACTACAGACACAACTTTTACTCATAACAGGCTGCCTTGTAGGCCACTCTATGTATGTGTTGTCTTTACAGTGCAGTGTTCATGAAAAGGTCAGTTTCACAACGATTGGCCAACAGACAGTTAACAAATCAGTTATCAATCCTTGCTTCCAGCAGCCTGTTTAAATAATATTAAGTCAACATGAAGCCAATGTTTCTCATACTACTCCTTTAATATACCCACAGACTCTAATAGTTTGTCTGGGGTCCTTGAATGACTTTAACGTTGTAACATAATTACTCAGTGGCATTTTTCATCCCTACGGTATCACTGATATTAACTAATCTATTAACTATAACCTAGTTGATTTGTATCTCTACAGCTCTGGATATCACCAGCAACAATGGGTTTGTCTGTGTTAATACACCTTCCATACTGCAAACCGGCTTATGTAACGTGGTATAACAGGAGGTTTGTGTGCTGTGTGCTCATTCATTGCTGGGGTTTAAGTATTTAATTAGTACCAAAGCCAGCTCCGGCTAATCTTCTCAACACTGACTCAACATGTGACCTGGGAACCAATGTTAAGACCAATCAATAGCCCGAGCAACTCAAAGACAATGACAGCTTTGACTTGCGGTGGGCGTAAAGATGGATGCTGTCCTACCTGAAGCTCAAGAGTTGGGCGCAAAGTTTGGGCCGTGAAGTTTCGAGGGGTTTATACAGCATACTGACACTGCAACAGGCATTACGATAAGTGCCGGTTATGGTCTCCAAAATACACACATATCTGTAACAGGATAAATCAGACCAACACTACAAGCTCGGTGTGTGTAAGGCAGGATGTTTGGGCACAGATTTAGATTTGTGATTGTCCTCTGCTACACACTTTATCCTCTCTGAGTGCTGCAGCCAGTGTCCTGCCCGCACACAGGCCTGTTCTATCCTCTGCAGACGAGCAGATGAAACTCTGGAAGTGGGACAGGGGCTATTTGGACAGGAATTAAGGGGTGTGTTAAATTTCTGCATGCATGATCAATGGGGTTGAATGGCGGGGGTGGAGGGATGTGCAGAGGGGGTGAGAACACAGACAGAGGCGGCCAGCAATGGCTCACTAATGAGAGATGGACAGTGTGGATTGTATCTCATTACCAATCAACATAGCTTTGAGTTCTCTGGAGAGGGAAAATGCAAGCTCTAATGTGTGCTGCATGTGGTCCATTTTGATAAACCCCGCTTGTGTGGTGGAGCATTAGTCACAGCAGTATCTGAGCTGTTGGAAATCCACACACATTGCCCTCTGTCCGTTTTGGTGAGGAGTTTTCTCTGAATGGTACAATGGGACTTAATTACAGGTCAGTGGCATGTCTCAGGGAGATAGAGGGAGCTCTGTTACCCTTCCAAATACAGTATAATGCCATCTTCCCAAGGGTGGGGTGGGGTAACCAGAGCTCCACACAAAAAGGTGCTGATAGGCTGAACCTGAGAATGGTATAAGGTGATCCAGGCAGAGAAAGTGAGCGTTTTACACTGAAAGAGAGAGAAAAGATAAAGGACTACATTAACTCTCAAAGGTTTTCTCCCATTCAGTTTGGCCTCTTTCCTTTCCAGTCCGCTTCCAACTTATCATTCCTGCCAACTTTCTTTGACAAAAAACAAGAAGACGGATAAAAGACAAAGACACCTTGAATTTGGAAATAAAAAAAAATCGGATTCAACACAGGGAAGTCTGTGTAAACAGTTCAAAATTCAGAGTTTAACACCACCTGTGGGGGCACTTGAAAGTTCTAACATGCTCACAGTTACCTTTTTCAAGAAGAATAAAGTCAGAGAGTCTTTAAAAACAATGACCAACATCAACTGCACAAAATCTACATTATATTTGCATTGCATTTGAGTGAGATAAACATATAATGGTAATAACAGTGTATATTTATGTAGCACTTATCAAAACCAGGGTTCAAAGTGCTTTATGATGAAAATAAAAAGTAAGAATACGCAAACCAAGTCATACCAATACAAAGTAAGAATAGCAAACCATACAAATTTACATCAATTCATACATACAGATAAACATGTTGCCAGTGGAAATAATTAAATACATTTCGTCTCGTACTAAACACAAGTACAATTTGTGGTAGTTGTACTTTTACTCCACTATATTTCAGAAGGAAATATCACACTTTTTACTCCACTACATTTACTTGTTACTTTACTTTCTTATTTAGCTGATAATACTTCTGTACTTTTACTTAAGTAAAGGATCTGAGGTACTTCTTCCACCACTTACATATGTATTACTGAAATAGTCTGACCAACCTGCATACACACATAAAGACACTCACATGTAAATTAATTACACAAATGAAATAGTTATAAAAAATGTATTTTCATAAAAATGCTTTCAAAAGTGATTTAAAAGAGGACACCGATTAGGGAAGTTCAGATGTATGCACGACTCAACAGCGCTCTCTAGTGGCACCTGGGACACATCAAGCCATGTTTCTGCTCAGTTAATATAATGTTGGTCTGTGCTTTTATTTTAGACATTTTTAACTGCAATACTTCAACATCAAAGATTGTTATATCCATAATTCAAATAACAATGGTAAGAAGAGCTTCTCTGTGTGCCCCAGACACACTGTTTCACTGTGAAATCAGAAATACATCTACACATATAAATGCATATAAATACATTTTCTTTATTTCCCCCCTCTGTCTGCTTTGAGAGGTGATCTGTTGCCTCTGCAGCCCTGCATGCAACTGCAACATCCCCTCACTTTTATTTATTGTTTTTAAGTTGTACTTTGGTCCCTGTTGGGGACTGAGGGAGTGGGGACAAAGTTCACAGGGCTCATGTAAGAAGGAGGGGGTGAAGGGGAGGAAGGTTAAAAAAAAAAGAAAATTGACCTTTGAAAGCAAAACAGCAGGTGGAGAGCTAAAACCAGGCGGCTCAGGACACATCGGGAGGAAATCCAACACAGGGAAAATGAAAGTATACGTTTAAGCTGAAGAGGGACTACAAATATAATGAGGCCCACCACTGCCTGTCTGGCTATCATTTGAGTGTAGCAGCGCACATGAGAGCAGTGTTTGTTTGCGAGGCGGCAGCGAGGTAAGGCATCACAGTAATGGAGGACAGGATAGAAGAGAGGGCCGGGGCAGCCGAGGCGCGGCCGAGCCGTCTCACTGCCCTTCAGGAGCAGCTGGTCTGGGCCCTGCTGGGATCTGGGCTGTCCCGGGACGTCCTGGTCCAGGCCATGGGGGATCTGGAACGAGACAGGTTGAGCGCTGGCGGCGAGAAAGGAGAGAGGGGGGATGGAGAGAGCTCCGAGGAGGGGGAAATGGATTTCCCACCGCCTATAGTCCGAGAGCTGGAGAAGCTTCCCCCAGAGGAGGCTGACAAACTGAGGGCTGAAGTTGAAGTGCTACTGCAGTAAGTAGATCCCTGCACTTCTCTGGAAGCTCCATGGCAACAGAAAAAATCACCTTAATCCCTCACTAACTTCTTCTCACACAGCAATTTGTCTGTCTCTCCCAATAGAACCGGATCAGGTAAAATTAGAAAATGCCCTGACTGCTTTATCAATGCTGTTTTTGATTCCCCCCCTTTTCTTTCACCTCCAGTATATCAAAACTAAACTAATACCCTATAATGTCCTGTCTTTTCCTTTATTCTCTTTAAACTTGGTTCCCCTCTCTTTACCGTTTCCTCCCTCCTTCTCTTGCTTCTCTGTCTGTCTCTCTCTCTCTGCAGTCTGGCTTCTGAGGCGAATTTAAAGAGGGTTCCTCCTTTGCTAGTTACTAATTACCCACCCCCATCATTATTCTCTGGCCATTTCTTAATAAATAAGCTACATGCATAGGTGAAGATTAATGGAGTAGGGCTGGTCATGTGAGGCTATGTTTACATAACGCATGAGTAATTTTCCTACATGCAAATTTTAGGCCTGTTTTCTGATCTTTGGAATACACTGCACATGTCTTATTGGTTGTTTATTGAGATGTCTAAAAAAAAAGCAATTTAAAAATGAATTCATTATATTTTACTGTCTAAAACCATGTCTTAAAACAGTTTTTGTTCTGAATTTGAATCTGGTAAAGTCAGGGATTTTGGAAATGTTGTGTATTTAATCTGCTCCTGACAGTTAGAAAGTGTTAAATTAGGCTTCATAAACCTTTTACGTGTTTTTCCCCTCCAGTGATCTGAAAGGGATGGACTTTGCCCTGTGTGCTTTCCCTTATCTCTCTCTGTCAATAAACCTCTCTCTACTTCCCTCTGAGTGGCCATGCTTTATGTCTAATGTTGTGACAAACTGTTCCTGTTAAAATTACCCAGAAATATTGTGGAAAAGAAAAAGGGATACACTCCAGTCAAATAAATAATAATACACAACATAATAAGGTATGCAAGTACACACAAAAATGATGTCTTTGTCTAACAGGGGGGACCCCTGGCAAGTTGCAAAAATGGTGAAAAGCTACATGCAGCAGCACAACCTCCCTCAGAGAGAGGTGGTGGAGTCCACAGGACTCAACCAGTCCCACCTCTCCCAGCACCTCAACAAAGGCACGCCCATGAAAAACCAGAAGAGAGCCTCTCTGTACACCTGGTACGTCAAGAAGCAATGCGAGATCAGCCAACGTGAGTACACAAGCAGCTGTGGGGCTGCAAAATTTCTGCTTTCAAATGCATCATGCATCAACATGCATCAAATATCAGTTTTTCTAAGAGCATGAGACTGAAAGAAAGGTGTAAAAAAAGAGGAAAATTAAACAATTACCATTCCCTTTCAGAATTTACCAACGCCAAACATGGCTTTGGATCTTTGGAGGAGCAAGGAGAGGAGACCAAGAAGGGACGGAGGAACAGGTTCAAATGGGGTCCAGCGTCCCTGCAGATCCTCTTCCACGCCTACGAACGACAGAAGAACCCCAGCAAGGAGGAGAGAGAGGGGTTAGTGGAGGAGTGTAACAGGTGAGGCATAGTGACGGTACCAGGAAAAAACATGGTTCTATTTTTCAGTTTGGCCCAACCAGACCCAAACCATGGGCCGGATTAGTTCGGTCAGCCTCTTGGTATGGTAAAAACATGGTATTTGATTTTACGTATTTCTCTATAACAATAAATATTCATGAAAAAATTATCGACAATCAAAGTTTATGTATATTAATATATATGTTATATGTGACTAACTAAAAATTCAAAACTGTGATTGGTGCACAGAAATATGTGACATCACCTTTTTCCAACTGAGCCCCAATAAGCGAAAAGAGCAGAAACACAGCAGTCCTGCTTGTGAAATAATCAAAACTGCTCTAACTTTAGCATAAATTTGTAATGGTGATTGAGAAAATTGGGTTTTGTGGTCTTTAACATATATAATGTAACTAATAGTGAGTTGAACATATTTTTTGCCATGTAAAAAGCAAGGCTCTAGGGATGGCTATGTCGGCCTGTTGGTCAGTCTACTACTTTAGTCTAGACTGAAATACCTCAACAACTATTGGATGGATTGCCATGATATATCCACTAGGTCCCTAGAGGATAAATTCTATGACTTCTCCTGACTTTTCATCCAGCACCATCATCAGGACAGAAATTTCAGTGTGTCCAATACTTTGATTTATCACCAAATACCTGCAAAACTAGTTCAGCCTCAGCTGTACTTTGTGACCTGTGACTTAGGTGACCACACTCTCAAAGAGAGCGCGTATGCCTTTCAAATGTAAAGCCATGTATCGGTGTGCTCTGCCTCCCTCAGGGCAGAGTGTCTCCAGAGAGGCGTGTCTCCCTCACAGCTCGCTGGCCTGGGCTCCAACCTGGTTACTGAGGTCCGGGTGTACAACTGGTTCGCCAACCGCCGCAAAGAGGAGGCCTTCCGTCACAAGCTGGCTCTCGACACACCTTTCACCAACCAATCTGCCTCCTCTTCTCACCACCCCACCCTCCCACCGAGTCCCGAGCACGGTAATACCCAAAAAATCTCCAGGAAATTTAAGCGTGAAATCAAAACAGCCTCCTAAACGAGGGAGCGAGCGAGCTCTCTGTCGAGACAAAGTTGGACTCGTCTATGGCGGAGACTTCCTCGTCTTTCTGGTCCTCTGGTGTAAAAACAATAACCAGCACATTCTTGTAGTCGTGACCGTACTGGTTCTGGTTCTGGTTCTGGTTCTGATTGCTCATATTTCTGTGACCTCGTGCTGCCATTTGGAGCCATCAACCAAAGTTGTCTGATATATATGTCAAATATGAACCCAGTGTCAAGAGTTATGGGCTGACTTGTTGATGTTTTCCAGTTGTGAAATACAGCCAGCAAATCCTGTGTGAAACCGTGAGCTCAGGCAGAGGCAGCGGAGGGGAGAGACTGGGACGTCTTGTGGTCAGCCCTATCCAACTGGAGCCCAGCCACACACTCCTCGAGACACATAACTCCAAGCAGGTGAGAGCATGTGCAATGGTCCGTCGCTAGTTGGAATCGTAGACTACCTGCATACACTGCTGCCATCATGACCATGTTGTCCCCTGGTTTCAGGCGTCCAGCGGTGGCCCACTGCCTCCAGTAAGCACTCTGACCTCGCTGCACAGTCTCTCGGCCTCCACCGCTTCCTCACAGAGCCTCATCATGGCCTCGCTGCCCAGCGTCATGAGCCTGGGGGAGTCCTCACTTCTCATTGGTAACGCTGGCTCTCTAGTTCTTTCTTTCCTCTGTAAGAATAAAAAGGAAAACATTCAGAGAACAGTGTCTTTGCTGGTATATTCACAGGTATGGCCTCCACACAGCCTAAGACCGTGCCTGTATTCAACAATTTTACCACCCTCCAGCCGATCTCATTCCAGCAGCAGCTTCACGGCTCTCACCAGCAGCCGATGTCGCAGCAGCTCCACAGTCACATGGGCTCCAGTCCCTTCATGGCCACCATGGCGCCGCTGCCATGTCACAGTAAGGCTGCGGCGACAAAAACGACTCGAGTCTAACATGCAAGTTGAGTAAAGACTTAATCATCTGTTCCTCGTTACAGTGTACAAGTCCGAATTGCCCCAGTACCATTCGTCCAGCCTGCTGTCCCAAGCCATGGTCATCACCGACAGCAGCAGCCTGGGGACGCTGACCAGCCTCGCTGCTGTCAGACAGGTAACTGGGTCTGGTGGGTCGGCTGGTCTGCTGTGGCATGAATAAAGCTTTTGGTAAGAACTGTCCCCTCGCTTTTGTTTTGGGTAGATTCTAACAGCTGATCCCGAGGAACAGACGGACTCGCCTTTACAAGAGGACTCTTTACACCTGCAGCCGCACACACCTGTGCCAGGTACACAGCCGCAAATACAGGTTCACTCCTTGACACCTGCATCCTGCTACAACACTTCTGGGATGATGTCTTGTGCACTTATGGAAATTTCAAAGGGACCTTAAACCACATACTGTCATCTTTACCCACCAGATTTTGTAGTGATTAATTATTGAAGATATAATGTGTTAATTACTGAGCTTTCGAGGGGCTGGTCGGTGGAGTTTGTTACCTTTAGACAAAGCCATGCTAGCTGTTTCCCCTGTTTCCAGTCTTTATGCTAAGCTAACTGACGGCTCCAGCAACATATTCAACAGAGAGATAATAGTTAGGGTTAGTTAAATGTTCCGTGTAACTCTCAATAACAAAGACAATAAGTGCCAATCCTGGGCATGCATGTGTCATCATGAGACTAATCTAAATGCATTGTGTGCAACATGTTGAAAAAGTAACACAACTGCAGCATCTGGGATGAGAAAAATCGGTCCTTTGTTTTTATTGTTGGTCGGCAAACCAGTTTACAGGTGTATTACTGCCACCTACTAGACCGGGGTGTGGAGCAGAGGATAGGCAGAAAACTGTTATCTTTGCAAAGCCGGTTTCATTTAAGTAGTTCATTAAAAGACTGTATAGTTTAAATGATGCCTTCCCGAGCAGATTCCCAAATGTAATATTGTTTTTGTAGAAACTACCTGTACTGTCTGTAGTCTCCATCCCAGATAAACAACTTGTCATTCTTTTTTGGTCAACAGCTTCTTCCGAGAGCCTGGAGCTGTATCCCGCCTCTCAGACGACAGAAAGCCATCAGTCTCACCTCCTCTCGCCTTCAACGACAGACATCAGCTCCTACATTCCTACACAGATGGTCTCTACTGCACAGTAGAAGTGCTCTGGCAACTTAGTGTCCCTTCACTGTCAGCTGGACTCAGGAGTGTGACTGTGTTGTGGATGGACAGCTACCTCTGGTGTAAATCTCCAGAAAAACCTGGAGTCAGGGGCCACAGGGACGATTCAGCACTGATGTTTCAAAGACTCTCTGAAATCCGTACCACTGTAATACGAACAAGGGTCGACATTAGAGAAGATTCATATTTGATACGACAATCAACTGAAAATCAACACCAAAATGTATTTTTATTAAAAAGTTATGTAATATTCAGAAATTGTACATTAGGTAGAAACTTGCAAACCGCATGTTACCTGCATTTTTTATGTCACTGCCTTGAAATGCTTTTCCACACTCTGAATGAGTATCTTTCATGACATAGTCAAGACTATTTCAAGAAACGGTATGAAAAGATTTTTTAATGAAAAAAACTGTCATGTATTTGCTGCATGGCTTCCTAAAATACACAGAATGTTTTGGAAAATAGATTACCATCCAGTTATTTCAAGCTTGTGACAGTCTATGGCAGACTGGAAAACAGACAAACATCCCGGAATGAAAGATTAGTCTCAAAAGTCTCCGTTCAAAGCCTCATCCTCTGTGTTTCCTTTTCGCTTCTTTTTCTTTTTCCTTTTCACTTTGGCTTGCGTATTTTCCTGCTCTGACTTCCCGTGCTCTCCATTGCTTTGAGCATGAAGAGGAGAACCTGCAAAGTCACTCTCTTCTTGATTCAGTTTCCTCTTTTTCTTCTCTTTAACAACATTGCTCTCCTCTCCCTCTGCAGGTTTCTTCTTTTTCTTTTTCTTTATTTTTTCTGAGCAGGGAAGCTCCGCTGAGGGTGCTGAGAGTGCAGAGGGCAGTGACGATGAGGATAAGAGATCTTTGACGGACACCGCTGCCTCCCTCAACCTTGTTTCCATCTCACTGTCGCTGTCACTGTGACCAACAGATAAATTAATCATTTTAAATTAACGAGTAGACAAATTAATCAAATTCTTAAAAAAAATAAAATAAAATAATAACCTTGAGCTGGGAACAGGCCGACGCCTCACAGGAGCTGGAGCATCATCAACTGTCTGTCCCGGGACTGACGTAGAAAACAGACGAAATCCTAAAAAAGAAACATGTGGATAGGCGTACATTTACAGAAAAGATAGCAGAATCCCCATAAAAGCAACAAGTACCGAAATAAAGAGAAACTTTACCTTCATCATCATCATCACATTTTGCTGATTCCACGTTGGGTGAAGTTTCGGTCTGCATCTCTGTAATGGAACTGACAGTGACAGTTACATAATAAGTCAGGCGTAAAAGTATGTGCCTCTTTTCCTTACAAAGTTATGAGATTGTTGCATTAAAATGCTACACGACTCACCAGTCGAGATAATGTCCTAACTTTTTTGCGACGTGTGTCCGAAACCCCTGGGTGACCTGGAGCTCGTTGCCATCATGTTCATGGTCAGCGACGACGACACTGTGGCACAGCAACATTCAAACTCATGTGGTGGCTGATCTTCAAAGATCTGTATGATATTCAGCCATAATACCCTTCATTTCCCCTGCAGCACCATGTTGTGCATTCATTATAAAGCTGTAACAGGGACACTGTACTAGTTAAACTTCTTAATGGTAGGAAGCTGAAAAGTTAATTACATAAAATACTTTGACTGTGTGTGGACAAACTCCAGAAACTATTTCACACTAACTTATTTTCCTTCCTGATCACTGGTGGACTGGTGGATGGTGTCAGGGCAGAGGTTATTTTGACAAAAAGGCTTACCGCTTTGACTGCTGCACATTGCTGTCCCCATCTACAACAAACGAAGACAGCAGCAGGCATTAACAAGTAAAAAGCATTTGTTAACGAATGACTTTGAATGGACCAGCAGCTCAGTTTTAGGTGCCAAGAGTTAAAACCAATAGGCTACAAGAGGTTTAAAGCAAGTTAAAGAGCTCTAAAGTCCAATAAGGAAACCGTGTATATTTCTTTAGCCAACGTTTGAACACAACTGCTACCTCTGTGTCTGCATTATGAGCGGACGTCTGACCAGGCTTATGTCGTATTTTGTACTGGAGTCTATCTGAACAGAAATGTCCACTTTGTCCCTCAGTACTAACATAACAGAACAACTTTCACCTTTCTTCTTGTCGGTTCGTATCTCCCAAACCGCCTCCTGACATCTTTTAAGCACTTCGTCGTCACTGCTGCTGGAGTCGTCCGACACACCAACCATCTTTTTAGCGGGGGCCGCCATGATGGAACACGTGCCGCTGGTGTTGTCTGTTTTGAGCTGAGGATTCTGGGTAATGTAGTCCGTTCGTCGAGAGGAACCGTGTGGACAGCAATGGGCTTTTCATACCCAGGTGTGTGCTTTCATTCATCGCTCTCTTCATACAACTTTGACAAACAAACGGAACAAATCAGATTAAAAATAAAATAAGTCTAGGTACTTCTATTCAAATCCTCATTGTACTTACAGAGGAAGTCAAAAATCTTGAAAAGATTTAATGAGAGCTGTGCAACAATGGTGTCATTCTATAAAAAGAAAAACAATGTAATTTCCAACACAGAACAGTGGGGATCAGAATGAAGTAAAAACTTTAAAAATGATGCCATACTCATGTCATATCAAAAATATTTAGTTTGCAACAACTATCCAAAATTGTGTGGGTTTGCGAATGTCAGCGGAGCTTGCTAGTTTCGTGAGGTACCAATATAGCTGATTAAGGTTAAATATACATACATAAAATGATTTATGGTCTTAGACCGGCTACATAATCAGATCACCTGCTATGTTAGCATTAAACTCACATGCAGTTTGTGAAGCCAACTGAAAGACAGAAAAGCCACCAAAAATATTGCTGATTAGTTATAATGAACACTAGTTTTTCAATGTGAAATATTTTGCAATCATTTTTATTTACAATAAATCTGTTGGGACATGAACGTATCGTATGTAAATTCAGCCGATATGACAAGGAGTCCATGTTACAGAATGGATCCATACATTTTCTGGGTCAGTCGTGTAGTCTTTTAGTGCAGTTATACAAAGTGTACCCACTTCCAAAGGAATTTTAGATCATCAGATTTTAATAGTAAATACCACTGACTAGTACTGTATGGCAAAACAACATACAGTCCTCCCAGCGACTACGGCACCAGTGCTGCTAACCAGCAGTCCAACAGAGATACAGCCAGAGAGTCCAAGTGACAAAAAAATTTGGTTGTATATAGTCACTGAGCAAAGGCTGTCCAAGTGTGCCTGATATCTTGTTTATTACTAATGGGCTGTATAATGAATTGTCACTGATCTTTCAAACTGTAAAATGGCAAACTTTATAAGAGTGAATTAGAATGAAATGACTCAACACATGTTGTAAGACATCCCGTTTCACACACGGCAGTACTGCAAGACACTGAGACATATGTAACACAGAGCTTGATGTTTGTCTTACAGGTGGATGAAGCACACCGTTCTCTTATATTAACAAAACAACGAACACCTAGATATAAGGCACATGGAATCGATGTTACAATGTACGGTAAAAGGAGGCACAGATCATTTGTGTATTGAAAACGACTCCCAGACTGTTCCAGTGGTTTTGCATGATTTAAATGCAAATGACATACTAGGGTTAAAGCAATGCTGAACATTTTCAAAAGATTTCAAATTATTTCCTGCCTATCCGGTCACCGCTGATTTCCATTCATTTCTGTACAATATGAAAATCTAAGAAATGGAACTGGCTAGTCACGATGGATATTTAGACTGGAAATTACACTGTAAGCAGGGACCATTTTTAAACTCCATTGTTAGTGTCTTCAGTGAATTATGGACATCCCACCCTCCCAGGAACACCTTTCAGTAAGTGGATAACAATTCAACAGCCCCGCAGCCTAAATGACCATACAATCAAATCAACACCTCTCTGATCGTGTCAACAACAAATTAGCATTGCAAGCTTAACTAAGGTACGATTTATTGCAGGACAAATTGCATTAGATTGTAAAGGTCTACCTAATAGTTGTGTATAATGAAAAAAAAAGAAAAGAACACAACTAAACTATGCAAAACCACCAGTATAGTCCTTAAAACAGGGCTTCCATGATTAGAAAAAGAAATGGGTCAACTCCTGTATCTACTGCCTCAATAAAAACAGATCAACTACCAAGCTACATCACTCTGCACTGTCACATTGTGTGCTACTGTGGTATTTCACTGGTAGGCTGAGAACCTGAGCTCAGAGCAGCAAAAGATACACTCAGCGACCAGTTTAATAGGTGTACCACGCTGTGGGCCAAACTCGATTCCTACAGAGTTCACAGTGCTGTTGTCCTAAATAAACAAAGAACACAGACCTCAAGCGATTAAATAATTATGTGATTACACACGGAGTGGATAAAGCCGGCAAAACAAACTGTTTCAGACTTGGATGGCATATTAAGTAAGTCCATTAACTCAAGTTCTGCTGCTATCTTGTCCTTTTCATGTATCCCAGTGTGTCGAGGTTACAGAGTTTGAACACTAGATTCCCAGTCGACAGCCAACGATGTTGTAAATCTTTTGTCATAAACATTTGACATGTTACTAGCAGGAGGGACATGAAACCTGGCATTACGAAAAGAGCTCATGCTGTTCTTCAATTAAAATGATGTCCTACTGAAGACAAGATTGGTCAGCCTAACACTGACACCAAGCTTAATTATCTGACACAAACAGTAGACATTTAAAGGAAGATTGAAACTCAAACAATGTCAATTAGTGCTACATGATCATCTACGACTAACAATACTGTAAAACATCTAGTTAATGCTCGCTTTTCCATACGGGAAACACAATTGTCACTTGCAAAAGGTAGTTCAAACAAACTGATCAACTGATAGCATCTATAAACTTAAGAAACAAACTAACATGGCCTACAGGCTTTGCCATGAGAGGTCGGTGACTCAAAGTGTCCCTTTCCAGCAGAGACGGCAAGAAACTTAAGGCAAAGGTGTTCGAGCAGTAACATGATACTTGTATGACAAACCGAAAGAAGGAACAAAAAAATTTTCAGGTGGTCCGTTGGCTCTGAAGAATGTTGTAGGAATGTCCACAAAGTAAAGAATACTTCCGTGCCCCAACAAGAAGCTTTTGGATGGTTGTAATCCAGGAAATCAATCTCCTGGGAAGTATTGCACACATTTTTCCCTTCAACTATTACAGACCACCATTGTAAGCATAGTCTGCCTTGTTGTGCATGATGAGTTTGTTGTCCACAAAGTAGAAACTGTCTGATCTGGTCTCGTAAGGGTGCGCCACCATTTGGCGAACTGGAAGGGGACAACGAAGGAAGGACGGGCAGATGGAAAATGAAGGAAACAAAGATCAAGATATGGATTATTATGTGAAAATATTCATATGACAGCATTAACATTAGTGGCTGACCAAAATAGACCAAAGAAATTGCAACTCACTGAGATCGTCTGGAAGCTGTGGAAACTCATAAATGTGTTCACATGTGTTGCGGCTGTTGGGAATGCAAAAACCAAAGTCAAAGTCAAAGTTCTTGAGAAGACGTCCCTGGAAGTAGTGTCTCTCAATCATACGAAAGCTGTTAATGGGTCGGTCGCCCACTGTGAACTCCACACTGAGGTTTATAAAGAAAAGACAAGGAAGACAACATTAGTTTTAATGAAGACTGAACATAAAAGTCTGATTATGATGTGCTCAGATGTTTAATGTCAGAAAGTTATGGTCAATTAACTTACGTTGCACCAACAGTACACAGTTTAAGGAAAGCTGGCGTGAACTGATATCGCACAAAACGCCCTGCACTGGTGTCTACATCTCCACCCTCCTCTTCACCTTCCACAGGACCTGATGTAGAAAACATATTGAGCTGACTGGCCTCCAGTATTCACAGGATAGGAAAAAATAACAATAATTGGTAGCATTTTCATTTGTTGCAAAGTGTGAGAGCAACCAGGCTGACAAAAAAGTGTTGTTAAGAGCAATGTCAAATAAATCAAATCAAAATGTTTGTCAATTCTAAATGTTATATACAATCTGTTACTAGTAAAAGGGAAACATAAAAATGACAGATTGCTTGTGGGACTTACTGTTCCCCTGTATAAATATTTCTGAAGATGAAAGTAACGCAGATAGAGCACATGATACTGGGATGAGAGCTACTGTATACACAGCACACCCCTAGGATAGACTTCCGGTCTCATGTTTGGTGATACAATGCTTTGTTGACTGAACAGCACCAATATGTCTGTATACATGCATCTCCATACTGGGCAAATTAGAATGGGTTAGCTTTCCAGTGAGTATACAGATGTAACAGTGATTAAACAGTCAGTCTGCGAGGAAGGGTAAGCTGGCAATTATTAGCTTTACAGAAACTTGTCGTGTCGAATAAAATTAATCTCCCTGAGAAAAACATTTTAAGTCGTACATTTTAAGGAACATTAAGCTTGGCACAGTTAATACATCACTTACCGCTGTTAGGAGGTTTGGCAATCTCAAACAGCACCGTTCCTGTCTCCAGATCTCTGATTTTGAAACGTGTAAAGTCAATGTTGTAGATATTGTCTTCAGGTTTGCAAAGATAATCTGGAATGTGAAGTAAAGGTGTGAGCTCATGTTAAGACAAACACAAACATTGAGTAGGTAAGTCAGTTATCTTACAGCAAGCAAGCCATTAGCGAACAGAGGTCCTTCTGTCCAGTTTCACTGAAAGTTAGTCTTTGATAATGAATTAGATTTATCAATATGCATATGACAAATTTAGTGGCAAGTCACAAAATACTTTGGAGCACAAAGGCTCCCCCACGCTCAGAGAACTGAGATAGCACTCGATGAGCAACTAGGGTTTCAGTATCTGTTTTCTGGCTCCCGCACCTTGCAGTCGTGGTGAGTAATGCTATCGCACAGGCTCCCCGCTTTTCAACAAAGTGTCGTGAGAGAGAGAGGGGAAGTAATGCCATTGTTGTCTGGTCCAGGAAAAGGCCAAAAACAATGGGAGGCATTAAGCATTTGCTGCAACTGTGGTGGACTGGGTGTCTCATAACAGACCCTGGGGTTTGACTCAGAGAGCTCAAGGAGGGCAGTTACAAGCTGGGCGGAAGGTGATAACAATTTCAGGGGCAAAAAAAAAAAAATATCCAATTGAATTACTTAAAGCTGCAATAAAAAAAAATTCTATTAACAATGGATCAAATGACTGTGTAATGTGAGAGGGGTTGCTTGTAGTGACTACAGTCCCCCTCAGTTCTACGGAGCGCTTAGCATCTTTTAGCTTTTTGTTTTCTGGCCCAAAGCTAAGTTAAGTTGTGGCTTGTTTGGAACCACTGTTGCTATGGTTGCAAGTTTACATACAAGTCAACTATAACTGACCACACTCTCAAATGGAAGACTGACTTTTACAAATAGTTTCATAATGGTTGAGAATATTAGGAGGCAGTCAGCCAAACACATCGTTAAGTAGTATTAGGCGATACAATGGATGCACATCAACCTAAACGTTTACCTTTTTAGCTGTTCCAACAAATGAAAGGCTGTTGGGCTTTACTAGTTAACGTGCAGAGCGTTATTCATTGCCTGCCGGCACCAAATGGCTGACAGAGAAAGTTTGTGGGTGCCTGGTGAACATTGTGAGGCCAGATATTTCCCCCAGCAGTAGGTGGAGATTAAAAGTTTAGTGAATAGACCTTTATTCATCAGCTGGAAAAAGACAACTGCAAATGAGTTTGCATTTTTGTTGAGTTTGCTAATTTGCCAAAACAACTCCGTAAGATCACAGTATGTTGTGTTCACAGCTGTTTGTCTTCCCCCAAGTCACCAAAAAGCACCATTAATGCAGCTTTAAGGACAGGGGGCCTTGGACAATATTCATCCTGGGTGGCCAAATTCCTTGCTGCGTCCCTGGTTACATCCTACTACTTTGGCTGAGAATTAAAATACCCAACTAAAAACACAGTTAGACGAATAGCGTCACTTGTTTGACCAATTAAACGGTATTACTTGATATGTTGATAACAATTATTGGACTTATTGGTCAACCGAGCTGAAAACTCGTAATTTAGCCACAATTAGCACAACGTTAGAGTAAATGGTGCCCGTTGAGCGGTGTGATATCACCGACTTTAATTAAGACCAAGTTAAAGTCCAGATAACTTACCCTCCGTGACAGCCCGGAGACCCAGGACCTGGTCCGGGGAAATATCTTTTCCCAGAGCCCGGAGTTCATCCTCTGTGACCACAGGCCACTTATCCGTCTGACTGCGCCTCGACTTCAGCTTCTTCAGCATTCCTCCACCAGTCTTTCGTTCCCGGTGGTTCGCCTCCGAGCCGGTGTCCGCGTCCGTCTGTGCTTTGCTGACTGTCGGTGCCGGTTTCTTTCGTGAACTGTTCATACCGGACACTGGAGCAATAATGAAAAAGAGTTGTTGTTGTTGTGCTTCTTAATTCGGGAGCGACTTGACAAACTGCGGGTGTAATTTCAAGATGGCGTAAAACGTGTGTGGGAGACGGAAAAGTAAGACCGTGATTGGCTGAGAGCGATGGAGATTGTCATAGTTACCAAAGGGGTGTGAATGGTTTAATGCCCGGCTCTTCCCGTTTTATCATTAACTGGGTGTATTGTGCTACTTCTGCTGTGTTACAAGAAAGCTCTGAGGTGAATCAGACCATTATATCTAGCCTACAAGCTGTCATCTTCCATCTGCCTTTTTGCGGAAAGATATTAAGATTCAGTGTTTTCGTTTTCCGTTTGAAAAACTGCCTAGATGTGTTGATGAATATTCAGCTACAAAGTCGTGCTGCCCGGTGTTGCGCGTCAAGTACACCCAGCATCGCCGCTCACGTCCAGCGTGCGGCGCTACAGCTGCTCTCCGGGCAGCAGGCCGTCTTGTTGACGGAAGTCCCCACGGAAGAAGAGCGGAGCCGCGATGGTGCGGGTCAAGTCGAGGTAAAATGTGCTCCCCGTGCACCATTTGTGCCGACATGTTGTGTGTTCACGGTTCGTCTCTGACGGCACCTCCTCTGTCGGCAGGTATTTACTGTGCGAAGTCAACGTGTCCGACAGGAGCCGCCTGTTGCTGCTGGATGACCGAGCCGTGTCCGCGGCGGTGAAGGCAGCCGTGGCCCGCACACACGGGGACTACGGGGCGGCTCTCTGCGGCATCAGGTTCTCTGGTAAGCAGTGGCGGCGCAAGTATTCAGGGTGCTTTACTATGGTGAAGTAGAAGAAAATCACTATCTTATAATACTCCAATACAAGTGGAAGTCCTGCATTCAGATTAAAAGTACAGACGTGCAGTCAGAAAAAGGAGCCTACCTAAACTGTCAAAACGTAGTAGCCTACTCATGCAGCACAAGGGCTAATGTTTGTTTATTATTGTTACTGAATGAACGTGTTGCTGTTCATTTTTGCTGTCGAGAGAGCTAATTATAACATTTTATTAAACGGTTGTGTAGCTTCATCTATAACAATGCATCATATTTTATAAATATATTCAAATGGATGTAGTGGAGTAATAAGTATAATATTTGCCTGTGAAATTTGGTGAGGTAGCTTTAGTGCTGTATTTTTACTCTCTCCAGGGTTCCTGAAGACACACTAGTTGCAGGTTCATGACCAAATTTCAATCTGTAAGAGGCCTTAACATGAGAATATGATTATAGCCCTTTAACTCTTAGGTGATGATACTGGTCTTGACTCCCAAAATAATTTTAAAAACTGTAATCACACAGTGCTTTCAGGATATTGTAGTTTTGCCTGAGCTTTCAGTGATCTCTGTTTTTATGTTTCTTTTTAGTGAAATATCTGAATGCTCATACTGGAATAGTATTCCTGCGTTTCCCCAAAAGGTGCTACAAACTGCTCTGGTCTGCATTGCCTTTCATTACCAGTGTAGAAACTCGTGGGCAGAAAATCCCATGCTTTCTCAACTGTTTGCATGTGGGAGGTAAGAAAAAAAATCAACACACATTTCATAATGAATCAGATATACATTTGAACAATATTAAATATTCACTGACCACTAATGAAAGGTATTTTTGTGTTGTGTATGTTTTTCCAGGAACGATTAGAACATGTCAAAAGTTTCTGATCCGATACAACAAACAGCAGCTCCATCGAATGCTCCCTAAATGTAAAAACGAAGGTAAGGGATTTAATTTAATGCTATCTAATATTATTCACACTGAACTCTTCCATTATAGTCAGTAATGGTCCATTTATTTATTTATTTGTGCTTGTGTTTTTAACTGAAATGTTTATCATAGCTGAACATGAATCTTGTGGATGTATTAAAGCATTTTGCCTAACTTAAGATCCTTTTGAATTTTGTATTGCAGTGTTTAGTTTACTGCAGACTGTAACATTGAATATAAGAAGGACAAGGAAAAATGCCATTTGACTTGTCTTTTTTTTATTTGCAGAAGAAAAACAAGAGGTTCGCAGATCAATTCTGAACTGCTCCTTAACAAGAGGGAACAAGGAAGCATTTGAAAATGAATCAGAGAGTGAGGAAGATGAAGAAGAGTGACTTTAAAACATCCAGTAAAAAGCGGCAGCTGTGTCGTTCTCCTTGGAAGTCTGTTTCTGACTATTTTCCTTACAGGACTGATAGAAGATGTGAAGCATTTGAAGACATGCATACCCAGTTCTTTGGAAATATTGTTTACTGCAGCTGCTCGGTGCATTTGCTATTAAAGAAAACTGACTGATGTTGTGCCCGTCTTCAACAGAGGGACACATTACATGATGTCTGCCCCACTTTGTCACATAAATAATTTGAGTGACCTGATTGATGGTCAGAATGAATATCCTTTAACAGGAAGGTCAAAGGTTTGATCCTGAGAAAGGTTAATGCTGATACTGAATTACTATCTCTTTATTGCTTTGGGCAAGTGTCACCGAAATTATAAATAATATAGCACAAAATAAGACTATGGCCTAATTCTGAAGAAACAGTTTTTATATTTTAATGAATTTATTTTGTATTCATACTGTGTTTTGTGCTAATCTGTATTTTGTTTACAAATAAAAGCACTCTTTTTTAAGATAAAGTATTTGTTGCGGTGTCCTAAAAAATAACTTCTAAAGCATCCAAACACTAACTAAATCGGTGGTATATATTTGGTAAACATTTAATAAAGATGCACTGATGTCTACATTACATCAATATCAGCAGATATAGCATAACCTTTAACAATATCGGCATATTGTGTCAGACTATGTCCAGTCACATATATAACCAGCAGGATTATATTCCTACTAAACTCATTTCATTACCTTAAAACCTGTTTTGTACCTAGATGGCTGACAAAGCTTTCACGACTCAATCTCCCACAATGCTTAGCTGGGCCTCCGTTCTATACGTATTTGGCAGGCAGTACAAGAAACATCCGGGTCTCTCAGGTTCCTGTGTGGCGACCCGTCGCCATTAGTGGAAGCTCGTTATTTCGGACATATTTTTTTGGTGAAAATCTTTAAATTGTAACGTTTTCCAGTTTTTGGAAAACACTTAACGCCTTGTTAAGGGCATTTTGTTTTCCTTAACGAGTGAAAACCTTAAATTCGGGGGTCTTGGCCCCGCGTGGCGAGCTTTCGTCCTCTCTTCCAAAATCCTCCATAACTTGAGACGCCGAAATCGTGTCTCTTATTTTTTCTCGTTTGGTCTTATTGTGAAGATGTCGCCGTGATGGAGTCTCCGCGTTTGACAGAAATGAATCAGGGCCTTCGCCGCCTGACCCGCACTCACTGCAGCCCGCTTCCCTCCTCCGTGTTTCTGTTTGATGCCAGAGAGCTCGGCGGCTCTCTGCTCCAAGCTCGGCCTCGGCACCTCTCACCGCACGGAGACAAACATGGAGAAAAACCCCAACAGCAGCACCAGCACCAAGGTTCCGCCCCGTTCCAGCTCCACAGGCCCGACACCGGCCGAGTCTAAACCCAAAACAGGTGAAAACCCCTCAGCCAACGACAAGCATGTCGCCCGGTGGCCCGCTGGGGCCTAGCAGTAGCGCAGGGCTTGTTTATCTGCTGCAGCTGACGTCGCTGTCAAAACATTTGACCCTCTAGCAGCCAGAACCGCCGCTATTTCCGCTGTATGTGTAATGCCGGTGTATTTATGCGCCACAGCTGTCGTACGCATGGGTGCAGAGACACACTGACACATTGTAACAATCAACTTCTGCAGAAATAAAAGTTTAATCTCCAGCTAATTTTATAATTTACACACCAATCTGATTTTGGGATCGTTAAGTAAGGTCGCTCTTTGAACGTTTAAAAGGTTTAAAAGAGCACCCCATCTTGAGGCTAGAAAAAGCATAATCTACAGCTGTTTACCTGTGCCCCCTATTAATCAGTGTTTAATTCTGCTGTATGTGGGTTGCCCACAGTGACATCAAATCCATCAGCTGGAGTAAAAGTGTACATAATGCCTCATTCATTCATTCATTCATTCATAACACTAATGACAAGAGATTTAATCAAGCATGTTTACATGCCTACAAGAAACCCTGTTACAAAGGCCTCCATATTACTTCCTCTGGCACCTTCTGGTCAATAACTTACAAATCAGGCATTAGCAAAAAGGCGAATGTTGAATGATGATATTTCTGTATTCACTTAGCAATTGCATTCTTCATCTTATTTCAGAAAGTAAAAATAATGGAGGCTCCAAGCGCTACAGCCGCAAGCGTGAGCCCTCCGTTCCTAAAACCGACAGTTTCCCAGGCCCTCGCCGCACCAATTCACAGAAAAGCAAGAATTTTGACAAGAGACCCCCTCAGAGAGGTGGAGGACGACAGTATGGAGCGACAGGTGGAGGACGACGTGAGGAGGTTGGTATTGTTAAGGGATCGCCTCCTTTTATGTATTTTAAAACAAATTTCTATTATGTGAAAAAAACATTTCAGGAGCAGGAGTAATAAAGAAGATCTCATAACTGAAGATTTTGTACTCTGAGAAGAAGCACAGCATCGGTGCATACTGTACAGATTCTTACCCACCTCTGCCTCTCCAGGTAGCAGAGACACGCCGGGCCGAGTTTAGCCCGGCTCAGTTTGCTGGACCGAAAAAAATAAGCCTGAACCACCTGCTGAACTTCACCTTTGAACCCAGAGGAGGCAATGGTGGAGTCGGAGATGGAGGCCACGCCTGTTGGGGCCGCCGAAACAAATGGGGCCACAAGCACAAGCCCTTCAACAAGGAGCTTTTTCTGCAGGCCAAGTAAGGAACCCCTCCACACAACACATGATATGAACTAGAGTCCCTAAAAATGTGGGAGTTACCTAACTGTGTGTTTTTAGTTGCCAGTTTGTGGTGACTGATGACCAGGACTACAAGGCTCACTTCACTGATCCAGACACTCTGGTCAACTGGGACTGTGTGCAGCAAGTGGTGAGTGCTTGTCATCCTTTGAGCTGTGCTACCAGGGCACGTGTAGAAGAAATAAAGCCCACAGTCATTTCAAACTGATGCACGCACTGACAGTTCATCTGTGTATGTCTCCAGCGCATCTACAGTCATGAGGTGCCGTCTTGTCCTATCTGCCTCTACCCTCCGCTGGCAGCCCGCATCACCCGGTGTGGACACATCTTCTGCTGGCCATGCATGCTGCACTACCTGTCACTCAGCGACAAGAGCTGGTCCAAGTGCCCTATTTGCTATGAGGCCGTTCACACCGCTGACCTGAAGAGGTAAATGAAAAATAAACAAAGCTTTATTCTGAAAAGTCAGCATTAGGAGAAGAGTAAATGTTTCTTAAAAAGTCATACCAAGGACAAACACTGAAGACTTTACACATAGGCAGTTTAATTTATTTTGGTTTGGTTGGGTTTGTCTGACAGTTGCGTATAACAGTTGGTTTCCTATTGCAGTGTGGTTGCTATGGAGACCAGGCAGTATGTGGCTGGTGATGTAATCACCATGCGTCTGATGCGGAGGGAAAAGGGGGCTCTGGTGGCCATGCCTAGCTCTCAGTGGGTGAAGGTGGAGGAGCCTGTTCGCTTTGGAGGTGAGAGACGAGGGGGCATCTTCGTTTATCAAACAGTGTTGATTTCTCCAAAGCATTGTGGTCTTCAAAATGATTGAGTAACCATGATTCACAGTAATTGTGTTGAATAGCACCAGATCAAACCGACTTTTTGTGTCCTCAAGCAAATTGGTTTAAGTAACAGAATCATTCACTGTTGCCTCGTGTTGAGAGGAATACAAGAGAACAATTGTCCTTTTTTTAATTTTTGATGTAGAACACTTAAAAAGGAAGAACAAGCAACAAATACATAAGATGGCACTATGAAGGATTATTTTTTTAAATTCCCTTACTACCCATTCAACGTGTGATGACGCGTGTTTTCTAGATGCGTGTCTTAGCCCGTACTCCAAGCTGCTGCTGACCTCCCCGGGGCAGGCCCTGAGCCTGGTGGCAGAAGATAAAGCTGTCCTGCAGGCACAGCTAAGCCAGGAAGAGGACGCCCAAGGCTGCTTCATCCAGAGCGCCCTCTGTCTTCTGCAGGTAACCAAAGCTACATGCCTGTCTGTGACGCCAAACAATGAGATTATTTTGTCTGTAGTCATTAATGAAGCAAGTTGACAGTACATAGTGGGAGGGAAAAAACACTGTATGAAATGAGTGCATGAAACCGAGCAGGCATGAAAAGAATTGCTGAAAAATACTGATATGGACAAGTAGGTTTTTTGCACCAGGTCGAATATGAAACCTACTTCATCATCAAACCATTTATAGCTGTAGACTGGTCATTTCACTCTCTAACTGTATGTCTCTGTGGTTTAGGAGCGAGAGGAAATGCTGCTGAAGCAGCAGAAGGCAAATGAAGTAGACAGCCTTGACTTCTCCTGTCTGACTCTGGTAGAACCTTCATCTCCTGTGGAGGAAGTGGTTACTACCATCAACAGCACCAAGGTGAGTCTAAAAATGCTTATTTTCAACATTCTTGTTTGACACTGTTGTCATTTGTTGGTGATGGGATCAAATTCTTTCACTTTCATGTTCTTCCCCAGCGTTGTAGCTTGTACTTTTATATGGTATTATGGGTATACGTATGATCAGTAAGAGGTGTCTGTCTCTCCTTTGTAGCCTGTGCTGCAGTACTCCTCTGCATTTGATGACGAAGTGGCAGAGGTGGCGGACGTCCCAGAGGACGCCACTGCAGAGCTGCCGGGCTTCCCTGAAGGTATTTTGGAGTGTGTGCTGGAGGAGCCTCCGGAGGCTGTGATGGATGCAGCCCCAGAGCCCCAGCCTGATGAGGAAAGCCCTGCCTGCCAGGCAGAGTCCGGGCGCCCCTCAAGCAGTGTGGTGCACGGACCCTACTATTATTTCTACCAAGGTGGGTAATTCCCTGCACTCCTGCCTTATCCTTCAAGGGTTTCCTCTGCCCACCAAAATCAGATGAAGTTGATTTTCAGCTTGTGTCAACTTGCTTTGCTGCTGTGAGGGAAATGTTACAATGAGGAAGCCATAAACTGCAAACTTCCGGATTAAACACCAACTGATAGTTGCATCTAGCTAAAGCAACACATGGGACAAATCAGCTGTTGAGTTAACATCAACATACTTAAAACAGAGCTGGTAAACCTTGTACAAATTGGGTATAGAAACAATGAAGGATGTCTTGGACCCTGACCATTATAAAGTGCAGGAAGCCTGTTTGTCTTGGCTGTTCCTTCTGTCTTTTTCTGTTCTTTGTTCTTATTTCCCTTTTCTCCCCCTCCCATGTTTACCCTCCAGCTGATGACTGCCAGCAGATGTTCCTGCATCCCGTGAATGTACGCTGTCTGTTGCGTGAATATGGCAGCTTGGAGGCCAGTCCTGACTCCATCACTGCCACAGTGGTGGAGATAGTGGGACACACAGTCACTGAGGTCAGCAAACAGGGAAACACAAATCACATACTGTTCAGATCATTTTGATGTAGCTGTTTCGGAGACCTCGTCAAGTGTTTTAAGTTTCAGGCAGTATTTTTCTGCGTTTACAATCTACTGTAACTGTTATCGCTTTAACCAATTTTTCATGCGTGGCTTTGTTGCAGGAGATCCGTCGCCGTCATCGCTATCTGGCTCATTTGCCACTCACATGCGAGTTCAGCATCTGTGAGTTAGCCCTGCAGCCGCCAATCCTGTCCAAAGAAACTCTGGACACATTTGCAGGTTAGAACACCTCTCCTGTTTCCAGGATGTGAGTTTACAGTTGTAGCAAGGGTAGATTGTAACTGTTGATTGTATACATTTTCCTCCAAATTACTAGATGACTTGGAGAAGAGAAAGCGCCTGAGGCAGAAGAAAGTGAGGGATGAGAAGCGCAGAGAGAAGCGAATTGAAATTGAGGAGAACAAGAAGCAGGGCAAATGTAAGTACAGCTGACCAGATCACAACTCCACCTGAAAATGAGAATTCCATCAACATGTACACAAATCTGAGAGATACCAGACTGATCTGTATCTGTATTTGCACTCCTATGACCCCCCAGATCCGGAGGTGCATATTGGATTGGAGAACCTTCAGCATTTCCCAGCATTCGGGTCTCCACCTCAAAGCAGCAGTTTCCCAATTCAGCCGGACTTCACATTTGCCCCTCCTTCACCCCTCAGCAGCAGTCCTTCCTCTGGTAAGAGCAGCTCCTTTCTCTGCAAATGTGTTGTTCAGTGCTATAAGTTTTACCTCTGGATATTTATGGCTTATGTTTAAGTCTTTGAACATTATGAGTTGAGGATTCCTTTTGTTGTTTTAGATGGGATAAGATTCCCGAGTCTGAACGGGCAAAGCTCCTCACCCATTGTGGGCAGTGTGGAGGACGACTCCCACTGCATGTCCTTTGCACAGGTGTGTATGGCAAACACACAAATGCCAACTTTGCAACATAATCCAAAACTGAAGTGCCAATGTTGAAGCACATAATTTATATACTTGACATGGTGTGATCCTGACTGTCTCCTGTATAGATGTTAAGAGATGGGAAAGCCAGAGTTGATGCTGGGCCCAGGATCACTCCAAAGAAAGGTAGTGCAACATTATAGATGCTGTGGTGACTTGAAAAATATATGTAACACTTGAAGCAGCAAAAAATCAATTTAGTATTGACTCCAAAACAAGCTTTACTTGCACCATATGTGTACTGTAAGTTTAAATTGAATTAATGTAGTGTCACCTCTTGCTGAAATTGAAAGGTCAAGACAAAATTAGTTATCCACTGGACTGCATGAATTAGATGAATCTACACAAACCGTTCAAAGAAACTGCAGCTAAAAAATTAATTGGAACCACTAAAGTAAAGGCAACAGTGTCAGTCCATCTTGTTGTCAACTGCAGGTCAAATTACCTGAAGAGGTTGATCCTGCTTAAACCAGGACCCAAATAAGTCTGTCATTTACATACATCGTTTATGCAAAAGTAACATAAGCTGTCCAAGGCAATGTGATTGGATTTCTGTTCCCTGTATTTGAGTTTCAACAAAAGCTTGTCCATTTTACCAAATTATGAGAGATTAAATTTGGTATCAAGGGAAAATTCTGTTACAATTTATGATAACAGCTTTTATGAGAATAGCTTTTTGTTTTATTGTGTATTTCCTGTAAAACCTGTTTTGTTTTTAACGGCGGTTGAGCAGTGTAACTCCCTGTAGCTTCCTGAAGTCAGTACTGTGTCTTGTGCCATACAGATACTCTGCTAGCTCCCCCGGCAGCAGACAGCGACGGAGAGAGCGATGGGTCGGACCGTGTCCCCGTGCCCAGCTTCCAAAACTCCTTCAGCCAGGCCTTTGAGAAAGCCCTTCTGCAGCTGGACAATGGTCCAGCTCCTCCTCCCCAACCTGTGGTTGTCCCAGGTCAGGCATCTTTGAATTAACCATATTTAGAAAATTACATTTTGATATTCATTTTTAAGCGTTTAAGACTTGCACTCATCTTTGGTGTCTTTTCTTTCAGATGAGAAAGTTGGAAAGAAGAAAAAGAAAAAGCAGAAACTTCTGTTCAGCACGTCCATGGTTCACACAAAGTAGACAACACTGAAGTTCATTTAATCATATCGTTTCTTGAGTTTATATTCCCACTGCTTGTGTTTTTACTTCCATGCAGAGCTTTCTTGGAACTATAAGCTATGGAAATAGGTTTTAGTATGTGGCCAAAGTTCATGCTGCTTTTAGTCATCGTTCTATGGGCTTGATCCACTGTTTGGTTGGCATGCCATCAATTTAATTTTCATTAATTTTTGGTTGTACAACTACATCAAAGCTATGCAGCAACCTCATGTCACTGAAAGCCTTATGGGTAACATTTTGTTCTGAGTAAGAAAGGAATACAACAAACTTCTGGTTTGCATATTATGTATGCTTCAGGATTTTCATGGCTTCAGATACCTGACTTGCATCAAAGTGGTTGCTGTATGATGTCCAACTTTCCTGAAGTAGCCCATGAGCGTTGCATCCAGGATCCATGAGTAAATATGGATAAGTTAATTATGGGGTGCTTTATATTAGAGTAGCAGTCAGCCAGCTGCAGGTACAATGCACCTTTTAAATCTTTCCAGGATACTCAGTGCTTAGACATTATCGATCTGGAACTTTGGATAGATTTTGGGGATTGCTTTGAGATCAATGCCCTAATATTTTGTAACTACAACATTAATACAGAATGTTCTAATACCATTGTGAGGAAGTGAAAACACAGTATTATATTAAAGAGATTAGATCTGTTGGTTCAACAGAACTCCAGCATATTCAGTCTGGCTAAACCATAAATACGCACTTTCTTCTCATTCAGTTTCTCCCCTGTGTCATCTTCTGTTATAGGATGTTTACTAGCTTTTAACATTACTCCCCCTGTTTCATTTCAGTGTTGAAAATGTGTGAAGTTAGAGAATTGCTTACATTTAAAGGCTTGTGAAACCTGAAGAAAAGTGAATTGAAAATATGTTTTGTTTGAGGGTTCTTTAATTCACCTTTAATTTTGAGCAAGTTTATACGCTAGTGAACATAACTAGTCTGTTGAAATGAATAAACAATTATGCACAATCAAGGGACTGACTGTTTGCAATTAACTAACGCCGAGGACAATAAAGGGTCATGTTTGGTACGGTCAAACTGGAAGTCACCATCTAATTAGGACAGTGGCTGCCATCTTTTTGATGCAGTATTTACTTTTCTCCACTTGAGGGCAGTCCTGACAAGCCTGATGTCTGAAGTACATTTATTATTAAGTTATTTCAGCCACAGGGCCAATGTTTCCTACAGTGACTGCCTGCTTAGGAGCAGGGTCAGACATGCATAAGTCATGTTTAAATACATGAATTATGTGAGTTTCCTTGTTCATGTGACAATTGGTCTCTTCCTTCAGACAGGCATTAGCCAAAGCCTTTTTCTATTCAACTCTTTGAAACTGGCAGGTCTGTCTCAATGTGATTATTTTCACGTGAAAAGATAACCAAGTAATTCTACATAGCTGGGATGGGATAATCCCATTTTGCAGTCTAGTGTAAAGCCGAAGATGCATCAAGTCATCCACATTTAGCTCAACATCAGACCGGAAGCCAGGGTGATTTGCCTTCACAATAAGCAAGTTACTCTCTAAAGAAACGTCCCGTCGACTCAGACTGACTCCTTCGCGGGCGTACGCACATGTTGTCATCCATCAAACACCCCCCGGCCTTCGTTCAAATGTCTGAAGCTCCCGCATGAGTTCGCTTTCTGTCAGGCTGCACTTTATTTTGAAAGTACTGCCCGGCGCGCCGGGTTGTCGCCGGCCGCCTTGACGGTGTGGCGGAGCTGCTAACCAGTCGGGCGGCTCGCTCGGCGCTGTCTGGTCCAGCCTGTCAACAACACTGCAACCTGAGACGGGACGGATCCGTCACCCAGCTCGGTTAGCTGCCCGGTTAGCCCCCGTGCCGACCCGCTGTGACGACTCCCGGCTCTTCCGTGAAGTTGGCCAAGTGCGTCGTGCTTTGGAGTTTGTTTTCGACACGAGAAGGAGGCAGAAGCGACTTTCCCGGTGGGTAAGTTGTCTCCAGGTCGGGAGCCGACGTCCAGCGGAGACGCAGGTTCAGTCCCTGTTTCCATTTTGAGTTCAGCTCCTTGAGTTGTTAGCTCGCCGTTGCTAGCCAGCGGGCTGCTGGTGCGTGTGTGTGTGTTTCTCTCTCGCCTGAAGTCTCCGGATCGGTCAGACAGCTCGGGCTCCACGTTTGCTCCGGACGCATCGTGCTCATTCAACACTTGTGCGTAGTTTTTGTGCATGAGATGCGGTCCCGGGCAGGCCGACTCTGTCTTGTGCTGAATCGGACCGGGTGCTGTCCGCGATACGAGGTGGTTTAGGTGAGCAGGACAGCAGGAAGAGGTAACACTTGTTGCTAATTCTTGACTGGGACAGACTGATTTGAGTGGAAATAGCTTTTATAGACAATCATTAACTTAAGGGAGCTTAGTTTAATAATAAAAGTAAGCCACTGATCTGTATTAACTTCTCTTAATTGATGATCTGCATGTACTGTATTTACTGTATGTTGTTTTTTGAGGGTACTTATGTAGCATTAAACGGGTACATATCAAATCCAGATTTTTGGTTAACTGTGGCACACAGTCATGTTTAATTGTACTTATCCCTGTTATAAACTACTTTTTTTATGGCAAGAAAACCTGAAGGCCTTACCGTAATCTACTTGATCATGTCCTTATTAACACTGATAGATATTACAGATAAATCAAACTCTGCATGGAGTCATCTTGGATGACAGCAAACAGCTTAAGTTGTAGCTTTTAGATGGTGCACTGTTACTTTACATGTTTGCAGATTATAATTTAAAGCTTTAGTCATACTTCTTCTTTTAGTTGTACACAGATCAGCTGATGTGAAGTTGTGTGATTGTCTATGGAAGGAAATGTCCTCTGTATAACTGGCTGAACCAGGTAGCTGACATGATGTCTTTTGCTGGTAACACTCAGCGCCAAAACACAACAAACACTGTGCTGGTTTACCCTCTGCCCTACTCTCCTTCTGTATGTGCTTCCTACTAGAAATCAAAGAAATGTGTATATGATGTTTGCTATGCCTACTTCCTAAAGATGTCTGCCAAATGATTTGAATATTCAACATATGTACATATCATGTTCGAAGTAATACAAATGTGGGACTTCTTGTCTTTAATTGTTTGTGGCTTTAGGTAATGAGTCTTATGTAGAATACCGATATGTCTAAGGCAATATATGGCAGACACTTTTCTAATCCCTGCTGTGCTGCTCGACCCACCATCACAGTGAATATTTAGCATTCCATCTTAGTGGAGGCGTTTCCTGTCAACATCTAAAGTTCAAGTTTTCAATTTTTCAATCTCTGCTAGCCGAGCACAAGTCACTGTGTTCGCTCAGTCTCATTCTGTTTCCTTTTCTTTCCGTTTCACATTTTTGATGCAGTGATTTTTATGGATAAAAATGATTTATTCAGCACCTGAGTGGTTGCAACCTATCCTATCAATATAACTTCTCAGTTGATGCGCATAAAATGAGATGCACAGTAAAAGCAGATAGAACAAAACATGGCTCAGACAGAATAGATCAACTGACAGTACTGTTAAAATTAGTCTATTTATGGCTCCAACATTCAGAGAGTGAATTTACATAGGTTCTAGTAAGTCGTGCGTTAGGGATGGCAGGTGTGCAGTGATCAAAGGCATAATGCAAATATAAGAACAGAGAAAGGTAAACACATAGCAACATTCAGTTAATAGTGTCCTGATGCATTTTGTTGTATTTTGTGTCTGGGCATATCCCATCAGCTTGAAAGTGTGGGTGTGACTATGTTGACTCAAGTCTGTGTCATTGTAAACATTATCATCTATTTGTTCCTGTGTGGAGGCGTGAGAACACCGCAGTGTAGAAGCTTTTGGACAGCCCTGTTGTAGCTCTGCTGTGATTTGTCTACCACAGCCTTGAACCTCAGCAGTCGTGAACCTCAGCAAGTCCCGAAGAGTGAAAAGCTTTGTTTGCACAAAGTGTGTTCCTCTAGGCTCCTTCAGCTCCTTCAGCTCCTTCCTCCCGTGTGATATGACATCACTGCTTGGTTCCAACAAAAGCCAGAGCTCTACGGCAGACGGTTGACATCTGGTCAGGTAAGATATGCTGGGATTGTTTGCAGCAGTTTGATGCAGCATGTCATTTTTCTGAAAGAACTGTTGCTGGTCTGTATAGCAAAGTATCGCAACATGTGGAAAGCATTATCAGATGTGAAGAAGGAGCCTCTTAAAGCGCTAACACTCACTATAGAAACAACTGATAAAACTGATTATTGTCATAGTGTGTCAAAAGAATTGAGTGCGTTTATCTCGTGTTCATCACTGTGTGTCCTTTAGATTGGAGGGTCAGTTAAGATAAAATGAAACATGAACATGAAAGTTCCTTCTTAGGACCTGAATCTTAAATGGCAGTCTGACGTGAGATTGCAGTGGAATCCCCCATTCACTGTGTAAGCCTGATTTGCCTGTATTACAACATGAAAAAGACAACAATGACACTGTACAGTTGTCCAGCCCCTCCCATCTCAGGATCCACCTTAAAGGCACAGTCATCCTTATCACTACTGCACCAACAATTCAGCTTAGTGATGCACATTTTACATAAATTAATTTGATAATTACAATTGGTTACCACAAATGAGAAAATGGTAAATGTTTAAGGTATATTGTATTACAATGCCAACAATTTTTTTTATACATCACATTATAAAAATACTGAACATTGTTAAAATTAAGCAACATGGTCGGTTTTGCTAACATATTGTAACATATTGTCGTCCTTGCTTTTTCAAAAACAAAATATCGAGTGAGCAACCGGCATTAAAACATCCACTGAAAGTATGTAGCTAAACAAATATAGTGTATGTAAAATGAAAGGAACAGGTGTTATTCAAAACATAAATGATCACTGCATCCCATTTAGTTTCGCCAGTTCTGGGCTGCTGGTGTTCTGTAATAACAACACTTTCCCACAGGATAAATAGCCATCTGTAATGTGAGGTCCACCTGGACTCTTTCTGCTACGATGAGTCAAAATGTCTGCAGTGAAGAGGTTCTTATTTATAACAAATTATAGAATATTATATATTATTGATTGATTAATAAAAATAGACAGACTTCCAATGAGCGATTCATGAATGCTGTGTTTTGTCCAAAGAATTCCAGTCAAATTAGTGTAAGATATTTCAACCAAGATGAAAAACTTTGATTGTTAACCTTAACAGGCCTTTTTCACTGCAGACATTTTGACTTGTCGTCGAAGGAAAAGTACAGGTGTTACTGATAACATTGACGAGAGCTCAGCATGCACAGTACCAGGACCCTCAAACTCAAACAGCTAAATGGAATTCAGCCATCTTTAGTTTTATTATTTACGCCTGTGATTTTCCTACTGTGACATGTCAAAATGTCTTTTATGAAAAAGGCGTATCAATGTGAATATAATTAATTGTATCATCCCTTATTTTGCTGTCAACACTTGTGATTTAACCTGTTAGAAGGATCAATAACCCTGTGTAAATATCTTTCCCACTCAGGTGTATAAATCTGCTGCGGTGTAAGGCACTCCCAAGACAAAGTCCACAGTAATGGCTAGATAGGGAGCGCGAGTGCTTTGAAGCTAATAGTAGGTTTGAGTTTGTGTTATTTATTCTGTGGTTGAGCACCTCAATAATAAATATGACCAAAAGTCGTTTGTTTTGTTATTCTGAGGAGAACTTTTTCTTTTTACTTAAAGGTGCTGTTGAAGAGGATGGCTGCTCAGGTGGAGGTTCAGACGGGGGATGTAGGGAGAACAGTGGTGGGAGGACGACTTCACCTGAGTCCCCTGACTGACTCCAGCAATAAGAGCCTCATCGAGATCCCTTCTATCAACCAATCCCATATCATCACTCCAGAACCTAACAAACCTGTCCCAGGCCCCAAGCCACGGCTCACTCCCAAACCTTTTGCTTTGGAGAGAAACACCACTATTAAGCCCATAGTTGCCCCTAAGCCCCAAGCCAAGCCCCGACCAGAGTCCACTCGGCTCGCTGGATACAAACCAGAGCTTTCATCCAGTCCAAAACCACAGCAACCAGTTGCCACTGACAAACCCAAGCCGGGGTCAACCAACCCCAACCGACCTGCCTCAACCTCCTTTAAAACATCTAATAAGTTGAACACTGGACAAACAACCAAGCCAGTAGTCCAGCCATTTAAACCTGCCCCTCCTCTCGACCACGGAGACCCCAGCAAACCCTCTCCCCTTGTTCCAGCAGAGAGGCAGAAACCTGGCGCATCAAGCTTGGCCTATTCAAAGAGCCTTAAAAAGGCTCCAGCAGCAGAGTGGTCTGGAACAACTAAAAAGGAAGATGAGAAGGACCAGATGACACCCAGCAAAGGTGGGGCCTCCATTACCAGAGCCAAGTCCATGGGGTTTCTCATTCAAGTAGACCAGGTGGAAGAAGAAAAGGAAAAAGCTAAACCTGAGGCAGCTGTGCCACTGCGACCCCGGCCCAGAGGCTCCAGGCCCAGACCTGTATCAGCCATTTTTCTTGACAGTCCAACCGCGACAGAGACACCAGTTCCCTCCCCTCGTTGGGCTGGGAGACGGCCACTTTCAGCTGATCTCACGTCCAAATTTGAGTCTCTTGGTCTTTCACTGCACCGTAAATCTCCCAAGGTAAACACTAAGGAAAACACTCCAGAGGAGAAGGCGCTGCCACAGAGGAAAGAGCAAGAGCAAGAGCAAGAGCAAGAGCAAGAGCAAGAGCAAGAGAAAGCCCATAAGAGTACCACACCACAAAGTACTGATGGTGGAGCGAAGCCTGCGGTCTCAGACCAAAGCAACCAAAAGACAGAAGAAGAGACTAATGAGGATAAGCGTGCGGTCAGCATCAAGTCGCGTATCAGTCTCCTCCTCGATTCGTCCTCCTCTCTTGAGCCAGGTGCCACAGGCCAAGGGTCAGATCTTCACTCCCCAGTGCAGCCATGCCCTGAAACCGAACCACTAGTGGGTGTTAAAAAGCTCATCAAGCAGCTGACAGAGGACACAACACCGACCCCGAGCCCTGTGGCAAAACCACCACTGAAGCCCCGCCCCTTGCCCCTTGACCTGACTAAAAGGTAAGAGCTGCTCTTAATGTCTTCCCTGCTCGTTTTGTCCCATGTCTTTGTCCAGGAGTTCTGTTGTCATGCATGGCTTTTGTCTTGTGTGATGTATGTTCATCAGGTTTTCATCCGAGAGGTCGCCAGACTTTGGCAGTGTTTCCCTCAGTGAGGCAACAGATCTTCATGACATCAGCAAAGATCCTCAGAGGAGGGTAAGAGAGGGACTAAGCTTTGTAGATACTGGTTTCTGTTCGGCTCTTTCTATTTTTAACAGGCAAATGCGACTAACGATGAGAAACAGTGTTACAACTTAGTGCTTGGAATAGCTTTTACACGCTATCCTCTTAACAGTGTTTCATTTAGGTGTGTTTCTTGTCAAAATAAAAACCTTGTAATAAGAGAAGAAAAGACAATACAAAAAAGGAACATGGACATAATAAAGTAGATTGAATCTAATTATCTGCCTATATACTTAATATTATAAAATTAGTCATGAATATGTAAATTATGGTGAAATGCATGCTTGAGTGCTTACATTTGCTGTCAACTTCTGTCTGTCTGCATTTACAAAAACATTTTCCTAGAGGAAATGGGGCATCACAGCAAAAAGAATTGTCACAGCCATAGATGTACAAAGCTGTGAAACCTAAGACAGCCGGCACATTAATCATCCCCGGTGGCTGCTGGTTATGAAACGAGCAGAGAGGATCACTGGGAAAAGGTCAACACAGAGAGGCTTTGATTACCACCTCTGCACCACACCCACTGTTATGAGGCCAACATAGAACAAGGGGATACCATTTCTGTGCTGACAGTTGTTCATTCAATCATTTAAACTCTTTGTGTGCTGTATTTTCTCCTTCTCTGCTGTCAAATCGCATTTGTTCTGAGCTCTGGTTTTGTACCGAAAAGTATGTCAGCTCAGAGTTGATTTTTTTTTTTTTTTAGCTTTTACTTCTTTCATATAATTCCAAATGTATTGTTACATAGTCTTCAAATGATGAAAGCAAATCAAAGTTTGCTCTTATCACTTAAAATGTTTTTGTTTATCTATTTTTTTAGATTGAAGAGTCGGCTCTCACCCCTAGTGACCAGAGGACCTTTGTGGATTTGAAAGATTCCCATGAGCAGCTCAAAAAGGCCTCCACGCCTGAAGGGCCTGAGACGGGACAGACGTTTGGCGCCATTTCCAAGGAAAGCGGTCCCAGCGGTGACGTACAGACAGTGAGAGCATCCTTGTTTGAACATTTTGTGGAGAGGCACAATGTCCTGGTGGTGGACGAAAGCAAGCCTGCAAACAAGGCCAAGGATTCGCTCAGCAGCCCGTCATTTAAGAGAGGAAATAGTGGAGATGAGGGAACGCTGGTCACTGCCACCTACAAAGAGCCTGTATCTCCATCAAGTCCTCTGCGGGTGTTACATGCCTTTGACACTGTGCAGGCAGTTGAAGAGAGCAGGGCAGTGAGTGAGCACATCCCATCAGCCCAGTGGGAGGATAAGGCCATGACGCTGCGCTCCAGGCACTCAGAAGGGAGCAGGCCGGTGGCGGAGAGGAGTGGTGAACCAGCTTTGGCTGCGATGCAAGAACAGCAGCCACGATATCTGAGAGTCGGATCTCTGCAGAAGTGGACCACAACAGGTCAAGAGGCAAGTATGGAGAAAGGGATGCTAAAGGAATCACAAAGGGAAGGACAAGTGGCTTTGGATAAAGACAGAGACAGGCAGAGAGAGGCAGAACAGGAGGAAGTGGCTGCAGCCCCTAAACGATTGAAAATGCTTCAAGCAGAAGAACAGTCGAAACCAAAGGCAACCTACTTTGCTTTGACTGGACAAATACAGGAGCCACTTTCTCCTGTAGATGCAGGACCAAGCATAGGGCACATGCCCTTTGATGATTTCTCTGTCAGGTCTGCACTTGGCAGCTCTCAAGGGAAGATTCTTCCAATAAGGAGGAATCCATCATTAGATGAAGCTTTTGGAAAAACCTCTCAAGATCAAGTTGAGGAGTTGATGATGAGGAGCCACATGTCACACGGGATCAGATCAGCGTTGGATGGACAGACGTTAGAGGAAATGATGGAAGTTGAAAAGAAAAGAGAACTTAAAAAAGAGACAGAAAAACACATGGCAAAAATAAAAGCACTTGAGAGGGAGAAACAGAGACAGCTGGAAATAGAGAAAGAAGCACATTTAGAATTTGAGCGAATGAAGGAGAGGGAGATGCAAAGAGAATTTGAAAGGCAAAGACAGAAAGCCTTTGAGAAGGAGAAACGGGACTTTGAAGAGAAACAGCGTGCACTGGAGAGGCATAAACAGATGGAGCTTGAAAAACAGAAACTGCAAGAACTGGAGAGAGGGATACTGGAAAGAGAAAGGCAACGGCAACTTGAGAAGGAGAACCGGCGTGAATTGGAGAGACAGAGAAGGATCGAAGGAGAGAAACTACGAGAGCAGGAAGGGTTGAGACAGCGTGAACATGAGAGGCAACGAAAAAGGGAGGAAGAGAGGCAGAGAGAGCTGGACAAGGAAAGGCAGCTGCTGGAAATCCAAAGGGAGAAACAGAAAATGGAGGAATTTGAAAGGATTAAAGAGCTGGAGAGACAACAGCTCTTAGAGTTTCAAAAACAGAAGCAGAAAGAAAAAGAGAGGCAGCAGATCGTGGAGCTTGAGAAACAGAGACTTAAGGAAAAGATGGAGAGAGAGGAGGCAGAGAAGTTAAAACAAATGGCATTAGAACAGGAAATGTTGAGAATTAAAGAACTTGATAAAGAAAGGGAAAGGCAAAGGGAGATGGAAAAGGAGCGTCAGAAAGAGATTGAGAGGGAAAAGCAGAAAGAACTGGAGAGACAGAGACAAAGAGACTTAGAAAGGGAGAGACAGCGACAACTAGACATTGAGAGACAGGAATTAGAAAACCAGAGGCTGAGACAACGAGAGCTGGAGAAGGAAAGGCGGAGGAAGGAGGAGTTAGAGAGGATTAAAGAGATGGAGAGAAGACAGCTCTTGGAGTTCGAAAGGCAAAAGCAGGCAGAGAGGGACAGACAACAAATTTTGGAGCTTGAGAAACGCAGACTGAGGGAGAAGATGGAAAGGGAGGAGGCAGAGAAAATGAGACAGATAGCCAAGCAGCAAGAAGCAGAGAGGCAGCGACTAAAAGAGAGGCAGAAGAAGGAGGAACAGGAGAGGGCAAGGTTGGAGTCATCAGCTCTCAGGCCTAAAGTGGTGGATCTGGATTCAGTGCTCCGAAACGACCCGTTTTCCAAGGCTACTTCTCAGCGCAGTGACCATGCAACACGATGGAAGGAGCCATCTCCAAGAGCAGAAGAGTGTTACAGACCTGCCATCCTTGACATAGACTTGTTCACATCGCAAGCTCAGCTCTCCCCCAGTAAAGACTTGTTTCCTGTTTGTGGTATTCAGGGCGTAAACGCTGACTTTGGAACTAGATTACAGTCTACACCTGAGAGAGATGTTAGCTGGAAGGTGCCCCCGCAGGCTTCAGGAGGTTTCACAAGCCCGGGATGGACAACGTCTCCTCAGGACCCATGGGAGCTGCGGCCTGTTGAGATGTCTGTGGACCAACCTATGGTTGAACCCAGAAAAACTGCTACCAAACTCAGCCCAGACCAGCTCCTCCTCAGGCAGGAGGAATGGCACTGGTCCGCTGTGCTGGATGAGCCGCTTCACTCGGCCCCTTCTCCCGGGACAGAGGCCAAAACTGGAGGCTATCCGGGCGGAGTCCCCAGCAGCGCCACTGCAGAGCAGATATGGGTCCCCAGAGAGCCGCAGCCTCAAGACAGCAGGGGAGAGCTTTGGAGCAACAGGAGATCACAGGGATCTCAGGTGAGTCAGAGATGTCCATGAAAATACTATCAGAGGCACAAATTAATAATATGACATAAAACAGTATAGGACAAAGTGCAAACAGTCATAGCCCCTTGTAACACACACCAAAACATATACACATGTGCCATCATTCCACCATAAAACTGCCAAAAAGTGGGGAAGGGCTGAACTGCTGAACTACAGCTTCCAGGGTGGCAGTGAACAGCTTTCAGGGAAGATATGTATTAGGTGATGCAGATGAGGAGTTCACTTTGGTCCCTGTTTGCTGTTAGGAGCTGAACAGGATGCGGTCTCGCAGTGTGTCGCGGCGATCAGCCCCTTCAAGCAGTGCTGTGGAGGGAAGCCTTGCCAGGATGAGGAGTCGCAGCGCCCACAGAGAGCAGGACCAACACAGCTGGGTGAGTCAGGCTGAAAGATGTAACTGAATGAGATTTAAAAGTCTTTGCTTCAGTTTGATGGTTGGCTGTGAGCCCTTTATTACATTTACTGTTTTCATTTGGACTGTTTCTCACACAGCTCTGTGGAGACAGGGAGGGAAGTATGTGAGCACTTGAGTTTGTACTGTGTCAGCAATATTATGTGTCTTTGAGAGCGTGTGTGTGTCACGTGCATTGAAGACAGACAGACAGACAGTTGGTAGAAGTGGAATGCAGTAACTTGATCGGCTAAATGCTGCTGTGCTCAGGTAGTAAAGAGTTGGTGACTAATGTTGTTGGCACGGCCTCCTTAGCCTCACCTCCACCCATCGCACACCACGTTCTAGGGAAGTGGCGACCAAACACCTTCTCAGGCCTGTAATTCAGGATTGGATTAGTCAAATGGTTAATGAGTACGTGTCCTCACTGCTCATTTGTCAGATGCCTGTCAGCATGCCTCAGGGAAAGCTGTGAAGTGAAATTGCCTGTAATGATCATGTGTCCTGCAACCAAGCAAATACGTAATATTTCTGTGATTATATTCTTCGATGCTGATTGGTTATACCTGTTATTTCTCACTTTTAACCCTGTAGTTCACACCTGTTTTTTCTTTCATTTTGAAATTAAGTGACAAAAAAAGTCATAATTCATATTTGCAACTGTACACATTATAGACACACATATCGTCTGCATTCATGCACTTAGTGTTTATCAGATATGCAGGGTTGGGTACAGATTACTCTTTGACTGTAATTATAAACCCAGGTTGAAAGCCTACACTATGAACCCAGAAGTACAGTATATTGTGTCTCATAATTGCACATTCAGATTAAGTCACCATGACTTTAAAACCACTGCCACCATCTAGTGGTTGTGTTTTCAGTGAGTGAGCATCAACCTTCCTGGTGTCAGAGTGGCACCTCATTTCTGTTGTCAGTTCTTTTTTGGTCTGAAAGTTGCTAGTACAGTTACAGTCCTCTGAAGGCTGATATTGAAACTGTTGTAATTAGCTCTACTTCTGCCACCTTTTTAAAGCAGCACAATAGTTTAATCAAGCGCAAGGATACATACTTTTCCCAGTAAGTGCGTCATGATGTTGCAGATTTTAGATAGATTACTTTATTCATCCCCGAAGGGAAATTAAGTAGGCATTTTTTTACAGCTCATAAAACATTGAACTTGATAAACGATCCACTGGGTTAGAGACTTTGTCCCATAGTGGAATAATTGTACTAATCATACAATAGAATGTGATGTGCAATTAAATATTGTAACATAGAATTTAAATGCGTGTGTATATAATAAATATATCAGTGTATAACCACTTCCTCTACATTACTTTTAAAATTAGTAATGTAACTTTGATATGCACTGCATAGTTTTGATAATAAACACCTCTGAGCAGAAAACATGTGATTTATAAATCTGTTTGAGAATTTGGCCTCGACATTTACCGAAATTACAAACCATGTTTAACGCCATCCATCAGTGTTAATCGATATCAGATATGATTAATTTCCCTTTGTTGTGTTTGCTGGCGGGAGCGTCTTCAGACCCGCACAGATGAGATCATAGTTGTGCGGTGACATCATTGGTTTAAGTTGGAGGGTCTGAGGCTGGTGAGTGGGGCAGAGCAGAGATGGGCACCGGGCTGAGAGCTGTGTTGTACATGTTGTCATGCTGCCTGACTCCACACTGCCTCTGGGTAAGTCACAGCACAATTCTCTTATTTCTGATGTTTCTCAGTAAGATTTATACGTCCTTTTACAACATACTGAATGTCTGTAGTTATACAGTATGTATGACTATATACAGTATACTGTGTGTACTTTAGCTACGTCCTGTTCCATCTCCTTTGTGTGGTTACTGGTTGGGTTCCTGGCTGCGGCTGCACACAGATTGATGATGTCAGCAGAAGAGGGAAGTGATGAGCAGTCATGAGTCACTTCCCAGTAGGTGACGTTTAGCATCCGGAGAAGGAATATTAGGGAAATTGGGAGCAGTGAGGAGGTACTTCTTGCAATAGAATTGTTTTGTCTTGGCTTCTTTCTGTTAATCTCATTTTAGTCATTTTATTAAAATTAGTAGAGGGAATACTTCCTACCAAAGAAACTTACCATCTCTCATCTATTCGCAATGTGTGTGTAATGATAACTGTTTACATGTTGGTATGATGTGACATTTGGATAATTAAAGAACAATTTACTTTGATTAAGGCTGCAACTACATATTATTTTCATCATCGATGGCTATCAATTAATTTTTGGATTAGTTCATTAATTGTTGCTTATAAAATGATGGAAACCGATTTGTCCATAAATCTACATAAAAACCTAACAATACCCATATGAGTCAAAAAAACGAACATTTTTCAATGCCCAGATGGATTAATGTGACTTGGTGCCTTAAAACTAGAACTACAAAATGGTTCAAATAAAAACTACAATAGCTATATAGCATTTGAATACTGGTCCTTTTCAAGGTGACCTAGGGGCTTATGTGAACAAAATCTGTAATGATTTGTTGAGGTGAAAATACATACAGCCACTAATAAAATTCTTAAATTTAATCTTTGATATGTTGACACTGTTCGGGTGCTTTCAACTGTTTGTTCGTCTGGATTCTGCATTTGAGAAACAAAATGAAAAAAGTAAATTATTGTCGTTTTACCCAACAATTGACTTTTATGCCTGGACAAGTGAAAGGTACATTTACTTGTCCAAAGGACAAATCCCTCAAAAAGTTAATGTTGAGCCCTGCCCAAAAGTTTTTTTAAAACTGAGAAAAGCAGCAAATCCTCAAGTTTGAGAAGCTAGAACCAGCAACTTTTTTGCTTAAGAAAAAAACGACTGATCACTTATCAAAATTAGAAATTAATTTTCTGTCGATTGAGAAATTGACTACTTTTTTCAGCAGTAATTTAATTATCATATTGAGAAGACAAAATAGTTATATGTTTTTGGTGCTGTAAGTAATACTGCTGATGTTTAATATGAGTAATTTAGCCTTTTCAGGCCGTGTTACCTTGTCCTTAATACCCAGATAGAGGCAGCCATTTTAAGGATGAGGAGTACGTGAGAGAGGTCAGTTTGTCTGCTGTTAGAAAACTGAGAACCTCACAGCAGACTTGCCTCTAGCACAGCACTTCAGAGAAAAGTTAATCAGATTACCTGTAGGGGGCATATGTGGACAAGGATTCAGCCTTTATGAGCACCTCTGTCCCAGTTTGCTCTGAGGTTTACCCTCTGAAGCGTGTCTGGAGTCGCCTACTGTGGCTTTATTCAGGGTGCCAGTTCACTGCCACCATTAACTTAATTGACTGTTATTCTTGCTTTTTGCTTCTTCTGTGCTGACAAACTGGTGGATGAGCATACAGTCACACTTCACTGATAGAGCTACAGCTGTCTTTTTGCTATTCTCTCTCACACGTCTAATCTATCTATTTATAGTGTTCACGTAAACATGATCATGCACTTGTGTTCATTCCTATCTGATTATATTGCGTTCTCTCATCTCCACTTTCTCTCTAGCTTTCTCTTTCTGTTTTGAGTAGAGATGCTGTGTAATCTCAACATATGCAGTATTTTCTATCTCTCATCCTTCCTCCTACATTTGTTTCCACTGCTTCCCTGTCTTGCCCTGCAACTGAATCAGGCTGGAGCGACAGAGCACCGCAGAACATATATCACCCTCCCCTCTCCCTCCCGCTCTGAATCAGGGACCTCCCATTCTCTGTCTCTCTCACTCTGACTCTGTTCCACACTCCCTCTCTCCACCCAGTTTCTCCTTGACGGGGAGTCCTATAGCGCTGAGTAGAGAGAGCACCACTGCTGACGCATTTTCTCCTACCTGCCCGTACCTGCAGAAAAAGGCGAGGAGAAAAACATTTTCTCTCCGTTCCTCTTTTACCCTCTGGATTGGACTTCCCCATCACACTACTCTCTCCGGTTCCCTCTGTTTGGCACTGCATATGTTGCACTCTGGTTATGGAATACGAATGACTACAGCAGCTTTCCTTTTGCCACCAGCTGTCCTGCACCATTTCTCCTCACAGCTTTTTGCCAGAAGGTAGCACGGTATCGGGCACCATGGGAATGTAGCCTTGTTGGATGGGTGGCTTTTTCAACTTTTAACCTGGGCCTTGTTTTGGAGGAAACGCATCAGCTGCAGCTCTGGGAGAGCTGTCAGGTCAGCTGTACTTGAGGCTGGGATCAGGACAGAGAAGCTCACACCTGGAGAACAGAGGCGTCAGAGAGTATTGTAAAAAAAAATATATATATATATATATGTATATATATATATTATTATAAAACAGTATTATTAGCACAGTCGATCTCTATGATGGAAATAGATAACAGACTGTTGTGCCAAATGTAAGTGGTATGTTGAGGATGTGATTCTATTATTAATGCTAGTCACTTCTGTACTTGAGTAGTTGTTTGCACTTTGTGTGCCAGAGAAACATGGCTGAGAAACCTGTTGGTAGATAGCGCAGCAGTGTTTCAGGCTGCCTCACAGAGCAGTGCCGTGCATAACTAATAGTAAGTGCTGGCCTTACGTAACCTTAACTCGCCCAAAGTTATATGTTGGTGTGCCAAGCATATCATAGCCAGCATATCTTGTGTGCATCAAAATAGACATTAGAAAGCTTCACAATTCATTTCAGGCCGGCAGCCTGGAGCCTTGAGAGTGATGAGTCCTGACGGCTCCAGTGGGACTGCACTGCAGACAGGCCATTTAGAAGGGAAACTGAGGAGAGGCTCCGTCCTGTAACGGTCAGGGACTGACTGGCGTTATACGTGCTGCAGTGCTGTAAGCAGCAGTCCCCACATCGGACTGGCTGAGCTGTGCTGTTGTTCTCTCGGTCACCTTCCTTTCTGCTGCAGTATTGACCCGGCAGCACACGTCAGTGAATACCTAGGACACTGTGCCTGGGCTGCCACCTTTGCAATATAATCAGACTCTGATGATCCCCTGCTGCTGGGATAGTAAGAGTCACAGCTCAGTTCACAGACTTTGTTCTGACGCAGCAGGCCTTTCCAGTAGTGGGTTGTGATGGAGTATCTGGGGGACAAGCTGTCAGTGGCCCACTCGCAGATGTCAGGATGGGTGGGAAATGTCCGACGCTCCTTTCACGGGGCAATCAGCTTTTTATCCACCTCGGTGGAGAGGGGAGGCAGGGGAGAGGACGGGACTGGGGGCTTCAAGAGAACCAACTCCCTGCGCTCCCTGGCCTCCCGCAGCAGGGAGTCCATCCGCAGGTTCTCACTGCGCAGCCAGCAACGTCTGTCCTTACGCAGGCGCACCGCACCCAACACCCCCACTGCTGTAAGACAACATGCACACCGGTACCACCTTTCACCTCTGATACCAATCACAAACCATTATCAGAAGTATGGGCCATTCATTTGTTTAACTGACCAGTAGAGTAAATGTTTACACTTACTTTATACTTTATACTGAACGCTCAGCAGTATTACTTTAACATCTGTTGCAGTTAAATAAAGCTCAAGTGGAATTCAAGTCATTTTGCAGCAATGTCAGTGCAGTTCTATAATGTCACTGTGTTAACAGCTGCTCCTTCGTCAACTATTTGGTCTCTCGCCAAACATGTCAAGAACTTATCCATCTGCCCCTCTGCTGCTTTTCATGCATATCTTTCTGCGCTTTCATCACTTCTCCATCTTGCATTATTCTTGGCACAATGTAAACCTTTCTTTTGTCTGTCTCTCTTTGTTTAGTAAAGCCGTCGTTGTACTGGTTCTGCAGGTCGTTCTGTTATCTTGCATTAGTTCGGGTTTTTTTGTACTAAAATTAGGTACAAAGACTGACAAAAGAAAGTATAATGGGATTCTTATTAGAAATTGTAGTACTGCTAAAGGAAAAACTAAACCCTTGAAAAGGACAAAAATTGTGACTCTTGGGTTTCTTATCACTTGTCTCCACCCTGACATCGAACCTGGTTTGTGCTCTTTGTAAAGGACAGACTTAGAAATCCATGTAGGGATATGGACACATTGCAGTGAAGTTGTTCCTATCTTTAGGTTACGCCTGTTTGCTGAACTTCCATGGAACACCTCATGAGTCACAGCCCCTATAGATAAGAGGTGCTTTCATGACGTCTCTGTGGCTGTCAGTTGTGTTGACATGTCTTACTTGGTCTTAGCCATCAACGACTGTGATTGCGATCTCTGGGAGCAACGTTCCTCCCCACTGGGCCGCTGTTAAGTGGATGAATGACAGTCCGAGGTCAGTAATGGTTGAGTGGGATGGACAGCACCCAGGTGGCCAGTTAATGGGTGAGAGGAGGCAGAGGATGTGGATACTGGGACTACCCATTTCTCGCTCAACGGGTTTGTATATGCACAAATGGAGACTAAGTGGAAAATGTTTCTGGTGTCTGAACTATTATGTGGGTCTGTGCTTTAAGACTTTGAATACTAATGAAGACTGCAACATTACCTGCCACATTTACAAATGCTTGGTTAGTTTTGTATCTTATCAGACTGATCTCTGCTGTGGCTCTCTAGGCCGTGTGTTTGGTATTTAGTTGCTTTGAATAGCTTGGGCTCTCATTATAGCAGATGATGGAAGTGTTGAGGTGTGTGTGACAGTAAAAAAAGATAAATGGTTTTATGAACTAACTTGTGTACTTTTTGCATGACCCTGTGCCAAGTGACAACAATACCAGAAATGCAGCCATCAGAGTAGTTATGTTACTAGTCAATACCTAGTTAACAATTGTAATTTAAATTTTTAATATTTTGGTAATTTATTATTGCCGTACTGAATTGCTCTGTGAATAGTTGAGTTGGCAGGCCATGATATTTTCCCATTTGGCACCATATTGACACCTGGTATTCAAGAGTCGCTCATAATCTCAAGTAATCATTTAAGACCATTTAAGTATGCTGACATGGCATTTGTGTCATATCAGATGTTATATAGATGTAAATATAAATTTGTCATGTGTACCAGGTTTTAAAATGTTGCTACCAGTTGCAGTAATTCAGAAGGTATTAAAATCTTTTGCAATTAAATTTAAACAAATATTATAAATCAAACTTGAAAAAGCAAATTAAGTGAAACACAAAATATCTTCTGGAAACTGTGTAATAGCTGTCTAACTATATTTATAACTATTTATAACCATGTAACTGCAGTGTATTTCTGTTTTGTATCGTTGAATATTTTTTGGGGTGAGCTTTTAGCCTGGTAAGTGTGTACTGGACTACAGCACCTCCAACAAACAAAACCGTTAAGAGATAAAAATTTAACTCAAACAATCGTCTTATTGGCAAATACCAGGAAAATGATCACCAGGCTGAAAGAAATAAGAATAATCCTTTAAGTCAGGTCCAGTGCTCTCTGAGTTAAATTCTTAAGCCAAGTCAGGTTTTTACATTCTTTCCCCCTGTTCTTACTAGACGCTTTGTACAGCACTGAGCCGTTGTCTGTATGAAACACTTATGTAATGAAAAAATAACACAGTACTGTTGGGTTTGCCTGGAAGAGTTCGTCTTAATGTAACCCCTCTGACATGCAGCTCGAATGCCCATTTGTTGACATGAGATTAGCGCTCGTGGGAGCAGTTGTTTTGAATGTCTGTTGGATATTGATATTGATTACTGCTGTGTACATGAGTGTATGCAGAGCATATTTTCCCACTCCACCCTGCAGAGCAGATGAGAATGGGGAGTGGTGATGTACTGCAAGTCTAATGTTGAGATTGAATGTTTTTTATGGCTTTTAATAGCCTCACAGTATTTGAGATGGTCACGTCAGATCCCATTTACAATAACCTGAATAAGCTCATACCCCGATCATGAACCACTTTACAGTCATAGCAGCTGTTTGTTGTTGTTAGCTGCAGTACTGAGGTATATAACAGCTCGACAGAGATTTTTGTGGTTTGCGAGGTTTGATTCAAAGACAACACACACTTACCTGTTTTGACTGTAAAGACTGCAGCACTGATTGGGACCACAAGATACACACACATTCTTCTACAGTGCTGTTAACTGGGTTATAAGCTTGTGTCTTGGATGCTGTGTTCATGTAAACCCACTTATTATACCTACAGTAGCTGCTCACTCTGTGTACTTCGCTCTCATGTAAGACCATCTGTTAGGTGCTTTACAGCAGAGCCCTTCCTTTTTTAAGGAACAGCAAAGCAATTACTCACTTTCCATTTTACTGTTGAGATATTAACAATCCATAGGCCGCCGTTTCTCCGTCCTGTGTGAGTGTGTCATGTGGGTTGTGCGTGGCACTCAGCGATCAGTGTGTTATCAAGTAGAAGTTTCCAAGGCCTCGATCCAGCCCCTTCCTCCTCAGATTGTCATTCATGCCGGTTTAGTGATCAGCCCTTTCTCTCCTTCATCCTTCCATTCATCCGCTCTTTGTTATGTTGTTTCCCTCGACACACCCTTCCTGTCTAGGCGAAGCTGGCTATTGCTAATGTTATTAAGGGAAAGCCTTCCTCCTGACAGCTACAAATCATTGCTTACTAGACCTGTTGGTTCACTGGGTCTCCTTTATCAACCATATTCTGCTTGTTTGTAGTTGATAGCAAAGCCTACACCTGTGAGCGTTCATTCAGAGCAATCTTAGTGCTTAAAGGTTTTTTTTTGTTTTGTTTTGTTTGGCCAGTAAACCTGTCTAACCTGGCATTGTCTGTAGATTGATTGAGATTGCACCAAAAAAGAAAGTAGAAAGAGTCCAACTGAAGTTCAGTACAAAGGCTGTTAAAAGCCCCCATTTTACTGAATAATAAATGGTATGAGATGATAAATAAGCCTCTAAAGGGCTTTACAATTTCTGCTTTGAGCTGCCTTTTTCTTTTAGCTGCTGTATGATGGCGCCTCTCTTCAACATGTTCCAGCAAATGCAATGTTCCTCCTTTATGCTGATCAGGTCAGGGTGTGCTCTGGGTGTGTTTTGGTTGAGTAACACACATGCACACATAGGATAGGAATTTTTATCACCAGAATTTTACTAACCCGGTTTTATGATATTTTTGGGGCATTTTGACAACAGCGATAGCAGTGTACAGCAACAGGTAGAAGAGAGAAGTATGACACAATACCAAGGTCTCTAGTTTGAGCTGAACTGAAGATGGTGCAAGTAAATGGTACGCTCCCACTGATGCCCCATACTGGTCTTTTTTAAATCATTCCTAAAGACACTTAAGGTATCAGTGTGCTTCAAACAAACTAGGTTTGCAGGATGTGTCCTCCTACCATGTCTAAATGCAAAGATGTTCACACCTGTTTCACTAGAAGACAATCTGATTCCAAACTCAGATTCAGACACTTTTAAGTTAAGGGCGCAGTATGCTTTAACAGAAGTGCTTGTCAGATGATCTAACAATGTCTGAAACCCCCGTTACCCAAACCTATTTTTTTTCTGTAACTTTACAAAAACGACAGTCCAACAAGCTAATCCACCTCACGCAGCAATTGTCCAGGTGTGCGGAGGTGAGGAGGTTGGCAGGATTTACACCTCTTTCCACAACTATTTCTGTGACTTTTTGTATGTACAACCAAGAACAACACTATGGATGTCTGTCAGGAGAGACTGTTTGAAAATGTGCGCTGGTATCCACATATTTAAACGATTATCACGTCTCTATGACATCCAGCTTTTCACCCCACCATCCGGTGTGGCCGCTTGAAACCGCAATAAACATTTCTGCCTTCCGACGTGGTTGCAGAACATGTTATATGAACTAGTTGTTTTTAAGAATATCCAACCCTTAGTCAATACAATGAGCTCTTCATTTGAAGCATACTGAGGCCTTTAGCTCTGTAAATTATCCTTAATACATAATACATTTACTTCTGGGCCACAATCAATCATACATTGTACTTATTAATAATAGAAGGATCGTCAAGGCTGCTATTACATCTGTTACTTCTGTTGATACTGTAGTGAATTATCACAAAAGTTTCTATAGTTCAGACATACTATCATACATCTCTCTCTCTGTAGCCTATTCATTGAGGAAGACCTACTCATATAGCTAAATTAGCTTCCCTGTTTAATTGACTCCAGGACCACTAGATAAGTGGATTATGTGGAGAGTGTTTCTGCATGTTCAACGTACAGTCTGATTTGGACTAGAGGTTTTGTTCGTCGTTGTCAGTGAAAGCAGTACTCGGAAGCGTGTGTATTTAAGGGTAAGTGGTGTGACCCTGTAATGTCAACTTGAAAAAATGTGAGTGCTGCAAGTCCTTGAGAAGAGGATGAACTTGAGAACAAGTGCCTTCTCAGATGCAGGGAGCAGTGTTGAATGCCATTCTCACTGTTCTCTTTTCCTGTCAGGAAAGGCTTAGCTGATGAATGACATCCTGCACTGCAGTTCTTTTTTCCATCTTTTCTCACTCTCTTCAGCTATGTTATGCTCCCGTCAATCCAAATTTATCACAGTCACACACTACCTCAAATGTTCTTTCTGTCTCATTGTCCCTCTTGAGCTCTTTTTGAAATATGTTTGTATCTCTGCTCTCACATACACAAAGAAAACAAGGATAGCATTCATGAAGCTCTAAGAATGAGATCTCTGATCTCCTGTCACTGATCATATAAACATCACTAGTGAACTGCTCTTGTAGTCTAGGAACCTGGGCAATTATAGAGCCAGGTGTATCACATTTCTTTGTCCACCCCTCGGGCAACATCTGAGGACAGAAGGATTTTCTATTGTTTTTTTTTTTTTTCCTATATAGGCCAGGGTTATCAGTTCATGCGCAGACGTGCCTCTGTGAGCCTCTGTGTGGTTTTGAGACAGTATGTCCTCTGTACTGGGCTCATTAAAAGAGGCACGCTTCAGCACACAGCAAACACACCCTCAATCACCCACCAACCCATCCCGCTCTGGTCCTGTCTCCATTAACTCATCCCTTCACCTTTCATTATGTGTCTTACTGTACCACTGCTGGCTGCTCAAGCTCGACAAGGATGCTGCTCTTTTAGCAACACTGTTGACTCTTCAGTAGCAGTGATGACATTGATTAACCAACTAACCGATTTTGACCAGTAAAGACATTTGAGCTTGGCTTAGCAATAAAAAAAAAAAACAACTATTTACCACTAGGTTTCAGATGTCAAGTGAGAGCTGCTATGGGTGTCTCTCATATAACTTAGATCCAATTTGATTCCTCCTTATTCTTTAATTATTTAACTATCTTGCTTCCAGGTGCAGCAGAAGCAAAATAACAGGGGTGAAGAGGATGAGAGGGACTCCGAAACACAGGTCCGTGAGACTGACAGTCAGTACGGGACCTGGGAGACAGGACTGCGCACTGATGACAGGTAAGCATACATCACACTTTGTCCACTATCCAGAGATGTGATGTCTTTTTGTTTGTGTTCAGTGTGTTTACATGCACACAACACAAGTCAGTGTTCCCAAAGGTCAGAATTGAAAGGGGAAATATCAATGTAATGTAATCCATGTTAACAACAATTGATTTAGGTAATCTAAAAAAAAGGAAGTGGTTTAGAATAACTGGATTAAACTGTATTTAATTGAAACCTGGATCTAGGCTTGTGCCAGCTTGTGTCAGCTTGTTTAGCAGTGCATCCATGTCCCTGTGTCTGTACAGTTATTAACTAGTACAAATGATTATGGAAATAAATAAATGTCGATTTTTTAGTAGTTGTAGCATCAGTGTTAAAGCAGCACAAGTAAAATGCTTTTTACCCGTCAAAGTACAGATTATTGTCTCCACATACAGCATCCGAAGCCTCAGAGGAGCTACAGCTGAGATTTAAAGATGAAGCATACGAATAATTGTAAAAAAAAATGGACGGGGGCGGCGGCTGGAGCTGGAGCCGCTCCCAGCTGACATTGGGCGAGAGGCGGGGTACACCCTGGACTGGGCACCAGTCAGTCACAGAGCTGACACATAGAGACAGACAGACATTCACACTTACATTGGTACCTACGGGTAATTTAGAGTCACAAATTAACCTAAACCTGCATGTGTTTGGACTGTGGGAGGAACCCGGAGTACCCGGACTACCTGGAGAGAACCCATGCAAACATGGGGAGAACATGCAAATTCCACACAGAAAAGCCCCAGCCAGCACATTCGATCCCGGAACCTTCTTACTGTTTCAACATCAAATTGTGCAGAAACTCTGCACATTAACAAATATATATTTTGTTAATGAACTCTGTACCATGGATGTGATGCTGTGGTGAGGGAGTGTGATATGTATGTTTAAAGGAAACCAAGAATATGGATGTGCTGTGAGTGAAATACCTCCTTTTGAAAGTAAATGTTAGAGCAGTATAAATCATCAGGGATCAGATTTGAGATTCTGACCCTCTCCCTTTATTGTGGACACACTGATAAAGAAAACTGTGTACATACGAACTGTTTAAATGTTAATACCAATGTTATTTTATCTTTTAATGATTACAATTTCCGTGAAAAGAAGAAATCCAAACATGCATTAATCTTGCTAACAAGCATTGTTTGCTTGTGTAGCTGCAGCCTGGTGATTCCTCTGTGCTGCTGCTGTTGTTGTCGCAGGATAAATTGATTGATGAATTGAATTTTATGTTGGTTTTAGTATCACTGGGGAAATGTTGATTATAATGAAAAGTTTAAATCGCTCCCACACGACCCTTTAACACAGACAGATTGCTCTTCTGTGTCAGTAGTTACATTCCAATCTGTCACTGACCTCCTGTGGTCAAAAAGTAATATCACAACATTACCCAGCACTGATAAGAATACATCCATCCATCCATCCATCCTATAATTCAATTAAAATTTCTATTTAAAATACAACAAGTAAAATTACAGTCTATTACATATATTTTCATATGAATCACTTTTGATTACTCCTGTCATGGTGACAAGGGAGGCTTGCAGTCTGTTTTTAGGTGAGTCATGTAAATAATAGCCACTTCCCACAGACTTGACAGAGACGAAAGGAAAGATACGACTCAAACTCTATTTGATTAAAACTGTGGTTACACCAACCACGCAATTGTTTTTAAGAAGTGTTTCTTAACTTCTTTTTTTTTTTTTTTTACATTGCCTATTTCAGCCTCACTCCTGCCAGTCCAAGTTCCGAAAGCAATCTCAGCCCTTCACCAAGGAAGCCCACTCCCCCACACACACCAGGTGATCCTGCCTCACAGTTTGATACTGACACTCTGGACAGCCTCCCTCCCCAGTCCTCATCTGAGAGCCAGTCGCTCCCGTTCCCTGATGTAAGTGTTCTCTGAGTTAACCGCAGCTCAGATATATATATATATATATATATATATATATATATATATATATATATATATATGACTGTTTACTCTTGTGCCCTTGTATATTACTGGTATGTTTACACGTGGGCTGATGCATTTTTCTCGTGTCTTGGTGTCCAGGCCCCGACCGCTTTGTTAGACACCACTGCTCTTCGCTCTAGAGTCCAGCTGGGGAAGAAACGCGCCCCACGGACACGACCCTCCAGAGCTGCACGTCAGAGTGCTGCGCTGGCAGAAGAAGAGGGAGGAATCACTGAGAACTGGCTTTCCCGACAGGTGACCACAGGTGAGCATCAAACAAGACCAGCTAAAACCCTGATAAGACATTAGATGAGCTTCTTCTTCAGTCTACACTAAACAGGTAGATGTCAAAATGATGCACTCAGACGTTTATTCTCTTCCTCATAATCTCTTTACCTCGTACCTCTTTTTAACTGACTGTACTGAATTCTCGCTCATGACAAAATATGTTTTCTCCCGATGACAGAGGCAAAGGCTAGGAGTAAGGATGATGACTCTAACTCTGAGGAGCAGGCCAGAGGAGCTGACACCGGCCCTGCTGTCGCCTCTCAGCCACAGAGGGTCGCCCTGTTCCCGAAGATGGACCCTTCAGCTTTAAAGGTGAGCCTCACTTGTGCATTTGTCAGATGTATTCACCAAATGTGCATGTTAACCAGTCCTGTTAATGCTATGTGTCTATTGTTTTGCCCCCCTCTGATCTTGTATTTATTTATATAAAAATAAATATGTCCCATTCCTGTTGTCAGGCCCAGCTGAAAAAGAGGAGCGACTCTGACAATCAAATCGATGGACTTACTCCCTCTCCGTCCCAGCTTTCTCGCTCTCCCAAGTCCCCCTTCCTCCCCAGGGCGGCGCGTGTACTGCCCCCACCTGGTGGGAAGGAAAATGGGTAAGTGGCACAAGTTAAAGAGAACTTTATTTATTTGGTGACGAGAACCTGCTAGCACATTGTGTAGCTGTTTATCCCTGCATTAACTGCCAGCTTAGTCATGCTCTGTCTCTTTTCTTTGCAGTGAGGAGGACTCACCCCAGTGGTTGAAAGAGCTCAAGTCCAAGAAGCGCTTGAGTCAGTATGAGAATGAGTAAATAATGAGGTGAGATAGTTTTGGAATGTTCTCTCTGCCAAAAAAGATAACACAAACTCATCATTATTTTCCATTTTAACACCTGTTGTCCTCTCATATTCCCTTCAAGGTTGCCTTAACAGATGAATTTATATGAAACAGAAGCCTTAACGTTTGACCCAGAGAGTTGGAGAGGTGAATCTACAGCTGCTGATGTCTTTTTCTTTTCTTTTTTATTTTTTTCTTCTCTTCCCGTCTGGGTTGATCAATGTGCATGGTGCCTTTTTTTTTATGGAGAGTCTCTATCTTATGGAAAAAGAAAAGAGAGCAAGCAAGGAGAAGAAACATCAGACTGCTCTGCTTTATCCATTTCATGCTTGAACCTGTGGAAGCTCTTCTGTACCAGGAGGGACTTCACATGAACACTTTAATAGGGACCAGGAGAAGTGGGGAAAAGGGAGAAAAGGCAATTATTGGCAATTATTTCCTGTCAGGCCGCATTTCAGGAAACGGTCAACTTGTGGGACCACGACACCTCTTTGTCCTGGACTTGCTTCATCACATGCTGGAGGACAATCCAGCCAATCCTCTACAAGATGTTTGTATTTAGTTTCTTTACTCGACTAATATGTTCAAGTGTTCTGAGTCGGAAGTATACGTGTTATCGGTCAGTGGAGGTTGTTGATGGGAGTCATACAAGCTTTGCCATCGGATAACATTTCAGACACTAATGATTTTCCTTCTTGAAAATAGAGAACAAATCACTGCTGACTTGATCGTCAGCCACTGTGTATATCATGTTAGTGACTGTAATCAGGAGATGTTATATTTGTATTATCATTGATTTAACAAAAGAGCTAGTTTTGAAAACATTAGGGTGCATCACTACAATAGAGGCTCCAAAGCCTTTTACTATGATACACTCCACAACCCTAACAGTGTCACAGCTGCTGCATACTGTTTATCTTTTTGTCTAAATATCTTTTTGTCTTTGTGGGAGAGGGACGGGGGACTTTTGGCCAAGTGACTTTGCATCTGTCAATCATGAACACTCGTTATCAGCACAAATACACTCTTCAATCTTTTATGAAAACACTAATCAGTCTGTCTTCCTTCCTTTTAAATGATCGAATAGTTGTAGCTCTTAGCATTCATTAAAAGCCATACTCGTAGCCCTCGCACACTCCTCTATCATGTTTTGACAATGTTTTTTACCAACAAATGTGCAATTCCCCTCTGTTATGTCCTCATTAATGTGCATGCACAATCTTTGCTGTCAAACCAGACATTGCTCAAACTGATTGGCTCAGAGCGTCGGGGTGTTGGTTTACTCTACTCCAGGGGAGGGATGGTCTGTTCACCACATTGTTTGAATGACTACCCTCTATAATAATCCCAAACATTTGCACCTGCTTCCCAATTTAACTGTAATCTTCCTCATGTTTGCCATCCACCCACTCACTCTGCGCTTCTATAAAGCACTTTGTCACTTGATGCACTACAGCACTGACCTCTGCCCCTCTGCTTGTTGGCCTTGTCTTGTCTCCTGTACTGTTGGAGTGCTCATGCAATGCAAGTGAATGTGGTGATCGAGTGTTCGGAGTGATTGTCCCTGGTTTCTATGTACATGACGTTGTACGAGGGTTTATTTTTTATGTCCTTCTTTGTCCTTTTTTTATTTGAAAGTAAAGATGTATATTGCACTGTGTTGTACTGGCCAGTGTCCTAAAGTGAATACATTCTTAATAAAAATGTTCGTGACTTGAGCTACAAGTGTCTATTTAGTATTCCTCTGGCTCAGTATACCCCTGTGAACAATAAAAAACTAAATTTTCTCTATTTTTCTGTGTATTTCTGTGATTGTTAGTGTTGTGTGCACTCCTTGGAAAAGCTTTAATCAAGCTTCGAGTTGATGAAAACAATTTTAGCTGCTGCAAATTTTGCTTCACAGTCAAACCCGTGAATGGGAGTATTGATCTTGCTGATACTAACCCAAATTTGCACGAAAAGGTGTGAGGAAGTGTGGTGTGGTTGAGACCGGTTGTAGTCCGAGAGAGTGTGTGTTTATGTGTGTTTGTGCTGAGCGGGGCTGTTTGCTGAATCCTCTTGGCTCTCTCTCCCTGTGCCCGCACACAGTGCTCACTGGCAGCCAGGCGGACAGGCAGGGCAACGTGTGCCAACACAGCTGCCTATTGAGAGGCAGCGTTACGGACACAATGTGAGCGACAGACTTGCTGTATCAACAGCTCCCCCTTTTCTGCTGTTGTGGCCAGAAATAAACTATAAATACCCCCCCTATCCCTGCCCTCTAATGGCTCAACCCCACCAAACACCAAGTGGCATTGCAAAAGAGGGACACTACCACTTCCTAGCAGGCATACCCAGGTAAAAACCTCACTCCGGACACACAGGGACCGATAACAGTCGCTGTAATAATTCCGATGCAATGGAGTTAGATGGTGCTGCATCGAGTGAAGACCCAGGTTTGCAGGATTTTGGTATTATGGATTGTAATGGAACCAGATAAAGACCTGAAGTGTATACTTTAAGGGATAAGGATGTCATCTTTTGTATCATATTCAGTTGACTACAATAAAAAAACAGAATATTTTAGCAAATGATTTCTCCTTTAGGCCAAAATGATTACAATCCTCCCGTTCAAGGGAGAGTTACAAGTTGCAACTTTGACACTGAGCTTTCCTCCTGTGTTTCTGTGCCCGTGTGCACGCGTGATGGATGGTGCTTTGCATGTGTGCGTGCTGCTGCCAAACAGTGGAGGAGCAGTGGATCAGGAGGATGTCGGAACAGCAAAGTGCCCCGGAGCAGCTGGCTGCTGGGAAGAGCCAGGGTGGAGTTGGAGCCGCATATAAGGTACTGGGACAACCCACTGTGCAGAGATGAAAACCTGGTTTGATCAGGGTAGGACTGCTCACTGGGTGACCAACCAGAAAATCCAACAATTGGTCAAAAACCCAACAGTCTCCTCATTGTGTAGCCTGCTAAACAGACATCAGAATACTAAGTAAGCGAGAGTGATTCTGGTTTGAATGCTCATTTCCCCTATGGCAACCTGACTCCTCACTATATTGTTGCTGTGCTGGGAAATATCCACCTTTATGGTCCCTTCTCTGTGATGCAGGTGATGCTGTTTGAGTTCGAGAACTTCCAGGGCTGCAAGGCAGAGTTTTCTGGCGAGTGTAAAGATGTGACAGAGAAGGGACTGGAGAAGGTTGGCTCCCTGATAGTCGAGTCTGGACCGTGAGTAATGCTCAATGTTTAATTCATGTCTTTAAGTTTGCTTGGAAAACAAATGTAGTAAAGAAAATAGTTTGCATGATTCCATCTGTGTTTCCCCTTTTTTCCTGTCAGCTGGGCCGGTTATGATCGCCATGGGTTCACAGGCGAGCAGTTTATTCTGGAGAAGGGCGAGTATCCACGCTGGGACACCTGGACCAACAGTCAGAGCAGCTACTCCCTCTTGTCTCTAAGGCCACTCAAAGTGGTGGGTGACTGGTCTCAACACAAAAACTGACACTTCGGCCATAAAGATCTTACACATCTCTCCAGACACAAAAGTGTGCAAATATAAGCTGCCTACATATTATTTTCACATACTGTATTTTGACCTCTCTACCCACTACATCATTTTTTTTTTACCTAGTCAACATCTACTGGAGACATTTGACTTGGGAGCATCCATGTGTCTGTTTCTCCTCTACAGGACAGTGCTGATCACAAGCTACACCTGTATGAGAACCCTGGATTTACTGGTAGAAAGATGGAGATCATTGATGATGATGTGCCCAGTTTGTGGGGCCACGGTTTTCAGGATCGTGTAGCAAGTGTCAAGGCTATTAACGGAACGTAAGACCCTCCACATCCCCCTTTCATCCATATGTCAATTCCTTTTCTGGTCTTTGTCTTGTTTTTCTACTGTATGTACCCAACTCTAGGCAAATAACTGTATTGTCTAACAGTGTTTTGAGGATCATGAGGAGACAAGTGTCACAGTTTGTCTGTTTCCCCTCCCTCCAGATGGGTGGGCTACATGTACCCAGGCTACAGAGGGCGCCAGTTTATCTTCGAGCGAGGAGATTTCAAGCACTGGAACGACTGGGAGGCCCCTGCACCTCAGATCCAGTCTGTCCGACGTGTGCGGGACATGCAGTGGCACAAGAGGGGCTGTTTCACCGTTACCGACCCAGATCCGGCCCCCGTCCCCGTCCCCGGCCCCGACCCCGACCCTGCCCCGGCACCTCCTGCCCCTCCTGCCACAGCTGGAGCCAGCTGAGCAGGATCCTCACACACCTACCAAACCCCTTCCCACAGCCTCCCCCCATACTGCCGACAGTGCCTGCCCTTTACCTTAACCTAACCATGGCAAACGCTGCTAGTGCCCATGCAGTGAGGAGTGCCATGTATGTTTCAGTGGCGAATAAAAGATGTTTGACCTGGAGTTGGCCCTGTTTGTTGGTGATGTTGTACTCATAACTCAAGGTGGAAATGGCTTTTAACTGAGATACTAAAGATTAGGAAAAAACACTATCAGAGATGTAAAACTGACATCCTTAGAGTAGAAATAGTGTAGCGTACATTTGGCAAATATTTTTCCTCAAGATTAACTGCAGATGTGTGTTGAACTGAACTTATTTTCAAGTCATGTGATCCACCTTTACTGCTCATGTTTTCCCATTATAGTCAGACAGCTCTAAACCTCATTCAGCATCAGGAGCACATGACTTATTCAGTGAGTGTGTGGATATGCATCTGCTTAACAGCAATGGAAGTGATGTCATACTGTATGTATGCTTGCTATTAAAGCAGAGTACACTGCATTCCCCTCCATAGTCATCACTGTGCATTTGATGGTTAGTTATCCTCATGATAAGTGGTCACCAAGTAAATATTAGGAACCAATGTTAACTATATTAAACTAGTGTAAATAGTACCTCAATTATGAGTTATGATGTTGGTGAGTTCTGATAATAATGAGGCCAGATCTATGTTGCACAATCCAGATGGATTCCATCTGCAGACATGACTGCTTTTTTTACGATGACATAAAATTGCACATGGAGGCTATTATTTTGTAGATGTTGATGTAATATTCAAAAATAGAACAGTATTAGGAAGATACTTTTGTACGTACTGTTCTCTTTAGTGTGGTGTCTCAATCAATCAAAACAGAGAATTGACTTGTATTTTAACATTTTAACACATACATGAGTATATCTCTCTCCGCCTCCTGCAGTCCTCCCTTATCTTTTAGATTTTCATCAGTCAGGAGTGCTGGCAAAAAACATGCAGTTGTTCAGCTGTGATCCTTAACCACCGGACATCTTTAGCATACTAACATCTACATTTAGGAGGCTCTCAGAGAAGCCTTCAGTTAGGGGGGTCGAGTCAGTCCACACTACATACAGATTGTGTGGATTTCTGGTATATTCTTATAATTTTGGGCTGCAAGTGTCACCTCCTTGCACTTAAATCTGTGGTTTTCACTGTAGCACAAAGCCTTCTTAACATGAGCTCTAACTCCCAGATCCCCAGTTCAGATGTAAACAAAAGTTTGCACTATGACATGGAGCTGAATTGCTTAAGATCATTGACAGAGCCCTCGATATATGCACAACTGTATATATTCTTCATAAATGTAGGCTGATGCCTGTGTTCTGAATCATCAGATGACAGATGGTATTGTCACAAACTGCTCATTTTTACTCAAGTCACCTCTGCAATGACGAGTGTAATGTACAACCAGATGCCTGCAATCTCAGGAAAAACACAAATAATTAACTAGGGCTCTCTCATACAGTCTTTTCATTTGTCTGTTGAACTGAAATTAAATGTAATGAAGTTAAAAACATGAGCACATCTTTGATCACAAAAATTCATAGACCTGTATTTGTTCCTCAAACACATTCCACTGTGTGCCTTGTATGAGATTAATTTAAACGATGAAACGGTATTTGAATGCACCACAAGCAGTTCACTGAACCATTGCTGGCTGTGAATTAATGAGAACTCACTGGCTCTGCTTCTGTTCTGTGTTTTATGGAGTTCAGACGTAACACAGGTAGTTTTCCAAGATCCTCACAGTTTCCATCCAGGACTTGCAGTGTATGTCAGTTCATTTCAGTTCAGCTGAATAAACTCTATTCATACTCTGTCATGTCTATCAACCACATCTTCTAGGTGGTAAACAGACTTGTTTTGGAAATGCAAGCACAACTGCAAGAACACACAGAAACTGGGATTTGTCTTTTTATATGCTTCACCTACATGCACTGATCTCCTTGCACGTCTTCACAGAGGTCAGTGCAAGGTCAGTTTGGCTTTACAGATGTTAATTTGCTTTCTAAAGGGTGCAGTGCAGCACAGCCCCAATGGTGAGCTGAAATATAATTTTAGACTCTCTTTCCCACTGCCTGAACACCCACACCAGCAGATGTGGAGAGGGACTCAAATGCTTTGCTTAATGAAAATAATAATAATAATTGAATAATTATTAATATAATAATAATAGGAAATGGTCTACATTCAAAAGTTTAGTTAGATAAAAAGTACTGCTGTGTCAAAAATTGTTGCTTTTAAAGGCCCACTGTTCCACATGCTCATTGATCTGTCTTTTATAAGATTACATTTTGCAAAGGATACATACTCTTATGTATCCTATGTGATCACAGCCTAAACCAGTATTGTAGTGTTGTAGCTAGTCTAACTACTCCATAATATGGCTTGCTGCTGTAGTTCTAACCACGTCATATTTCATGCCCTCATGACATCTATAACCTCATCCTGCAAAGCAACTCATTACAGTAAGATAAATGTAGTGGAGCAAAAATCCCCCTATAAAAGTTAATGGAGCAAACATATAAAGACTCACAAACTTGAAATATTCTAATAAAGTACCAATAATACAAAAATGGTATGAAAAGCCCCTAATTACATTATAGATCTGCTGCAGCACAAAACCTGCCATCTAAAACCTCTGCCACAGTTTGTATCTGTCCTTAATAGTGACACATGCTCACTTTGATCCAGTCATATTTAAATTCTACATATTACCTACTGCCTAAATGTACACTTATAATATCTCATTATATTCACAATATCTTTGCTTTACTAGAAGACAATATTAACACGTGTCCTGTTGCAGGATTATTGGAACTAATGAAATTAGGAAATGTGACATCTTGTTTGCATTTTCTATTTTAATTGATCTTTACTGAACGTTTTTAATGCAACAGGAGAAAGATGGCATGTGCGGTCAATAGGTTTGACTGAAAATTACAAGCTGTGGAGCTGCTTTTTATCCAAACAAAACAAATATTGGCATTAACCCTAATGGAGTTTTCTAGAAATGAAATATCAAATAAACCCACACTTTTTGGAAATATTCAGCAGTATTTGGACTGTTATTCAAATCAGTCCGAATCTCTCCAGCACAGTAAAACCCATCTTTTTCAATCCTTCTCTCCCTCTCTCTCCCTCTCATTGTAGGTGTGGGACTCTTGGCACTGTTTGTGCTGAATCATGTGAATATCGAACAATGACTGGCTGGACAAAAACTGACAACTAATGAAATAACTTTGTGGGAGTGTGACACCCCAGGGTGGGGGGAGGCTACATGGTGACCCCTCATTTCAGTCTGCTGGGCCTATGGCAGGCTGATCTGCAGGCCGGCTTGGACACGGTGGGTACTGTTGGCAGAGTTTCCACCCCTGGGCGCCCCGTATATATTGAGCTCATCGTGCCATCACAAACTCACTGGCACAGACAGGTACTGGTAAGGGGTTCATGTCCACCACGCTGTATTTTATAAAGTTATAATTTTTATCAGTATTTGTTTTTCTTTTACCACAATGTTTTAGGTTCAATCTCTACAAGCAATATCCCATGTTGCATTGCTGTAATTCTGTGTTCAGAAGGCGGTGAACCTTGTTTTGGAGGGCGAGGGATAGGCACTTTTGTACACATGTGAATGAGAAAATAATAGAAAGCAAAATCCCAATTGAAATAGGGATTAACAGAAGTTTGAAAGATACAAAACTTTTTAAAAACATGTAGACATCCATAGATGTTTATCAGAACCAATGAAATGATAGTTTTGTCTGTGTTTCTTTTCAGTTTCATCCTTGCCGATCCATTCACTATGGCCACAGACCACCAGAACCCTGCATCAAAGCAGCAGCAGCCAGGCACCAGTGCATTTAAGGTGAGAGGAAACACGCAACAGACACACAGAGACCAAAAACAATTACAATTTACAACTTCCTCCCTGGAGTAAGCACTGGTACACTCCTGGATCTGGATCCTTGCGTCCTCCAAACATCAGACCGGCACTCTTGAAACTGACACCAGTACCTCAACAACACTCACAGAGCTCTTTCAGTGTGTTAAAAACCCATTTCCTCCTCTTCTCTCCCGTTGGTACACAGCTGGTTATCTATGAGCAGGAAAACTTCCAGGGACGCTGCCATGAGCTGACTGGTCCCTGCAACAACCTCCAGGAAGCAGACGTGGAGAAAGTGGGCTCCATACTGGTGCTGTGTGGACCGTGAGTGGGGGTCAGAGGCAGACAGAGAAGCAGAAAACGATTTAAAACCACACACACAGAGGCAGTGACACAGAGAGAGAGGGACTCAGTATGGGGTGGAAGGGAGGAAAATGTCCAGAAAAACAAATGAATGTGTGCTACACATGTTACACTGGTTTTCTTTCCTGCTTTTCCCCTACACCATTCACACCCATCCATCTGTTCCTCCCTCTGCCCTCTCAGATGGGTGGGATACGAGCAGGCCAGCTGTAAGGGGGAGCAGTATGTGTTTGAGAAGGGGGAGTATCCTCGCTGGGATTCCTGGACCAACAGCAGGCGTAGTGACACCATTGTTGCATTCCGCCCGATTAAAGTGGTAAGAAAGCACGCCTTTTACTGTTACACACCCTCCATCGGTCCTCCCATCAGCCGCGTGATAAATCATTCACTGGGTTAATGCTTTGCTCCTCTCTCAGGACAGCCAGGAGCACAAGATTGTCCTTTACGAAAACCCCGGCTTTGCAGGGAAGAAGATAGAAATCATAGATGACGATGTCCCCAGCTTTCATGCACACGGCTACCAGGAGAAGGTCTCCTCTGTTCGGGTTCAGAGTGGCACGTGAGTCCATCCTCCCTGCAGATGTTTGTAATACATGCCAATAACTTGTGCATGTCTCTTGTCTTCACCTATCCTGTCATCTCTAACTGTCTGTTTTCCCTCCCTGTGATCCTGGTGCACCAGTTGGGTGGGCTATCAGTATCCCGGCTACAGGGGCTTTCAGTACCTGTTTGAAAAGGGGGAGTATAAGGACAACACTGAGTTCGGAGCCCAGATTCCTCAGATCCAGTCGGTTCGGCGCATCAGAGACATGCAGTGGCATCAGAGGGGAGCTTTTCACCCCGTCAACTAAGCTTGTGACTCTTTCCTGTCACGAACCCTGACCTCAGCAGCCTTGCGCACTCCCAGCAGCAACCCCTTTGTCCTTCATTTACACCATAGCACAGTGTTTTGATATCTATTGCAGCTGTTGCAATAGTGACATTCTTTGAAGCCAACAAATAAATCCTTATTGCTTACATTTGACTTGGTTGTGTGATTTACCTCTGTTTCGCTCCCTGCTCAAGTTCTTTGCCAAACTTCTCACCAACATCTCAAAGGGGACTCACAAAAGGATTTAAAGTAGTGTCAGTAATGTTGAAGTATTTAAATGTTCTATGAAGGTACCATAAAAGCCTTTCAGGGCAGTCAATAGTGCAGTTTTATGTGCACTGGCCAACTCCGACCGACAGGTGGTGCTGCAGGGGTTTACACCTGACGTCACTTCCTGTTTCCAGGGAAGAAGCGCTGACGTCACATGATGAAAGAACATGCTGCTTTATTGATCTAGTCGTGTCACACTCACTGTGTTTAAGCAAGAAAAGTTATAGTTTAGAAGTGTTTCTGCTTGTGCGCTTCTTCCACACATGGTCGATTCAGGCCTCGGTTCATCGGAAACTTTGGTATGAAAATAATACAAATGTAACTAGTGAGGTTAACTTTGCTAGCTCGACCATATCATTGAATCATGCTGTCAAACCTGATGGCTCCATTTTTCCGTGTGCTTTATTTGTTGTAAGTCATTTAAAACATTTGTGTAAAAGGTTTTAGGGGTTTTCTGTGTCAACATATCACAATAACCTTGTGTTGTATATGTGAATGTGAATTCTTGAACAGAGACAACCTCACAACTAACTTTAGCTTCGCTTGCTTAGCTTCACCGACAAAACTGGAAATTAACGGAACTTTACGCTTTTAGTCGGGAGTTCATTCCTGTTACATGACGATTAAAGACGTTTTATGAGTCATTTTGTTCAACTCTTTAATTCGGCGTGCCTCAAAAACGTAGTCCATTAATATTACTATAGCCTAGTACACATTACTTGGCTACCTCCTTAACGAGTATTACAGTTACTGTATGTTGTAGTTTAACGAAATGTTTTGTTGAAACGGCTCCTCCACTTCTGCTGTGCAGTGTGTCCATTACCAACACATTTAAAACGTTAATTAAGTAAATAAATCACATCCTTGAGAGTTGTGAATTTTGATTTATTTTCTAAGATCAACATCAAAACCTGGCTAGAATCACTATGTAATGTGGAACTGGGACACAGTATTTTTGCCATGAACATGTATCATAATATGTGTAGGATCACTTACATAATGTGTATGATAATGATTAAAGCCATTGGCACTAAAACCTGTGGGTCAGCTCAGCTGTACTAAAACTATCTGCAACAAAAAAGATGGAGCTTTGTAGGTTGTTCATTTATTTGAAAGACTTTGACATTAAAATATTTGGGAACATTTAACTAATTTTAACATTTTTATGCTTTCAAACAACGTCCTCCAACAGTCAAGATGCCTGTCCTGTGCAGTAGCTGTGGTGGCAAGCGCGCTGTGCTGAAACGTCCAAAAACGGGCCATTCGCTGTGTAAGGAGTGCTTCTTCTGGGCCTTTGAGGAGGAGGTGCATCTGACAATTGTGTCAGCAAAGCTGTTCAATCATGGGGAGACCATAGGAATTGCCGCCTCAGGTGGAAAGGACTCCACGGTGCTCGCACATGTGATGAAGCTCCTAAATGAGCGATACAACTATGGCCTTGAACTTATGCTTCTCTCAGTGGATGAGGGAATCACTGGATACCGAGATGACTCCTTGGAGACAGTTAAGAGGAATCAGCAACAGTATGAGCTGCCACTGAAGATTGTGTCGTATGAGGAACTGTATGGCTGGACTATGGATGCTATAGTGAAGCAGGTGGGACTAAAAAATAACTGCACCTTCTGCGGAGTGTTCAGAAGGCAGGCGTTAGACAGAGGAGCCATCATGCTGAAAGTGGACAAGATATGTACAGGTAACTCCCAAGTCCAAACAGGATCATTAAAATGCGAATGCAAGAATTTCAACCTTGAAATGTGACTGAGCAGTCTCAGCCTTAATGTCAAAGAGAAGAATACATATTTTGTTAAAATGCATTACAATGGTTGGATGTGTTATTTTTTATTTTTGCACAGGTCACAATGCTGATGACGTGGCAGAGACAGTTTTGATGAACGTCTTGCGAGGGGACATAGCTCGTCTGCGCCGCTGCACTGCCATCGCCACAGCCAGCGAAGGTGATGGGGTCGTGCCGCGCTGCAAGCCCCTCAAATATGCGTATGAGAAGGAGATTGTTCTGTACGCTTACTTTAAGAAGTTGGACTACTTCTCCACTGAATGTATCTACTCTCCCAATGCGTATCGTGGCTATGCGAGGACCTTTTTAAAGGACCTGGAGAGTGTAAGGCCTAGCTCCATAATAGATGTCATCCACTCAGGGGAGAACCTGTCTGTGCGGGAGGGGGTGAAGATGCCTGTGCAGGGAACCTGCAACCGCTGTGGCTACATCTCCAGCCAGGCTCTGTGCAAGTCGTGTGTGCTGCTGGAGGGGCTGAACCGAGGTCTGCCGAGGCTGGGCATAGGCAAACACCACCGCCTGCATGACAAAATCCTCTCCCAGCAGCCTCTTACTGAGAAGGAGGAGAGAAAGCTGAAACCAGTAGACTTTTGACAGTTATTATCCCTTGTTTTATTTACAATAAGACTGAAGATATATATTTACATTTTAGAATAAACCTCATTTGTAGTCTTTTACATGGGAAAACTCTAGTCTAATGAGTCCAATGTGTTTTTCATCAATAACCACCATTTCATCAATTGAATATTTATTGAACGTTTGTATGGAATATCTTATTTTAGTAAAACTGAGGAAACCACTCAGACCAGAATGTTTTGTTAATCTTAAGGTAAAGTTCAGTAATACGTGAATGGTACGTGTATCCAGTTGTTTTTGTTGTATTTGGCTTCTGTATTACACACACAACAGGAAATGGTGGACGTTCCCAGTCTGTGAAAACTTGGGTAACAAGTTTTATGTTGAGTTCTTAAGGTCATTAATAAATTATAGAATCTGCATCAGTTGGACTTCCAAATACTGGATATTTACACACACATGCTATAAATAAACCTAAGTAGTGTACACCTGCACTGGGTGTGTCTGGTGCAGAGACAAAGCTACCAACTTTTTTGAAATTGTTTTATTTGAGATGGTGTGCAGTGAAATCCATCACTGAATGCATGTTTTAATTCTTTTAATTTATGTTACCTCTTATGTACCAATTCACCTATTCACCAATCTATATATTAGATATTATGAAAGTTATGGCCACATTCCAAGGTGTTTTATGAATAATTGAATAAATACATTGTCCTATATCCTCTTTTTCTCCGGTTTTCATTGATATTGATGCAGCAACTATCAGCGTCCTGAGATGTGTGAGCTGAGGCTTGGCGTCCCTCAACTTCAAGCCAAGGTCTCACAAAAAAACTATTCCATAACTTTCCACCATCTTGAAAACATCCATGTGGTTCGCCTGTTTGTCACTTCAACTAGTGCGGGCAGCGGTCCCATCACTCACACACCCTCACCGCTCTTGTATTTTAAAACCTGCACCTGCACCTCGCGGCCGCTAGGTGTCGCTCACCCGCGGGCCCCGGCTCACAGCGCGCGCGCGCTCCGGTGAGGCACACGTGCACGTGTCGGGAGCGGAGCGCGGTCACGAGAGCTCTCCTGACCAAGTTGCGGGACGCAGCGGTGAAGTTTGGACGGACACAAAGTCACACTGCGTCTCCTGTCGAGAAGCTCGCCGGACACCGCACCGACACGGGCCAGAGCCGGGCAGCCACCATGGAGGATTTAGGTGAGTCCCGAGGTGTGTGTGTGTGTGTGTGTGTGTGTGTGTGTGTGTGTGTGTGTGTGTGTGTGTGTGTGTGTGTGTGTGTGTGTGTGTGTTTTTCTGCGGTCCTCGGTGAGGAGCGGGGAGCAGGGTGGAGGAGTCAACGTTACGACGTGATTTCACGTTGAAAAGACAGTTTCTGGGTCAGCGTGGTCTCTTCGCTCCGGGGGTGGGGGGGTGTTTCACTGTGTCTGCCACATTTTCACTTTTCACTCACTTTGTTTCAACAAGCAGTAACTTAGCGGCTGGTCATCGCTAGCCTTCACCACCACCTCCTCCTCCTTTTAAACTCTCCCTCTCTGCTGTGTGCGCCTGCTATCCTGCTCGTTTAGATAAACCACTTTTAATCGAAATGTGTGCCAGGGGGAGGAGGTATTTGGCTGACATTTTGACACCGAGCTTTAACATTACCTCCTCAACTTTTGCCCCCAGGCGATTCATTCCAGCTTTGAAGTGGTGGAGTCAACAGGCCTCCCCATTTAGACTGCTCAGTACAGCACAATGTGAGCTCAGCCCTGGCTTGGCTGCCTTATAATGTATCTCCTGTCTGATGGAGCAGACTTTACTGCTGGTGATACTTAACCACTGACCATACAAACTACTGTATTCTTTTTATAGAGCTTATTCATTATTTTTTTTTTCTTCAGTCAAAGGGGAAAGCCTTCATACAGGAGACAAAGATGTGATTTAAAAACTGGAAATTGTGCTTTGTGTAAAATGCTGGATGTGATAGACATGCAGGAGCCATCTTACTATGTGGAAGGTGCTGACAACACCTTCTTCCTTGGTTGTAGGCAGGAGGTCAAACATTAGTAGTTATGACTAGGTTCCTGACCTTGTGCTGTTATCCTGTTGTTGTTTTCTGCTACAAGGGCAGGTTTTATACATTAGATTGGTGCAGCTGTGCCGGCACCTATCCGAGTCCATGCATGACACACCTTGAATGAGGGGAGCTGCTGGGGATTCAAAATCCTCATGCTGCAAAATGCTTGGTTTATTGAGTAATTATTGTGCATTAACATGACATCACTGACTGATTCGTTATGACTTTACACAATTGTCAGATTTTTGGAATAGAAGAAAATATGGAAAAATCCTCATCACAAGTTGTAAAACCCCAAAGTGACGCCCTCAAGTAGCTTATTTTGCGCGACTGGTGGTTGAATACCCAAAGATATTTAACCCAAAGTGATATAATCTGAGCAAATCCTCACATCTGAGTGACTGAAACCAGTTAATGTTTGGCTTTTTTTTTCTCAAACAATAAATCGACCATGAGAATTGTTGGGTTTTTATTTTCCACCAATCGATTATTCAACTAAACCTTTCAGCACTACTACAAGCCTTTTATCTGCGCTGTATCCAGTACCAGCATTGATGACAACAACATATACTGACTATGTGTAGCTCCATGCCGTCTATCAGCTCCATCTATTTTTTGTGCCTCACTAACTAGTCACCTCTTCAGTTCATTGGCCCTTGACCTTTGGCACGGAACCTCTGAACTTCTAATTTTGTTGTTATAGTTTTCACCAGCTGGTGAGTTTGCTATATTTACTTTGCTGATTCAGAATAAATCACTCTTTAAGTCTCTGTCAGGTATCTGCTGGAGTGCTCCCATTGTACTGATCTCCCAGAGTAGAAAGGCAGTCAGATGGATTTGTGAATTGTTTAAGTGGAGGGACGATGGCTCAAATTTGGAGTTTGGCTTGCTGCGAGAATACCTCCAGGGCACATTAGATGCTCTCGCTGCCATGGGCCACTGAAAGGGCTGATTGTTGGTTGAGAGGGAGTCTGCAGGCTCCGTGAAGCAGCGTGAACGGCAGGCCGGAGGAGGGGGCGAGGCTGCTGAGGAATGTCGAACATCACTCTGTGTCGGGGGTCCAAGGCCAAATACTCTCTGGGTCATGACTCACCTCCTACCACTACTCTCAGCCCCGTGCATGCTGCCTGCCACCAGAGGGAGGGCTGTTGGTTTCAGTCCGTCCTCAAACATGGGTCCTCTGGTAATTGCAGACACTTAGACCTATGAGCTCTGAGGTCTGGTAGCCTGACAATCACAGAACCATGAAGTTAAATGGCTTTCATCTGCTCTACTGTAAAGACTTTTTTTGTAATAATTTGGGTAATATGTTAAATATTTGCGAATCCTTTACGATTGGGGTTTACTGTACCTCCCAGTAAACTTCCAGCTAACAAGGCCCCGCAGGTCCTTGTCTTGAGGCTCATTGACGACTGACAGGTCTACATGGAGCTGTTTGGAAACCTGATCAGACCCCACTCTTTCCGTCGTATTTCATTCTGTGTACATTGATCTGCCTGCATTGCTTAACACTCGAGGAAGGGAACTCCCTCAGCATGATGTGAGCGCTCTTCCAGTCTGTTCCTCTGAGTCAGAGTTTTCCAGAGGTTTTTTTTTCTTTCTCTGATCAGTCTTTTACAATCCGGCCCAGGTGGCAGCCAGGCCTAGCCTCACTCTCGTTACTGATGTGGCCAAGGGGACGAGCTGTCACCCAGATGTGGCCTTTAAAACACATGTGACACACTGTCCTTCGCCTTGTCCTGCTCCTGTGTCTATGAAGCCAAGCGAGGCTCGCTCTGAATTCCTCAAGACAGTGTGAGATTCAGCCAGACTGACCTCACAGGGCTGTGGATGCCCTGCTCCATGTCTGCAGGTTAACGCTGAAGAAATGGGATTAGTACAGACATGTCCTATGCTGGAGGGTCATGCAAAAAGTAAGAATAACATTCAAGCATGATAAACTTTGCTTTTGGTCGAAAATTGCCACTAAATCAGCTGTTCTCGGATTACTGACAGGAAAAATGGTTAAGGGCCCCACACCCTTTGTGTGGCAATTTAATTGATTAATTCCATACTTGTTAAAATGCTCTATTAAAGCATTAAAGCAACACAATATGAACTAAACATTTAAGGATGTTAAGGCAGCTGCTGCATTAAAAACACAGGCACTGTTTTGCAAAGGGGCCCAGCGTCAAAATCTAGTTTTAGTACCTTAAATATTTCAGTTGATACTATACTTAACATCCAGCCCAGATTAAATCAACACTGTTTGGTCAGCACCAGTATGTACATATATTAGGAAGTTCTTTATTTTATACACTGTGTGTTGAAACAAGAGTCTTGTATTGAATCATACAACCCCAGACACAAGTATACATGTTCTTAAACCCTTAATATTTAGTTGTCTCCAGACTTGATAACATTGTAATGCAAATGTGCAGAAATAGTCGGTACTGTACTATAGACAAACTCCCCTTAATCTTTATTTACTTTCAGCCGAGCGAGTAAAACATTGAAGAGGAAAAAGGTTAAAAAAGAATAGTGTGCAGCAGCCTGCCAAATGTACTGCAATCATCTGAGAAACACAGCAGAGATCAGGTACTATTTATTGCTTAAAAGCAGACAGGTCTCAAAACAAGAGCCACTCCGCTCTATTTTGCAGACACACTGGGGCCCATTTGTATTGACAGGAGATAGCTATGTGGGCTGAAACAGACAGCTGCACCTGCTAAACATGCCCATTGTAAACACACAGCAGTCCTGTTAGATTTACTGTAATAGTATCAGTTGATTACTTTCCAGCTGAGGTCCTTATTCTCCAGGCAGAGTTGGCTGTTGTAGAAGCAGCGTGGTCTTAAATGTCTACAGCGTTTGCACAGCATACCGAAAGATCTTAGAAGGTCTTTAGTGGTTTCTGTGTCCCAGTGTTTCTGCAGTACGGAGTTAGTGTTACCAGACCAGCTATCATCACCCCATGAGAGCTGCAAGGTTAGTGCATACCGCCCCTAACCAGCGGGCTCGCCTGCTCAGCTAGAGGGAAGCTCCTGACTGTAAATCAGTCTTGTTCCTGAGCTCCACACCCATCCTGTTCTGGGTCTGGGGAAGAGAGAGAGCCGCATGGCTGACCTCATCGCTTAGGCAACAGACCCTGCCCCACATCCTGAGGAAACAGAGGAGAACAACAATGAGCAGAGTCAGTGTTGGAGGCCAGCAAACACTGGTAGAAGGGCCAGTTGTGGGCCTTCAGTCTGTGATCCTGCTGCTACGACAGCGTTTTCACTAATGCTGTTGTTCTGCACTGTTGCTTCTCTTGCACTGCCCTTCACACTCTTCCTCTTTCCGCGCGGTTTCCACGCGGTTTCCACGCCTTCCCTGTTGCCTGGCCTTGTAACTTGGCCCGGCGATCAGTGCTGATTATTTTCCTGACAGGTCTGTGTAATGTAGTAGGAATCTGGGTCCAATGCTTGGGACACCCCAGGGCATGTACAAAGAGAGGGGAGCTTCATGTCTGTAAGCAGGGCATGAAATCTCACTTCTACTCTCTAAATACTCAGATTCTCACAGCACTGAGTATTGAAAACTGTCAAGTACGAAAAGCTGGCATCAAATTCTTGCTCAGATTGTGATTTAGTGCTGAAACGATTAGTCAATCTACACATGATTAATCTGCAACTAGTTTCAAAATTGATTTATCATTTAAGCCATTTTTCAAGCAAAAAATGTTGAGCATTTGATGGTTCCAGCTTCTCTATATGAGAAACTGCTGCATTTCTTTGTCTTCACATTATAGTAAACTTGCTATCTTTGGGTTTTGGACTCTTGGTTGGACAAACAAGCAATCTGAATATGTCAACTTCAGGAAATTGTGATGGGCATTTCTAATATTTGTCACAAGCCAGAGTGGCTGATGTAGACAAACTTCCTCCACTGACTAAAACCAGTAGGTATTGGCTGATGGCTGTTTGATGTTGTGCTCTTCTATAGGATGGTTACATGTGTAGAGCGGGACTTGTGTTTTAGCTCAAGAGAGACAAGACAGCCTTTCTTTGAGAGGGTCTTCCCCATCCTACTCAACTGCACTCTCTAATGGCACAAAAGGCCACTCACTGACATACGGTCCTCACACACGCATGGCTCCGAATGTGTCCTCAGTGACTGGGCGTTACATCAGTCTTTAGACTTTCCCCTGTCGTCTGATTTACCGGTCTGTTGGGAAGTGCTGTGCCTTTATTTTGGTCCGGCGTTCTCTCAAGGGGCGTGTCATCTTTCGGATATGGGGTTGCTCGGCAGGGTATATTTAGGTGTGTTTATTTTGAAGTAATCACCCTAAGATGCTTCTGTCTTTCTGATAGTATGCTATTACACTCATTCATCCTTTGTCTGTACGGGCCTGCGTGTTCTACTGTACAAACAGGTGGCCATCTGTGAGCTGAAAGACACGTATTTGAATATTTCTCTATTGGGCCTTCATTTAATCTGTTTGCCGTTAGTCCATTTTCTCCCATTCACTCGCATTCTCTGTTTCTCTGTCCCTGGCTTCTACATGGCCCTTCCTGCCTGTCTCACTGGCATCTCACCCTCCACCCCCTCTCCCTGGCCCCTGCCTGTCTTGTTTGATATAAATATCGTGTCGGGTTGGCCTGATGGGGTAGGGTTTCGGTGTGGGGCTGTGGCCAGTTCTGCTCTTTTGCTCCCTGGCTATAAACAGGTGAGCTGTGGACCCTGGTGGCTCTTCACCGTTGCCCACATGTTAATAGAACAGATTAGACAGCCATGGTTTCCTCCCTCCCTCCCTCCCTCTCTGCCTGCCTGCCTGCCTGCCTGCCTGCCTGCATGCACTGTACTCCACGCTCTGTGGGAAATGGGCAGTAAAAACATTGACATCTCTCTTATCCTGGAATTCAAAGCATGCTGTAGTTAGTGGAATGGGTCCTGTAATTGTCAACACATTATTTTCATTTTCTGGACCAACAGATGGTGTTTTGTATTCAAGCACAGATTCCTCACCAGATCTGTACCTAAAATCATGTGGTATTGGAGGAATGCGTGTTCTGCTTGAGTAGATTTTATTACAAAGCATCATTTTGATTCTGGTTAAGGGCGGGTTGGATGTGCCACCTTGTCCGCTTGATTGCTTTCTTTCTCCAAAGCGGACAGAGGAATGTGTGGAATTCCTCATGCACCTTCGGTCCCATTAGATAAACACTGCAGGACTGTGGCAGAGCCTTGGGTGGGTGGGGGGTTTGTGTGTGGACAGGCAAGACTGTACATGTACCCACTGCCACAAGAATGTGTACAGTATCCACATAAGTGAGAGTTGTTTGTTGAACGTAATGAGGTTAGTTACCACAGAGTGACCACAGATGGGTCCCTTGACATAGTGAGCCACTGTTTAAGTAAATCTGTGTATTGTTTGACTGAGGCTTGATGAATTCATCTTGAATTATTAGTTCCCGTCATATCCCTTTTGATGACAGCTTTATTCCTCTGGACCTTGCACAATGGGCTATTGAGTCAGGATGCTGTTAGAGCAGAATTGGACTTTGTCCGTTGTGGCTCCTACCCCCTGTCTGGAATGGAAAAGATTAGCCTGTTAGTTGGCCTACAGAGCATGTTTGCATTCTTAATACTTCTAACTCTTCGTGCACCAAACTTGTCTGAGGCTGACGAAGGCTTGTTGTCTGTCCCTGTGCCATACTCAATGCTGCCCTCCTCAGGGAAATGACGGAAGCAAGAAACTTTCATGAGCATCTTCGATCTTTATCCTTTTATGCCCTGCAGTATTTGATATCAAAGAAATGCACCTAATAGTCACTGAGAAATGGTGTGTGTGTAATCCAGGCTACTTAGTCGAGGGCTACAAAAGGCTGTGAGCTGGACCTTTTGGATTTAGCAATCACATTTTTCTGATGCTAAATTTACAGGTCTTTTCTAATGCCCTGTTTTAGTCTTTCTTTATCCTCATATAGAATTAGGGGCATCTCTCACTGTGATTATAGTGCCATCCATATTGGGGTTACAACTAACAATTAATTTTATTAGCGATTAAATCTGCTGATTATTTTCTCTTTTTATTTTTAAAATTTTTTAAACAGTGAAAAAAGCCCACCATTCCCTAAGGCCTGACATGGCACGTTCAGATCACTTTTTTTTGCCCTTCAAACAATAAAAAAAAAAAACTCAAAGATATTCAGTTTACTATCACATAAGACAAAAAAAAAAAAGCTGCAATCCTCCAGCTTGAAAAATGACTATTGATTATTAAAATAGATGAAGATTCATTTTCTGTTCATCGATTAATTCACTAATTGTTTTAGCTCTAATCCATATCTTCTATAATGCACTTATGTGTAGGACGGCTCCTGATCCGCATGCAATTCAGGGACACTGAGAATCAGCCCTTTATTCTCAGAGTCCCTGAATTGCATGCGGATCAGGAGTTGGAAGCAACACATCAGACGACACCAATCTTCACTGGGACTCTTTTATTCTATAAACAGAAACGCATACAAATCTTCCCTCAGGGGTTTTGAAACAAACTGTAGCTTTTCATTTGTTTATTTTATGCATAATGCATTGGACTTTATAGTTTAATTTAAACAATGAGTGTAACTGTGTGTAAATGTCCCCTGTGGAGATCTACTCTGTGTTCGTGGGTCCGTGCCTGAGTCACAGATGTGTAGTATCAGCAGGTGGCTGGGGGTATAATGAGTGCAGAGACATCATTATAGAAACAGTCTCAAAAACTTGGCTCTGTCTGTGTTTTTGAGGACCTCATGCAGTACGGCTGTCCTCTCTGTCAAGGCCACAAAGAACTTTCTAGGAATACATTACCATAAAAGTCTTGAGGTATTTTTTTTTTCTCCTCCTACAAGACAAATGTGAATCTAAGTCTAAAACCTACACCGTATTTTATAAAACTCACCCTTTGTCCCAAAACCAGTTGTGGTATTTTTCTATCCGAAGTCTTTGTTTTATAAGTTGCAAAGTCAACTTCAGTAAGACCTTGTTTAACATGTCAGCACCAGGTGCAGATTATTTTGAGCTGGTCATGATATTTCAGCACATTTGCACAGACATGGGCTACTCACTGAGCTTACCGCTTTAAATAGGCTTGAGCTCCCATGTGGTTTATGTCAAACTTCATGACTTCAACATTTAGCTTCTGGGCAGGATCTCCCTTTGGACTGAAGACTCTGATGAAGAGAATATAGTGGAGGTTTAGGTGTAGAGAAGTGTGTGAGTCTCCAGTTTATCACTCTTTTCTTAACCTATCCCAGCTCATCTAAGTTGAACATTCAAACTCAAGCCACAAGTTTAAATGTTTGATAACAATTTTAGATGTAATTGAACATAACAGACATACGTCTGATGTAAAGCTGATGTAGATTTTCAGTGTTTGTTATTAAGGTAAAGGGCCACTGAAAAATTATACTGTTGTTGAAAGGATACCGTCACCCAATTTTGGCTCTCAAACCACTCCCCCCAGTAGACTGGCAGCATGTTATCACCCCTTGTTGCTCACACTATCTTTGTCTGTACTGCTGTCTGCTTCACACACACACACACACACACACACACACACACAAACACACACACACACACACACATAATCCTGCCTGGAGAATATTACAGATACAACAGGCGGAAAAAAATAATGTGAGTACAGATACTGGCTTTTTAACTATTTTAAAAGTTAAATATTTCTATTCCTGGATTTTAATGTTGACACAGATGAAGGAAAAATGTATGTTTATTTTTTTCTTTAAACATTTTAGTTTTTATGGTTGATTGTGGATGGTATGTCTGCCATTTTCACTGAGCAATAAGATGGCCTTCTGAGTATTCAATGGTGTACAGTTAGACTTGATCCCAGTCTCTATGTACTCCGAACCTCAGCTTAAGTGTTTACTTAAAGTTTTTAAGTAGGATTTATGTAACATTGTGTAAAAAAAGTGGTGGGGTATTTGGAGAAGTAGAATGATTCAGATAACAGAAGAATGGTTAGTATGTCTACAAGTAATCATCACCTTACTAATGTCCCACTTCTGTTTGTTTTTTTTTTTCTTCAGAACTTCAAGAATTATATTTATTTAATTTCTTTTATTGTTTCTTGAAATACTAAGTCCTAGTCAAGACAGTGAAGAAAAGTTTCCATACACATTTTTACGTACAAACATTTTTTAGACGGTGCGGGAGTGCTGGGTAGCTATCTGACCTTCTGGTTAGTTGGACAGTTTCTCTGCTTCTCTGGTGTTACAAGGTGAAATGTGCAGCGATTCCTTGAAACAGACTCTAACCGTTCCAAGCTCCTGTAGTGTAACAGTATGCAGCCGGTGATTGCGGTCTATTCTGGACGGGCTGAGGATGGATGGGTTGTGTGATGTAAGAGTCTATTTTGTTCCACCAAACACTCAGCAGGGCAACGTTGTACCCCCTCAACCCTGGACTGGATTCAGAAACACTTTCTGTCTGTCTGATTCTTTGTTCCTATCAGTCTGTCTTGTTAAGTTCACACTCATTCTCATAAAGCAGAGACTAATCAAAGACATGCTGTACATTACTCGCAGGGTTATAAGACACTGAAATGACAGATCGAGCTCATAGATGGGAAGCTGTCATTGTCAGCACGGTTGTATTTATAGTGCGGTCTGATGGAAAAAGTGTGTTGGGGATTTCAGAGGGATATTTCATGAAGGGCTAATGGGTTTAGGTATGAAGTAGGGCTCATTGATGCACTGTGCCATGCTGTGATGGTCACATGGCCTAACCTCACTGTTGGATGATCTGCACGGAGGAGAACGCTTTTTTTCGGTGACAGGCTGGAATGAGAGACTGACTCAGACTCGCTGCCATTGTCTGTTTACAGCCTGACACCACATTTGGTAGTCGTCTCAGAGCACCCAACAACCCCAGTAAAGAATTCATTGGTCTCCAGCCCAACCCTGTTTGCAGATTGAAATATCTTGCAGAAACAGTTCAGGAATGTGTCTCTGATGTGTCTGCTCCAATCACATGAGGAATAACCTTGTTCGGTTTTTATAAAGATTGTTATTTAGATGAAAGGAAGATGTGGATGACTCGACACTTAAAGCAAATACATATATTAATTTAATTAACCACTGTAACGTGTAGTAACACTAACTATCGAATCTTTCAGACGCGTTGCTGGCAGACCTGGAATCTACTACGTCCCACATCTCAAAACGACCTGTGTTCTTGTCTGACGAGACCCCCTACTCCATCCCCACTGGAGGACACTCCTACCAGGATGTGTCAGTCCCTCCTCCAGTCCCTCCTCCACCCTCAGCCGAGGCTCTGAACGGGTCCCTGGTAGATCAGCCGGACTCCCACCACTCCTCTCAGCAGGTAGTGTGACCATGCATACCCTAAACGAATGTTTCTCTGGGAAGCCATTTAGCAAACAGGTTTGTCATAAAGTGCCTAAGAAGCGAAACAAAGTGCAAGGAAGTGACGCAGCACTGCGAGCAGAGATGTTCACAGTTAATTACGTCCATATGAATGTCAATTTGAAAGCCAAGTGAACACCGAGCACAAGTTTTCTCAGTATGTCTGACTGATGTGTCCTCTGCAGTCGTTAGGTTCCGCCCAGAAGAGCTCATGGTCCAGGGACAGTAGCAGCTCTCCGTTGTCTCACATTGAAGAGGACCACGTCTACAGGTATCCTGCTGCACACTTGAAATGTTGTGTGTGTGTATGAAGTTCAGCCGATCATCTGTCATTTTCATCAACCGGTAGTTGCCGTGAGCAGTTGGTCACTTTCTGTCTCCTCCTCAGTTTTCCAAACAAACAGAAGTCATCAGACTCGTCAACAGCAGCCATGACCTCTGCCCTGGGCAGCAACCTCTCCGAGCTGGACAGGCTGCTGCTGGAACTCAATGCGGTGCAGCAGAGCTCCCCGTCATTCCCCACCACAGGTACAGACACAAAGGCTTCGGCTTCATCAGCTCTGTTTGTGGTCAGCAGAATTAGCTGTACTGTTATGTGTCCACAGAGGAGGCAGCCCCGCCCCTACCGTCCTGCAGCATCACCCACTACGAGAACGGCAGCGCCCCTGACATCATGGTGAGCCCCCCCCCTCAGGAGAAACCCAAGAGGAACGGAACGAGGCTGGATGAGGCCCGACCCACCGTGGAGAGTCTGCTGGACGAGCTGGAGGGCTCAGTGCCTTCACCCAGGTACGCACAGTCTCTCCACCGCAGCTGGTTATCTAAGTGAAGATGTTTTTCTATGAAAGACGTCGGCCTCCATGACTCTCATGAAAAAAAAGATGGAGGTGGTCTTGCACTGAGAAAACCCAATCGTACTGCATGTCCGGCGTGGGGTGTTAGAGCTCTAAGCTGGAGAAAACGTTTTGCTTCTCATAATATCAATAGATATTTTGAGTTCTGCTGTTCGTAAGGTTTCAATGTTTGCATGGAATTACAAATCATATTCTAATTTGTACTTTCCAGCCCCTCAGCTCGCCACAGCGATTTGGACACACCCTCTCAGCAGCAAGCCAGGATTTCAGCTTCCTGTGCCACAAGAGAGCTCGATGAGCTGATGGCCTCTTTGTCTGACTTCAAGGTAGAAAGCAGCATGAGTGAATACAGGAAAAACTTTATCGACAAAACACAAGCTTCTCCTGTCATATTCCTGATAATTTCCCTGTCCTCTTCCTCTTATCTTGCTTATCCTTCTCTGTCCTCCAGCCCAGTTCTTTGGGCTCTCTGCTGGACCCAGCAGGAGCATCTTCCAACTCTCCTCATCCTCCAGTCTCTTCCTCCGTCACCCCAGTGGCTTCACCTTTCCTTAGTCTGTCCCAACCGTCTGCCTGTGCCTCTCCTCTCTTCTCTTTGCCTGCTGGGTTTGAGCTGCACATAGACGAGGATGGAGGAGACGGTGGCATGTCGATGCCCCATCTGAGCCGTCTCCCTCCCCACAGTCCTATATCCTCACTTTCTGCAGCCAGCGACCTAGACCTGGACTCTGTCATAGATGTCTCTGCCACCATGCTGTCATCCCAAACCAAGTCCCTGCTAGTCCTTTCTCATTCTGCTTCCTCTAACTCCAACCTGATGAGAAATAGCCCAAGTCCTTCCAATACCACCACCACCCCCTCACTTACCTCAGTTAACACCGTCCTGGACCACAAGTCCTCCAAGTCCCCTAGTCCATCTGTGGAACGGGTCTCACCCTCAAATACTTTTAGTAAATTCTCTTGTGCTCCTGAGACTATGAGCAAGGGGTCCGCTTCTTTTCATAACCTTGATTTAAGTTACAGCTCCGATCCAAAGACTCCTTCCCCCCTCCCCGTTGCTGTTTCCATATCTCCACCCTCTGCATATGCGTCCTCAAAAACACACTCACCATCTCCAGTCTCTCCTCTGATTGTCCCCTCTACACTGGCCTTCACAAGCCCCAGCATACAGCCGATGGAGTCGGCACCCGCAGCCCAGAGAGCCAGCCCCCGCGCTGTGCAGCAGCCCCCCCTGGTAGAGCCGTCCCTGGACGAGGCACTGGACAAGCTGCTGGCGATGAGTTTTGCGCAGAATCACTCGGCAGCACATGCGGAGGAGCAACAGCTGAAGATGGAGGCACGGTGTCTAGGCAGGGGAATGCAGGAGCTGCACGAGGAGCTCATCCTGCCCATGGACAGAAACAGTGTGCAGCCGGACACTTTCACCAGCGCCACCAACACCATCACAGACGACTCAGTGGACGGAGGCACTGACGGGAATGGAGACCTGGAGTGGGCTGACGAGGAGCTGTCCATGTCCTTCCACGATGGACTGGATGGCACCATGACGCCTTACACCGAGAGGCCGTACACAGATGGCAGCATGACCCCGCTGACGGAGGCCAGCTGGATGGATGAGTCCATGACCCCGTCTTCATGCCCCGGGACCCCCGACGTTGCCCTGGACCTGCCCCTGCTGCAGACTCCCAATATGGACCGAGTGTCTGCATCTGGACATGTATGCATCTGCACTCCTGCTTGACACACGATGGGCCTGTTGTGTTTTTTGCTCTTGTTAACGAGGCTGATGCTTCTATACAAACTAGCCTCCGCTTCGAGGGTTTTTCTTATGTCTTTTTGAAAAGCTGAAACGTGATACAAAATATTTATCTACTAGTTTTCTCACGAGTATAATTTACGCACCATGTCATTTTAAGACAGATAAAACATCGATTGTTTTCTTACGATTCGGTGTCACCTCTCAAGTGTTGGTTATAACTCTCAAGTAGAGCTGAAACAATCAGTCAATTAATTGTTTAGACGACTGACTCAAAATTAACCAACCAGTTAATTATTTCAGTTGTTTAACTAACAAAATTGCAAATATTTACCTTTTCACTCAAATGTGAAAAAGTGCTGCTTGTCTGTGTTTCATATTATTTTTAAGTTGAATATCTTTGGATTGTAGACTGTTGGTCACATTAAACTACCATCAAGCCTCCTGAGGGGGGACAGGGTCCCCTCATTTCACTGTCCAGTCCAGTTACAGATACCCGTTTAGCTGGGCAGAAACTAGACAGGAAAAAAACACAGTATTATGTTTGAGCTCTGCAAAAATTAAGATGAAAGAAACCCTTGTAGACAAAATACATTGTCAGATAGACAGAAGGTAGTGGAACAGGACTAGCTTATAAAGGAGCTCTTTCTAATCAAGAGCTCTCGCTTTGATACTGCACTTACAAGTAACTCACTGACTGGCGGTACCGGTAGTGAGCATGGCGCACGATGATCCACAATCCTCCTTACCTGCTGCACCAGTTTTGTGTGAAGGACCCTAATGCTACCTGCGTTGTGAAGTTGGTGTGGTTGCTTGAGAGACTGGGAGGACTGGGAGGGCTGGGAGGGAGGTTTCATGGGTAGGGGTGGAAGAGTTTTGAAGGCATCTGACATGAGCATGCAAGTGTGACTCTAAGCCCGCTGACCGCTGCATCCTGGCCTGTCGGTGATTTGAAAAATCCTAATTTGTGTGACTCGCCCTGCTGCTGCCCCCAAGCTCCGCTGTAACTGCTTCAGCTGGGTAATGTTTGCTGTGGACATATGACGAGGTGCTCACCATTCCCCCCCTTAGATAAAATCAGTGATTAGGCGCACCAAGGAGACTCCCAACGTGCACCCCATGTTCCGAGATGGTCACCTGCGCAGGAAGATGGGCCCCGTCATTGTAAACAAGAACACTTCTCAGGACCGCCTCATAGAGGAGCTTCAGGGCAAGTTCGGGATCGGTCGCTCAGAGCGGCGACGCAAACAGTCCGATGACTGGCTGACAGAGGGCGTCATCGTCACATCCAAACCTCAGCGTTTCCGTCCCGATGCAGCCGGCAGTGAGGTCGACAAGGTTGGCTCCAGTGTGCGCAACAGTTTCCCCAAATATTCTTATTTCCCCAATGAACTCACTTTTAGTTTCCTACACATCTCCCTCTCTCTGTTCCCTCCTTTCCCTCTGTTCTTCTCTCCTCTTCTTTAGATCATAATTCCCCCAGAGTCGCCCGTCCCTGTGAGGAAGGTGCTCCCACCTCCCTCTCCCCCGGCCCCTCGTCGCCCTCCTATTGTAGAAGAACCTAAGCGACCGCTCCCGCTACACCAGCCCCCCATCCCTATACCACCACCACCACCTCCTCCTCCACCTCCCTCCCCCCCTCCACAACCTCACCGCATCCAGGAACCGGTTCCCCCGGCGCCTCGGCAGATTGTCAAAGCCTCACCTCCACCTCCTCCAGTCCCGCAACCACCTGCCCCCAAACCAGAGCCCCCTCCTCCTGTTCTTACAACCCCAACCCGGCCTCCACCGATGGAGCCAGTGACACCAATTGCACCCAAAGTCCTGGTGTCTGTAGGCTGCCAAACAGAGTATGACCCAGTCTTCCCTCCGATGCAGGCATGAACCCCTGACTCTTATCCCTTTCTGTTTTTCACACTTCTAAGAAGCATACCATGATTATTTTCAATCTAAGTAACCTCAAACTTGCGCACTGAGTTCATCTTGTTACATATCTGTGTGTGCCAGGCGCAATCTTCAACACGTAACTGTTTTCATTATATAACCATTTCAGATTATGGCCCAAGGGAAGGGCGGCGTTCCTGGCGGGCCGCCGACACAGGTCAACAAGCTGGACAACATGCTTGGTAGCCTGCAGTCGGACCTCAACAAACTGGGTGTGCAGACGGTGGCTAAAGGAGTTTGCGGTGCCTGCTGTAAGCCAATTGTGGGACAGGTGAGATGCTTTCTTCAAGATAATGTATGTAATATAAATACATTTTCAGAGTTTGTAAACTAAACGCAGAATCCACCTCTCTGTTTGTGAAGGTGGTGACTGCCATGGGCCGCACATGGCACCCTGAACACTTTGTGTGCACACACTGTCAAGAGGAGATAGGCTCCAGGAACTTCTTTGAGCGCGAGGGACAGCCGTACTGTGAGAGAGACTACCATAACTTGTTCTCCCCACGCTGCTACTACTGCAACGGGCCCATACTGGACGTGAGTCGCTGCTGCTCACTTGTGCGTTCATGTCCGCCGTAGATTGCAGTCAGCCTCCAATAAATGTTGTCATGTCTGTGCAGAAAGTCGTGACGGCGCTGGATAGGACATGGCATCCCGAGCACTTCTTCTGCGCTCAGTGTGGCTCCTTCTTTGGCCCAGAAGGTATTAAATTATCACTACACAGCACATCCATGGTCTTATAAACTATTGTTTTATGTTTGAATTTCATGAATTGATTGAAATCTGTTTCTGTTTATTGCTATGAAGGTTTTCATGAAAAGGATGGAAAAGCCTACTGTAGGAAGGATTACTTTGACATGTTTGCACCGAAATGTGGCGGCTGTGCCAGAGCCATTTTGGAGAACTACATCTCAGCGCTGAGCAGCCTTTGGCATCCTGAGTGTTTTGTTTGCAGGGTCTGTATCTTACATTTCTGTCATGCAGGTGTTTTTTTTTTTTGTTTTTTTTAATCACGTAATAGCTATAGTGCCTCCGTAAGATATTGTAATTAGAATAACAGAGTCTTCCTCTGCTCTCTCTTCGCCTTCGTTTACAGGAGTGCTTCACCCCGTTTGTGAACGGAAGTTTCTTTGAGCACGACGGCCAGCCCTACTGCGAAGTGCACTACCACGAGCGCCGCGGCTCCCTCTGCTCCGGCTGTCAGAAGCCCATCACGGGACGTTGCATCACCGCCATGGCCAAGAAGTTCCACCCGGAGCACTTTGTCTGTGCCTTCTGCCTGAAACAGCTCAACAAAGGCACCTTCAAAGAACAAAACGACAAACCCTACTGCCACGGCTGCTTCGTCAAGCTGTTCAGTTAGAGAGTCAGGGAGAGCGTTTAACAACTACGTAAGGGTCGGGGCTTAGATACGTGTCCGCAGCGTCTTTAGCACAGGTAGGGTGGGGATGGGATTCATTGTGTTTGTATCAAAGAAGGTTGTCTGCATTGTGGTGATGACGTTGGAAGTGTGTATGGATTAGGTATGTGCATGTGGTTGAAGCAGCATACTGTCTCTGCCAGACTAAAATACTTTTTACTTGTCCTTCAGAAATTTGGTTCCTGTTTTCAGAATATCCACTGTGCATTGTTGAAGCTCTTATAGGTTTTCAAAAGACAATGGAAATGTTGAGCTCAAGAAAAAATTTAAAAACATCAAAAGGTGACAGTAAAAGTTTTTTTTAAATCAACAGTGATAGTGCAAAAGAAGGTTTTACCCTGAAATGTGTTTCATAACAGGCAAAAAGCTGTTCTTTTCTCTAATTCACACGTGATTGTGTTTTCAAATCTTTTTAGTTTTTATCTTGGTAGATGGTGGTGAACTTTTACTGAACACTGTAGAAATCCATGAAATACTCTGCGTGTCTGACATTGCTCACTGGTTGAGCGTGTCATTTTAGAAACCATAAAAATAAATAAAAAATAGAACTCTGAAAACTTTTAGCAGGGAGCAGGTGACCTGTTGTATTTTAACATTACGAGATAAACACAACAGATGAGGGCAAAGAACTGAGAAAAACTTTTTTTTTCATGGTATAAAGTTGGACAGAGCAGATGGATAAACCCATGATGTCACTGTAGCATTGACTGGAAAAGGGCTGCGTCAGCATGTGCGAAATTGATTGTAGTGTCTTTTGAGTTTTTTACACAATTTCACGCAGTCACTCATTCAGCCTAAGAAAACGTGTATAAAGATTTTAAGTGTGGATACAAGAATGTTACAAGGCTGAGTTTCTTTTCTAAATGAATCAAGAATTAAATGAATCAACTTTACAGTTTTCAAAGAGAATCTCAAGCACACCTATTGTTATTTTAATTTTTTTTAAGCCAAAGGCAAACCAAGCATGGCTGAATATTTTACTGTGATTATCAATGAAGAAATTCAGTATATAGCCATCCACCAGTAGCTGGAGTATTCACTCTCGGTTACATATATATGAACAAACCTCATGTTTTTGTGCTGCCAAGTCATTCCTCGTCTTTTCGCAGAAGAAAAGAGAAAGCGATCTGAAAACAGTTTCTTGAGGTTGTCTCACACAGTGAAGTGGAATCACACAGATATTGGGAGTAGACTGTGCATCTCTTTCACTACCGTTACTGTTTCTGGGTGCATCCTGAGAATTGTTTTGTAAATATCCAATGCAGCTACATTGTAAGCAAAGCGCTGCGTGTTCAATAACCACTCATTCGAAGAGGGCTGGTTGGAAGGCATAGCAAAGATACGTTGATATTTTTGATGTCATTACTGTATTGAGAAGCTGAGGAATGTTCACTATTTTGAAAGAAGTTCATAATGCAAGAAAATAGGTCAGATTTGCTGTGATGTTCCAATAATTCTATGCAACTGTGGATTAACAACTTTGTATTTCAGCATCAGCATGTATTTCTTAAGTAACTGGCTGTCTGTGCTATTTTATCAGTACCATGTCTAATAACACTGGCAAATTCAGCAAAATACTGATAACTGGTCAGTAGTCCACAGTGATGTTTTCATGTTATTAGTCTGTGAGTCCACTGAAAAGTGTACGCTGTTAAAATGAGAGACTGGTGGTCTGCTAGAGAAATAGTAGAACTAAGATGACTCATTTCCCTCAGCATCTGAGTAGCATCTACTGTATGACCACCAGGTTGGCTCTGTACATGGTTAATCATGACATGCAGCAGATGTATCGGGCCTTTTGTCTTGTTCAGGGAATTCTGGAGCCTTAAATCTTTTCTCACTCTATTTAAGATCTCATGTAACATTTGTCTTTTCGAATCAATTTAGTAGAGTGTTATTTAACCAAAGCCATACCTTCTTTGACTTGTTTTTGTGTCTGTTCACTTTTTTTTTCTTCTTCTTTTCACTTTGAATGTCAATAGTTATGAATAGTGAGATTTCTCACCTATAGTCTGATTACGCAAATAAATTCTGTTTTGGTATCAAAATGTTATCCAGGGGCTTCCTTTGTGATATTCTTTCCAACTGTTCAATACATCCTTCATGCTACGTAAAGCTTAAAGAAGAGGAGTAAAAAAAAAAAAAAAAGGAGTATATTTTGAATGCATAAACAGTAGACATGTAGAAAGTCACTACTACCTAATACCACATCCAAACTTCAAAGAGTACAAGTAATAAAGACCGAGGGTGTGTTTGTAGTTTGAGTAACCATCAGATTGGATAATATTCTGTTATAAATGATCAGTTTATACTGGGGAACATCCATTAAAGTCATCCGGATTGTAAACCAGATGTTTTGATGGGGGAAAAAACACAGACTTTATATAGAATCCATAGATTTATAACGCCAGTAGTCGCCCCGTACCGGCAGGTGGCGGTAATACAACAGCGTTGTCCGCTAACCGCCATAAAACCTTCAGCAGAAGAAGAAGTAGGAAGTGATTCTCTACCGTGATTGGACAAAGCACCACGTGGGTGTCATCATCATACCCGGAAGAATGACAAGTTCATCGTTGCTAACATTTCAGGTAAGTCGAGCTAATTTTGTCAAGTCTGGCCAAGAATTTATGAACAATTTATTCTTTTCTACATTTTGTTAAGTCTGTTTGTACAAGTTGAAGAAACTCTAACGACTTGTTAGCGACAGACGTCGGCCGCGCCTCTGTTACAAAGCCTCAGTAAATAAAGTCGACATTTCTGTGTCCTGGTTCATCACAGAATGAATCTTACTGTACATCTTTGAAGTACTTTGAGGGCTTTTCAGTTCGGCATTCATGCATTAAGTTTATCAAACCTTCATTTATTTGATGAACTTTTTGTGATTGTCTCGCTGTGGCTCACAACTCAAACTTTACAGTTTTGGCAGAGAAACATTTTTTATTGGGATAACGCGGAACAATCACATGTTTACATGAATGAACAATCGTTTGTGTTTGGTTCTTGGTGGATTAACGAGTCGGTCCTGGCGGCCACACTGAAGCGTTGCTGCAGAGCAGAGCACACACTCAGATGTGATAGATGGAGGGTCACTGATAACACACCCTGTAGTCACAGCACTGTGTTATTTAGAAATTAAAGTTATCAGTTATACGTTTTATCATAAACAAACAGTCAATTTATCATAAATCACCATATCAAAAATATGTATTTTGATGTTTTTGACAAATGCGTGAACCTCAGTGTCCACATGTCTGCCAGGTATCTTGATGCAAAGAGGACCCAAATGTTGGCTGGACCATAATGGCATCCTACTTTGATGAACACGACTGCGAGCCCACCAACCCCGAGGAGCAGTATCGGCAGAACGCGCTGCTTGAGCTGGCCAGGTGAGGCTGAGCACACCTGAGGCACACTGTAATGCTTCACGTTGAACAATAGTGTGCAGTGCTCTGACGGACTGGTGGTCTTTGCCTGCAGGTCTTTAATGCAGGGCCTGGACTTGATTGACTCGGGGGCCTTCGACTTGTCGGACTGGGATCAGCGGCTTCCTCCTCCGGCTGCCAAAACTGCTGTTCAGACCCTCACCGTGGTCATCATTTCTCCAGAGCAAGCAGGTGACAGATATTTGCTCCAGTAGCGTTAAATGTGTAAGATTTACGATCAGCGTTTTTTTTTTTTTTTTCTTTTAACTGACATTCAACAAATGTAGAGGAAGAAATGGAGGATAGCAGAGGGAGAGATCACGCTTGCGGACAGGCTGAGAGAAAGTTAGTGGACCGCAAACTTGATCGATTGAAATTGTCTGTAATTAATAACATCTGAGGGATTTAATCTGGCTTTTGTTCTCGCAGACAAAGGTCTCAAGTGTCCCGTGTGTTTGCTGGAGTTCGAGGAACAAGAGACGGTTCGAGAAATGCCTTGCAAACACCTTTTCCACTCAGGATGTATACTGCCGTGGTTGGGCAAGGTAAAGCTCACACATTTGTAATTCTGTATTTTGTTCTACATCGGACATGTAGTGGAAAAGTTTGAGTGGCTACTTCGAATTCTTTTTGAATCTTTTGAATGTTTGCTTTCATAGACTAACTCCTGTCCGCTCTGCCGACTTGAATTACCGACTGACAATCCAGAGTACGAAGAGTTTAAAAAAGACAAGGTGCGTGAGTAAATAAGGATTGGATTGTACAATGACCCTCATCTTCTAACCGTGCTGTAAATATGTCGCCAGTCCCTGGCTGAATCTTTTACATTTTTTTAATGTCCTGCAGGAGAGAAGAAAACAGAGGGAGCACAGGCTGGAAGACCTGCATGGAGCCATGTACACATGACGTGACGGTGCTGTGGTAAAAGTTTGTGGCACAGTGACATTTTACTGAAAACAAAATGAAAGCCTCAGGAAACGCACAATGCTGCACTCATGCCATTTCAAACAGAATGTAATTTCAAGCAGGGGGTGGGAAATAACAGCTAATTTAGTCTTGATTTCTATTTATCTGGTGTGACCACGAGCCTAGCAGTTGGGGTAACCACTTTGGAATAATGTGTGACTGCTCCTGTTAAAGTAACAGTAGCTGTTTTTTCCATTTATTTGACATGGCATGAATGCAGCATAAACATCATTGACAATTCAAAATGCTTATAAGTTGGATAAATGCTCTTTACTCACTAGTTAGGATGAATCTATTTTGAGATGAGCATGCTGTTGACAGCAGCACTGAAGCTCAGTCTCTTTATTCCTTTTTTATATACATTTGAGCTTTGAACGCACAGCGCGCAACATTTGTCTAATTAATATAAACTATTTAAAAGACAATAATATATTTTAATCAGTGACTCCTTTTTTGTTATTGTGAAGAATTTTAAAGAGCACTCCAGCAATGTATTGTAAGTAGCAGAAGTTCTGGGTACTCTTCGAAAACAGATTCAAAGAAGAAATGTTAAAATCGAAGCAGCAGAGGCACAGATGTCCTGACTTTTGGACCCCAGTATGGGTCAAACTCCAAAGATTATGGATCCCACACTTTATTGTGCATTTTTGTTAGCCTGTGTTAGCAGTCTTTCTGTAACCAACCAATTCTGAGGAACTATTCAGAACTATTTTTACAGGCTAGAAAAAGTTCCTCCAGAGCCACAGAAGAAATTATACAACTGGCTGAGTATTCCTCCTCGTGCTCAGTAAACTGACCTTTATGTGTGAAATTGGTGGAGTTCCCCTTTAACTTGTCCCATGATGTTTGAGAAGGCGCCTCTGCTCTTCCTGCCTTGACAGAGGGAACAGTTAGTAACATAACCAGCGTGGTCCTAACAGGTTTTGATGCTTCGACATTAACTTCAACATAACGGATTTCTACTTCTTCTATTCTGCAGCAGTAATCTGGGAAAAACCCAGCAGTGTGTCTGTGTATATGCAAGTTAGCCATTATTTATGTAATCTGCTCTGCCAAAGGTTGTTTCTATTTCTGCTTGCAAATAAATAACCTTTTTATATATAAAACACCACCACCCAAAGACGCTATTAACCATAGTTTAAAGCTGGTACTGAAACTATTCCTCACTATGTAACACAAACTGTATGCCATGATGTCATTTTGCTCTGTGTTTTAAGCAGCAACTTACTGATACTTTTGCTGTTGATAAGGAAACAAAGGCAATCTTCTGTGTTTAAAGAAACAGCCCATGCAAAACATCTAATAATTTATCATTTTTATTTCATATTTGAATATAAATCTCTGTCAAATGAAAATACCTAAATGATAGACAAATCATACATATTTACAGAATTTATAAAAAGGAAACAAAATCATCTGTGTTGACTTTTTTTTTTTGGGACTCCATTACCATTCACTTACAAATTTTTCAAATCCAGGAAATAAGACTAACATTTTAAACATGTTTGTTTCTGTGTTGTTGCTAGAGTTCAAGACATGTACAGGTCAGGCAGCCTTTTGTAATATAGGACTCTCCCCTGCACAAAGATACCAAATGACAGCTTACTGAAGTGTACATTTTGACAGAACAAAAAGAGAAAAGGTTGTAAAATCCACCTTTAAATTTGGCCTGTGGAAGATGTTATGGTGTAATGCTGTTACAGAATAAATCCAACCCTGATGTGAGGGCTCATACAAGCTGCCATTTGTAGTCACACCTTGTGACTTAGTTACAGTATGGTGAAATAGGCTACAGCTGAACAAAAGATTGAAAAAAGAAAAAAAAAAGTGTTAACATGTTCCCCTGGCACAGCACGAGGGATAAGGCTAAAACAGTGCACTCATACCAATTCATACGCCTACTTCTGACACACAGAAAACCAACCAAAACTCCAGTGGATTCCAGTCTTTTTTGGCAAGATCAGGATTGCTGCAGTCCCAGAAAGAAAGCAAAGTTAAATAATTTGCACAAAAAGTAAAGAAAACCGACCTGACACATGATAACACATCTTGTGTAACAGCAGATCCACTGTCCTGTCAAATGCACATTGACACTTGTCAAGACAGATCTTTGTGGACTGAGCTGTGGATTGCTGAGCTGCCATCACATTAAATACTTGCCTCAAACCTTTGTGAGATGGAAAACATGTTGGAACTCTAGCTTTTGCCTCAGAACATCAAACCCACAAAAGATAAGAGGTAGGTGATGTGACCTTTTTAAAAACATGTATTGCTGGCATCCAGTGGTTAGACAGTTAAAAATGTATCAACACTACGCGGAGGGCAGAATACTGTGTGCTATGAGACATACTTCTCACTCACTTAAACAAAACTTAATCTGAGTGTAACCTAAACGGGGTGGCATTAGTCAGCTTTAGTTTGAGCAGTGGTAGTTTGTGGCAGTCTGGAGTTGAGTTAATTCACAACTGTAATTATCACTTAAAAAGAAATTGGCAACAGGAAATCATACAAAAGCCTCAATACATGACACACTTTCACTTCAGTGAACAACCTGTGTGGTACTGTCTGGTTGTAACACTGTACTCACACCTTTGTGACGCCATGAAGTTTATGGCACAAGGTCTACAAGCATCATATTCTCCTCAGTTACCTGAAAACGTCTCCTATAACTACTGACAAGGCTTCACATTGAAAAGAAAACATATTCTCAAAACTCAAATAAGGCTTCCAAGGGTCCAGCCTGGAATCAAATCAGTGTGTGGACAAGAACTCTGTTATTCTGTAAATGTGTTAGTCGGATTATAGTTTTACCTTCACACACCCGCTTGTTTTCCTAGAAGATGTAGGCCACTTCAAATGTCTTCTTTTTCTTGAAAAACAAAACGAGCCCTGTGTTCAACTCCGACACACTGGAAAAGGCATTATTCACTCTAGTGGAGCGTAAATTATCAGATGATTGATGGCAATTATTGCACAGGACATGACAGTCAAGGAAATAAAAAAAGGTGGCGTGAAATGTAAATGTTACAAAGAAATCATCAGATCATGCAACTTGTGAGACAGTAACAGAATGGCATCCAGGGAGACGACTTCAAAGATTCTCAGATCAAAGTGATTGAGATGCACATGGTCGTGGTCATTACAACAGAGCAGACCAGTAGCTTTTTATGCAGCCTTCCTGCACTCACGTGTCAATGAAATGGAACACGATCTCAAGAATGATAGTGGCTCGAGATATACATATACATATTTTGGAAAAAAAATTTAAAAATACCATCAAAACTTCAATCAGAGTAAAATCGTCAGGTGAAATGAATGGTTTTTGCCTATCAGTTGACAGAAAACGTATGATTGATTGATTAAAGAGGCCATATGCTTACAGTCAGTAAAACATACGACTATTCACTTCTCAAACATTCAATATTTTCAACTTACTACGCAAACTCAAACATTATTTGTTATTCTCTCATTCAAAAAGTGTGCCGTGCAGAGATAATAAAAAGGCCAAAACAGGTGGGCCACGCAAAGCATTGGGCAGTTCTGAAGGAGTGTCTGAGCAGGGGGGAAAAACTTTGTGGGTACACCAGTGATGCAGTTAGAAAAAGAAATAAAATAAAAAAACGTGTTCAGGAAACGACCTACCCTAGTGAAGACTTGCCCAGCTCAGCAGCCATCTTAGAAAACATTCATGGTTCCAGTAATCAAACTGGCTCCACACATTCAGCCCTCCTTTCAACATCCATACAGAAAATGTGACATTTTACTGTAGCGGCTTGCACCAGCGTTGGAACAAAAAATAAAAAAGATAGTACAGCACTACAGATGGGATAACCTGGTGTTGGTTAAAGATATCAGAACTTCTTCTCTTCCTCCATACGCTGTGTGTCGTCCTGCCTTCCCGTGGGAGCCCCTGAAGAACCTCTGCAGTGACATTTCAGGCCTTCGGGCTGCGATGCAGAGCTACAACATGGCTATGCTCTCTGGGGTACAGTTGAGATGTGTGGATGTGCTGCTTCCCCCGGGGGACTTGAGGCCTTTAGTCGCCCCGCCCAGTGTCGAGCCCCGGGATCTGGAGCCCATGATAACCCCTGAACCGTGGTGGTGACTCTGCGGCAGGCCTGCCATCATGGTCTCGCTGGTGACGGTGCCAAACTCGTAGGTGAAGGTGCCGTAGAAGACCAGGATGTCCACCGTGAAGACCCACTCGCAGATGGCTGCAGCGTGCTGTAGGACGAAGCTCTCGTGGATGAAGAAGATGCCGCCTGGGAGGAGGACGTTAAGGGGGACAAACGACTCTGGTACATGCACGAGCAACACAAATAAGAGCTCCTTTTCCTATTTCACTCAATCTACAGGCACAGAGAGGAGAATAAAAAAGGCACAAACCTGCATCAAATCCATAATATAATGAGATGAGACATACGACAAGCAGCTTAACCTCAGGGAGCCAGATGGGAACTCATAGTGTGATTAGGGTTAAATTGCAATTGGCTTCAGTTAACAGATGGGTTTAAAAAAGGATAATGGTCAGTGAATGCAGTGTGTTCACCTAGGACAGATTATAGTTGTTATTTATCAGATCTTTAACAGGAACCTGAATAGTTCTTATTCCTGCGGCCAAACGCAAACGAAGGATGACAATAATGAGTGGTGGAGGAAAAAAACGGCCAACCCTGCTTCCTAATTGGAGGATGTCAAGGAGTGGCTGTGAGGTGTTGTCTGCTGACTGGGAAACAGCCAGTTTGATACATCATCTAGACGTAGATGTTAGCCTGGCCTTGCTGTCCTGTCTCAGAGTTGAAGGACAAACGTGTCAGCAGAAGTGTCTCGAGGCTAGCGGAGTGGTTGTAAAAGTACTGCTAGTATCGGCAAGCCACTTGATTGGACTGATCTCACGATGGCAAGGTGCAGCCACAACTCTCCAATTAACTGATAAGGCCTGTAACAGGGTGGAGCAATATAAAAAAAAAAAAAAAAAAAACACCCAGCAGTTGCACATCCAACCTCAACATCATATTCTTTTCATTTTGAACTACAACACATGCTTTTTGATATGAAGGAAAACCTGTTTATCAGCTCTTTTAGAAACAAACTCAGGTATGAAAACCTGCAACAGTAAATATTTTCTTTTGAATCCTAAACTAGCAGATCAACAAAAAGATGTGTCATCAATATGACAAGGAACATCAGCAGGTAATGTTGAACTGATAAACATTAACTGCTCTGACTGGAATCTAAAATTTTTGTTAAACAGACCTTTTTCAAGGCAGACATTTTGACCTGCACAAAGAAAAGAAAAGCACAGGAGTAAAACATAATGTTACCAATGGATCAGTCCCAGTAAGTCATTACAGTGTGCGAGTGCAGACAATGTCAGGGCCATTAAACTGGATGATGGCTGTTATTGTTATTAGTTACACCTGTGCTTTTCATAGAATGACATGTCAAAATGTCTTCCGTGAAAAAAGTTAAAAATACATCCATCAAACATTGTGTTCAGATACAACATACGGTACATAACTACTGTACCTGCACAACAACACAACGGATGTCCCAACAGTAAATAAAGGATACTGAAGACGAGGGAGACCATGGCTGCCACTGCCAGAGCCACTCTGAAATGGGCCATCCAATAGTCGAGGGCAGTCACAGCCACCCGGTAGGTGAGCACACACTGCAGGCACACAAACAGGAGCCCGGCTGGAAATGCCACACCGGCACCCACATAGTGTAGAGATTTGGCATGATCAACCTGACAAATAGGACGGTACAGTCAGAAGGGTGGTTGGCACTCGTCTGAGGTCCAAAAAAAAATACGCAAATGGTCACCAAAATTTGAATTAAGTCTGTTCATGTCAGCAAATTCGCTGCAGGAAGTCTACCTGGAAGTTGCCCACCATGACCAGACCCACGGCGTTGGTGCAGCCAGACACCAGAGCACTGGTGTTGATCCAGCATCGGTGGCTGTGTTCGATCACCTGGGCGTAGCGCAGAAAGCACACCATCACCACTGCAGGACACAGAAGAAGACACGGACGTTTACACTGCATCCATGAAACAAAATAGAAATAATACTGTACAGTACAACTGTAAAAGCCTGGGGTTTGTGGAAAGTCACAACATCATGATTCAGTTATTAACATGGAAAATAAAAATGTTTTTTTTCCCTGTTTTCACACTGAATGAGGAAACTTTTTTTTCCAGATTCCAAAATGCTCGTTCAAACACAATGCTCTTGCTTGTTAATCATTTTATCTTATAACTGGTGGACTATCATGTGAATGCCCCGTTCTGCTGATCTTAAACGCTGATCTGTTATGGCTGTTTCAGATGATTTTTCTGTCAACTATTGACTTCTCTGGTTGCCTAAGGTGGCACTTTTTTTGGCAGACTTAGCATCAGTATTTGAAAACTATAAACCTGCAGAGTGCCGTCTGTTACTGTGCTATCAAAACACAACACTAGACAACAGTCAAAGTTCAAAACTAAGTATCCAGACAGCTTATACACATGTGAGAGACAAGCAAAGGGAAGCAAACTGAGAAAAACAGGAAAATGGAATTCCAAAATAAATTGCAGTGAAACAAAAAAAGTTATTGTACGGACTGGAAAAAATGAACTTATATACGAGAAGAAAAAATGATGAGAATAATAGTTTGATAGTAAAAACAGCAGGAGAAATGCAATAAAGGGCAGAATGGAAAAATTGGGGCAGAGCTGAGTGGTGATAAAACAAGACGGGGAGGAGGGGTAAAGGAGGAAGGCCGTGGAGGGGAGAGGACAGAGGGGGGGAAGTGGAAGGAAAGCCGCATGCATTATTGATTAGAGAGCACAGGCTATTTCAAGCACTTCCAAATCTCTTGGAGGCTAGTGGCTGACGTCTGTGGGCACCATGGAGGATTAATATAACACACAAAATGGACAGAGGACACAGACATTAAACACTTTTCACCTCAGCTATATAGATTAATTACTTTTGTGTAGAGCAGAAGGCAGCAGTCTGACTTTCACTGAAGAGTAAATCGCAGATTTAATCACAAGACTCCACCAATTTTACTTGAACATCTATTCATTTTTACACCAACTATTTATTACACTACAAAACTAAAGAACATTTAATCGATACTTCAATATAAAATAATAATAATTTATACAACGCAGTAGTTAAAAGGGATTATTCACAACTAAATTATTTTTTAAATGAATAATTTTGGGAAATATGTTTTAACTCTTTCCTGCTGAGAGTTACGAGAGGATCGATACCACTCTCATGTCTGTATACTATATGTGAAGCTAAAGCCAGGAGACCATTAGTTTAGCTTAGCATAAAGACTGGATACAGCCTGGCTCAGTCCAAAGTTAAAAATCTGCCTTCCAGCCCCTCCAAAGCTCACTAATTAACACATTATATCTTGTTACTTTAATCTGTAGAAAAAACAAATTTAGGTGCTGAAACTATTTTTCTCCAGACGCAGTGACTTCCTGGCATCTCCACTGGTTACACCTAACCTCTGTTGAACCTATTTATTAATGGCCTTTAGAGGCAGTATTAGGCACCTTTTTTTTACATTTGGACAGAGCCAGGCTAGCTATATCCAGCTTTATGCTCTGCTAAGCTACCCATATCCTGGCAGTAGCTTTTTTACTATACAGAGCCTTCCTCTCTTCTAACGCAAGGCGTTAGATGGAATATTTGCCAAAATTTTGTACCTTTCTTGCACACAACTGTGTGTGTGTGTGTGTGTGTGTAACGTGTATGTATGGTTTTAAATCCAGTTAGAACAAGATCTCACCCATGAAGGCTCCAACATTGCCGATCAGGCTGAACAGGCAGCTTTCAGGAGGGAAGGAGCCACATTTACTGTAACACAGGGAGACAAAACAGCTGTCAGTATTAAAGATAGGAGAATAACCAATACCTACATATATCGCTGTATGCAAGGCCACTGTCCCTTTAACATACTGTCAAAATGTACAGGAACAATGATGACTATGATTACACGTGTGTGGACTACACTTTCTAATTCAAGAATGTAAAACCACTTGCTCTGATATTATATTTAGATGTACAACTGAAATTTAGATGAGGACTTTGCAAAAAAGCCTGCAAGTCTCATGATGCCTTTTTACAAGAGTGCTTTTGTTCTTGCCCATGGTTATAGGCTTATTTGCAGATTAAACAAATGCAATTTATGCAAAGCGTGGGTTAATGACTGTCACAGAGCCACAACATAACAAGGTGCTAATTCATGCCTCGGAACCCTTGCTGACACAAAATTGCTTTTGTATTCTGCAGAAACAAAGCCTTGAGGTGCAGGGGGGAGGAGAGACAGAACAGCAGACCTGATGAGGGGGATGTCCTGGATGGTGCAGCATGTCTTGGGGAAGCCTGGTCGGGGCAGCTCCTCTGTGCACGTTACATTGTAAGACCTATAGCAGTGACACAATGAGTTCAGTTCATTCCTGACTGGTAGCTGTGGAATCAGACTGTGTCCAGATGCAGAGTTTTATGCCAATTTCCTCAGATCAAAAAGAAGAAAATCACTCACCAGTTTTCCACAGGACAAACATGGTGATTCATCACAGCCATGGCATACCTGTGGGGCAAGGAACACACCATCATTTTAAGCAAGAAACGGCAAATGTCAAACACAGCCTGATGACACAAGCTGAACGGTTATTGAGACGGAAGATTATACTGGGCTTGAGAAAAGGGGAATTCAGCATGAGAGGATACTCAATGGAGTACACGAGTATACTCAAATGTTGCAATTTCCATCTTTCATTTTTAATCACCTAAATAGCTTGTTATGGCAATTTACACAGACCTATAAATCTGTACATGTTGCCCCATCACACTTGATAACACATTATGTTTCAATGTGGCAGCATACGTGACACAGTCAAGTGTTACTGTAACTCACACTATCCATATTCCAGTGATGGAGAAGGCAGACAGGCTGACAGGCAGGACGATCCAGGCAGTCATTGGGCTGGCAGTGAGCTGGCTTTGTCCCAAGCATGGGGTGAGAGGGGGGCTGCGAGCTGGAGCGGCGACACGACAGACGGGATCAGGTGGGGGGTAGGTGGGGGTGTGGGGTCACTAACACAGAGGGAAACACACAGGGGGGGACATGAGAGGAAAAGAGGGGGAATGGCACAGCTCTTCAGCTCCACAGGGCCCTGCAACCAGCAGCAACCTGAAAGAAGAGAGTGTAAAGTTTGATTAAATATATGTGATGTCAGTTATGCCGGTTGAATGTCACTAAAAATTAAACATGTATTGCATTTGGGTCTATCTGGCTTTGACATACAAAGCCGACTTCAAAGACCGAGAAGCAACAAAGACCAACAGCCTCACATCTTCTGTTAAAAGATGCACTTTAAGACGGCACAAAGACTACAGTTGACAGCCAGCTGACGCACGTACGCTCTGCCTGCGTGACAGGAAGTAACTTCTAACTGTCTGTTGTACTCCAAAGAACATTGCAGAAACATTTTCACATCACTGTGGATCTCTTCTCATAAGCTCTTAATACAATTTGGAAATGTGTCTCATAAAAGAATGCAAATTATTAAACATGTGCCGGCTCAACTTAGAGGAAAAAGCCTATAATTGGACAAACTAGAGCCTTAGCCTCTACTCTGATAATGTTCTCCCTCAATCATTGTGGAACCTTAGTGAAAAATAGTGCTTATGAAGAGAAACTCTTGTGCTTTGATTCTGAGTGACTGAAAACAAAACCGGGTGTTTACTGTAAATGTTTTAGAAAGCTGAAACATGCACAGAAATATGCGATAGATTTGGTTTTACGGTGACTTCTCAAAATGACACCAACTCTGATTGCACAAGTACTGTGAGACAGAATGACAAGCAACTTTTGAGAGAAATGAGCAGCAACATGGAGCTGTAAAAAGGTACTGTCAGGGCAAAGTGTACCCTTGTGAGAATGAGGACTGAGCCAAGGTCAGCTCTGTGGTGGAAGGAAGCATGGGACAACACAGGCTGTATCAGTTTACAAAGGGTACAGTTACAAGTGTGTCCTTTGCTCAGAGGGAATATACAGTGAACAAAGGTGAACTTGTCTTGAACTGATCCAAATGAAAGGGAGCTGGATGTAGGAAAACTAGGGCTAGACAAAATGGGAAGAGTCTTACTTCTGCAAAACCAGACCGCAAGAAAAGTGTTCTGGTCAATTTCCCCATTTTCTTTTATGCATCATTTTTCAAATCTGTATAGCAGTTAATTTAGACTATTAGAGCTGCCACAATTAGAAGATGAATCACTTAGATGATGGAAAATTAATTGCCAACTATTTTGAAAATATATTAATTGTTTTGAGGAATTTTTAGAGAAAAAATGCCAAATTTCTCGGGTTCCAGCTCCTAAAATATCTATTTTCTGGTTTATTTAGTCTTATATGATAGCAAACTGAATATCTGTTTTTTTTTTTTTGACAAAACAATACATTTGAAGACATCACCTTGAGCTTTGGGAATTTGTGATGGATTGAGGCATTTTTCACCATATCCTGACACCAAACTACTAATCAGGTAATTGAGAAAATAATCAACAGATTAATTGATAATGAAATTAACTGTTGCAGTTGCAGCTCTATAGACTATGTTTACAAAGTTATAAACAATGAAGTCCATGCTTCTTTCAAACATTGTACATACAGGAGTTACTGTATACACAAGTAACAGGTATCTGCCTAAAGGCTGTTGGAAAATGATTATTTGTCAGTGTTACTGTGATAATGTAATGTAGAGACAACCGCACGGGCTGACAGTTTACTACCAATTTCCAAGTTGGCATTTTTAGGTGGCTTGCAACTAAAGCAAGGGGAACTTTTATGCACAGATCCCCTCTTTACACTTTAAATGGAATTTAAAAAACGCAGCATGGCTAGTTTTCTTCTATTTCCACCAACTGCACTGTTAGAGGTGATTGTTTTGTCTGAAGTCACCAGGGGTTTTTAAGTGAAGGGTCTGGTGTGGTTAAAGGTTAGGGTAACGTGTCATTATTGATAGCCTCCTATAATCTACAGGACAATGACCACCCCCATCTGCCACAAGCTCCTCCATCTGCATGGACATCAGTACACATCACACATCTGACAGCAGTTCAACGGCTTTTGTGAATCAGTTTTGTTTAGCGTGTACTAAACACGTTCTCTCTCAATCTTTTGTTGTCTTCTCCATCCACTTTTCTCTGAAATAGGTAAATATGTTTGACTGGGTCTTTACAGGCTGCCTTGGTAACCATGATTTTCTTTCCAAAATAAAGCCTTAAGCCAAAATGCAACATCCTCTCACTTAAACATTAATTAAAAAATAACTATTTAGCACTTTTGTTGTTTGGTTTGTGGTTCACCATTGAACTGAGAGTGCAGTAGAAAAGAAATTTAATTCATTTATTCCTACAATCTGCCACTTATGGACAGGTTTATTCCCAGCCACAGCATACACCTTCATCTGAAGTCCACAATGTCACATTGTTTGTAGATTTTGTACTTTGAGCGGTGTTTCCAATTGATATCCTTTGTTTAAATAGTGTTCTTCTCTTCTCTTCTCAGGTCATTTCCATAGACAAACACTGAGACTAGATTTGCATAACGGTGTGTTCTTTACACGCAGCTTTTGTTTCCTCCATCCACGTTTCCTCCATCCTCTCCTGCACTCAATGTTCAGGTGTAGGTGTTTTTCTCATATAGTTTGGTGTACATGGTAGTTGTTCCCTCTTCTGAATGTGTACAGTCAGCAGTGGACTGTTTGCAAAAGCTTTGGAAGTGCTGTCAAATATGGCGCTCTGAGCAAAGGCCAGAATACTCACTGCAAAAGGAGGTTGTTTTACAGTGTTCACACCAGATAGCGAAGCTTGCACGGCTAGAAGAAAACTATGAAAAAATGCAGTCTGCAGTACACACATAAAACAGCCAATCACCTGCCATCGTTGACCCACAGCAGGCAAAAGATAGAGGGCATGAATTCCGGTTTTGATACTATCACTGGGATCACCAAAGCCAGACATTTTCAAATTCTACATAGTCACTTATAGTTTATCATAATTTTAATAAAAAGGGCTCTGATGTGCATTGTTGGGCATACATGCATGTCTATACTACTGGTGACAATACCCAGGCAAGATGAAGACCTACAGACAGTTGATCTGGCCGTGGGTCTTGAACACAACACGTTTCTCACTCTTAAAAAAAATCCCAAATCACCAACCTAAATCAATATATCACTTATATCTATTAGATGGCACAGTTTTACTTGCCTCAAATAAAATAACTTGAAAAGGAAATTCATGGCTGATAAATAACTCCCAAGGACTAACAAATCACTTACGTGTTTTGAAGTCTGTTTCTACTCACACTGCTGCAATGGGTGACATGACAAATCAAAAGACTAATTTGATTTCAACCTGGCAGAGACAACCATGCAGGTGCACTCAAAGTGTCAACTTGTAACATTTCTTTAAAGAATAACTTCATATAAGTTCATATGCAGTTTGTCTTCAACTTGCATCGCCGTAAGATACACTATACCTATAGTAACATTTCTTAATATGTTTAACTAGCAGTTAAAACGCTGGATACTGACTAAATAAAGAGCAATGCTGTCTGTGTGTCTACGGGGGGCCACAACACCCCCAACCCCCCGCAGCCATTCAGAGGAAACATTCGCCCCTGTGCTCGGAAGACCCGGTACAACTGTGACAATGTATTTCAGTAAGCACCACATCATATCCATCCACTAAAGCCCAGTCCGCTCCCGGGCTAACGGAGCGACCTCCCGGGGTCCGGCGGCGCTCGTGAACCGGGTTACGGTTCCGTTAGCCTGGTTAGCTCCGACCCGGCTAGCGCGTTAGCTCGCACTTCCCCGGTTCTCTGGACTCTTTCCCCGCATCCCGGCTTCCGCCAACCGGGGCGGGGAGCCGCTGAACGACACACAGTCAGAGGAGAGGAACACCGACGCCGCCGTGACAGTCGGTGCACGGAGCGGAGCCCACACCTACCTTCAACCTGCTATGCCCACCAGACCTCAACAACCTTGGTTTCCCTTTAAAAACACCGTTTTCCTCCGCGGACGAGGCGCCGCCGCGCGGGTGACGTCCGGTGCGGCTTTTCAAAATAAGACACCGTGATAGTTTCGCTGCAAGAACCTCTTTTAGGAAATGGTTAATGACAAAAACAATGTTTCTGTCTTTTTACAAACGCGTTCACTTTCTTGGCACCGTTTAAATGTGTGTGTGGAAATAAAGAAGGTGTTTTGGGATCGTTTTGTCATTTACGAACAAACGAGTGGATGCTTTGGATGGGGGCCCATCACCTGTGGGTCCCCCAGGCTTTAAAGGAGGAAGACTGCCTGCGCCTCCGGTGCCAGCCGGAGAAAAATCGCCTTATGTCAGCTTAATTTACAATAACTATTTTGCTTCGCGTTCAGTCCAGTTTATCTTGATAGTATTGTGTTTGAGGTAAATATGAAACTTTTATTTCCGCATCATCTCTGGTTTTATTGTGGGGTAACTAACTTGACGCAGCTCTCAGTGGGGCCAGGGGCCAGGCCCTGCGGTGCCACACCTCCCTCCGTGTCTGTAGTTTATGGTGACAATGTCCAATGAGAAGTTTGAATTAATTCTATTAGAGGGTAATGTGGCTCCTGAAATCACTTAAAGAGAACGTGGTTACACTTTGTCCGTTTTAAAATTATGTCTTTCCAAAAATGTATGTTTTCAGGACTTAGCCTACATACCTGGAATAAGATTTCAAATTTAAGTCATGCACTTTGTTCCCAAGATTAGTGCTTTACTAAAGCACTAATTAACTTAAGTGACACTACAGGAAGCACCTGGCAATCTTGTGGTCTTTTGAGATCCAAAAGTTTCTACTGATGTCTCTATAACACAAAAAATCCCACTGCCATAAATGATGCCAGTGACCCTTAGGTAACAGAAAGTAGCCTCTTTCACAGCAGGCATTTGGACTTATCATAGTAGGAAAAGCACAGGTGTTATTAATAACATTACCGATTGCTCCGTTTTATTCAGGTGTCACAGTAGACAGTGACAGTGAGTCGGACCATGAAACTGCAGCAGCTAAATGGAATTCAGCCATTATTAATATTTACACCAGAGCTTTTTCTACTGTGACATGTAAAAACGTCTACTTTGTTTGTGGCCTCAAAAATCACATATCTGAGATCTTTCCGAAATGCTTTAACAAAATCCTAACTAGAACAGCCATGACCCTGTACATCAGCAGGAGGTCAAAAGGGTGTAGACTGGGACATTAAACTATTTTAAATCTTCATGGTGTAGTGCACATAAACTGTTTTTGCAGTTTGCAGTATTAACAATCTTGACAATGTTTTTATGAAAATACATGAAGTTAAGAAAAATCTATAAAACATAAGGATTCCCAGTGTGTCCACATTTTGAGCTAACCTTGTATCTTTGTAATCACATCAGCAAAGATCAGGTTAAACACTCGCATTTTGTGTTACTGAACAGTCTGTGTTTGGACTTCCCAGCTGTAAATAGCAGCATGTATGTGTAAAGAATGTATGCGACAGGAGGCTTTATAAACCAACATGAGGGATTATAACCTACATTCTTGTTATACTAAGCAGCTTTGTGGGGACTTTACTAAATTTGATCTGTAAATCTTGTGGAAATATAGTGACTGACAGGAAACCGCAGACCTTGAGAGCAGATGATATTAATCCTAGCAAAGTGCAAGTATAGAGATATCCATTAATACTTTGTTTTCAAACCTGCATCCTGGACTATTACTGGATCAATAAGGAAACAAATGTTGAATCAAAATATAAATGTACTTCTTTCTCCTGCATGATAATAAATAGATTAAGACTTATATGAGCCAACTGAATTGCAGGGGTGGTTGCCATTCTGCAGCACCATGAGGCAAGAGTATTGTTGTCCACCTATAATGTTCAAACTTCTTGATGTCTATCAAGACACAGACAGATCGGACGAATACCAAGTTAAATCTTCTGCCCATTAGTCTGCTTTTTCACCCACTTCATTATAAATTTTATATATATATATATAAGGAATTATCTGTCAGTTATTACATTATCGCTTAGAATTTAAAGCAAGACTGTGCAACTTTTGCTGAACAGGAGCCACTGTGGCCACTGTGTTTAATTTTTAATTAAATTTTTCCTTCTTAAGAGGAGGATTGTATATAAAAGTTATTAGTCTCATTTCAAAAGGAAAATTAGTAGCCACATAGCTTTACAAAAACTGTTTATTATTTAGTTTATCATATCATAAATTTTACATTTTTTCTTTTTTTCCACTGTGACCCTGTGGTTTGTGTGTGTCAAATCCTGTTCATGTCTTGTTCTTTTAACAAACAACACTAACAAGACTAGCTTAAGTCTGGTAGTTCTGTTTAAATGTCACTGCTTTAGCAACTTAAATTCTTAATTGTTTTAAAGTCCTCAGCGGTACTTGGCACCTGGAAGGTAAATACAGGTTAATATACTGTATGGTTCATCATGTCATCAGCCAGTGGCGCTACAGAACTCTGGTCAGGCAGCAGAGTTAATCAGCAGGACAATAATCTGATATCCAATAAGAGGATTCAATCACAAGCAAACGTATGTTAGATACTTTTTTTGAGAAGAAATTACATCCGGTTAAATCACTACCTGTTACTTAAGGTAATGTTTAGAGTTAAATGACACATCACAACCCTATTAATATATCAAGAAGATTATTAAGATTATTTCCTGGAGTCTGTAGCCTTGACTCACTTCAAATTCTGAGGAATCCGGCACCCCCTCCCAGTCAGGAAGTAGACTAATGCTTAAAGCTCCAATCCTCTTTTATGTACCCACCAGCCTTCCTTTGTTCCCATTCAGTGTAGGAATCTTAAAGTGGTGCACAATGATAACCAACATAAACAATTTATTGTAAATTTGAAAAAGACACACAACCTAAAATAGAAATTTGCGTAATATTTTATGCATGGTATCAACAAAGAAAATCATCAAAAGCATTGTAGTTTTCCTCAAATAACACAAAAGAAACAAAACACATAATGGTATTTTCCAATCATAGCCTTCCAATATGACTTCCTTGAGTAATCTGCAGGGATTGCATGAAGATTACTGCATGGCACAGTGGCTATGCATTCATAAATTAATGTGAGGAAAACAACACTGATTTATATTTATTCTGTCTTTAAATCACCCAAATGAGCTGTAAACTCTATAAGCTCATACAATAAATTATTTATAAACTGAAAGAGGGTGAATTCATGATGGGCATTTGTTGAGATATGCCACCCGGCCAACGTCATGTCAGCCAGGCAGCTCAGCAAGGGATAATGGTATTTAGATGTCCTGTAAGCACACGGATCCTCTCAGTCAGCAACATTAATGGGGCCATGAGGCATCCTGCTCTTGTCCTCCATGCTTAGATACAGGGGGTATTAGACAGCAGTAATGCTGGCTTGCCTGAGCGCTCTGTCTGCTCTGTAGTCTGGGGGGATCGACACAGGGAGCCCCAGGAAGATGGCCAACCTGTGGAAAAGGAGGCAGAGCCTCTTCCCCAACTACAAAGTCACCGATTTAGAAATTAATCGAAGACCCTCTGAGATTGCCTATCCACTAGCCAAGGAAAGCCTCGTGAAGACATGGAACTCCATGCAGGAGCTGAGCAGGGACATCTACGACATTTACGCCGAGTATGAGGATGAAGATGATGACAATTTTCCTGGTTTGTCCAAGCAGATTTCAGCCTCCAAGAAGAACTACATGATCAACATCAATGTTGGTGGGAAGCCCTATCAGATAGCCTACAAGACGGCTGCCAAGTACCCCAAGACCAGAATAGGACGACTGGCCACCTACACGGACCACAACATGAAGCTGGACCTGTGCGATGACTACACTGTGACCAACAATGAGTACTTCTTTGACAGGGACCCTGATGTCTTCCACAGCATCTTCAACTTCTACAGGACTGGTGTGCTGTGGATCAAGGACGAGTTGTGTCCCCGCAACTTCCTGGAAGAGATCAACTACTGGGGCGTGAGGATCAAGAACACCCACCGCTGCTGCCGCATCTCCTTCGAGGAGAGGCAGGACGAGCTGAACGACCAGCTGAAGATTCAGAGGGAGCTGGAGGCAGAGGTGGAGATCGAGGAGAATGAGGAGCTCTTTCATGACATGTTCATGGGCCAGAAGCGCAGAGCCATCTGGAACTTGATGGAGAAGCCGTTTTCGTCTGTCAAGGCCAAGCTGATGGCGTTGGCCTCCAGCCTGTTTGTCCTGATCTCCCTTGTGGCCATGACTCTCAACACAGTGGAGGAGATGCAATACAGGACTCCCACAGGTCAGCTCAGTGGTAAGACATACTGGGAGTACGTGGAGTCCATGTGCATCGCCTTCTTCACCATGGAGTTCATGCTCCGCCTGGTGTCCACTCCTGACCTCAAATCCTTCAGCAGGAGTGTCCTCAACATCGTGGACCTGATCGCCATCCTGCCTCAGTACCTGCAGGCCATCCTCGAGTTCTTTGACAACGAGGAAAACTACATGAAGCACGAGGCCGACATGCAGGCGGTGGGGCAGGTGGGAAAGCTGGGCCAAGTGTTGCGGATCATGAGACTGATGCGAATCTTTCGGATCCTGAAGCTGGCGCGACACTCCACAGGTCTGCGGGCGTTTGGCTTCACTCTGCGTCAGTGCTACCAGCAAGTGGGCTGCCTCTTCCTCTTCATTGCCATGGGCATCTTCAGCTTCTCCGCCATGGTTTACACTGTGGAGCATGACATGCCGCAAACAAACTTCACCAGCATTCCTCATGCATGGTGGTGGGCATCTGTGAGTACACCTTTGTTAAATTTGATAGTGTAAAAGACCACGGGGAAAAACAGAGGTGGAGGATATACAGCAACCTTAAAAATTTACAGGAAAGAAATTAGGACTCTTAAATAAATCACTCATCTGAGTAACAAACCTATGAAACCTATCTATTTATTTAAGTAAAATGAAGTGCCCTGTCATTGAATTACGTTAATGCTGACATAGCTCCAGAATGGGGTGTTAACTGTGTAATGTTATTAGATTATTCTCCAGCACTACTTGTCTTACAAAAAACAATGAAGTCAGCTCTACTGCAGGACGTGTCAGCTCAAGCTTTGGTATGTGTGACTTGTATGGTCAATGGGAAGATTTGTTCATGGCAGCCGGTCAGTTTTACAGGGTGGAAAAACCTGGCTGATGCCTGTAGGTCTTTATTTGAGTTAAATTGTCAACACGACCCTTCATTCACTGAGTCTGCCTGTTGCCATGAATGGACCCGTTAACAGATCACTCCCCTCCCTCTTTGTCCAAGTGGTAGAATCTTACTTCTAATCCAGGGGGAAAGAAATGATAATCCTCGTAATCATAGTGATCGTTATAGTGAAGGGAACTGTGAGCATTACTCACTGCCACAGATTACCAGGTTTTTATATGAGCGGAAGCAGAAGAAGCATTTTGAACAAACACATCTCATGCAATTTTAGGTGCAGTCAGGAAAACAGTTTGTGTTTTATTGACATATATTTATATTCCATTTGGTGGCAGAAAATCCAGTATAATGTATATTCAATCAGCAATTTCTGTTGTTGTTTTTTGTGCTTCTACATTCTACGTTGATGATCAAGGTGCAAAAGGGGCTCCAGACCTTGCAGTGGTAAATAATTATATTCTTGGAGTGTTTTCTGTACAAACCAAATCTCTATAACACGTAACATACAGCAAACTCTACACTAACAGAAGACAGACTTTTGCTGTTATCCTACATTAAGTTTTTATTGTTACATGTGTCACTGGGCTAAGAACAGAACGGTTTCCCTGGTAGATTTAAGACACATACCATGTATTTGCAATGTTGCCGGTTTTAATCCAGTCCCCCTCTGTTTCTCCTTATCACTCTCTACTCTGGACACTGACTAAACTTGTCCACTGCGTAGCTTTGTAAATCATGTTTCTCCATCACCACTGACTGCTCTATTCACTCCCCTGCAGGTCAGCATCTCCACTGTGGGCTACGGAGACATCTACCCAGAGACCATACTGGGTCGTCTCTTCGCTTTTATCTGCATCGCTTTCGGAATCATCCTCAATGGTCTGCCCATATCCATCCTCTTCAACAAGTTCTCAGACTATTACTCTAAACTCAAGTCCAATCAGTACACAGCCTCCCTGAAGAAACGAGGGAAGTTGAGGTTTGGCAATAGGACGATAAAAAGGATCAACCACTGCTTTGGAAGCCCCCATTGTGAGGAACATTGATTTCTTATGTGACTTTTTATAAAGAAATAATATGCTTGACGGTAAAACTGTGCAAATAAATAATATGTGATGGACAAGTAGATGGAACACGAGGGTTCAATCCTCACATCTGGGCATGTATTCCAGTAAATTGGCAGCCTTTGTTTGGGAAGCCAGTGATGGATCACAGAGGCACATGGCCATCTACACCCTCTCACAGTTAGCAGTGAAAAGGACCACAGTTCAGGGTTGTTGTTGTTTTTTTTTTGTTTTTTTTACCATATAAGATCTGGAGAACAAGGGGGAGAAAATTAAGCAGTGTGACTGACTGTTCTATTTGCTTTTGTCAGATGCATAAAAAAACCAACACTCAATGTTTGCAGTATGACTGATTTTCGTAAAAGAAAAAAAAATCTGAAATATAAAAAATGGGGATTCAGCATACACCTGAGTAACAAGTATTAGTTTATTTCTAATTGCAGCTGCAATATTTTAAATCTGTGTGCTCACACAGGAGCTCTGCAGGGGCTTGCAAAGTGTACTAAACCTTCAAAGACCAGTGCTGCTTTTCATGTGTTTGCAATGTTCAATAGTTCCGCCTATACAGTATGCAGTATGATTTACTTGCAACACATGCAACTAAGTTACACAGTCTGATGCTCTGTTTTCAATAAACACTGTACTGCTCATGATGCTATTGTCTTCATTGATTAAATACTATATCTTCATGTTGAGTGTCAGGACATAGAATTGTATTGTATTATATTATATTGTATTCACCTGAATACATCTCTACTGACCTCTTCTGGAAAACGTTTGTTATTGCACAAAACTTTTTCTTGGTGTATATAAATATATATGTGTGTGTATATATATAAGGTGCAGCCATTTAGTTCAGTAATTACTGTTGATGGTATAATAGATATTCAGCATTTTGTTACTACTGGCCATTTTAACACAGCATAGTGGTAGACATAACACTCCATACAATAAATGCCTGTGGACATTGCAATGCTTCAAAATGACCACTGAATGGCAGATACATCAACAACACAGGATGTTTTGTCTGACCCAGTACAATGCAATTCAGGTCAACACCACAACAAACTACAGAGTCCAAAACGACACAGTGAAAAAAAAACTGAATATGAATATCTTCATAAAGGTAAGATTTGGCAAAGCTGTTATATTTGTTTACATTCCATTTAGCTTGGCATACCTTATACACTCAGCGTATGTGAGGTGAAGATGTTGGGGACCTTTGTATTTATCAGGTTCACCAGTGGATCATGAATGTAGATTTATTATGGAAGACGCCATAGGTCTCCTGTCCCACCAAACTGGTTTAATGAAACAGGACATACTGTATGTAGCCAGAGTCATGTCTGAACTCAGAGGATGGACAGCAGTTAATAAAGAGACAGAGGCTGCAGTGTTTTATGATGTACAGAAAGCATGTGACAGGGCACAGAAGGAGACAGTTACAGTTCTAATTGGATTATAGATTATGACCTCTGCAGCTAATAATAGGATCATACATGTTGTGCCTTTCAGAAAACAAATATTAATTTCATATTCTTTATGATTTGCAATTATATAATTAACATATTTATAAAAATATGACTAGATAAGGGAAGATCTTTATTGCAGATTATAAGAATTTGTAGCAAAAAGAGATATTTTATTGATCCTAATACCAATAACAATACCAATACGTGTGTGTATATAAAATATATATTTAAATATAATAGGAACTGTATTTTTAAACAGCTAACATGAGAAATAAAACGAGAGGTGGAAGTGTTTCCAGTGAGTGCACAGGTTGGTCCAGCAGGTGGCGGTAGTCTGACAGTGAGCCCAGGAGCTGCAGCGCAGAGAACAAGTATCAGCTCCCACAATCCTCTGCGGTGGTAAAGTGACCTCTGTTGTTAGCCTGCAGGGAAACAACCATGGCTCCTCCAGTCGCAGTGTCGCCGTTGATCAAGGTTCGTGTTGCGGTAGATTTTGTTCAAAGAAAGAAAGCTTAGTCGCGTGTTACAGTAAAGCAGCCGTGGCGGTCGTGTTTCAGTGTGTTTCGCGACACAGAGCACGCGGACATGCTGACCGCTGGACAGGGCGCAGGCTAGCCAGCAGCTAGCTGTCACTCTGTAGTAATGTTATTCAGGTGTGTTGCAAACTGAGGACAGGTGAGGTCTCAACAGGGCACGTGTGGGTGTCCTCGTGTAGTTGGTGTAACGTGCACTGACATCGGACATCTGCCCGGACAGTGAGAGACAGTCGCACTGAGCAGCGGTCTGCACTGAAACCACGAACCGAGCCATTGTATCCCAGGACGTCAATGTCCTGCGATATAAGGGGACAGTAATCCAACAGAAGGGTTTATTTATTTTTTTAATTTTTTTTTTTTTTTTTTAATAATATCGCATCTTTTACCCGTGTACGAAGTTTCTCTATAGTTAAGTATTAATCGGTATCAGATTTGAGAAGCAGTTTGTCGCCCACTGTTGTTCATTCGTGGTGGTGACAGACCGCAAACAGCAGATGGGACAGACAGGTTGTGAAAGTTAATTAAAGACTAACCATACCACTGGAAACGCGTTCAATTAAACTGTTAGATGTGTAGTTTGTTCCCATGACCAAGTCATCAGTAAGTTTCTGCAGCATTATATAGAGTTCAGTGAGTGTAACGTGGGGTGCGATGCTGAGTCTGTAACTTCTAAACTGAAGGCCACAGGGTAATCATTCTGTCTTTATCATCAGGGACTACACGTCCGGCATTAATGTGCATTGTTTTCTGCTTTACAGACAGCAAGGTATTCAGCTTTGATTGCTGGCATCATCTATGGCAAAAAGAGATATGGTGAGTTATTCTTTGTAGTCATTGTACACTGTACTTTACTGGAGCAGTGCACTGAGATAAACCTGCATAGGGGAGAACATTTAACACCAGAAACATTATGTTAAAAACTTGACATTTTAGATTATAAAACTCCAGTGACTGGATTCAAGGCCATAAAAGGTTAAAAGCCGAAACATCTCCATTAAATTCCTGCAGCAATTTATTTAACCCGTAGTGATTTAGGCTTATATAAACTGCAGGTCAGGTATTTACAAATCTGTACAAGATGTTCTCTTTAGATAAATGTTGCCAGAGGTCATTTTGAAATATAGTCTATTGGGTTGCATTTGTTTTCATAATGAATACTGCTTGTTTTCCTAATAAACCCTTTATTTTGCTCAGAAACCCTGAAGCCTATTGCAGCTGAGGAGAAGAGGATCGAGGAGGAGGAGAAAAAGGCTCGCGAGGAGCAGGAGCGCATTGCCAAGCAGCTAGCAGAAGGTACCCAGTTTGTACATGCATACGTCTGCATGCTCCACAGCTTACAGGGAGCAGGCACAACAATTGCAACAATAGTGTACAATATAATACAGTTGGCGTTACATTGCACAAAAAGTGGGAGCATAGCTATTGAATGTAAAGCAATGTTTTTCTTGGTCCTAAATGTACTAATCCCACTTATTTTACTCTCTCCGTACAGCAAGTGAGGATACTATTCTGAAGTAAAGCTGGTGTGCTGTGTGAGGATGTCCATGTGCAATTTCCAACTTCTCCCTCCCTTTTCCGGAGTAAAGATGGCAAAGTCGGGTCACAACCAGTCACGCAGTCCCGAGTTATGGATGTGTTCACTGTTACCTTGAATAATACAACACCTCTCTGGACCATACAGTGAATTTAAGTTTGTTACATGATATGAAGTAAGGCTCTTGAACTCAGCTTTGTAATACTGCAAATGCAGCCGCATTCATAAGTTATTTAGTTCATGTTTGTAATGAAGCAATGTCATAAATACAGAATTACATGATCACCGTAGTCTTTGTCTCTGTTAACCATGTGACCTTTGGTTCCCGTGTTCTCCCTTATCCGCTGTTACAGCACAGGTATGACATGTTATATTAAAGTATTAAAGAATCATTTTGTAATCCAGGATTTTGTTCACATGGGTCATCACATTAAATGCAGAAGGTTTTAATTTGTTGCTTTTAGATCATGTTCAAACCTCAAAAACAGGGTTCCCACGGGTCTTTGAAATCCATAAATTTGTGAATTTGATAAAAAAAAACAATATAGGCCTTGAAAGTTTTTGAAAACATACAAATAGACATTGGTCATTGAAAGTGCTTCAATTTATATATCTTGTGCAAGAATTGAAGTTCTTTTGATATTCTTTTTACTTAACAATACTGTTGTTCTGCTGCAGTTGCGTCACTGTTTCAAGTGCCATCTGCCTTTAGAAATTGCGATCGTAACTTGTCATTGTAACGTGGCAAGTCATTGGATCTGTTATGGTCATGTTTACATTTCCGACCTCCTGATATAATGGTTTTAGCTCGCCCCCTAGCAACTGTCACTGTCATGCCTGATCAGATTTGCGGTCATGGTTGACAAGTGTGAAGTTGTGTATAGCTGTGGCGATATATTGACAGTAACGTAACGCCCCAGGTCTGCCCCTGGTTAGTTCAAGAACACATTTACCTACCAGTGACTCATCCCATTTGAAATCTGTGCTATCTGTATCAATATAAGCTATACATGCAGATCATATTCAGAGCATCAGCATCATGTAGCTGATAGTTGGCAGATATTTGTTTAGCTGTGATGGAGTTAAAACTAACATGCTTTTAAAAAAGAAACACAAACAGCTATTTGAACACAAATTATATTTCCGAGCAAAATCTATATTTAACATTGCCATAACAATTTGTATAACACCTGTGTACTGATTTATTTTTATGTCCAGGTCACTTAGAGATTATTGCCATAATAAGGCTTTTTATTGACTTATGTTATTGTATTGTCAAATGGATTTTGATGGTTCTGCACTTTCATTGGCTCAGAGGTTGTTCTCAGCTAACTAATCTTTTGAATTGTTGTCTGTGAGCTTCTGTAAAGCCTGTTAGTTCTCATTATAAAAATTCTCAGTGTTGTAACAGTAATTAACCTTGATCCGTGCCTCAAACTATGCAGTGTTTGGTCCTTGAATTTGAAGGAACTGGGCCTGAAAAGTCCTTGAATTTGATGTTTAAGAATGTGTGGGAGCCCTGATAATATCTACTTTGATTCTTTTGTCCTTTCATCGTGTGAAAACTTAGCCTTAGACAGGGCTTATTAAGTTGATCTTATTAAAAGATGAAGGTGCATAAGTGTCATAAGAACCATTTCCAAAGGAACCTGATTAATTGAGTGAAAGTCTCATTTAATTCTATTTTATAGGTGAAGGCATCATAAACCTCAACAACAATTTTCTCACCCTACTGAGTTCCTACCGTAGATTTGTGAGGCTATGGTTAATTAGTTAATACTTAAGTTGTACATTTAATGAGGGTGAAAACACATTAGTTGCAGATGTATCATTTCACATTGTTATTTGCTGTGTAAATTTATTTTCACTTTTGAAGTGATAAAGATTGTTTGGTGTGGGTTAAGCACTGAAACAATATTAGCAAGTAATCTGCATTAATTGTATGCTCTATGAAATGACAGAAAATGCTTATAACTATTCCCTAAAGCCGAAGGTAATGGCATCTAATTGTTTGTTTTGTCTGACAAACAGTCCAAAACCCCCCAAAATACTCTGCTGTTATTTCTCTTTTCTGCCTTGTTTCTAACACATTTTTATTTGTATTTTCATTCATTTTAAAATAACTGTATTTTTTCCCTCTGTGAAGCACCTTGGGCTGCATTTCTTGTATGAAAGGTGCTATATACATAAAGTTGAGTTGAGTTGAGTTGCTTATTATCACAAATTATAGCAAATTCTCCAAACTGAAAAGTTGTAAGTAGAGAAGGGTCTTTAAAATGTATAATCCATAAGAATTTGTACATTCTTACATCCGTCTCTGACGATCACCTGCTCATATTTAGTTCTGCAACGTGCCCCGCTCATAACCAGCAGTGTGAGATCAAGCCCAGACATGTTCAACCTGAGCTCACCTCAGGTTAAGTAAGTCTACAGCAGGATCATTTAACACTAGTGTTTGTTGTCAGATTAGAGATGCAGAGTTAATACTGTTGACACGCCACGTGTCAGGTTCATAGTTTTGAGACCAGTCAAAGCACAGGGGCCTTACCTAATGTCCTCTGGACCAGTTATTATTAAAACAACAGCAATGCTAGGGCCGATTAAAAAAATAATAGCTGGACTTAGTGGCAATGCTGCCTGTTTTTACTTAGCTCTCACCTACTGTAGTTAAAGAGACCCCAGGAGTGGTGTTAAATGCTTTAATTAACACAAAAAATACAAGGGTAAAAACAATGGCAAAATAACAAAACAGAATTTAAGAATTGATGGAAAACTGATGAAATATTATGTTTATATATGCATCTGTATATATATCTATATGTAGATAAATCTATATGCATATATATCAGAAGTAGCAAATTATTTAATTGATTACGTTTTAGGAAGTAAAACACCCCACTGTGGTCTGTAAAGTGGGGCGTTCCTACACTTTGGCATCTATATGCACATATGCAGGTACATAAGTGGTGCAAACTTCCTGTAACACCCCTCAGCTGTTTAACTGTATGACATGTTTTGCCCGGGATTACAGTTTGACGCTTTAGCAGCATTTAAGATAAGAGAATGTTACTTAACCGAGCAAGTGACAACAGATGGGAACAGCTGAGCCTCTGCTGACATAACGTGATTTCATTACTCAGTCCTATTCTCCAGACAATTTCACAATGTAAAACGTCCCCATTTTTTCATTTGTGTGGCTTTTTTCTTCTGTTTCACATCCTTCATCCTTAGACTTGGTGGATCTTTTTATGTTTTACACCCAAATAAACAGGTTTGTCTACAGTAATGAACAACAAAATCCTACATACTTAATGTGCACTTACAGTACTGTTTGGAAATAAAAATAAAATAAATAATAAAAGTTCATTTTTGTCCCTAGTTATCAAGTCCTGTTGTGAATGTAGTGAAGTATAAACAAATAGGGGGAAAACCAAAATACAGTTTTGCTCATGTAAACACCTTCGCCGCAGACATGTGGCTTGAGGCTCAGACCACCCCTTTCCCCCAGGGCGTCTGCCATTATGTATCCTATTATAGAGCCCTGCAAACAATTACATAAAGCTTATGCACTGCTGAATACGAGGGTTCATCAGCTTACAGTGGGGGATTTTGTTAACTGGATTAGTGGTAGATTTAAACTCTCCATTTAGGTTCAAGAAGTGAAAATAAGCAGTGAGCCTGTCTGTGCGTCAGGTATAAAAGGCTCACACGGCGTCTCCTCACCACAGCTCAGACCCTGCAACGGCTCTGCACTGAAAACTCCCTGTGGCTTCTCTCTACACTCCAGGTAAGAAGATGCTGCTTGGTGGGACTACAGAGTTGTTGTTGTTGTTTTTTAGACAAATACTTTAAACTGTGCTGGTAACTGCAGTATTTCATAATTCCAGGAGATTTTATGATAGTGGAATTAAAGCAAATAGTGCTCTAAAGTAGTGTAAAGAAAATAATCACACACAGTAACGTGATCTACTCGGGTTTTTGTCTAGAATGGACTTCCAAATCTTTGCCCTGGTGATGTTGCTCCTGGCCTGCGTGGAGCAGAGCCTGGCATCCTGCGTGGTGGACAGCTTCACAGTCGTAGAGAACTTTGACCCCAAAAGAGTGAGTACAGAAATTTAAGAAGGATAGTAGAATTCAGAGTCAACAACTAACATTGACTTAAATACCCAATTCAGTTACAGTGTAAATTATTCAAACTTAAATTAGCCCGATACTAGATACAGTAATACTATAATACAGGTTCAGGACAGCTAGTTAGCTCCGACAGAAAAAATAGGAAAACGTGTTGTGTATAGTGTGCAACAATCAGGGCTATGAGGAGTTGAGCAACTTGTCAATCACCTAAAATCCCCGATTGTAGTACACACACACCAAAACCCAAATTTGGCTCCGTACAGTTTGTGCATATCCACATTCTACGGATGAAATTCAAAAGTATGATATTAATCTTTGGGATTTTTTGCCCCCAACAGTATGCAGGAAAGTGGTACGCTCTGCAGAAGAAGGATCCCGAGGGTCTGTTCCTGCAGGACAACATCTCTGCTGAATACACTGTTGGAGACGACGGTGCCATGGTTGCCTCCTCCAGGGGCAGAGTCACTCTCTTTGGGTGGGTGTTTAGAAATATATTCAGCAGCAGTCTGAATGTGATGTGTTTCAATAACTAATAGGCTGCCTATCTTGCTTGCAAATGTGAATTTTTTTTCTCCAATTGACATCCAGGTTCTGGGTTGTGTGTGCCGACATGGCTGCCCAGTACTCGGTGCCCGACCCCGGCACTCCCGGCAAGATGTTCATGAACTACCAGGGACTGGCCAGCTACCTGTCCAGCGGCGGTGAGCCTCCTCAGTTGTATACACACATTATCTCGGCCTCTCTCCCCCACGACTGAGACTGACCTCTTGCTCCCTGCTCTTCCAGGCGACAACTACTGGATCATTGACACAGACTACGACAACTACGCCATCACCTATGCCTGCCGCACCCTGAAGGAGGATGGAAGCTGCGAGGACGGCTACTCCCTGGTCTTCTCCCGCAACCCACGTGGCCTGCCCCCTGCCATCCAGAGAGTCGTCCGCCAAAAACAGGAGGAAATCTGCATGGCCGGAGAGTTCCAGCCTGTGCTGCAGTCTGGTATGTACTCAGTCTGTCAGACAAACAGGGAAAGAGTAACCATACCCTTTTGAACATTTATTTTAAATGTTTCTTTGCTAGATAAAGAAAAGCCAATTGTTGCTCCAAATCACTTTGTGGAATAGTATTTATCTTTAGATCTTAAACTTTTAATTTTAACAAATTCTATTCCTATATTGAGAATAAATGTTACATTTAAACTCATCTTTAAACTCATCTAACACTTGTTCCTCTTCTTTCTCTAACAGGAGCTTGCTAAACTGCTAAACTGGAGTTTATTGAGCAGCCCTTCATCATACTGGATTGATCATCCTGCCCAAAATGAAGGCAGAGCTCTTGTCAAAAACGCAAAGAGGAGAATAATCCTGTTAAGCTCATGATTTGCGGTGTTCCAACGTCATAGGAGAGAATTATTGGATAAATCCAATTGAACGCCCCATGGAAAAATTAAATTAAATCTGCCAAAATGAAAATACATTTCCAAGCCAAATCCAATGAAGACTATTACCGCTTGACTGAATGTGATGATATAGCCAACCGGAAAGTACTGTCATAATGATGGGTAACATCTGCACTGTGTAATCATTCTGCATTAGTGACAATAAATTTCATAAAGAAACTTGCTGTTGTGTTTGCTTTTGTAAAAATGACATATGTAATCGACTTAGATTGGTGATCTAACTTTTTACTTATCTAGTGCACAAACATATAAAACACAATCATTTAAAAATCGGAGACATTTTGAGTATAAAAAATAGAATACAACAAATTCAAATATAGATTACAGATAACAAAAGATTATTAATGTATCCACTAAATTTAATTCACTTGCTAATCTCATTGCCCAGTGACATTATGTATTTTTCCTTATGTGCCACTGCACAACAAGCATGAAATATGTGAAATATGACACAGCTGGTTTATTCACATGTTATATATTATAGGAAAAGTGTGGTGATATTTTATATTTTCTTTTTCAATAAAATTCCATGAAAAGACCAAAATCAACAAATGAAATGATCAAACTTAGTATTGACTGTGTAGCCAAAACCTGACATGTTATTCTTCTGTGCCACTTTATTGTTGTCCAAAGTTATTTAAAAAATAAAGCAAATTTGTATTCATCCACTGCTGGAAAAAGTCCCCAATAAATGTGTTATTTACTTCTGTTGAGTAATGTTTGCTCAAATCTATATTGCTCAGCTGTGTGTGTCAATTCTTCAGCAAACTAATTTGCCTAATCTTTGCGAGTCATTAGACTGCGGTGAAAACACAGACAACAACAGGCTGAAGGAATATTTTAGTTCCTTGAAAAGTAGTTCCTGTGACTAAAAGTTCAGGGTACTTTCAGTGGAAACGCAGCTATATATAATCAGCGCATTGATCTCTATAAAATGTATTTATATTGTACAAAAAAAATAAAATAAAGGAATGCTACTAGACTTGACCTTGGTCTAGTGCTCCTCTGAGTACATCTCTGGCAGCGAGTACGGCCCAGGCCTTCCCCAGTAGTCCACAGCTCGAACTCTGTACAGACCGCCGACCTCCTGGTCCACTACAGAACACAACATGGTGTACAGTATTATTTCTATGACTGGACGTCACAATGGCAAAACATAGCTTGAAAGGTGAAGAAAATTCTGTTCTGTTGCTCATTGCCGGAGCTTAAGAGTCTTTAAAATAATTTACTGTGAATTCTTACCAGGTGAATAAACATAAGAGGTAAAAATGGTGTCTTGAGTATTAATTCTGCTGAATTTCCTGTGGTCTGCGGAGAATTCCACTTCAAATGTCTTAATGCATCTGCGAATAAAAATAAATTAAAATGCATCTATGAGTGCTTTCTTGGTCCATGCATATTAAATATTTACTGCATTTCAACAGTCATACAGAGACTAAATGTACTGTACTGCTGCGCTCAATATAAGATGAATATGATGATATATGAATAAATCTTGTGGACTTACTTGGAATCAACACAGTGGTCTGACCAGACAATCAGGACTTGGCCTTTGGTGATCCTGATGAAGTGTAATCCATTGACCTAATCAAAAGGTCAAATACAGAGAGTTCAACCTTTTTGTCTTTTCCCCTTATATCCATGAAGCTTTTCATCACAACACAGGCTTTGTGTTACATTTAGGACATACTGACTTCCTACTTAAATCTTAAATCACTTTCTCACTTTGCAGGGTTCAGTCACTGGAGAAAATCTGTCTCATAAAAACATAAAACCGGACACAGACGGCAGAAGGTAGGATTCAACTGATGTACCGTTGAAGATATATAATACTTATGAGAAGCTCCAACGTGGACTGTGAGGCAAACACAAACCAGGAGAAGAACCCAAGTTATTTTAACTTAACATTGTTGTTGTGTGTTGATACTGACCTGGTCTGGCACAGCTTTGGGCTGGGCACAAACATGGACGAAGAGGACCGAGGGCAACGACAGTGTGGCTTTCAGAGTCAGAGTGTCTCCTGCGGGAACTTCCCAGGGTCCATCGACATGAGGGTCCTGACACAATGACACATCATCAGTGGGTCAGACCATGTCTCAAAGTGGAGGAGGAGGAAGAGAAGAAAATGTATGTAGCAAAACAAAAATATCATAATGTTAAAATTTACAATATCGTTCAGCCCTGCTGTTTACCTGCACACTCCTGAGGCGTCTGAACTGTTGTGCTGTGGGGTAGTCGGGGCTGCCCATGCTCTGCCAAAGCTGGTACGGGTTGGTTACATTGTTGTCAATGTAATATGTGACATACACAAGACCTGGATAGCAGACAGACAGATAACAGGCCGGACTGAAAGGAATCACTCACTTGCAGCAATAAAGGCCTGTGGGACCTGGTAATATTTTTTTCAATGGCATCATCTTTGCATCTAAAATATCAGTAAAGTCCAACAGTATTTTGTTAAACGTACCCTTTTGTGCAGCCAGTCCTTTCAGTGAGACGGTGACATCATCAGTGTTGCTGGAGGTGCTGTTGTCGTCGCTGTTGTAGACCAGCACTGCTGCCTGCCAGCTGTCCGAGCCGCCCTGTATTACAGGCTTGTGGCTGCTGGCGAGAACTCCCACTGTACTGTTGTTGGTTCCTGCTGAGTTCAAAACCTGAGCCAGGACCTGGGTCTCTCCTTTAAGTGGAATCACACACAGGGCCGTTAAAATAGGACTGAGGCAGACGAGACAGCAACATCCCTGAGCTTTGCTCGTACAAGGAGCTACTTGGACTGAGTAAAGAGATCGTCACCTAGCAAAGCCAGCAGGCCCATGACAGTGAGGACAGGCTTCCTGATCAGCTGCACGTGAGGCGGCTGGGTGTTGTTGACCTGGAAGCGGGCGGTGAGCGTGCGCTGGGTGAATGGATGTGGGTGGTAGCTGAGGAAGGCGTTGTCATTGCTCAGCAGGGTGTAGTTGACGGTGCTGTTGGGGTCTGCCAGCAGCAGATCCTGGTGCTGGTTTATTACCTGTTGGAGGGAGCAGGACAGAGGATTGGTTCAGTGTAATTTAACTTGTGGAGTGAAGATAGTTATGAAGTTTAATGATTCACGTTCGCCTCACCTTCACCACCATCGCAGCGTAGGTCGCATCAGCCCTCCACTCCTGAGGCCTGGACCAGCCCACCAGCGGATCAGCCTCATCGTTGTAAACAGGGAGGCTGCGGAACCTGGGGAAGCGCTCCTGGATCTCCCTCACTGTCTGGATCTCCTGCTGGAGGATGGGCAAGGAGTAGCCTCCTCCCTGAAGGACGGAAACAGAAAGTCGGCTTCCAAAACAGTGATTCTAACTGCATCAGTTTTACAATTAATTAAGCTAATGAATTAATGCATTAATAAATATAGTTTTACATAACTCATGAGTACTTGAAGTATTTTTTTCTTGTTAGCATCTGAAACCCCCGACCCCCCCCCCAAAAATTTGGACACTAAAACTCTTCATTGAAACCAAAAATAATGACATTATTTTAGGTGGGCTGGCACCTGCATGGCCGCCATTTGACGGCACAAATAAATCAAGCACTGTTGAAAATGACCGTGTTCACTTTCTGTTTGTTCTAGATGTGCTTTGAGTCCAGAAACACCCACCTTCTTATGCAGGGCGACGTAGTCAATCCTGACCCCCGTCTCTCCGGTGAAGTAGTTGGTGCCGTTGTAGCAGTGCTGCAGCATGGCCCAGCAGTATGGTGAGTGTGGGGGAGAATGGCAGGAGTCTCCTGGGCCCCCAAACCTTAGGAGACTGCTGGCAGCGCGCAGACCCTCCGAACAGGCATCATAGTAGTTTAGAAACCCTAAAGAAAAGGTTATTATACTGAAAGAAGCCCAGAACATGTATATAATACTGTATATATCATATTGCAGGTAGACAATAGTGTTTTTATTTTATATAATGTCAGTATCAGCCTTATGTAAAGTTTGCTTCTTATCATGGATGTTATGAGTTTCAAAAAAACATTTATGAAATGTCACGTATGATGCATTATGGGTTTACCTTGAATTGACACAGTGACATTATCAAAGTCATGGTTGTTGGGCTCGTTCCACGTTTCAAAGTTCCACTGAGAAACACTTCCCAGGCCATACAGGTCTGTAATTTAAAGACAAGACCAATGGTAAAATCATCAAAAAGATATGTAAATATAAATCTTGTCCCACCGAAGGAGGTTGAAACAATTGGCAAGAATAACTTTGAAACAATTATTCAGCCAGTACAACACATACAGTACAATACTGACTCTGCACTCACTCACCGATGTACCTCTTGGCTATGAGATAAACCAGATTCCTCCACTCGACCACTTGTGATTTGTCCTCAAAGTCAGTGAAGTAGTTGGAGACACTGCCCATCAGCTCAAAACCTGAAACCCAGAAGATAGGAAATTGATTACAGTTCAGATATTCACAACCACATGTCACAAGTGCATAAGACATCATCAGCCTCACAAATATGATGTGATGTTTTCCAGCCAGGGGTCGTGGTATAATACCTGGTCGGAGTCCATTAATCCACAAGAGTTCTATCAGCTGGTCCAGTTTAGTGAAGTTGTACTGGGGTCGTCCTCCAATATCCCTACAACAACAAAATCACACAGCTGTAATTTATCATAAGGAACACTCAGCAATCCTAAATTATACTGAGTGGCGTGCTTTTCTTTCACATGAATACATTATGGTAAGAATGGCTGGAGAGGTCTCCACTTGCTAGTTCACTTACTGTGCGGTGACCAGCTCCAACATCCAGTGTATCCTGACCTGCTGGATCCCTCCATGGGGGACTGAGCCCACATAGGCCAGGTTGAGCTGCTGGTCGACGCTCAGGTCAAACTGGTGGGCCTGAGTGTGGGGGAGCGGGGGGCTGAACACAAAGAAGACCCTCTTTAACTGTGTCATGCACCAGTGATGCAAAAAATGCATTTATAGATTAACAATATGTTTCATATACCAGCGTGTTCATAGACGTCATACTTATTCATGTGATTTGACAGTCTTAGAATCAACACCAATCTCCACTGAAAAAATGACATTTTTTAAAAATGTCTTGGCTTTTTTACAGATGCTTACTTTGTGCAACCTTATTTAATGAAGATTATTATTAGCAACGGTCTTCTGGTAGATTCGTTATGAAAATAAACCCACATTCATTTCTTCATTTCAATTAAATCTCACATATCTCACTGCCTGCTGTCCACCACTGTGTATTTTGCTGGAAACAATTGTGAATCCGCACTATTGACACTTGACCTACCAGAAACCAGTGCTTTTCCAGAAGTGCTTGAGGTCTCCTACTGGTCTCCCGACATCAACCGTGATGACATATGAAGCTCCTGAAGCGTCGGCGACGGTGAGAAGCAACGCAAGGACGGAAAAAGTTTCCCACTGCATGTCTGCGACCGACCATGACAACCTTGCGTGTCGCGCGAGCTGAACTGAGCAGCTATAGAGACCGACGTGGACCAACCTAACCCCGACAACCCCCCCACACTGTGTGAGAACATGTGAAGAAGAGCCCCTCCAACACAACTCACTTTAACGACATTAAAACACAACACAGCAAACACGCTTCCACCCCAGCAGCGACCCGCGGTCCCGGTCAGCTGAGCCTGATGACGTCGAATGCGTGCGACCGTGTTGTTGTAGTCTTTTAAGGAAATCGAGTTTGTTTTAATAAAATGGAGCAAATAAACACCTATTAATGATCTATTGCCTGTAAGCAAACAAGAGCACTCAACTATAATGAGAGAGAAGTGTGTATCATTAACGTTTGGGTGCACCTGAGTAATAAAAAAAAAAAGCTACACAGGGAGTAAACAAACTACAGTGTAGTAAACAAACACTGCTTAGCACTAATAGATTTTGAAAAGTACTAATACGCTAAATACACTTGCACCCCGTGGACAGAGCACGTGTAAATGTAGTCTTATGTGGTAATCCTAGAGGATATATCCACAGACCAACTGCTCTCTGACTTTCACCACAGGCAGCCACATGCAGCACCAGCACCAACTGGCTGTGGTTTGATTCAGTATATGTAACCATAAAGTTGGCAAAAGGTGTGAATTAGATTTTTACTAAGCATTGATATTCCTTCGATTACGCGTTTGCTCAAGTAACTACCAAGATCAAATACTATGGGTTTGGGCTCTTCATATGATGTCACTTTACATCAAAATTAGTCAACTGTGCTGCTGCATCAACACAGAGGCTTTACATTTTTCATGTGAGATATAAACGTTTTGATACCATTTTAAAATAAACACTAAACAACAAGGAGCTGTTAATGGGACATTTATTTAAAAAAAAAAAGTTGGGAGAATCAAGAAGGCATGAAAGGAAAATTCATGTCATTTACAGTTGAACTCAAAGATACTGTTAAACAGCAACAGTTATACACAACCATTTACACAACCTGTACAAATATTTTTTCCCGCAAATTTGCAATTTAAATTCAAAATAACTTAAATAGGTTTCTATGTAAAAGTGCAAATCCTTATGCATGGGATGTCTGTGAGTAAGACCATGGCGACAGAAAGGATGTTAACTTGTAAGGCATCACAAGCACATTTCATCAGTCTGAACATTTACCGACTATACTGTCTTGAAGCACAGTCATATATATAATGCTTTTAATGTACAACATCCACACTTTTAGTATACCCTTGTGTAATTCTGATGCCTTACATTGCATTTCAGTTTTGTTACTGAGCTCACGTCTTCTCTCATGCAAATCAATATTGTAATGATAAAATAGTCTCAACTTTTGTGATTTGACAGAGAGCCCCTTTCACAATCGAGTACTTCCAGCTCAGAATAAAACCACGAAAGAAGATTTCAGTTCAGTGTTTGTAGTGTTCGTGGGGTGAAAGTTCGTAAAGTCCACATTGCAGCATAGCAATGACGTGCTGTTACCTGTTTGGTAGTGTTATGGGTTAGCATTAAAATCACAGTTACCAGAGGCCATTCTATACAGGATGAACCCAGATACGGTGGGGCAGTAGTAGTCCACAGGTTTCAGGCTTTGACAGTGAGACTGTGACTGTGACTGTGTGTGTGTGTGTGTGTGTGTGTGTTTTTAGGGGAGGGGAGGGGAGGGGAGGGGTCGGTGATTCTGCACAGTCACAAGGCATGAGGCGACAAAGAGTGGCAAACTGTTAATGCTGATACTTCAAAGTCTCTACAAGCATCCTCCTGATTGGTGAGGAGGGGAGGGAGAAAGAACTAACCCACGCACGCTATTGGGCCGTACATGCTTCTGTGTTAACATGCAGCCGATGCAAAACAAAAGTGTGTCATCACCACGAGTAGGAGAGTATTATACAGCACTGGTCACCATGGGTTCTACTGGACAGGAGACTGGAAATGTGTTTGGTAAATAAAAAGTGTTCAGGCATTTGCAATACAAAGGAGAAAGTAACAAGCATCGAGTCCTTGTGTGCGCATGTGTGTAAGAGACGTAAAGTAACTACGACTTCTGTTCAGCTCCTGCAGCAGACTGGGCTGCGCTCTCTGGTTTAAGGATCTGGTAGGTGATGAGGTACTCTGGGTAGGCCTGAAGGAAAAATATAGCAAGACATCAGGTGTTTAATGTAGTTTTTGTTACAGCTGTAAAAGGATATAAGGAAAGAAACTTTTCAAATGCTGGTGTCTGTTTACCTGCTCTCCTCTGTAGATGACATATTCAGCGTAGGCCAAACCATTAACGCTGGGCCGCCCGATCACTGAGTGGTGTCCTGGGGGGGCGTGGGCCATCTTCATGGCACTGAACTGCAGGAAGGACTTCCCCAGGGTCACTCGGCAGAACAGCATCTGCCTGAGAGTGTAGATGAGATAAAAAAAAGGTCGGACACAAGTGTCTGTTTCCACAATACTGCACATACAACTTTACTTTGATAAAAAAAAAGGGGGCAAAAGTTTTACAACCAGAAGTGTTGTGGTTTAGTTTGAAATTGCAGTTATATCAACCATTGACAGTTAATGTTCATGTCAATTCAATGTTACCTGTGGCACAGGTAACAAGATCGGTCTTTGTGCGTCGGGCAGCCCGTGCCTCCACCGATGCCGTAGACGTACTGATTGCTCTTTGAGGAGTTCTCTGCAAAGTAGATCCCAGCTCCAAACATCCCTCCTATGTAGGCGTGGCGCTCATCAAAGCCTTTGTGGATGATGGCGTTGATGAACGGGGAACCTGAAGGGAGACGTGACAGCAGTGGTAGAACGATATTATACACAGTAACTGACATGGAATGCTTTACACAATTACAAATAAAAAAAGTTAGTACTAGCTTTAGATGAACTCATCTCAAATGAGACACTTACGAGGCCTAATGCTGACACACAAAACAAATGGGTGGTGTGACCGGGGTTGTGGTTACCGTGAAACAACATCCGCTCATTGTGATGGTTGTGGTTCTCGTCTGCGATCTCCTTCTGCCGGTGGGTGTAACGTTCCCTCAGCTTCTTGTTAATCACCTTTTGTATCTGTGGGGCACAATATGACACATATCAAGCAAGATGCTGGGCGTTGCGTCTGCTTTATACCAATAATTCAATGTTGACTCTCATCCATCAGGTCAGATTGCTGTAATCAGGTTTCATTAATACCATCTACCAAATAAATAGTCCTTATAAAAGCTGTTCGGTGTCCTATGGATTATCAAAGTAAACAAATAGAGAGATTCCTGGTTCAGACCTTGATGATGTTGTATCTGCTGAACACACCACCAGCGTTGCCTCCGTCTCTGTGCTCTCTGATTGTGCTCTGCATCTGAGGGACACAAAACAAAAACACCACGGTTTAAAAAAATCAGGCAAACTAGCAATCAGCAAATTGTCTGCCAACTATTGCTGTTGCTTCTCAGTTTATTAATCAAGCATCTCAAACATAAACTGCCTTGTTTGAACATATTGTTAAGATGCAATTATTAAAAAAAAAAAAAAAAGGCCTTAATGTAGGTTTTGTAAACTTAGTTTTATGTAAACTATTTTAGACAATCAAGAGTGAAAAATCTTTTTTAGAAACATATTAAATTTGCATTGATAGTTTTAAATACAAAATTTTGATAAGCAGCTTCTTTTGGAAAATACTCAGTGCAGTTAAAACACGCCATAAACAAGGAGAGTGAACTCAACTCACCTCCTCCTCCACAGACTGGTACTCCTTGTCGTCTGGGGCCAGGTCTATCAGGATGGTGCCCTGGTTGGCACAGTGGAATGTCAGGTAGGGGTTGCCACCTGAAAAATAACCACACAGTTATTCACTGGCTATCAGGTGTTAACTTGTAAGGCCTGATTGTGCCAGCCACGTTTTCAAAAGATGCCTCCTTACCTTGCTGGCCGCCCAGCAGCCTCTCAACACCCTTGATAAGCTTGTGTCGGTGGCCATAGGCATTGATTCCGATCTCCTTCAGCTCCTCGTGACCCATGTCAGCCAGCACATCCAGGGTGATCTGGAAAAAAGAAATCAGGCAGCATGTTCAGACGTTAATACCAACCAGTAAAAACAACTCAATCTTGTGCTGTGACACAAGAGCTGTAAAGATCTATTCTGTTCATGATATTAACACATGACAACAGCTCCACGGGAGAAAAGAGACGCATCAAATTTAAGGCCAACAAGTGCTATCTACAAATCAATCTCAGTGTCATCTTAAGTAATTTAGAGCTAGCTCACCTGCTCCCTCTCAAAGATATCCCTCAGGTGCTCCAGGCCCAGGCTCTTCATGAATTGACTTATATTCATGTCCAGCATTGCCACTGGGAAAAACAGGGCGTTAGAGTTAAATGAAAAATTAATGTAATAAATGTTAGTGTCAAAACCAGGTTTGTGCACAATTTCTTCCCACAAATCCCACAAATGTTCCATGTCCATATTTGTCTGTGTTCAACAGCTTTGTAAACTGACCAGCATTCAACACAATAAATGCAACAAACTTACTTTCCCCTTCCTTGCGGTCAGTGCCTGTGGCTCCATCTGCCACTCCGGAGGCCCCGGCCCCGGCTGCGGCGGCCAGCTCAGTGAGCGGTCCGGCCAGGTTGTCTATGCTGCTGGCGGCCGACAGACAGGACGGTGTGGAGGCTGGGGAAATGACTGAGGCGCTGACCACTGTGGCCTGGGGCTTAAAGCAGCTGGGCAGGGCGTCTGGTGGCATGGCGTCCATCAGCAGGGCCCGGATATCATCAGCCTGCAGGAATGGCAAAGAAAAAACGAGCTGAAGGAGACTGATTTACATACATAAACTTGTTTTGATAGAAACCATTTGCCCACCACTTATCTAGGCCTGAAAAACAGTATTTCAATCAACAGTCACTCCTAAGCTGTCAATGTCTGTCAGTTTGACAGCAGCTGTTACCGTGGCCAGGTCCAGGGCAGTCTGGCCCTCTTGGTTCTTCATGGTGGGGTCGGCTCCATGAGCCAGCAGCAGCGCACAGAGCTGTGTACGACCCTTCTGGGCTGCCTCGTGGAGGGGTGTGAAAGCCCATTTGTCTGTAGCGTTCACACACGTGTTGTACTTGATCAGTAAGGCTGCGATGTCCACATGCTATGAGGAAGAGAGGCAACAGAGTCAGTGTGAAATTTGAGTTAAATAAATGAACACAGAACCAATTAACAGACGGGAAAAAAATCTGGGCAAAATTCACGATTTTGAGTTCCCTGTAGCTTTAAGCTTTTTCAACGTGCAAATCAAACTCACAGGATCTGTATTTGATAAGTAATGTGTTTGTTTTTACGTTGTTGAGACTGACCCCATAAGAAGCAGCATTATGAAGAGGGATAAGGCCTCCTTTGTCCTGGGCGTTGACATCTGCCCCATGCTCCAGCAGATACTCTGCCACCTCAAGGTTGTTGTAGCCAGCTGAGGAGAAGGAACAGGAATCAGAGCATGAAGGTACAACATTTAAAATACTCTTTTTGAAACATATGTATAACCTTTATTTAATAAGGTAGTTAACTCTTTTGCAAGAGAGACCTGAGTATAGGGGAAAGAAAGATAAAAAACTAAACAAAAAAGGACAAATACATACAAAATAAAATAAAATAAAAAATAAAATAACAATCATACAAAAGCACATACAGCATCATAGACAGTGTTGAAAGCTTTTCACTTTCAAATATTTCAAGAGGGGACAAGAAAAATGATTCAAATATATTTCCCTGTGAATGCCACATCAGGAGTATTGATTACCTGCGAGGTGGAGTGGTGTGGAGTTGCGCCCCTGTGTGTCTCTGCAGTTGATATTCTCTGGGGAGCAGAGTTTCTGGACTCGGGCCAGGCAGCCCTTCTTGGCAGCGTCCAGCAGGGCGGCATCACCCCTCAGCAGGTCCTGGATGTCTGTGTCTCCATCTTTCACCATGTCCAGTGGCATGTTACCATCACGGTTCTTCTTGGATGGATCGGCTCCGTGCTGAACAAAGAGTTTGAGTTTTTATTTTCTATACATCTGGTATATATGAGACAGTTTCCCCCTCATGGTCATAATCATAACTATAACTAACACAGGACACTAATTAATGTAAGACAATACTTGTTACAGATGACAATAATGGATCCTCACTTTGAGCAGCAGTTTGCAGATCTCGTATTTGCCTTTGGCTGCAGCCTCGTGAAGCGGGGTGAATTTCCACAGGTCGGCCACATTGACTGAAGCTCCATGTCTCACCAGCAACTCGGCCACTTCATAGTGACCGTAGGAGCATGCGTTGTGGAGGGGAACCAGACCGCTGGGGGAGGAAAAACACAAGTGAAAATCTTCATACCAGAAGGATGATGTGTTGTGCACATGGATGTGGGAATTTGATTTTGTTTTTTATCCGAGATAACCCAATTATGGGTCACATCTCTCGCCTGGGTCCAGCTGCTGTCTCACTCCCTCTTCCTCTCCTTACAGTATTCATGCATCAGTTCAGTGTTCCTGCATGTGTAGTTGCTGTGGCTGTTTCTACATGCACTATGTTGGCGTTCATGTTTGCTGTCTGCTTGTGGAACACTCTGCAATTGTTCTCAATTGTTAATAACTATTATACATAAATTATCCTCGCAATTCAAATTAATAAAAAATTAATATCGCACAGCATTTAGTGTGTGTGTGTGTGTGTGTGTGTGTGTGTGTGTGTGTGTGTGTGTGTGTGTATAGTTTTTCTTAGCACCTCTAACCCTGACTGACGTCCAGTGTCCCTGGTTGTGTACTTACTTAAAACTCTGCATTCAAACATATTTGATTCCCTCATTAAATTTTTATAAAACCTACAGATGGGTAAGGTGGTAGATAAAGAACTCACCCCTTGTCTTTGGCATGGACATCAGCCCCATGGTGTAGCAGGTATTCAACAACAGCCACTCGGTTGTAACCAGCTGCAAAGTGGAGAGGGGTGGAGTGGCGGCCCTCCAAGTCTCGGCAGTTTACGTTCTGGGGGGTGCAAAGTTGCTGCAAAACACAGAGACAATGTGATTATAAGCAACTCAGCTAAGCGGTATAACGACAGTTTACAAGACAATCACAATGGTCCCTTCACAGTAATTTGTAAACCACTGCTACTAGCAAAGGTGAGAGTTCAGTGCTACAAATTCTCAGCAAACCAACAAACAGACCCAGTGTGCAACAATGATTTTGTTACAATAACGCTTCCTTGTGAAAGTAGTTTTGCTGCTGAAATCGACAAGTGAAAATTGTCTCTAATTAAGATAACAGAAAAAACAGAAAAGACACCATCATCTAAAAACCAAACTTTATCCACTGCCTATAAAAACACTACATAAGTAACAATGAACTTACTTGAACTGTTTCCAGATCCCCTGCTTTGGCTGCCTCCAAAAACCTGTAGTCCACGTCAGAATTACGTGTGGGGACATTTTCTGGGGGGAAAAAACATAAAAGAAAGAAATTCAATACAAAGCAAAAAAGATCACTGTCAAACAGGACTACCATATATCGTATGAAATCCAATGATCAGGTTTTAACTCTGGTGGGTCCTCATGAAGACAGATTTGTAAAAGAACGTTCTTCATGTTAATTAGTTTGGGCACTGAAACTCACCCAAGAGATCTAAATACTTCACACAAAAACTTTTGTATCTTGGGTGAGGAAATGTAATATTGTCGGAGTGAATTTCATTAATTCTCTTCAATCAGTTCTAAAATCTGAAACCGCAGCGGGCGTGATTACCGTTAAGAATCTGTTGTACAGCCTCGTTACCCATCTGAGCAGCGGTGAAACCCTGCAGAGACACGATGGAGGGGTCGGCTCCGTAGCTCAAGAGCAGCTTGCAGGTCTGGATGTGACCAGCCAGCGCAGCTCTGTGAAGGGATGTCTGACCAAGTGTGTCCACAGCGTTTACCTGCAGTCAGAGAAGGTGAAGTTAATTTTCTGCAACGCATACTTTTAAACCAGATTACATTTTCTAATACCTTTTTACATCTGTAAAAAACAAAAACAGACCTTTGCTCCATGTTTCTGCAGCACCTCCAGGATATCATTGTGAGCTCTCTCAGCAGCGACGTGCAAGGGAGTCATAAAGCTTAAAAACACAACAGACAGAAAGTTATGATCCAGGCCAGTACTTTATTAGTAGATACCTTTTTTATTTTATTTTTTTATCTTTTCTTCTTACAGTTAACTTTCTCTCTTGTTGCTATTTAAAAATAAAACTTTTTAATGATATCACCAAGTTTTTCTATGTGGAATACATGTAAAAACCAAATGTGTACTTACTCTTTGTTCTTCTCATTGATGTTGGCACCTTTACGCAACAACAACTCAGTCACCTGTTTCCTCTTGGGGTGGGGGGAGGCCACAGCACAGTGCTAAAATACACATCAACATTAGATTAGTGTGCTGGAATCTTAATCAAAGACCTGCCGAGACAGGACAAAAGTTTTGAGTAAATGCCAACCTGCTAAACCTATAGCCAATAACGTACAAATAAGTGGCTGTACATCATCAATTATCGTAGTAGTAGTGCTTTGTTCTAACCAGAGCTGTCTCGTTGGTCTGAGGATGTTTGAAACTGATGATCTCAAGAGCCAGCGTCTTCTTCACTTTGGCCATGTCTGCCTCCCGGGATGCCTGCAGAAGCGAGTGACCTTTGAACTCATCTACATTGAAGAGAAAGAGAAGTAAATGGGAAATGATGCGTGATCCATGGTCCAGTTTTTTAATATGCAGTTTGAGTGATGTCAGGCTGCATATTTGAATATACTGCTGCATTTTGCAAAGAAAAGGGTTAAACTGATGCTGGATTTTGAAGGCTTACACCAACATTTTTGAACTGCCAACATCCACTGCTTAAAGTGTAATTGTGTTAAAGTATTTTTCCTGACATTGTGTGTATACATGTCTATGAATCTGCTGTGTGACAACTCACAGGTGAGCCTTTCTTTAAGCTCTGGAGTGGGGGCCATGTCCACGGCGCTCTTGCTGTGACAGTTTAGGAGGGTGGGGTCGGCCCCGTGGCTCAGCAGCAAGGAACAGACCTCCACTCGGTTCTTGGACGCTGCCTCGTGGAGAGGAGTGAACTGCCACAAGTCCATGGCGTTAACACAGGCTCCATGCTGCAGAGAGAGCCGCACATTAGAGCGCCCAATGTGTACAGGATGAGGAACAAACATACATTTGATTTGAGTGAATCGTTTTAATTCCTAGCTTGTAATTAGTTCCTAATTTTAATTTACTGGTTAAAGCGGTGAAGGTGGACGATATTAAGTGTTTTATACTTGAGATTTTAGCAGCACACAAACGGAACAGGATATCCAAATTACGTTATAAAGTTGCTGGCAACATGGCTGGACATGTTTTAAAAATCCCACCTTCTCTTACAAATAACATGCACACACAGATATCCACTAGGATGTCTTTCACACCTTTTTGCTTCTCACTGCCAAAACCTCATCATCTAAGTGCAACCTCATCAAGATAAGAGTTGAAACTTTTTGTGGGTCTTACTTTAAGCAGAAGCTCAGTGACTTCAAAGTGGCCATAGGAGCAGGCGTTGTGAAGAGGAACCAGACCACTGCAGGGACAAGAAATTCAGGTTAGTGTCAGACAGTATGACTGAACGACAATTGGAAGTTTTAGTAGGTTATTCTGAAAAAGTGCCTCACCCTTTGTCCTTGGCATGAACATCAGCTCCATGCTGTAGAAGGAGCTGGACGATGCGGACCCGGTTGTAGCCGGCAGCCAGGTGGAGGGGCGTCGACTGTAAGAGAGGACAGCTTGTTAGCAGACACAGATCGCTGACGTTGTTTACGGTGTACTGCCTTCGATGGCCACGGGAGCAAGCGGCTGATTAGGGCCAGAAGCGATGTGCTACGGCAGGCTATGCTCTGTGAGTTGCAGATGAATGGCAGATATGATGATGCAAGGTCAATGGAGTTTGTGGACAAATCCAGCGACAAAAATTCCTTTGCTGTCGATACTGTGTCTGACCTGAGCGGGTGACGACAAGCAACTTCAACCTCATTACTCATCTACCCCGACTTCCATTTGACACGGTCAGCAAAATAAAATATTCTTCCTAAAGCTTAAGAGTTTAAAATTAATTTATACGTGATTATATGACAAGAAAGAATTGCTAGTGCAACAGCTGAGACTATTAAAGTCAAAATGGCGGGGCAGGAATTACGGTTGGGTGATGATAGCTGGTTCCAAGAGGAGTATAGACTACAGTACAGGTAGTCATTTGGCCAAACAGAAACCATAATATGGCAAAATCTGACTTATGTGAACAAATTTCTTTGTTAGTTTTGGTTCATAAATATTCAGTTATTTATAATACTTGTTAATTTAAAAAGCTGAACCTGCAGTAAATAGAATAAGTGGATTCAATACTGGATTCAGATTTGATAAAATGCTATTGAAGCCCAACCGTAATAGATTGCAAGGAAGCTACTATAAGCAAGCTGAGTGTTTGAGAAAGCCTCTCTGCAAGCTTTTAGGGGGTCAAATCAAATGGCTTTATTGCAGCCAAGAAAAGGAAATGTTAGTCTAAGCAAAGCCGCAAATCCAACTTCGGGTTGCATTCAGTAGTATTTGTTCTGTAAAACATCTGGCTCAGGTCAAGCTTACAATCAAAAGGGGGGGACGTCATACGTTTCACTTTTCATGCAGTGATATTAATATAAAACCCAGAACTGTTAGATCTCAAGCCCCAGTGATAAAATCACATGGACAAGAGAGTCGATTCATGGAGGCATCATTCAGTGTGGGATGACACGAGCAATCAAAAGTCATTACCATGGATGGTAGCATAGCACTAGAACGACAGGTGAAAAATGTAGTCCATTCATTACTGCATACCAACTGATCCAACAGGGGACATGAAGTAGACACAAATTTCACAGACACGTATTTAGGATCCGCTTGACAAAATGCAAAGGGGCAGGCCTTCAGGCATGCATGAGTGATCATCAACAATAAATTAATGAATAAAATAAAAGCCAAATCAGATACTGAGAGAAGAGCAAGTGGTTGAAAGTTGGAGAAGTGTGGGTGAGTGCACAAGGAGAGGACAGACGCTGAAGAAAGCAGGCAGTGGACATTTTGAGCTCCTCTCCAAATCCAGAAAGATGAGTCGTCACCATGACACCAACCCAACTCACACACACTCACTCAAATCACATGCCACGCACACGCACAGACACGCATACACAAAGAGGAGCATCAGGGTAGGATACATGAGTGACCCGTACACCCAGGTCCATGATGTGCAATTAACAAGTGACAGCCAGCTTATTGGTCAAATAAAAACAATGGAGTAAAAAGGAATAAAACAAAAAATAAAGATCACAACAGTGCATCAATCAAGTGGCCGTTATCAAGGTCAACTTACCAGCATTTTTTGGGATGTTGACTGATCGACAAATGTTGCCAGAGTCACACGGAAAACAAAACGAAACAAAAATTACAAAATGACAGTATCTTTTCACAGCAAATTTTTTTTACTCCCTTCTTAAGTCAATGAAACACAAGCCCCTGGTTATAAATCACTGTCTGATCCATCAAACATGGTGTGAGATTAAATGTGGCACCAGGCCAGAGAGGGTAAAAAGCTGGAGGGTAAGTGTGACTTCTCCTCCTCGATTCTCTCTGTGGCTTAGAGAAAAGGCAAGTACTGGTTAATGGTGCCCACTGATTAAATCCCAGACCAAATCTACAGCAGCATACTGGTTTAGGTCATGCAAACTCTGAATATACTGCAAAAGAGGGAGGGAAGGAGTAATACTTTAACTGCTGTGGAAGAAAATGTGGTTAGGACTGAATGAAAAAAGGCAATGCTTATATACAGTTAGTGACAATGGATTTGTATGGCACAGTGGAGTTGGTGACTTCTGTCAGTTATTTACAAAAATATGACACCAATTATACCAGATAAGAAAGGAAATACTTCAATAATTTCTAAGAAAAGTCATGCATGAAAAATTAACCCCCCTCATACACACACACACATAATAACAGTGGGAGTAAATACATTAGTGCCTGACATGACGTGGAAACATAACACAAAAACAATTCTACACCTAAATTAGAAGTGTTGAGGTGAAAAAATAAGTGCTATGTGTGTTCTATAAAAGTGTGTGTTTGTTCCCTGATTATTCTAGTGGAATCCCCCACAAAGAGGAAAAACACAAAATGAATGCTTAAAATATTGTTTCATGATCTGAAACTGGCCTACATTGTAAACCAGTTCCAATAATGTAGATGAGTTCAGGAGAGACACTAGAAATTACACAGAGAAATAAACTGTGCAAAATACAACGACTGAAATCTTGTTTTATGATCTGAGCGGATGCTTGTGCACCTAAATAGATTTCAAGATCACAAATAGCTTTGCTCCAGCATCTGGCATTGAAAAGTCATATGGGGGAAGAAGAGACAATATTGCCATTGAGACATCTGGTCCAAACATGTTGAAAAATGATTAACAAAAACCCTAAACTGTAAATGAAGGAATAGTTTGCCTAGTTCCAGCAAACAAATACAGAAACAACTAGCGTAACTAACTAGACCAAATGTCTGGTTTCCTATTGTGAAAAAACAGAATTGAAAAATGAAAAGCTGCACCTAGAGGATTAACAAGGTTGGTACAGTGAAAGTTGAGATGTTATGACAGAGGCAAATGGATTTCAAGGGTGGTCTGATGACTCATGCATGCATAATTACCAAAATAAGGCAGTCCCTATTAACACCCTCCCACAAATCCAATTACATAAATCCTCTTAATATCTGCAACACACACACACTAATCCAGCCACAATCAGAATGTTGTATCAAAGGTGTTAGACAGATATCTATCTGGTGTGATATGGTGTGGCACTAGTGGCTCATTTACCTTGCGGCCATCGCTTGCATGGCAGTTGACATTCAATGGAGTCAGCAGTGCCATCAGCTTTTCTTCATTTCCACTCCTGCAATTACACAGTTGAAATGACTGGAGTCATTAAGTATTCCCCATCAAAATCACCATTTCCTGGGATTTTAATGGAAATTCCATAATCTAAATGTCATTCCACAGGCTTTCCCGGATGAATCTGCATCTCATTGTACCTAACCGCTTCATGTTATAGCCACAAACACGGCTAAAGAACGCAGTAAAGAACTACCAGTAAAGTCTAATTTAAACCTGATGGGCAGAAAACTGACTGACACTCACCTCGCTGCTTCCAGAAGTTCATCCTTCTTGTATTCACCTTGATGAAAATACAACAAATATAACAAACATTCAGATTAGAGCTAGGCATGCCAAACACTTTCCATACATTTTAGCATGTGATGTAACTGTCAGTATGTTAGCATTACTGCCCATGTCTGTATTGTGAATGGATGCACTGTAGTTTGTGGCAATCATGGCATGCCAGGGGAATACCAGAACCAAGTTTTTACACTTAGTTCAGCTGGAATAATTGGTATGTAGATAGACAGATAGACCCCCCCCCCCAAGATCCCCAAACAAGGATTACAATTGTATGGTAAACTGATGTCAGGACAGAATGATGTGTACAGATGGAAGCAGTCTGCCTGACCATTATATTTTGACCACTAGTAAGATTTAATGATGATTTAACTGAAGCTTGATTTAGTCCAGTACTCATGCGTCAGTAAAAGTGTGGGTTAAATGTCTAAAATGTAAATGTGAGAGATGAGCAGCTGAGAGGGACTGACCAGTGAGGACAGCCTTGGCTGAAGGGTCGGCTAGATCCAAAGCAGATTTGCCATCTGTGTTGCGGATGTTTGGATCAGCTCCGTGTTGGAGCAAAACTGAGTGAGAGAGGTGCACATGAAGAGAAGACTTCAAATGTTGTCATTAAATCATTCACATTCCCCTTTGGTGTCTCCCAGTATGCTGATCATACTTAAACAGCTAAGTTGGTTACACAGAAAAGAGGTTGGCAGACAACACAAAACCTGTGAATGACGGAAATACAAACTTCTATATCCAGTTGCCTTGCCTTCCAAGAAGCGGAGCTACATTGCAACTAATGACACGCCAGACTAAAATAAAAAAAACGTTCTTCACATATTTGCACATGCGTGAACATAATGGAGAGGGATCCTTACCAATGCAAACGTCTATCTTTCCCTTGATGGCGGCCTCATGTAACGGGGTGTAGTTCCAGTTGTCTCTGGCGTTGGGGTCTGCGCCCTGACACAAGAGGAGGCTGACCACCTCTGCGTGGCCGAAAGAGCAGGCATTATGCAGGGGGATAAGTCCTCCGTCATCCCTGGCGTGAACATTGGCTCCTGTCTGCAAGAGGTGCTCCACAACATCCTTTCTGCCAAAACCTGAAAGGGGATTAAAGGGCATTTAAATTTCCTAAATATATCAGGTTAGGAGTGGTGCACGTACACTACAACCGGCCTGGACATGACATCTAAAACTGCTCTGGGATTCTGGTGAGCATCCCTACAAAAATAAACGCCTATTCCTAAATGAAGAGACGTGATCCTTATTTATAAAGTGCAGGATCCGTGCAGACACAGCGGCCCGGCCGCGAGTCCAGGGTAACTTCTGCTAACGCTGGCTGAAAACATGAAACGTAAACTCCGCGTTGTGCTGCAGCTTCTTGCTGCTACTGTGCGTGAAATGAGGCTTTCCCTTCAGCCCGCTAACCCGGCCGGGCGACACGCTGTCTGTGTTTGTGTCGCGGCCGCAGGACAGATGTTGTCTGTCTGTCTGTCTGACGGTTTTAATTGGATCGAGGAGCGTCGCATTAGCTGGTTAGCACCGCTAGGCTACAGGTTCAGAGGCGGTGATGTGTTTAGAGGCTTAATGTCACCGGAGGGGAGAGAATAGCTGCGGGTTAAACACGGTAAACACGGTAAACACGTCCCCCCCCCTGAACGCAACGTGGAGCGGCCGTCCGTCGGCTCGCGTTAACAACAACACACACACACACACACACACGGCTGCTGGCTCGTTAGCTCAGCTCGTCGTTACCCGCAGCGAAGTGGAGGGGGGTTGATTTTCGGCCGGCCATGTCCTTCGCGTTCACGTTCACCGAGTCCACCAGCCTCTTCACCCGGGACACGTCCCCGTTGCGGCAGGCCTCGAACAGCTCCCTGAAGGCCCCGCCGATGCCGCTGCTGCCGTCCGCGGGGCTGGACGCTCCGGAGCCCGGGCTCGACACGCCGCTGCTGCTGCCGCCGCCGCCGGAGGTCGTGGTGGTGAAGCTGGCGCTGCTCGCCAGCGCCGGGGCGGGCAGGTCCGGGGAGGCCACGGCCATCTCGATGCCCCCGCTGCACTCCCTCTCGCCCTCCGGGGCTCCGGCGGCCGGGGCCAGCAGGGCCGCGGGCGGAGAGGCCGGGGGAGCGCCAGAAATGGGGCCGTTTCTCGGCGGAGACTGCAAGGTGTTTTGCTGCTGCTGCTGCTGCGAGGAGCGACGAGGCACCGCCATTACAGCAGCTCGCTGGCGACAATAGAAGCTGCTGCTCCTCCTTTCCGGGGAAAGTGGTCGCGTTTCCTGTCAGCTGTTTACACTCAGACGAGGCTGGCTGCGCACATACCCGCCATTCACCTTGTTATTTATTAACCGAGAGGTCAATAAACACCGATCACACAATCGGGCTCATTGATAAAATCCTTATCTAGAGCAAATACCTTCGTGCGCTTTGTAATAAACATTTATGTTCCACCTAATAGGAATGTTTGGGGATTCCTTTCATCTTGTCCTGATCGAGGTTCATTGTCCTTTTTATCTTTTCATCTTTCAGCCAAAGACTTTCTCTTCCTGGCACTGTGTGCAAATGTCTGCCACCATTTAGACAAAAAATAATACTGATCAGCCAGCAGATGGGAGTATGGTCGGTATCACTTTTGCCAAAATATTTCCCAAGGAATAACAAAAACAGACAATGATATCCAAGCCTTGTGGTACAACACATGGCCATTTAATAGTGATGTATGTTACACCAAATTGTGAAAGAGTGATGAGAGAAAGATCTCAAGACAGCATGATGATGACCGAGCTCTTGAGGCGTTTTAGTATGAGTAATTCTGTCAGCAGTACAGTTGACAGATTTATCTGCTTATTGGACTATCCTAGAGAGGGAAACCAGAAAGTAATGCTTTTGGTCTGGTCATCATACTCCTTATTTATTCTTTTGTGTGCTGTTACTATATTGTCATCACAGTACATCAACTGCATACAAAGTTGTATTTAGGCAATATTTCATTGCTCAGGCCCAGAAAAACAACTTGACAAAGCACAGAACTTGATGAATTACTAAAATGTTTAGCTTTGAAAATATGTCCTTCTGGCTAGGTAGTGAAGCTTCAGACACTTCATTGACTTCCTCTAAGTCGACCATCAATATTAAGTAATAAAGGAGATTTATTATCTGTTGCCAACTTCCACCAGTAGAATCCTTACTCACATAGACTCTGTTGCGCGCTAAACAGCAATTCATTCTCTCTCACGGGGTAACTCGGTCTCTCTCGTGCATGTATCACAGTTTCTTCCTGCAATTTTCTCTTGTCTTTTGTCCGAATTGGCGGGGTTGTTTTAGTAGCCTAATTCCTGTTTGATTGTGTGAGGGACGGATTGAACGTGACTAATACCAAATATTCACCGGGGCCTACGAACTGCTCATTCTGCAGACAAACATGTCCAAATTTCAGATCAGTCATGCAAGTGTGCAAAAGCCCCCACAAAGTTTTCAAAAGCACTACAATCACTTGCTCCAAGCCCCAAACAAAAGGCCACATTAGTCAGCAATTCCTTTAAAGCTTAGTACCCGAGACTTTGTACTTTCACCACGTTTTCAAACTGAAGCTTTTGCAGTTTAATCAGCATTACTGGATAAACACTGGATAGCTTGGATCACTGGCAACACTAAATGTGCGGCTTCACACAGTAGGCTATACATGACATTACTGGTCAATATGGTTTTTATGTGTAGCCCTAGTGTAGGTCTCTACCTAGGAGCCAATTTACAACATTAAAGAAAGCTTGCATTGACATAATTACTGATCACTTACTGATCATATATTATTTCAGAAATCTGCTGGGAAACATTGATTTCTGCCACCCCTTAAAGTCTCCATGCCACCCTCTTGCCACCCCATAAATATTTCTCTAGATCCACCCCTGGGAAGAAAGTGTTTACTCCCAAGAGCAGCCAAAGCATTGACCTGGTGACAGTGTGTGCATTCAGCCAACAAAAATCAGTGCAAAGCTGCAAATCTCAGCTCTTCTCCCAAACCAGGAAATCCCCAGGAGCCTTCACCATGCGCATTAGATGTTTTATGACATAGCTGCCAAGAATGGGGTCATCACTTTGGCCATTCACAGTGAGTGTGGGGACTGAGATGTGACAGTCGAGCACTTTCATCTGAGGCTCTCACACTCCAACAAGGCTTGTCCTCAAACCTCCACGTCCAATCCAAGAACAACTGGCGTGGGAGAGACAGAATCGGGAAAAACATTGGCCTTCTCCAGGAGAGGAAGAACTCGAGAACTTAGAGACACATCAGTGTAGAAAAGGTTATCTGTCGCAGTCAGTGTGTGTCCTGAAATATCACTGTAGCTTTACCTCCTGCTGAGGCACACTAAGAGTAAACAGACTCAAGGTCAACATCATCATGTGGGGACATGCAATCCGGCCCTCCACTATTCCCCTCCTCATGTGGGCCAGCTTGTTTCCCTGGTGAGTAGGAGAGCCTAACTTTCAGGCTAACCCTGGGAAAATCCACTATGGTAGAATCAGCCATACTGACATCACTAATGCAATGGCCCTATACACAAGATATTATTTTCAACAATACTGTTCCATATCTGCTTCCTTAAATGACTGAGAACATTTACTGGGGCATGCTCTACATCCTGACCCACAGAAAGTATAGGAGAGTTCACCTGATCCAAACCCTGCAGTGACATACAGCATGTGTCATCACATTTACTTTAGCATGATGCGGGGTAGATGTCATAGGCTTTCCCTCATTAAGCTCACCCACAATTGAGTTTAGCGATGAGCTAAACCACAATCTGTGACCCCTGCCAATATCTGACCAGTTTCGCCCACCCAGAGTCAATAAAAAGCATTACTCTCAAAATGTATTAAATCTAATATCATTATTGTATTCAATCATATTATTGTCTTGAACCCCCATCATTATTTATTAATCTATTTGTTTCTGCCAATAGATGACTTTCAAATGTGACTGGCGCTGTAATCTTTGCATAGGAACAAGTTACCCCAGTCTGAACCTGGAACAGTCAAGATAGCAGAGTGCAACAAGGCCTGTGCTCATCCAAAACTGTTCTTTTGCTGTATTTGCAGTTATTAAAAAATATTAGGCACTTCAATCAATATAGTCTTCATTCAGTATTTGTAACACTGCAAAAGGCTGCCTTATAATGAGAGATGTTCCTACTGTTGGTCTGACCTCATGCATATAAGTGAGGTTATACAAAACTTTGGCATTGGACTTGTTTGTCTCTTGCCTCCGATCATGCATCCCAGCACCAGATATGCAGATTGAATGCTAATTGCAGGATTTTATACTCTGGTCCCCTAACTTCAGGATATCCATATACAGACATTCTTCCCACAAGATGAGGATTTACCAAAACATAAATAAGAGTTATACCATAAACTAGACTTCCCAAACTCCCCAAAGACATTTACACTAGATTAAAAATAATTTGTGTCAGTAAAATAAAAATGTAAAAAAAAGCTGCCACTTTAATTTTTTTTACTGTAGGTATCAATGAATTTATGAGATGAGGTCAGTTTCAGCTTGGATTGAATGTGTACATTTGTATTTATTGATATTGTTGTATGTTTATATGTAAATGTGTTCCTGTCTACAACTGCTGGAATGCTTTTGTGGCCATGGTCCTGATGGTTCTGGTGGGTTTTAAAGCTACAGGATGGCTGCCGTCTGCATCTGTCTCCTTGGGGTGGGGGCCAACTTGCTGGCCTGACGAGACCATGGCTCCACTAAGAACTTCCCTTATTATTCTGTGATCAAAGCATTTATTTAACTGTGAAATGTAAAAGTGAAAGACTAAATTAAGAATCCTTCAGCCTTATGCCTACTTAATTCAATCAGATGAAAATAAATAAATTATCAGACAAAAATAAATTATCAGTTTTTTATATAATTCTCTATATTGTTTTCTCCAGACACTGATATTTTACAATATCTGATTGAATGCACTTGTTTATTCTACACAAACAGGAAGAACAAGGGTCAGAACTTTATTCACAATTATAAATACGGAGTGTAGGGTGAGTACTGGTAAAGTGGGACAGTTAAGCTTCATCATTTTTTATCTTCAGATGTATATACTTCCATTTCTAAACTGCACTGAGCTCATCAAAAGCAAGTATGTGATGGAAAATATAGGCTCTGTTCTAATGGGGAACATAAATGGGAAAAATCACGTTCATATTAATCTTCTTTTCTTTTTTTAATGCAATTTTGACACAGTCCCCAACTGGAACAGCCAATTCAAGTGATTCCAAATTTCCCAAAGCCCCGTCATAAATCTGGCTATATCAATATTTCAACAATTGAACTGTTTATATTGAGCTTGCCATGCTATGCTAATTGATAGCTGGGTAGTTTGCATTAAAAAAAAGCTAATTAGAATCATTAATTTGCCTTCAGTTTGACAGACTGGTAGTACTGATGGCAATAATATCAATATCATGTATTTCAGAATCCAATAGCAGAAAAGAGAGGGACAGGGAGGAAGGAGATAAGGAAGGAGATAAGGAAAGGAAAGAAGAGGCCAGGGCAAAAGCTGAATCAGTGGAGAGAGGAAAGGATGAAAGGTGTGATAATAATGGAGCATAGGGAGCAGGTGGAGGCAGGGCAGGCTCCTCAACTTCGCATGATTGCACGAGTGGAACATGCCAAAAAGCATCCTCCAGCAGGGGTCAAGAGTCACGTACAGGCATGCTTCAGGTCGAGAGTGAGGCAGAGTTGGCCAAGCTGATCAAGACCATTTCCAAGAGATGTTTCCCACTTAGAAGATAGGAGATCCAGTCACTTGCCTACCAGTACACAGAGGCAACTCCTTGCCTGGATCTTCAGAAAAAAGAGGGCTGAGCAGAAGTAGTTCAAAAATATTATGCTTTAATATATATATATATATGATTTAATATATTAAATCGGAGGTCCTCTCTGCTGCAAGAGATCAACCCCACAACAATTAAGAAATGGTTCCAGCAGTATCAAGATCTCTTATCTGAGCTAAGAATCAAAGATGTGCCTTCCCACATTCAGAATTGTGATGAGACAGGAGTGCAGGACCATTTTCTGTCAGCCATTGTGATTGCAGAGGTGGGTAGTGCCCGCTAAGAGGTCCCGTCAGGTGAAAAGGGGGAAACGACAACAGCTTTGGCCAGCTTTAATTCTGCAAGGGACTATGGTCCCCTCTTGGTCATCTTCAAAGCCAAGAGGCTAAAAGCAGAGTGGCTGTATAACGTTACACCCAACTCAGTGGTGAAGGTGTCCGGTAACGGCTGAATAACAACTGAGCTGTTTTTGGATTGGGGGAAGCAGTTCGTGGACATGCTCCCCCAAGAATGACCTCTGACCACATGTGCTGCTGCTGGACGGCCACACCAGCCATGTGTTTAACATTGAATTCCTGAAGCTCATGCAGGCACACAGGGCAGCTAACAGGAGGGAGAAAGCTCCTGAAGGGGGAGTCTTTTTGCTTGTTTGGGAGGGCATGCGGGAGGGCAGTCACAGTCCGGACTGCCCGAGCTGGCTTCAGGGGGACTGGGATGTACAGAGTAAATCCCATGGCCATATTTCTTTTATTAGTGGTGTTGTTGTTTACATTAGTATTATATATTTTATTCATTAGATCCACACTTGAATAATAATTGAATGTGTGTCTTAGTTTGCCAGTAGCGCCTGGAAAAATGTGGTTTTGGGTCAATGTGTGTTTGAGGAAGCGTCATCCATCCCATTTCTTTTTTTAATTTTATGTATAGTATAGTAGAGCTATTAGGCTATTTAGAATAGCATCATATGAAACCAGACATTTGGATCATAATTAAAATGATGCGGAAGGTGAATTATCAGAAAGTGTCCCACTTTACCAGTATTAGCTCTACATCTCCTTCAATGGATAATTTAAGTAAGGAAATGTCAGTAAGAAATCCAGCTCAGTTCAAACTTAGTTAAAATTAAATCTCTGTGTTCAAAACAGAAAGTTTAAGTAAACTTTTTAAACAAGTTAAGCAAATCAATCACCCAACAATAAAAATGTATTACAAAATATTACATCTTCAACATTAATCTTAAACAAAAGCAAAAGGAGGAATCATTACTGAGATTAAAAAGGAATCAAATTATAAAAAAGGCCATGTTTTATTGAAAAATAAATCAATAAATTATATACCAATGCCACATATACTATTATTTAGATATGAAGTTTAAAATGGTTGAAACTAATGCAGCACAGCCATCAGAAGTTCCTGGAAAACAAAGACATAAAAAGTCAATATGGCCCTTCAGATTTTGGTTAATACTGCACCGAATTTGGTTGGGCTCAAAATGCTTTGGTAGACCTATTCCCAAACACGTGCTGAGGATACCTACCAAGAGTTACGATCATTGGACAAATGGTCACTGAGTTATCACCCACTTCCTGCTAAGCCCTGCCTTTTGCAAAGATATTTTGATTGATAGCTGCCATATTTTTTGACCAATCGCGCTAATTTGTCATAGAAATGTGTATCGCATTCCTGCAATGCTGTATACCAAATTTGGTGTTGATACAGTCAAAATCCAAAAAGGAAATGTCACTTTACTATGACTCACATTTCAAGTCAATTGGACTTTCGGTGTGAGGGGTGTGGCCTTTCCAAAATTGCATTCTTGGGCCTTAATTACAGGCCGATTGGGCTCATGTTTCTTGAGAAAAATGTACACACTATTTCCTGTGTGAGTTTCATGTTTCTATGTTTTTTCGGGGTTTGAACCCTTTTAATAATCCAGCACAAAGTCATAGGGTTTTACCCCTTCAAGGTTTGGACCCTTACTAAGTAATTGACAAATAAGTAATGCTAATGTGACAATAACTTCCTAGGCTGCACACACGGCAGCTATTCTTTTTAATTTACAAGTGAGGCTCCATTCACATTGCAAGTCTTAGTGCTCAATTCAGATTTATTGGTCAGATTCAATTTTGCCCAATCCGAATCGAAAAGATCAGATTCCATGTGATTTGAACAGCTTTGAGTCACATATGAGCAAAAAGATTCCACTTTTGCTTGCAGTGCTTGATTTTATTACCTAACTTGAGTACGTGTATGTGATGTGTGTGCATAACTGCAACGTTCTTGCCCATGTTTCTTGTCTGTCTCGACACTGTCAGCTGTCAAATAAAGCCAAAAGATGTGAATAAAAGATGGCCAAAAATAAAATTATATATATATAATAAAAAAGTGATTTGGGTTAAAAAACATCCAGGCAGATGAGTGCAGACCTGAGAGCTGCAGGAGTTCACTGTCTGGACTCGGCGGCTGCAGGGTTCAGTCCCAAGGCATCCTTACGGACGGAGTTATTTTCAGACAAAGCTGTCAGTTCCTGCATCAACTCCTCAAAGTTCTGCCAATTACAGGTTGGTTTATTTTATTAGAACATGACAGCACCACATTTAGTCTCACATCAAATACAGACGTGTTGAAAGCACTGATGACTAACCTTGCGATCTAGAAGAATGTTATCCTCCGAGTCACTCCTGACAAATTTTTTGTCACCCCTTGGGAGCCACTTGTCTGCAGAGATGTCCAAAGCAGCCTTAACCAAGTTGTCATACTCCTGCCAATCATACGTTAATTTTAATGAAACAACATCTCAAGAACTGACCAGAAAATATCAAACAAATGCATAAAATCACTTTGAAATAACCGATGACCAACCTTCAAATCTCGAGACACGTCGTCCTTCAAGGCCTTGATGGTGACGTCTTTGGCCTCAAACAGCTCCTACAGGTGAAAACACACTTTGATTTGTTCTCGTACAATCACCACTAGTGACCTCTAGAGGTGTGTAGTGTTCACTACACCCCATGCTACGGGTGGACAGAACAAACACAATACGGAAGATTCAGCTCATCTAGAATTTGCAGACACTGCTATAACATCAGGGTTATTTTCTTTATAAAATTGGTGGAGTTAACTGTTGTCAGATTAATTATAAAACCGGACTGGGTTGATTTGGTCCTGTTCTGCACTAGAGTAAAGGTCATAGGGCCATTAAAAACACAGAGTGATGGCATCTTCACTTCCATGATTGAAAGAAAGTGCAGATATAAAATCGTACTTTAATGTTTTTTGCAGCTGCTTGTTCTCCCTGTCCGAAGGCGAGCGCCACCCACAGTTTAAGTTGCTCCTTCTCTTGAATTTCCGTCACGGCCTTTATCTTCCCCTCCAGCAGCATGTCCTTCAGGCCGCTTCTCTGCTGCGTGTCCAGAATGGCCTCCGTCTGCCTCTTCTGCAGCTTGTCGTAATCCTGCTGAACCTGTGGGACACACGAATCACAGGAATACCCACCGGACACACGCAACACTCAGAGTCCATCAACTGAGCGAATGAATAAAGTTAAAATTTGTCACATGACAAACCGACGCAAGAAGTTTACCTGTTCGTGTTTCAGCTCCAACTGCTGCTGCTTCAAATACAAGTCACGTCTCTCCTTGAGTATACGTTCAGTAATTTCATTGCCCCTCTGTTGGAGACATAAACTGCAGTTTCTTACTTTCACAGTTTTAGCCAACATGCAAGTCACTTTTAACATTTTACTCACCACTTTCACTGTGATTTCACTGAGACCTGAAATGTTTAGAAGGTCTCAGCTGTGGTACAGTAAGTGCTGCAGGTCAAATTTGAACCAGAAAAAAGCTCTACAAGATCTAGTGAACGTTTACAGTGCACAGTTTGGATACAAATTGGAACATTTACTCTTGTTTGATCTGCCAAATAAGTGGTCTAGATGACGAAATCAAAGCTTTTGGATTTGAACAGTTCTGACCTTGTGACTCCTGGTGGTAGCATCAAAAAAGAAACAACAATGAAAGCTGAATTCTTTTGTCTTTACATTTGATCTGGTGAGTAAAATGTTGCTATAGCTGACATGAAAGAACGAAAAAAAAAAAAAATTCAACTTGATTCAATCTTTTTACATCTCAATTCAAAATGTAAGAAATAAGGACGTGTCTGATTTGCGTCATTATAGCTGTTGCCTATTTGTGTACAGTATTATGACACCTAAACAATGATAATGATGCACGAGGCAGCTTGATGCTTTCTGCGGGCTGAACTGTTAAAAAGCCCTAAAATGAAGCAGAGAAGTGAACCTTTAAATTCTTGGCCATGGCTTTTCTCTCGGCGACCAGCTGTTGGTGGCTCACGCACAACTTTGACTTAATTTCCTGCAGAGACTCTGCCAGGCGTTCGTTCTTCTGCACAGTAGCTTCCATCTTCCTATCCAGTTGCACGTTCTTTTTGTTCACTGCTTCAAGTTGTTTCTACGAAATGAGAACAAACAATGGCATATCAAGCAAGAGCCACCTGGAAGAACAACATTCAGTTTTATAAGCACTTTGCTATTTGTGGAATTTTATTTCATGTCAATCCAAATACCATCACATGAAACAAAATATTTGAATAAAGGTGTCTTTTTTTTTTTTTTTGCTGACACACTGAACACAAGTTTTGTATCCTCCAGCCTCACAGATTTAAAAACGTAAATAAAATATGAGTGGGAAAAGCACATAACCTTATGCCTGCTGTGGTTGAAGGTGGGGAAAAATTATGAAATTATGTCTTAATATCTGATTGGCTGGAGTAGACTCACTAGGAAAAAGCTACTTGTGGATAAATTCACCTCTCATGTGTGACAGGTTTGTGTGTTTTCTTTTCCTTTAGTGTGACAGGACTGTGGCGACTCTAACATCTCTTACCTCTAGCATCTCCTTTTCCTTGCACACATCTTCATCAAGTGTGACTAAATCTCCCTTAACCTTCGCTGTAATATTTACAGTGCAATTTCTCATTCCCTTGTTGATCCCACTTCGGGTGTACTTTTTGCTCGCAGAGTCGTGTCTCTACGAAATGACAACAAACATATCAAGGAAGAGCCACGTGGAAAAACAACCTGTACTTCATTCAGTTTTATAAGCACTTTGCTATTCGTGGAATTTTATTCCCTGTTAATCCAAACATTTTTACATGAAACCAAAAATTTGACCTTACTTTTTTCTGATCTTTAATGAAGTCACTGAAGCCATTCCAAGCTGTGTCATGCTCCATTACAACACTTGCGGTGTATTCTTCCATTCTCTTGTCGATCTCATCGAGCTCAATTTGAGTTTCTTTGTTGTTCCCTAGAACCATGATTCTCATTTTGTTCTGATATTCGGCCTCTATTTCTAATTAAAAAAACAACAGGCATAATCATAGTTTACAAACAGTTTATGATAGTATTTTACGACCTCAACTCAGTTTTATTTACCTGTGACTTGCTTTTTGTAGCTCTTTTTTAGTTCCCTTAATTCAACCTCTTGTTTCTGTTAAGAACAAAAAGGTGACAGCTTTGTGGTACAGAAGCTTACTCGTAGAAATAACATACGAGACAACTGGAGAACCAAAAGTGTAAAAAAACATACTGGACTCAGTACATTCTCACCAACATGAGCTTCCCAATGTGGAGTTTTGTGCGGGTCTCTTTCTCTTGCTTGTCCGCCTGCATGTTGTGCATTTTCTTCTGAAGCTCAAGCTCTGACTCCACATGTTCTTTCTGGGTCCTTGAGGCAGTGACGGTGACGGCCATCTTCAGCCCACAGATCTCACTGTATTGTGCAGTCTCCAGTTGTTTCTGCTTCTGATTGTGCTCCTGGGATCAATGATCAAATGTTGTGTTCAGGTGTGAAATTCTTCCATGATTGACTGCAAGTACAATACGTTACAATACATTCATTTGGCAGATGCTTTTGCTCAAAGCAGCTTAGAATGTCTGTGCATGAAGTACGGAGCTAGAGCCAGGAGGTGATTAACATGGCTTAACATAAAGACTAGAAGCAGGGGGAAACTACTCCAGCTCTGTCTAAAGTTCAAAAATAGGCTGACCATCACTTCTAAAGCTTACTTATTAACACACTGTATCTCTTTTATTTAATTTGTTACATTTCCAGCATTCGTCTTTTAGTTGTGTCTGCCACTAACCAGACTTCAAAACTGCTAATGATTGGATATTTATCTCATGGAAGGCATCCTTCTAAAATTATAAATCAAGAGATGAGATGAAGGTATGGACAGATGAATACAAGTGGTAGGTTACTTTATGTTTCTTTTTTTATGTTTAGTTTTTTGGGTTCTTAATATACTTTATCTACTTTCTATTTACAAATTCATCTATATTTCAAGGAAAATAGTCAAACATATGACATGTACAGTAGTGAAAAGCACTGTACTTTACTCGAGTATTTCCATTCTATGCTACTTTATGCTTCTACTTCTCCCTCCAGAGGGAAATGTTGTACCTTTACTCCACTATATTTATTGGACAGCTTTAGTTACGCGTTACGTTTCAGATTAAGACTAATCCTAATCTGAAAATTTCCCAGAATTTCAGATTACAGAAAATTATGAAAAACAAATACAAATTTGTGTATTTATTTTATCTTCTTTTCCCTCCCATTAACCCTTTGACTCCATCCCCCCTGAGATTTATCTTGTGACAGCTGGGGGCCCGGCCCCACTGGACTAAACTACCTGTATAAAGTAGTTAAAACTAGCTCTACCTCTAGTAGGGATGCACTGTTCCCATATGTTGGATAACTATTTACCAACTATAAAAGTAAAATACTATTTACACATTGATACATCAGTATTAACAATCAACGTTTTTCTGCAGAATGAGTACTTTATACTTTTGATACTACATTTTTCTGATAATACTTTTGTACTTTTACCTAAGTAAGACTTTATATGAAGGACCTTTACATGTAATGGAATATTACATTATTGTATAGGTACTTTTACTTCAGTAAAGGATCCGAGTACTTCGTCCACCACGGAATATGTAAAACTGGAATACAACTTACATAAAAGATAAAAACTCTGTCCATGGATAACTGAATAAACCTATTTAAAAAAAAAAAAGGCGTGCGAAGCTTACTTCAGTTTCTGCTCTGCGGCATTCCTCGGCCTCTTGCTTCAACCTTAGCTTTCCTCTCATCCTGGCCTTAGTCTCCTCCAAGTTTCTCCTGCAGTTGTCCCAGGATCTTTGGGCATTGTCCCTCTGCAGCTTGAAGTGTTTCTTCTGCTTCTGCTCCCTCTCCAGTTCCTCCTGGAGGCTCACACATTCATCCCACAACTGCAGGTAAAAGACGAAATTTAAAATGTAAAAAGGAAGGAAATATGATTATTAATTGGGAAATGCATAGGAAGTTATTACCGTGAAACACAAACTGATGTGAGTTGTTTAGAAATTGCTACATTTGTTAGAAAACTATTCCCAGAACAGCCTCAGAATTTATCTCCAAATCACAAGAGTTACTAACTTTTTTTTTTTACAAAAACTAATGTTTTGATTTAGAGTGTCTTGTCAGTAAGCAGAGTGTACTGTGTATTGTAAAGTGTAACCAAACAAACTGGCAGCTCAGCTCCCCTCAGGGATGAGCGGAGACTGAACCTTCACAGCCTCTCAGTGAAAAACGCTTCAGCTTATCGTCGTGTGTTAAGTGAGCTGTCGCTCCTGACCTCGTCCTGGGTCTTTCCGGGCCCCGCGGGCCCGTCCGGCGCCGCAGGAGGCGTCTGCTCCGGGGCCTGGCCTCCGGTGTCGGCTGCCTGGACAGACAGGGAGCCCCTCACAGTGACCGAGCAGCTGCGTGGTGCCTGGCTGACGCTGAGCTAACGTCAACTGACTCCACAGCGTTATTTAATCATACGTGATCTTACATTGAAATAATTATAATTAAGAAGTCAGTTTTTCTCCTTTGTAATTTTCTTCAGAAAATGTGAGGAAGCAAACCATCTAAAGGAGTCGCCAATAGTTGGGAGGGTGGGAGGGACAGGGGTAAAAGCAAACTTCGCCTATGACTAATATGAGCAAAAGCTTTAATAAGAAAATAAAGAAAAGAAAATGTGAAGAACATAAACTAAGATTTACACGAATAAAACTTCCAAACAAAGCTGATTTCTGGCTGCTGTCATACACGCAGTTATTATGATAAACTGATTAACAAGTGAACTCACCATCCTGAAATGTTGCTCAGACAAATGTTGGCAGTGAAAATGCAGATTCAAAAAACAGATTTAGTTTGGCTAAGTTTAAACAGACGGTTCAGTTCAAGTGTATCTTTTATTTACACAAGATGCACTGTCATGGCAACCATGTCACACCATCTTCTTCTGTGGTGTTTGGCAGAGTTTAAAGACATAAATATTGTTAAATATTGTGCCGTTTATGCATTGATGCATCAGTAATATATGTCAGTTAGTATCTTTTAAAGTTTAAAGCATTATGTGTAAACTTTTACGTCAAAATGATTATTTCTTGCTAATGTTTTTTCTAAATTTTCCCAATAAAATCCCAATATTTTCAGGAAATGTGCCAGCTACATATCAACATTTGAACTAAAATGTGCTCACCACAGCAGATCTTTAGACATAAAATCCAGGCTGTGTTTATGTGAAATCTGGCTAACCACATATCAAAAGAAAGGGATACATTTAATTTAGTCAGCTAACTAATGATTTTCACTGTCTCACCCTTGGCTTTACATTTAACTGCCTTTTATTTAAACTGGCTGAGCACAGACCATTAATCTGTTACTAAACCTGTGATTACAACATGAGTCATTCCTCTCCAAGGTTATCTTAAATACAATAAAATAAAATCAAAACAAAACTAAATTATTCAGAATAAGCTAAATCTCTATATGCACTATAAAGTATGTAACAATATTTTAATAGAGAAACATCGCCCTGAAGGTGCGAGAAAATCTTTAATTATTAATGTTTTAGCTTGTAGTCCCTGGCACGTTATCTTGTATACACACATCCAACCAAAACACATATGTCTAGTATGTAATATTTCTGAAATACCGATTTGGTCCATGTGTCCTGCAAAGGCAATGCCTTGATTAGACACTATGGAGTGATTATGATGGTGCAGCAGTTAGAAAAAAAAGGTCTTCCCAGTTATACAAGCTTTATTTATACCATACATGTTTTAGTATTATGCATATGCAAAGCTGAAAGCTCTATAAAGATCCAATCTGGGATTAACTTGTACACCTGTATAAACCTGTTTATAAAGTACAGAATTGTAAATAAAAATCTGTTTCAACATTAACATAACACTGACCACTATTTATGCCACAGGAACAGAGGCTCAAAAAATACTCCACTTTGCAAACTTTGGACAAATGCTCATTTTCAACGTAACAGTAACTTTTCTTTTCCCACTAGACTTGAAATTAAAACGTGCTTATACTAACATGCCACACATCTTGCAATTATTGCAGTAAGCCATTACAGTGTTACCTTCACGGAAAGAGTGCTTTCATCAAGGTGTCAGAGGTGACGTTTGCTCCATATGGGAATCTTACGTGGAAATATACAGTATACTTTAAAATCTTAAGTGCCATACATCATTATTGAATCCCTCAATAATTCAAATTAGTTGTTTGTCATTCCAGTCTTTCATCACAGCTGGTTTTGCTGTGAGCTGAGCAGTTTGCGTGTGGTAGCAACTGGTGTAGCTCAAAGAAAGAAGAGCTTGTCTGATAGCTGGATGGCCGGCTCTGAGTGGAGGTACTGGCCAGACAGGAAGGCCAGTTTGTGGGCATACTTGCATGGTGCTGGAACACGGATTGTGCCCGGCCAGTTCCAGTACAAATGGCACATCTTGAAAGTCAGCCTGGTGTGAGACAAAAGCAACAATATTAAATGAGTTTTGGAACTGACAAAACACTAACATTAAAGCCTTAATCATTTTCAGTAGACTGGGGGAAAAAAAAATAAAAATAATTATATATATATATATATATATATATATATATAAAAAAACAGATACACTTAAAAAAAAAGCTGCAGGGTGAAGGTCAGAGATCCTGTATTTTGTGGTGTCAAAATATTTAGATCAGATGAAAAATCTGATAAGATATTCAAATTTTCAGTCACTGTTGGTCAGGGCATACACTCAGTTGCCAGTTTATTTGGTCCACCAAGCTAAAACTGATGCAATCTATTCCAACAGGCCTGTAATTCTACCTTCATACAGGTTATGTTTAGTTGTTGTGGTTTTATAACTTTGATGTGTTCTTACTTGAGATTTGTATTACATATGTATGCCCTTTCCCCTTATTTCAACATTTCCGTGGTTATAAAAAATATAAAACCAATGGTGTACTGGCCATCAGACATACAGTGACACAAATCCATAACGTTTTTACTGGACATGCAGCTGTCTGTCTCTTAACCGGGCCTCTGTGTGTGCTGGTCATTCGGGACTGGGCTCACTGGCCAGTGGATCCTTCTCCTGTTTGTAATTACCCTGTTCTTTGTTACAAGTGTGTTCACTCTCCTGCATGCTTGTGTTGCTTTCATGCAAATCTAGAAATGTCCTGCATCCTTGCCGTGCGACAGAACGCAAAGCATCCTCCAATTGACAAACAATATTGCTGCAAAGAGTATGATTTGCAACAATACTAAATAAACAAATTAGTATAAAATGACTTTTTTTTTTATCTCCACATGATTATGCCAATGCCACTGCTTTTCTTCAACTGACTTCAATAAAAAACCTTTATAAATATTGTCCTGGTGAAAAAACTTTTACCAGCAGTCAATCATTCGGATAGCATATACAGAATTAACATGTTTTAAATGTGTACCAGCAATCAGAATGATGGTTATTTATACCTTTGCAAATGGTCTGGTGTGAGGTTTGCCGTGTTGTACAAAGAAATGTAGTGTGTAGGAAGTCCACATCCCTGGTTAATGTGATGTGCCATCAGATAGAAGTCCACCCTGAATGAAAAAAAAAAAATAACCTCAGTGTTAGAAACTTTAAACATTCAGCAGCAGATACAGTCTTTGAAGGTTTCTTCATCAAAGTGTACATATTTACTACTGTAGCCAGTAGATGTTGCAGTCTTTTTGATGTATGCAGGTAAAAAAAAAAAAAGATACGGCAACCCTCTTCCACTACCCTGCTGGGCTTCTCATACATCACTGAGACACTTCATCTCTCCCATCTTCTTCATGCAAGAATACATTTTTTTCACGTTATGCTCACATGAATTCTCAGTTACATTCAGACTGCACTCAAACTGTACCACAGGCAGACTAGAACCATCTCAGATGAATGTGTTCAAGTTACTTGTGTCGTTATCGGGGTTTGGAAAAAACTTTCACATTAACACATTCTCTTTTCAAATAAGGCTACATCCACACTGATAAATTTTCTTTTTGAAACGCATAACCTCTGCTACGTTTACGCCCAGCCTCCACACTACTCCGGCGTATTGCTGAACCCCTAAAAGACACTAAAATGGAGACCTTTGAAAACAAGACCCCCATGTCCACTTCCTGATTGGGTCTTATCAGTCACGGTGTGTCCTCCTCTGATTAGTCGCGACCCTTTTGCGGAAGAAAAAAAAAAACATCAACCTGGACTATCAGCGGTTAATTCAACATGGATAGTGAATTACAGGCGTTGCTTACCTTGTTGTCTATGCTTGTGCAGTTAAATTCAGCATTTTATAATGCTACTACTGCCTACATGAGCAAGAGGTAAGCTGTTATTCAAACCATTTGTGTCAATTCTCATCGTCCAGTGGTGTTATAAGCCCTACATGGAGCGCCGGTTTTGGGTGAGGCTGGGAAAACGAAAGCCAGGGGGGAACGAGTGACACGTGTGTTGACCAAATTTCTTGACCCATAATGTGTGATGGAAATCTTCAGTTTCAGGAGACTGGGATGTCTTACACAGGAATATTTATTGAAGCTTGATCGAGGAGAAAAGGGAAACACCACGTGTGAATCACAGCGTACTGCTACCCAAATCTAAAGATGGTGTGCTGAAGCTCAGTATTTAACCCTCCCCAGAACTGATAAGTAAGTCCAAATAAGGTTATTCCTACTGCAGCCTGGCATGTGTGATGACTCTATTGGATATCATATCCAAACAAGGAAAGATGTATGCATAGCCTCTCTACACTCTCTCTTATCCAGTGTCAACAACCAGGCTCCAGCCTGTTGTGTCTAACCCTGAAAACAGAAGATATCTAGCAGACCTTGGTCTACCAGAGGCCAGAACCAACTCGGCCTTGTCAGGCACACAGAGTGAGACAGGTGAACAGAGACAGGCAGTTGACCTGACCTGTGAAGCACTGTCTTAAGTTACCTTTAACTTACAAGAGGGAAGTTTAACATACAAGAAGGAAAATTCCTTCACATAATGTAGCAAAACCTTGATTTGTAACTGTTAATTTTTAAAGTGAATTTGATGTACGAGAGAGAGAGCGATACAATCTATAGTAACCGAGTAGCAGCCAGTAGTATTGGAGTATCTTTAGTGGTAGCTACTGTAAATAAAACAACATTTTTGTAACTGCATTTGCAAAATAAAATTTGTTTTTCCCCCCCATTAAATTTGTCTCTTTTTGAGTGAGAGATTATTCTGAAACGGTGCTAAAATGCTAGTGAGGTCAGAGATGGTATGGATGTAGCCTAAGCTGCTAGTGTAAAAGCTAATTAAAGAGTGCTGACTATCTGTGTCCTAAGGCTGCATTCATACTGAAAACAACAATACCTTTTGCATTTTGTTGGCCAATGCAATACATGAAAGTCATGTTCCAGATAGAATAGAACTCGTATCATTGTGCTTATTCTACTTTTGACCCCACAGTTGTTAAGACGAAGGGAAGAATGACCTCTGCTGTGATCATTCACCAGAGTTTTCAAATTCTGCCTCAGAGACAAACAGCTGTGTAGCATTGTGTAGCAGACTAGGAGTTTAAAAGAGGATCTATTGACAACTCATTCACTTGGATAGATTAAGACTGACCAGTCTCTCTGAGTGAGGGTGTGATCCAGGACAGTTCCAGGTGGAGGTGTCCCAAAGTTGTTTGCAGCACAGGAGTAGAGGGTGGTGCTGATGCGCTTTTGGACTACAATGAACACCAGCTTGGGCTCGTAGCTTGGGAAAGTTTCAAAGCATTTGATCAACTGTGGGATCTCGTACTGCTCCACCATCCTCAGCTGACTGTCTGACACACCGTCCCGATACACCACAATCTTCTCTGGCAAGTTGTGGTTAACCTGCACAAAAGAACAGACAATTGTTTTCAGGTGTGGGTGATCAAACACAAAATATTCAAGTTTCATTCCCACTGCAATGCACTCTTATATAGATACAGATCACGTTAATCAGAAAGTCCATGTTGATCACATCGGTGACTCTGATCAGTAGGTTTTTTATTTTCATTTAGTTAAAGCATGCCACACCTTCCTACCACTGGATTTTATTAAGACACTGAACTAGCTGAGAGGAACAGAAAAGACAAAGGAGGGAAAGTCCTCTGTGATTCTTGGCCAAAAGGGTTAGGTGTGGTTTAGAGAGAAGGGGGATTGGACTAAAAGACATTAAGGCATCTTTGCAGTATTGACCTCATAGTACTTCTGCAGTGCAGCCAGTAAGCAAACTCTGAAGCCATTGATCAGTTCCTCAGTGGGTGTCTGGAAAGTTACTCTGGAGTACCAGCGGGTCAGTGAGCTAAAGAAGAAAAAAAAAAAGCAAATGTATTTCTATTAAGATAATACCACCATTACAGATCACAGATTGTACCAATGTTGCAAGAGTGAAGTAGATGGTTAATCTCCAGCACACAAATATTTTTGGCACTTAAATTTTAGGGATGTAATAGACTTTCTGTATATACCCTAAAAAATAAATAAAAAAATAAATAAAATAAAATCTGCCTTATCTAGTACTATCACTTTGTCCTTCACATGAATTGAGGAAATCATTATGAATAACTACTAAGAAAGTATTAAATCCAATAAGTGTACCTGTTCACACTTGCCACAAAGCCCATGACTGACTGATGTGCCTTGCTGGTGTCATGGTGGACATCAACTCCAACCACCATCAAGTGTTTCTATTCAAGTGAGATAGAGGCTCATTATTTCCCAATTGACTGCAGTAATGTTATCTTAATGTTAACTTCTCAATTTTCACATAAACCACAGCATCTGTTTAATGCTGTTCCAATGGTACTGCAGTATTTTTCCTCTGAATATGATGCGTTGTTTTCACAAGCAGTATTATGCTTTAGGTATGACAGTTCATACCATATCATTGGTCAGAAGAATCAAGATATTTTCCCCAAACCATTGAAGTAGAGAAGGTCTTATCTTCCTGCTCTTTTAAGACATGAAACTCACCAGGGGGACATTGACAGTCCACAGCTCTCCTCCTAACTTGCTGTTCATCTGCAGGAGAATCTTCTGGGCAATACTCTTCAACTTCTGTTGCTGGGAAATTGTCCGGACATTGATGGCCTGACGACAAATAAGTGACGAAAGACAAAATAAGTTCAGTGAAGTCAAATTTTTAAAAAAAGCATATTTAAATGCTGTACAGACCAGAGCAGGTAGCTTAAAACACAGATTAAAAAGAGAAATCATCATCTATACATACAGCTCATAGGCACAAATAAACAACTCATCCGCGAAGGCCCAAGTCACAACAAAGCACATCAGGAGGATTCAAACGCTAGTAAGTAGAAATGTTTTGAGCCTGGACTTAAAAGAGTCAATGGAGGGGGCAGATCTGATAGGGAGAGGGATGCTGTTCCACAGTCTCAGGGCTGCAAAAGCAAAGGCATGATCACCCCTGAGCTTGAATTTAGATTGAAGGACAGCTAGGAGCCCCAAATCAGACGACCTGAGGGACCTACAGGTCGAATAAAGGGTTAGAAGGTCTGTGATATAGGAGGAGGCCACCTCATGTTGGACTTGACAAACAGGAGAACTTTAAAATCAACTCTGAACCGTACTGGCCGCCAGTTTATTACAGGAAAGTCTCTTTTCCTGTAATTTCTAAACCAGCCATGCACAAACACTTAAATGTTACAAACCTGGGATGGGATGGGATTTTTGACACAGCAGAGCTTCTTGATGGCACTGTAGAGATCGTCTCTGTTTCCAACCATGATGCACACTACGAGCTGCATATTGGGCTGTAAACAGATAAAAAAATTAACACTTAAAGAAGGATGGATTAAATTGCACTATAAGCTTGATTCAGTGGTAGCAGTCTACATGGTCAAAAAGACACTTGTGCAGCTGTTTAAATGTCTTTCTTATGTGCTAAACATCACAAGATTTTTAGTAATGACAAAGAATTGAAATGGAACCATGCAAAAAGGATGCTGTGAATTTAATTATACCAGTCATTTTTCAAGGTTTTCCAGGGATCTGCCAGGAAAACTCTAAATTATTCACTGGCTGTCCTTCACAGACCACTTGAGTAACAAAGTTAACAGGCAAGGCTACACTACACTATCAGCTTGTTAAAAGCATGTGGGCAGTATGACAAATGTTTGATGTGGACATCATGTGTGATACAGTGGGACAAGTTGGAGAACACAGGAGAAAACAGGTCAATTATTTATATTTATATAAAAATGTATATACACACACACACACACACACACACAGTATGTATGTGTGTGTGTCATACCTCACTGGTGAGCTGAGAGTGGATGCTCTTGATATAAGTCTCAGTGCGATCATCCCTCAGCTCCACACGAATGGGTCGCTCTAGTCGCACCCCGATAGGTCCGGCCACCTTGTTAAAGGTGGAAACCAGCTCTTCAGTCTGCTCTGCACAACGGCGAGGGTAGAAGATGGCCCAGATGTTCAATGGGATCTAAGAGTAAAATGGGTCAGTTGATGAAGAAACTAAGTAATACGGCCACCATTCCTGAGACTGAGGCAAAATAACGCGTAGTTACACACTGATGCTTGAGGATGGCGGATAGCGACAGTGGCCACCATCACTGCATACAGAGTTTGGGAATGAAACATTAGTACCTGAACTGAAGAAAATGTCACAGGCTGGACAATACTGCCTAACATTTCCAGTTCGAAAGTTGGTATGCTGCATTCAAGCTAAATTATATTCATCAACAATGAGGAGAAACTCACAGAGCTGATTGAAGCATCCCTGGATATCTCTCTGGACCAGGATCCATCAGCACCGGTGGCAAAGGATGAAGACTGCAAACAGATGGTTTCAATGGGCAAAGTTCTACCTTTAATCTGCAAGAGGGGAAAACAATAAACAATATACTGTAAAAATAAAACAACATGTGGCAACAAGAAAAAAAATGGTCAAAGAACGCATGAAGTATAAAAAGCATGAGCAAAACAAAAAAAGATATTGATATATTGATATTTTAAATCGTTTTCCTCAGGACCAGACTTCCTTTCAGTCAGTCCCCAGTTTAATGACTAAAATGGTGTCTGAGTCCCTGACCAGGATTGCTGACCACAACTTTTAAAGAAAAATAATCTACAGTGACTTTAAGGACAAATACTGCATTTATCATATTACACTTGTGGGGAACAAAGTCCACATAAACTTTGCGCCAATGTCTTACCCTTCAAGACATCTATGAGTTGCACTGTTTGCAAAATATGCCCTTCAAGATGCATTTCTCTGAAGTGACATATATTCTTAGTATTCAAAAGGTGAATCTGGAAATAAACTCCTCAGTGTTAACAGCAGAGCCTCACCACTAGGATATCTGAGCCAATCTCCAGTCCCCATCGGCTGAGCTCCTTCATACTCTCAGGGTTGGTGCTGATGTTCTTCAAAAGCTGTTTTATTGAGTAGGTATGCTGCTCACCGCTCACACTGATGTGCATGGTCAAGTCCTACAATATATGAAAAACACATTCTCACTGAATTGGTTTCCACAAGTACTTTTACATTTTCATACAAATGTTTTCAGGCCTGTATCTGCTGAGATGACATGTTATTGTTCTACACTTTCTAATCTTAGGCACCATTTACACTTTTTGCATTTAATTTCATGTGTCTTAGAGTTTGGCGAGTGAGGATCATAGGGTCTAATGTTAATTACGTGCCAATTATGAGTCATTTGTAATTGACAACTACTTAGCTAAATGTTAAAAACGCGCTATATCCCGCTATAATAAAACATGGCAGCTCTTGGGGTTTTAAACATACACTCTTTAAAAGTCATTTTGATGAGACTTAATTGTTCAGGCTTAGTGCACATCCAGTCCTAAAGATGAGATTTGATGAATGGATTTGCGGTCCATGCAATTACATTAATAGTTATTGCTCAAACTGGTGTGAAACTTGTATCATGACACTGACTGATCTATCATCACAAACCTACCTTGACTGCTTTCAAGACAATACATTTTTTAAGAACATAGTAGACAAAAAAAAAGGCAATACGTACTGTCTATATTATAAGAACATCTAATATTTACAGCTTAATGCCTAAAGTTTGAAGGTATAAGATCAGGAACACATCGCATTTACCTTCATAGCTCTGAAGTCCTTCCTCATTTTCTCTGGGATTCCTGTCATGAAGGAAAGCTCTGGCACTAAAAGGATCTCTCCAGTAATGATTTGCTGCAGTAAATCAATATTATAACATTATCTACACATTTAAGTGTTTAAGTCAAGTCAATTTTATTTGTATAGCACTAAATCATAAGTTATCTCAAGACACTTTTTTAAATAGAGTAGGTCTAGACATTATTTACAGAGACCCAACAATTCTCACCATGAACAAGCACTTGGCGACAGTGGCGAGGAAAAATTCACTCACAAAAACGGCTCACATAATATTTGACATAATTTCCTTTTTTAATCATTCTGATGGACTAATGAACAACAAACAGTGTTCATTTGTATATGGAAGTATTATTGAGTCGGTGGTTAAAACAAAGTTAGAGTGCCTTGTGGGACGGCTTGATATGACAATCCTAATTCAGTTATTGTAAAGCAATCATTTTCATTTTGTGTGTTTTAGTCCTATAAAAAATCCTGACAGACCTAAAAATGATGCAGATTGCAAGAGTTATTGTAGCCACCAGGTGGCATTCTGATACAAGAATTTAGACTGCGTCAGTGGAGTGGTCTACTGTAAAGAGCTTTACTTTAATATTAAAACATTACACCTGACCGTGTGTCTTGAGCATTAATTATGTTAAAATAACTGATGCTGAAGAGATGCTTCACCTTCCCTCCTGGCTTGGACCTCTCCTTTGGCCGATGCATGAGCAGAGGTTGGTCCATCTCTTTGATTGTGATCCCATAGTTCTTGCTGTTAAAAAATATGGAAACATATGAAATGCATATTTAAATGGAAAAAACAAAAACCCCAGCCAGATTTAATTAAGGGTGCTTTCACACATGTAGTTTGCTTCATTTGGCCCGGACCAATGGAAGAAAACAATACACTGTTGCATTTTAGTTCTGATCTGGTTGCTGTTCACACTGACTTTTTACAAACAAACCCAGAGGAGTTAACATGAAGTTATATTGATTGACATGTAACTCGTTGATTGGACAGTTTGGCAATTTTCATCCTGCATCATCAGGACCCACTTGGAGAAATTTAAGTCCTATGACTGACAGAAGTTTATGCACTTTAATGCTTCTGATGTGTATATTTATGTTCTTTGGTGTCAGAAAGAGCTCACAAATAAATAACTGATGATAAGCATTATTAGATAGTTATTGTCTGGCTAAACTAGCCTGGGAACCAGATGAATCTGCAAGCTCATGTTTAATTTGCTCGGACAGATACGTCTGGCCCTTCTCCCATTCAAACTGACTTCTCTGCCGTTTTATCGGACTAACCAATCACAAGCGCTCATCTAGTACAAGGCGGGTTTAATACGATGACTGACAGAGATGAGCGCAGTTCAAATATCTTTGTATATATCCACGATGGTGCTCCCGATACAGAATGTTTACTGGCCGGCTACAGTGACAGTATTAAACGGACTGGACGGTAAATTTTCTCTAAAAGAAGTACAAACAACTGCACTGAAACTTTATGTTGATAAGAAATATGTGTTTGGCAAACTTCTGACAGGACGTACTGCCCGACAGGAAGGCGTTTCGTTGCTCCGATTGGTTGTCTCCACCTCTCGGAAATCAAAAATGAACTGAGAGGTACCAGACTAATATGCATTTGCGAATTAGTCTGGCGATGCCAGGCTTAATCAGGGAAAAGAGTAATGAACTGAGAAAGTACACAGAGTAGGATACATGCACAGCAATTGTAACAGCTATTGACCTATTAATCAGGGAAAATACCTAAGCGAATGTGCATACATGTTACCATGGTTACCAAATTATTTGCATGTATACCTGGCTTATACAGATCAATTATAAGATTGCTTCTTGAACAGATTTTATGATCAGCAGGTTGATTTGTTATTAGTTTAGCTTTTGAAATGCTAACCGGGAAAATGTACCTGAGTTTGTTTGTTTTAACCGAACCAAACAGGTTAGGTGTGAAGACAGCCCAATACTTTCACTGCTGCTCTGAATTACTTTAACTGCCACCATTTCAATACACAAATACACAGAAACAGCTGTTATACCTTCCTGCTCAGTTCTGATGAATTCATGGAGCAGTCTCACCTGTAGTATTCCAAAAAGGTGGTTTTTGTGCCATCCATCAAAGTGAAGGTGTCTTTGGGGGACTTGTTCCACTCAATGGCATCAATGCGGTAGGTCCGGTTGTTGTAGCGGGTGATGACGATGCTGCCGATGAGTTCTTTGGTGCATTCGTCTTGGAAGTTCTCTTTGCTCTGATGGTACAGCATGTTCCTGGCAGACAGCAGGGGCCAAAGGTTTTTTCATTTTATATATAATCAATAGATGCTATAAATAGACTGTTGCATTTGGGAATTTACTGCCCTCCAACTCACCTCTTAATCTAATCACTATAGTGGGTGAGGGTATTCACAGTTCTGTCTCAGACGACTAAGAACATCACATTTTACAAACTGGTATTGAAATATGTATGACTGTATCACAGAATGTGATGTTTACATAGCTCTATTTGGCTTGGTCATGGCATATTCAATGTTTAAACTTGCATGAGCATGTCTGAGTAGACATTAAGAAGACATGCAGAAGAAATAGAATAAAGATAAGCTTTTGATTTTATTATAGCTTCTCCGTCCGTCCATAATCCCCCTTGGAAATCAAAAATGAACTGAGAGGTTCCAGACTAACACGCATTTGCGAATTAGTCTGGCGATGCCAGGCTATACGTACATATATTGCTTATGAATATTAATTTATCTGTGAACTTGCAACTGTTTGTATGCGATTGTTGATTTTATGTGTAAACTCACATGACATCAAGCACGGAGTCATTCCGTAAGACCTTGTGAGACAGATCCACACACAGGTACAGGCCTCCATCTGTGCGCTTGATACAGGTTGAATAACCTGGCCACACTTGCAGCCTACAAAAACAGACAAAACAGGATTATAAATGGACTAGAGTTACCATGATATTATCTGGCGTCTGCCCTCTGATGTTACAACTCAGTACTAACCGATGTTTTCCAAGAATGATTGCACTTTCTGGATCGTAATGATTTCGACCCACCAGCTTCAGTCCCACGATTTTCATTACCCTTCAAAAACAAGAACAACTGGATCATGTCCTGTCCTTTGACCATCCTAATAGTAACATATGATAGAAACATAATGTGGTAAATAATTATAGCTGCTTAGTTTATTTCATTAAAGGGCTGTTATGAATACAAGGAAAAATACTACATTTTCTAAAGCAGCCTGGCTTTGTGTCAAACAGACTAAGAAGAACATACCATATCTTACCTTAAGACTACTTAACGCACGAGACATACAAACAAATAGGACTATAACTTACAGTAATATTCAAAACACAAATGACTTAGAAACAGCAATGGACTAAGTGAATACAAAAGCAAGAAAAAAGTGCTTAAACTAAAAACATCTAAAAACTATATTAAAATCATGTCAGTGTTTCTTGAATGGATGGAGGGCAATTCCAAACATGACAGGTTAATTAATTTGTGCAACACCATACATCTGCATTTTGACAAAGGTGGGTCTCAATTTGATAATTTATGTACAATCTAAAACTTAAGTGGTCAATCTCTGACCAAATAGTGTAGGAGCCTATTTTTCTGAAATACCTCCTGAGCACCACATTGTAGAATGGGATGCATAGATCCGAGTTGGGTGGTAAAATCTTCGTCATCTGGATTTTGATTTGTATTTCCTCATTATCGGTGCGTCTCAAACTCTTGAGATGAACCACCTGCATGTCATCAAAATATTATGCAAAAAAGGAATTCAGTGTGAAGTTCAACTCTGTGACAGATTTTGCACTCTACACAATGAAAATTCAATACCTTTAAACAATCAAACAACCCCATTTCAGTAGTTTTAGACCCTTGTATGAACTGGTCAGTTGGTTGATTGCTCTCTTAAACAACAGACTGCCTTTAAAAAGCCCCTCCACTCCATGCACTCACTGGCATCGCCAGGTCATTTCGAATATAATTTTAAATGTAAGCCTACAACCACAGTGACAACTTCCCTGCTAACCTTTTCCCCTGCTGCACCCACTCTCTCTCATTTTCTCGACCACACACTCACTACTCAAACACCCCACGTACTGCCTTATTCCTAACAGGAGCTACGCTCATCCTTAACAGGAGTATATGATCAAATTACAGTGGGAAGAGTAGAGGAGAAAAATCATACCATATCTTATCTTAAGACTAATTAAAAATGAACTATCAGACTACTACAGTTAACACAACTTAGTCAATTAGCCTCATAACTAACGTGATACCTACGTCATTCAGCTTAACAGGCAGGTAGAGTATGGAGCCATCAAAAGCTACCACTTCCCCTGTGGTCGAGCGGTGATCCTTCATCATGCCAAAGCGCATCGCCATTGATTCAACATTCGGACTGAAAGATAGTATTGAAAATGACAGGACTTTTAAGAATACAAACAGTACTTATAACCTCAATTAGCGTAATAAACTTAACAATATCGCTTAAGTAGCTGTGACACTGAAGCTGTGACACAGAATTAAACTTTTAGTTTCTGAACTAACAGACAGCTTTGATGGAGCTCAGGATTTAACAGGAGGAGGGCTGCCTTACTGTGTGTTTGACTGTGTGTTTGTGTAGAAGAACACAGAACATTAGTGAACATTATATCATGACCGATCCTGAAATAATCAATAAAGTTACACTGCTGTGTCAGCCTCCCAACTGAGTGCCTCGTTGGGAGGCTGTGGTGGGATTGCATGTTTTAGAGAATATAATTCATATTTTCCTCAATAATGACTTATTATTTCACCCACCTGTAACCCACCAGCTATTAACCTGAATGTTAATGTTTGTGACCTGCGGACAAAACTGCAAATCAACAAATCACAATTGTATGCTGATTTGCAGTGAAAAAACAAAGAAGAGAAAGAAAAGAATAACAGTGACAGCATGGATTGGGACACACGGGCAGCAAAACCTGTTCTGCAGAGAGTTGGAAGTAAATAAATATTTTTTTAAATGTAAACGTAGAGCTGCCTACTGGTATTGTGGTTCAGCAAGGCGACACGGTTACAAATAATTTAGCCTGTGTATGTTTGTATATGTCGATGCATTCTGATAGAAACTATATCATTGTGGCCCCTCCGTACAAATAGATGCATGATAAGGCTGTTCAGAGAGCTGCAGCAGAGGAGCTGTCATCCAGCCAGCTACTGTCTGCTCTCATTGGCTGTAGGTCGTTTCATGGCTCGCCTAGCTGGCTGAAACACAACCAGATATTTAGCTAGATATTTCCCTGGCGTCGGCGAGGCATCGGCAGGCTCTCGGCGAGCTCCCGGCTTGTGTCCAAAACGGCTGACACATATTGATCGAGCACCGATTTATAAGTGCCAAGCGAACCCCGATTTGCCCCCCAGTCAGTGATCTCCGAAAACTGTCGGTGAGCGGAAAATCGGGGTTACAATTATTTAGTGTGAACTGGGCATAAAACGAACAGCTGCTTTGGAATAAGTAACAGTGGTGCTTCAGTGTTATTCCAGTTTTGGTTGTCTATGTCCATTTTTGATTCACTTGATGCTTGAAAAAAAAATTTAAAATACATTAACTATCAACATTAGAACAAATTGTTGTTGTTTTGTTGAAAGGTTGAGCACACACAAAGTAATACATGATACTTACGTGAACGTAATATGGTACTGATAAACAGCTTCATTCTTGCAACGTATTGGGATGTGGTTTGAACCAATACTTATAGGAGCTCCTTTTGTACCGGCCTTATGAAGTGGCTCACTGTCCAGAGGAGAATATGCATGCACAAATGGAACATTTTATCACAAGACACACAGTCAGTTACTTTGTGGTTATCAGTTTTATATTTCTGTAAAGCTTGAGTGAATAGTAGCACTGACCAATCTCAAAGCACTAACACTGATAAGGGCTGACTGACCAAGTGTATCTGTAATATTTTGCTCTCAACACACCACAAAGACTATAGTCAAAGGCCTGCTGACAGCCAATATGTTAGGGATGGGCGATATGGACCTAATAATAATATCATGATATTTCAGGGTATTTCTGGCATAATGATATTCATGACATTTAGACAAGATACTGGAAAAATATGTCATTCATTTCAAGAACATACAATTGTAACAAACGTAGTGTTATTGTTTGCCTTCAAATATTCTGTAAAAACTAAAAATATTATCTCTCATATCTTCAACTACGTTGATTTGTCAGATTTAAAATTATCTGTATTATCATGAACAATACAATATGGCACACCCGTAATGCACATATTGTGTACTTACAGCCAGTTTAACTAAACGGGTGACAGTAGATAAATATACTTACCGGACTGCCTCCATTTTCAGCTCCATCTGTGCTGGTGCAACAGAGGAAAGCTCCAGCACCTCTTGAGTGGTGGGAACCAGGGGCACGGCTCCTTCACAGTATTTGCATTTTAAAATGTAGCACTTTGTCAGAAGTCCTTGTCACTAATATTATAAAATAATTTGCATAATATACTAAACTGGGTTTACATACAAGTACTGTTATGTAAATCATCATGTACTGCATCAGAAAATCATAAAATAGAAAAATGCACATTGCACTGAAACATTTTACATTTTGCAATGTTTCACAAATTGTCAGAATCATTCTTCAAAGTTTACCTACCTGTGTGAGAAGTCTGAGAGTGTAGGGCTGCTTGTTGCTCAGAGGCTGGAGAAAAGGATTCGACACGACCTGGAGACAAAGAGGGAAGTAGAGGGCGTCCTCTTCCTGCTCCAAGCTGCGGCATCACTGCTCTTCCAAGGCCCACCATCGTCTGAGGGGACAAACCCCGGCCGTGGAAACTGGCAACAGGCAAGGGTTGCATATTCATTTTTCATTACTGCTAATAATTGCAATAATTCTGTATCAATGATAGTTCTAAAACGATGAGGGTACTCTTTGTTATAAAAATTAAGAAATGCTTTTTTGTGAAAATATTTGTACTGGCCCCAGATTTCTGTTACCAATAAGAAACATATGATGCCCTAAAATGGAAGCTACAAATAATCTTTACTGCGGGAAACTCAAGTCAGAGACAGACGAATGAAAAATGTGGCTTAAACGTGTCCGTCACCAAGAACTGAGTTTATTAGACATACCCAGCTAAAACTCACACATATACAACAGTCCTGCAATAAATCCCACCTTCATGAATGTAACAATGTTCAGTTTATATTGAAACTTGTTTTACAGAGGTGTTGATTTAACTTTTTTTTAAAAATCTTTGTATTGTATTGCGTTATACAGACAGGTGTTTCTAATATTTTGAGTATATTACATCAATAATCTGGATCTTGTCAGTCCTCTGCCACCTACCTGCTGCCTCTGCCCAACACTTCTTCAGGCTGGCCGATGCTTTCTGGCCTGTTGATGACTCCTACTGGGACACCTTGCAGCTTCACATCTCTTATATCTCCAGCTGCTCCTCTTCCTGCAACAACATTTAACCATCAGTTTTTATGGTTCTTGTACACATACTGGGACACTGGTTAAACCTGCATTAGCAGTTGATCTAAATGGATCAACGTGTGGCAGCCCACGTCACTTCTGCTTCATGTCCTCCCGACCTTACTTAAACAGGGGTCATTCACTGCTTAGCTATGGAAAAGAGGTGAATCCATTTGAGAGGGAAACTTAATTTAATGATATTGATGTTTAAATGTCTTTTAAAAGGAACTCTCCAAACAGAAAGAGAATAGGTGAAAAGAAAGCATGCACATTTGGGAGAGCAAGAGGTCAGAGAAAGCGTGAACTATGAACAATGACTCTGCCATGATCAAATCAACTGGGACTCTATTGTACTGAACAAACTGTTTTATCAGTATACTTAGGAGCACGAACAATTTATAACATTTGTGATTTGACATGTATCAATCTAGTAAAATGATGCTTCATTTTATATATTCTCTTTAATACATTTAATTTAACAAACACAAATGAGACCATTTTACAGCTGTGACACTTTTTTTTAAAATCAAATTTAAATATTTTAAGGATACGAATTGATGTACTGAATACAGGCTATTTTTAAAACTCTAAACAATGCAAGCAGTTTATTTGTGCCATGAGAGGGTGCCAAAGCTTTATGTATTGTAACTAATACCCTTCCCCATTTGTGGAAGATACTACATTAGTGATTAGTGTCAAAAATAACCATCACAACATACAAAAGGAAGTTGTCAATGGATGACACACTACCTGTATCTCGCCACATCACACAATGGTAGCTATAACACTGATTGGTTTACATTGTCAGAGCAACATGGAAAATGCTTTTAAGTGCAAGACTATTATATGCTACTGTTATTACAATTAGACATTGTTGATGTACAGTACCTAACAATAACTATCAATAAACCAATAATTGCTCCCAGCCATATTTAATTCTTCCCATAAAATCAAAGTTTTTCATACAGACCCACTGGTTGTGTTCCTCTTCCCCATGAGGTCATTGAGGGCTCAATGCCCATTCCTCGAAACATTGAAACCAGTGTTGATGTTTGACCTTGGGTAGGCATGTCAACCTGTAAGCAGACAAAAACTTTAGCCACGCTTAATGTAAGGCAATAATAAATAAACAATCAAAACAAATTGTGTATGCGTATAGACACAATTCTGGTTCCAACCTCTTTTGTTGCAGAGGTCCCTTCCGTTAGGTGTCGCGTTGTGGTTTCAACTGGAGGGGTCGGTCTGTGCTGTGGCTCCAGACTGGGCAGGATTGCGCCTCTCGCCACCCCTACCTCTGGTTCAGCTGTTGGAACAAGCAGCCCTCTGGCTCGGCCAATTCCTCCATCATCAAGCTGCACCAGCAGCCCTCTAGCTCGGCCAACCACAGGTCCAGTAATGGGTAGAGTTACTCCTCGTCCTTGTGGGGTATCGCCAGGAGGGGGAAAACCTCTGGCTCGTCCTAAACCAGGCCCTTCTGTATAGAGCGGCAGCCCTCTACTTCGTCCTACAGCCGGCTCCTCAGGCTGTGCTCCTCTACCGCGTCCGAGCCAAGGAACGCCGGTCATACTCCTGAGATCAGGTGGTGTGTTTGGATCCATTCTGTCAACTCCTGATGGTACCAGTCCACACAACAATGGGTTAGTGGCAGAGGAAAACCCATGAGATCAAAGTTAACAGTATGTTGCATTAATCATATAAAAGGAAATATAGCATTCTTGATGTTATCAGACATTACTTAACTTACTGTTTGGGTAAGATGTAAGTAGATGTAGATCTATGTTATGTATAACGTTACTATGAAGGCGCAAAAAATGCATTAAACTCTATACAGTTTATGATTAAACTACATATAGAAGTAGAAACACACACACCTCAAGCCGACCTAATACACACACACACATATATATATATATATATATATATATATATATACATATATATATATATACATACATACACACACACACACACACACACACACACACACACAGTATTTAGGACCATTTAAGGATACAGTTTGTTCACCCATTTTTCCTCGTAGTTTGGTTCACAGTCAACATTAGCATAAAGGGGAAAAGGTAAAACAGATGTTAATGAGATCTGGCTGCTAATGAGCTAACATTAGCTCCTCTTTAAACAGCAGCGCTAATATCAGATATTTATTCACGGGGTGTTTGACTGTTTAACACGAACGTTATTTGGACACAACGGCGCCTTAACGCCACTTTGCTCTTATCTTCATAAAAGTAATTTTTATTCTTCCCTCAGCTAATTAATCGGCTATCTGAAGCGAGAGCACAACTGCGCTGTCAGCATGGCGCCACCGGCCAAACACGTGTGGCAGCCGAGGTTAATGACAACCCAAACAGCGCAGGGAGCGCAGCAGGGTCTGGGCGCACAGGAACACCCCGTCAGTTCTCAGGGTTATAACGTGAGACCTCACAGGTACTGCACAGACACAGGTGTTACCTTGCTCCAGGTGTCAAATCCTGCTGACTGGATCCAACGGACTCCTTCACAGCGCTGACTGACGGTCTCTGCCCTCCGCTGGCCTTATTGGATAATCAGTCGACTCCGCAGCAGTCATTGGTTCACTCAACCTGTCAATCTTTAATCGCTAGTTTGCGCGATGCCCGGGGTTATAGTTTTGTCCAGCGCCATTTCTATTTCCATTTCCATTTCTGTGGCGCTGGTTTTGTCGCCCTCTGGTGGTTTTCACCTGTGCACCTCAGGTGGGCAGGTGCTGTAACACCTGAGCGACCTCACCCACTGGCTGTGTGGTGGCGTTGCAAATTGTTTCCACAGGCCCTCTTCACAGCAGCCATTTTGACGTGTCACTGCCGGGTAAACGCGGGTGTAATAATGCCATTAGCCTCGCTATGGCCCTGCTCCATTTCGGTGAGTCAGGGCCCCGGCATCGTGCACGCTGGCTGTGACACCCTGATAGAATAAGACCACATGTCATTTTATCCATTACCTGTGTTTAACCTGCAATGACATGTCCAAGTGGTTGCTGTGAAAAGGGCCTGTTGTATGTCATGTGTACAGTGACTGGAAATACACATGGCTTTCTGTCAACAGCATCTGTCTATCGGTGTCAGTGCCCTGCATGTCCTGCAGTGGACTTTTAATGCAGACGCATGAGGAGCAGTCCAGGCTAGCTCCCATGGAATAATTAAATGATACAATTATTATCCAGCTAATGCAATCAAGCTGAAGTAATGTAATGTTTCTTTTTCAATACGGGTTGTGACTCAGACCTACACATAATACACCATGTCCATATTTAAAATGCTTGAGACAAAAAGGGTTACTGTGTAATTAAACAGGCGGTCTCTGTTGTCTTTTGGGAAATTACCCAAATTCTGAATTTGCTGTGTGTATCACAGCTATTTGGCAATCAAGAGGAATTAGTAATAATGGCAAGTCTTACTAATCTTGGCCTGTCTCACTTCACAACTTTGAACATTTATTTTGGATACAAAAAGGCACAACTAAAAGGATAATCATAATGAAAAGATGCTTAACCTCCTACTCAAGGTCAGCTGCTGACATGCGCATAGATTTGTGTCTCTTTGTTATTTGAAAACGTCTTTTTCAAGTAAGAATGCCGAAGGAGGTGGACTAACATTCTTAAAAGTCAAAGCCCACAGAGCTTTAGTTTTCAGGTCACCGGTTAGACATATTGGCAATTAGTCTTGAAATAATCACAGAACTGCTCCCAGAGGCATTGAGGTGATGACTTTGTGCTCACACCTGGTCTCACAGATACAAATGAATCACTATTCCAGAAAGTTCACATTCCTCTGGTCTTTTTATATTAACTACTGTTTTTTTGTAGAGTGACCAGATGGGATAGTGCATTTCACTGCTGTCAGATAAATTCTCCTGGAGTCAACTTAGTTAAATTGTTATTTTTAGATCAATGAACACGCCTTTTTCTATTTTTGTAAAGTCAGTCCTAAGCGGACTCACAAGGACATCACATAAACAGCAAAAGCTAAAAGGAAACCTGATGAGGCTTGTGAATGATTTTAGTTTAAAGGGATGTAGTCACATCTATTAAGGTTATACAGGTAATTGCCATAGATGTGAGAATCAAATTGACCTTCCATAATGAATGTAAACAGTGCCCGTGAAAACCAATCACCCAGTTATGTTGGATATTACAATAATTGTCAGTGTAGAAACATTGGTGTATGTTGTATATTGACTCATTTACTCACTGTATGTGGCTCTGAATAAGTGCCTCAGCAAAATGTAAAACAGCTAACAGCTTGTCAGTAGGAAGGTTTTATTTCATTCTAATTAGAGCAGGCCTTGTTTCAGATTTGTTGGGGGTGATCAGCAATCAGTAAAGGTACCTGGAGCCTGAATAAACGTCTCTACCCAGAGGAGTTTGGGGCTTTGTGACCTTGTATACAGACTTCCTGCATCTGGAATAATGTGGTTAGAGAAGGCTACCAGGGAACGGTGTTTTTCCTCATCAGTGATGTTCCTTTGAGCAAGGCACTTTCACCCTTACTATTACAGCTGCAGAGATATGTGGGAGTTTGTAGGTGTGATGTGAATGTCCTTGGACAAATTAAGCTTTAGAAAAATGTAAAACCCTGTCCCCTTCAGTGATTAGTCAGCCCACATCACTGAAACTGACAAACTGTCATGTTTGCCTCTTTTTTGATGCATAAAAACAAAAACATAGAACACAGAAATATCCTCAAAGCAGTATGTGTTTTTCTCTTGAAAAGACTAAAATCAAATGCACTGTGGGTGTTACATTCTCTTGGTACACAATTTTGTCCAAAGCAACTTCAATTTTCCCCACATATACAAAACAATGGGACCAACTTTGTGGTTCCATGTCCCCCTTAAGGACCTATCGATAAATGGCAAATTCGCTCTACCACTTGAGTTGAAGCCATCCATTCCATTCTGAATGCTTATGGCTGCATATACAAGTATTTATTCATATTGTATGGTTTATTTAAAATGGACAATGCACAACCCATTTATTGCCCCAAATATAGCTGAAAGCTCATTTTCATTTGTGGCCACTGGACGGAGGTCACTCCAACATGGAAAGAAGAACTCTGGTGCCTATTATTATGATTTGGTAGACGTCCTCCCATATCAAAATAGAGCCTATGCCACTGAACTTTAGGTGAATCTATACCATTTAAGTTTTTTCACCTGCCAGCGTATGTCTCTGTCCAGTGGACTCATAACAACATTGGCAGTCATGCTACAGTGAGGAGTAACACGTGACTGGCTTTGAATGAATGAAGATCAGAGCACGACCCTTACTGTAATTATCCTTCAATTATTTAAATTGATTTGTCACAGTGGAAGCCGCTAATAGCAGCTGAGCGTAGCGTAGCGTCTGTGTGAAGAGAAGAAAAGCCAAGAAAGATTCATCGATACAAACCTAAAGGCCTTTTGTTGCTATGACTTTGCAAATGTGGCTTTAACTGTTATTTGTCCACATGAATATGTTTAATCTAACGTTTCTGCTAATGAACTTATCAGGGTGTTGTATTTTATTTTATTTTTTTTACCAATGACATGACCTCTTTCATTGTTTTTGTGTTTTTAAAAAAGAATCGCATGCAAGATGTGAGCAGACTTTTTACTATTTTCGACATTGCTCTCTTTTTTCCCTCAAGGTCACTGACAATTCCATTTAGATTCAACACTCTGGCTACACTGATGCGGATGGAAGTGAAGGGTTTGTCATTTGGAAGGGATCATGCCTTTGAGTTCAGCACTGAATACCAGACGGTCATTTCTAGTAGCCTGCCTCTGAAAACAAATGTGTAAATTACCTGCTTGTTGCCTAGCTCCTGCCCTGTGACTGACTTTGTCACTTTATTAAGGTCATGTTCTCAAATCCTCAATTTGCTGCTAAGAAAACAAGATAAACCATGTTTATCTTCCCCCTGGCCTGTGACGAGGGACAATCTCCACCTGTCTGCCTTCAGCTGTAATCTACATCTAAAGAACAGAGATTTGACTTCAACTGACTGAGTGATAACATTATGCCAGTTCATGTCAGAGGCAGAGATGGGCTTCAAGCTGACATAGTCAATAGCAGTACCTGTCATGTCTGATGCAGCATGTTTGGATAAGACCTGAAGGCTTGCTTTTTGCAGTGTGCTCTGACATTTAAACATCAGAAAATGATTGGCGTGTCGGTGTAATTACAGGTCAAAATGTAAAACCTAATGGCAGCCTGCATCATTCCTGTGAAAGGACATGTTTACTTAATGTTTTGCTGTCATTAAGGACCTTACTGCCCAATTAAAAGGAATCCATGGCTTCTGAGTAAAAGTCACATGGACTCACAGGGGGCTTGTTTATTGGATGGAGTTTTAGTAATCTGACATCCAAACAGACCACCGGGGATTTGGGCAGCAAGGGGGATCAAAACAAGTTTTGCATTTTTGAGGTCATTTCCTGTAATTGGTTCAAATTATGCTTTCTCTTCTGACAAACCACACCGCTCTTTTAATAAAGGAGATGAAGGATCTGCATTTTCAGCGGTCTCAGTGCGGTAACCTGGTTCCAATGTTCGACTGTCAACAATTAACAGAACACACTCTATGCATATGTTGAAACCTGGGAGCACCACAGATTCTCACACCTGAATGTGTGGATTGATTACTGAAGTGGCCCACGGAAAATTCACAGCCACTATAATCACAGGTTGTGGCCCAGGAGCACATCAGAACCTCTGATTAAAGTGAGTGTTGACGTTTGTTGTTGGATAGTCAGTCAAACAATATAATGCAAAATTATCACAAAGAGACACAAAACCCTCGCAAAGAGACACCAAATGAACACAAAGAGACAAAGAATTACTGATGCAAAAATTCAAATTTAAACAAAGCTTCATTAACTGTTAACAATATGCAGCAGCAGTTTGATATGCATTTCTCTGGCCATGCTTCCTCCTAACCATCTCTCATTTTTGCCCCTAAAGCAGGTGTAATCCATACAAGACCCTCAGAGGGGCTGAAGGAGACTCTGACATGCTGACAGGCTGCTTTGCATAAGCCCAGAGAACTTGCCTCAGAGGCTTCCCACCCTGGAAACGTGACCCATCTCCTCCGACATCTGTATCTTAGCGTAAATGTTCCAAATTTCCCTGACAGCGGGAGGTCTAGCAGAAACTGCCAATGGTCACTGGCATTAATCTGTTGTGACAATCATTACTGGCCTGTCCGTCAGACTGAGTAGTAGGTAATGGTGAGTAAAAGGCCATGGCTGTGGTGGCTCGCATCTGAAAGTGGGGGGGGGGTGTCTTGTGGGGAGTGCTATAAGCTTATTGTGGGAAACAGCACTGGCTCCTCCATAGCCAGGGGACACACACATACACACACACACACCACAGCTGTTGCTGCCTGGACGATGTTCCAAGCAGCCAAAGTCCTGGGAAGCTTTCCCATATGTCCTCATGTCTTCCAGCATCATCAGCGGTGCTCGACTTTCTCTTCTGATTTGTCGTCAGTGCTTCAATTGAAGGAGCCGAGGCAACCAAGAAAAGCTTCAGTAGGCTACAGAAAAGCACTCTGTACACCACAAGAGAAAATGTACTTTTTGTGCAATGGTTTTGCTTTTGAGTGTCTGAGATGTTCTATTTATAAACAGGTGATTTTTGCCTGGCAAAATGCCATGAGTTTCATTTCCTGTTGCTTCTTGAAATTCCAGAGGGACATGGGAAAATGTGGGCTGTGTGTAAGGGCTTTAAAACAAATATCTTGGCAGGGGTGCCAACCAGCTCATTCTGACCATTATAACAAACCATATACAGTAGATATAAACTGAGGGGGAGATTGTATGTGGGATGTTTGTGACATTAACTCACAGCCAGATATGATATAGACAAACGTTAAAGTCTATTCATAAAAATAAATAAAATGAAAAAAATATAATCTTAATTTTCTGCTCACTGCACTCTTCATTAACTATGAAGGTGGTAGGAAGAGTTAAGAGGGGGAACCCTGTGCCCAAATGCACACACAGTCACTAAACTATTCATGGTTTTGCACGCTTGGATCTACCTGAATCCAATTTATAACCGCCGCCGTATCCCCCATGGCCCGTATAAGGGACACGGCCGTCAGTAGGCTGTCTGTGCGTCTTAAGTGATGCGTCACATGAATAGGTGCGGTTTGCGCAGCGCAACTCCTCAAATAGTCCATATTTGTCCGGCTAGCGCACTGAGAGACAAGCACTCCGGGAGCAGCTGTGCTTGGATTGTGTAACTCAACTCCCCCCCCACCCACCCACGTTTCATAGTTTCGGAGCAGAAAGTTATTTTTTCCCTTTAGGGATGGAGCGCGCGCCTGTGGCACGTCCTCAGACGGATCATTCTTAGACAGGAGCCAGTCGAGAAAAACCCGAGTGAGTTGCCGGCAGCTCTGATGCGGTGCAGCTGCAGCGTGCTCGATCTGAAACCGCCGGACCGGGGCCGAGAGCAGGTTACACACATCCAAATATGCGCGTAATTGGAGTGCACTGGCGAGGCGTCCCTTGCACCCCCACCGAGATAACGTGGTCGTGATGTTCAATACTTCGGGAATTGAGCTCACTTTTAACAAGAAAGAGGATATTTCCGAAGTTATCAATGGCACCCTGCAGCTCCTGTACAACGTCCTCGTCACCATCGGTCCCACAACCATGTGGAACGAGTCGTGCGGGGAGCAGCTGCAGGATTTCGGGCGCCCGGAGAAGATCATTATCGGGGTGATGCTGGCGATCATCACGGCGGTCACCGTCATGGGAAACACGCTGGTGGTGATCGCGGTGTGCGTGGTGAAGAAGCTGAGGCAACCTTCAAACTACCTTCTGGTTTCCCTGGCCGTGGCGGACCTGTCAGTGGCCATAGTGGTGATGCCGTTTGTCATAGTGACGGACCTCACCGGGGGCAAGTGGCTTTTCGGCGAGGTGTTCTGCAACATCTTCATCGGCATGGATGTAATGTGCTGCACTGCCTCCATCATGACCCTGTGTGTGATCAGCGTCGATAGGTAAGTTTCCAAAGTAAGCAACTGAAGCTGCGGTGATAGCCTGCTGAAGGCTTGTAACTTGCAATGGCGCCAGAATTACGCACGCGGTGCGCCCTGCGTTTACAAGGACCCGGAGAAGACAAATATGTGATCTTTTATACGCTGCTCTAAACCACTTAAGTACTCTGAGGGCAGGGACAGTTCAAGTGCCAAATTAAGTTATCAGTTGTAGGCTAAACGCATGAAATAACGCCAGAGAATGGCATTTTAATGCCCCTACCTCAGATCAAGCGTTATCTGTGAGGCTGAAACCACTGAACCAGAAAATGGATACGCGGACTGTGATTCATTTTTAGCACGCTTGATTCATTTGTGTTTCCTGTAATTAAGCATTACATCACTACAGCAGTACCATACAGCTGCCATGACTTATGACATGACGTTTACCATCGTCCTTCACTTCTGTTAAGGGCACATAGGAGACACCTGCATGCTCAAAGCAAAAGCTGCTGGAATTCACTTTTGACAAACCCTGCTGTAGGTAAAGTTCACTTCTGAGAAAGCTGAACTACAAATACTTTTTTTCTGTCTCACTACACACATAAGGTTATATGTTAGGTATATGAGGTTTACAACCCGGTGTATGAACACAAAATTATTCATGGAAGTTAGTTCCCTAATGCCCCACTGAGAGTTGCTTTAAAGTCCACATTCAAAATGGGGAAAGTAAAGCCTGAGCACTCATCCCCACCCACCAAGAACCACTCTGCATTTTAGGTAAACTGCAGCTCTTCAGTCTCTGCTCATAATGCCAGAGCTGGGCCTGATAGCTTGTGACAAAGGAGAGATGTCCACTGCGCCCACTACAATCCACAATGAAGTAAAAGTCAAGTGATCGGTATCACTGTTCTGCCTCAGTAACCATAATGAAGACAGAAGCTCATTGTAGTAATGATGATCTGATTATTTCCTCTGGCTTACCTATCAGGCATTTTCACCTCAATGCATTACACCCAGAATTATGCATGTTTCCTTCTTGTGGATGGGCTGAGTACAAGGGACGTGAGGGCGCCTGAAGGGCTAATGATATTATGGGAGGAACTGGATATCATGCTCTGATAAGGTGTGATTGCTCCATTCGGCGTGATAAAGCTGACAGATGTAGGCACGTGATTTCAGCTGTTAGGCTGGATAGAGGGTAACAAGATTAGTTGGCTAGAGGCTGACACATCCTTCAGGGGGGTTAGCTCAGAGGTCACACAGGTCACCATGATTACTGAAGATGGATGGACAGTGTGTGATTTGTAAGTCATCTGTGGCCACTCCCCAGTCAGGTCATGAGTTGGCCTGAGTTCATGACTTACTCATCGTCCCCCTATTATACAATTTCTTCCCCTTTTTTATTCTCCCTCATGTCCCCAGTAAATATACGATGAGGACATCATCTGCATTTGATAGAACTAACCTGGGTAGAAAATAAACAATGTTGATGTGTCAAACCAGGCCTCTCTTTGTATTCGGGTTGCAAATTGGCTCTGTCAGTTTAATAGTATATACTCAGACAGGACAAATGGACCCATCTGTGAGCGAGCATGTCTGAAAGAGTATGTGATTGAATCTGTTACCATGAAATCATAGTGTGCACACCCACCAAACCACACCATTCTAGCGGATCTTTTCTATGTTTTCCTGCAACTTGGCGATGACAAGACTACCTGGGGATTTAAAATATGTCAAAATGTCATTTGTAACATTGTTTGTGGGGGGTACACAGTCCCTGGAAACTATATGCTCTTCTGCACAGAGGGATATTGATTGTCTCTCAGAGTTCCCTTAGGTTTACAAGGGAGATGCTGCACTGCATATGCCAGTATGGACAATTTTGGGCCAGAGGAGTGGTCCCTAGTGTACAGGCCCAATGAATTAATGATTCAGCAGGGACCTAACAGGCTTGGACGGATGCTCCAAGAGAGACAGTTGTCATCCTGGTGGAATATAGTATTGCTGACATTCACCATCCAACACATGTCTAAAAATTAGTTGTAGGCTCCCACAATATAAACTTGATTAATGAAAATGTACTTAACTACTTTTTGATGAAGGGCCCTTATACTTTATAAGAAAGGGTCTCAAAATTTTATTAAAGGGTTACTCCAGACATTGAACCTATAGTGAAAGGCATAATGTTGCTGGTATGATGTCAATATGACTATCAGCAGATCATTTTCACTGAATCCCACATTTCCCATATTGAAAATCAATAGTGTCTTTTGTTAAAGCCCCCTGCCTGCCTGCCATAAATGCCGAAGTCATTCAAACTCCACATCTTTAAAAAGCTCCCTCTAGAGCTAAAGAAGACGTTTTCACAGACTAAGTAAGAACTCACTGTGACGAGTAAACTGAACATGATTTGTAAAATCAGAGGATTGCCCCTTTAATAATGCAGGACCTAGTTAAAAGCCCTTGTCATTGTGAGTTTAGTTCATAGTTCAATTAAGCAAAACAACAACCACACACATACATACAGGTCGGGTGTAGTTGCCCACTTTGCCCAATTGGTAATCTGACTGTATTGTGGCTGAATTTGCACATGCAGTCATTTTGTGGTTAAATGGTGCTTCTTACAGACATTTGAAATATTTAAGCAAATGTTTAATGAGTCTTTATACTTTCTGAGCAGTCCATCTAAACAGGTGACAATGGTTAGGCAGGAAAAGGCGCATTTTCTGTCTCAGTAAACACTGTGGTAAATGTTCTCACTGTGGTTAATGTGCCTGAGGCAGCTTTAATCTTCTCACATCTAGATTAGGGGAGTGAATAATATTATGTGCAACTTCATATTAGAGGTGGGCGAGATGAATAAAACTCTCTTTCATGGTATATGTAATTTTATATCACGGTAATGATGCATATCACAATATTATACAGCATTTTTTGGGGAAAATCAATTAAGAAACTGTGAATGGATAAAATAACCAGAAAGGAACGACCTATGTGAATTTTATTTATTTAAACACCTTGCAAATCAAAGCATGACATTGATGCAAAATACATATAAAAAATCTGTGTAAAAGAAATCACTGTCAAAAGTCTTGCTCATTGGTTTGTAATATTTCCTGCAATAGCCCAATATATTCAGAAATATTAAACAGATAGATATCATAGCATAAGCAATATAGGAAAATGTTTGTCCATACCTTCTTTGCACCCAACCCTGTTAAATATGTATTATGAATCTACTGCAGGTGAGAAATTACTTTTTAACTTTTTGAATAACGTTTCACTTCTAGCCAATTGTCCCCCCTCCTCCTCCCTGCAATATTCTTGAAAAATCATCTATCAAAGCAATAACTTCCCATATAAAACTTTTGGCAGATTGGAAGAAAAGGTTACCTGTCCTGCAACCTGGGTCACATCAAAATAACAGCAGAATACTCTTCAGTGGTAGTGATTTTTTACTGTATGTGCAAATTCTGATTTATGGCTGTGAAAGCCATGCTTATGGATGAGTACCCATTCATCACCTCCACCCTCTTTAAGTGGAGATTCAGCACCGCAAATTGAACCTAACACACCACAGCATTGACCCAGTCACACTAGAAAAGTACAGTCTGAGTGTTGTGAAGTGAATAAAGGAGAAGTTATATACCCAAGGCTCCCTGTCAAAATGAATGTGGGTCTGCTCTTTCACAAGATATCCCAGTATGCACTTTCAGGAGAGGCATAACCGCTTTTGTGCCCACTTCCCTATAGTTAGTATCTTTTTTGGCTACAGTCAGTTTTTACCTTCACTGAGAGTAATATGTTGTATGTTCAATAATTCAGAAGTCAAATATGAATGATTTATTCACAACAGTGGGAAGAGAGGGTAGTCCTTTTCTGTGGTTCCTCAGATATCTAAGAAAAGGCAGCGCTAAAGGAATGGAGGAGGAATGGTATAGCAAGAGACACAGTTAAATTTGGAGCAAATCAAACAGAGCCTGGCTTAACTATCAGTGAACTTGTGGAATATGGATGGGATGTAGGGCATCACATAACTGCAGTAAAATAAACTTTTCCACCACGGTTCAGACTCAAGAAAATACAGTGTAGGTGTGATCACAGCCGTAAGCTTCTGCAGGGGATTTGAGGGAGGAAATCACACTAGCTGGGGCCCTTAGATGGCAGCAGGATTAGCCACAGCCTTCACATCCTTTCTGCCAACTGGTGTGTCGATGTTGAGCCGAGTTCACACACAGCTCCCACATCGACCCGCCCTCCACATCTGATAATATTTTTGCGAGGTCTGCGCTTAAGTTCGTCCCGGGAGAGACATCGCTCGCTTAGTGCAGCTGAGGGAACGCCAGCCCGCAGTGGCAGACACAGATGACTTGACCTAGCTGACGCATCCTCAGGTAATGCGATGTGACGCCTATGCTCCACTCTCCCAGGCACTGTTCACTTCCCACTTGTGGGCCACCTTGCCGACATGTGGAGGATTGGACATCTCCTGCTAGGCCTGTGCGATCAGATCAAAGGCAGTTTGCGCTTATAAAGGAATGCTAAATCGGGGACAAAAAGTGCGTTGCGGCACTTAATAGGATGATACACTGAATTCTTAAATCCTGTGATCACAACCAGTTTAGAGCGAGTGCTGCATTTTGGAGGTTTTATAAACCACAAGAGACACATTTGAAGTTACAAGCCACTACAACTGTTTCATACGGAGAAGACAAGCCACTCTCATCTTTGAAGAGGAAACAATATTTAAATTTAAAACCCGTCACTGCACATATCCTGTAAACAAGCACTTCTCCTGGAGCAAAACTGCTGTCAATGAAAATATTTCACAGCACCATGAAATAAAAATGCTGGGAGAAGGCATTTGGCAAGTTAATCATTAATAAGTGCTGCTTGTACTATCAACCGCAGCTGAGTTTCCGTCCTGTTTGACTGTCTGTTTGACTTTTATTACAGAAGCACTTGAAGTGAGAGACAGATTGTCCGCTGATCACGCGATCAGATAGGGTGGTGTGTGTGTGAATGGACCCGAAGGGGGCTGAGATGACTGAGAACAGAAAATCAAAGGGAGGAGAGCAAAATGATGGCAGTGGCTTGTTGTTTGTTTCTTGACTCTGTGATTGTTCTCGTAGAGTCATGAGGTCACGGTCATTGCAAAAATGTTAAGGTGACTGCTCACTTGAGATTTGGAGCAATTTATCTTGTATGGTGTGGTGAGGGCTTCTCATTGGTTAGAATCCTTAACCTGTTGTCAGATTTATGACATTCAGAAGGAAGCCGTGGATTGCAATGGATGAGAGGCTTGGGCTCCTCCTGATGACATCTAAAAGGAAAAGGAAAAAATAAGAAAAAACAATGTGCATCCAATTGTTCTCATATTTTGAAATCTATATACAATATCTGAATTGGTGCTAAATCACACAGAAATAGCCAAAAAAAAAAAGCAACATGGATTCATGAGAGCTCAAGTTAATCATTCAAGTCAACTAAACCCTGATACAGTGCTAATTTGGATTTGCCATGTAGTTTTCACTCCAAATGCAAATTATATTTGGAGTGTCTTGAGTTGTTAAATGGCATAAACACCAAATATTCTCCACCCAAATTTTGCATTCCACAATGCAGTTTTTCTATTTGAACTACTGCCCCTCGTAGCTCTGTGGAGAGCTTTGGAGGGACACGCCAATATGAGGGGATGGGTTAAAGGGGAGAACTCATACAGAGCCTCATGCAGAGAGGCTGGCCCTTGCCCTTACAGGGGACTTGATTGTGTTGGGTTTGTGTAGTATGTGTTTAAATGGCAAATAGATTCACGCTTACTGACGCTTACTTTTTGATTTATTTTGTTGATAAATTGGCTGTCTCTGTAGGGAGCCACTTCAGTCAGATTTGCCTATGTAAGTAATCAGTAAGCTCTGAACCAGATCCAGCTCTGCATCATATTTGAGTAGCAGTAGTAGCCCTATTGATGGATCAAAGACTAAAATGAAAATATCCATCTAAAGTGCTTCCACAAATGAAAATTAGGTCATGAAGGGGGTTGTTTTGGACTGTTCTGTTGATGTTTTGAATAATTTGCATGTTCCTTCTTTTCGGTAAAAAAACATCTGACCCCAATTTCTTTTTAACCTAGAGCTGATGAAAACTGTTGGAAACGCTTAATTCCTGAAAAGCAGTGGATACTTAACTTTCATACGTCAGCAGCAGTATTGGTATGTAGCACTTTCCTGTGCAATTCGATACTAAGGATGATGGATTAGTAACCAGTGCACAGATAGAGATCTGAGTTTTATTTTGCTATTCCCAGCTTGTCACCCTATTCACCCAGCAATCTCTGGGGGCAGGAAGAAGAAAAGGGCAAAGTGCTGAGTGACTTTAGTGTTGCATAAATCATGCTTTGTGTTTGGCATAACAAAGGTGGGGTCCATTATTCATCAAGATTGTACAAAGGGCCAACTACCATTTACCAAGCAGTGAGATAATGGGTTTCCTTCTGATGGAGCTGAGATTGAGACTGCAAACACACAAACACACAAACACACACACACACACACACACACACACACAACATGCTGTGGATCGCAGATAATATGTTTTGAACATTTAGCATATTGCTGCTGTTGCAGAATAACCTTGCAACTCAAGTTGTGGTATTTGGTTAATATGTGCACATGAACTCAATATTTACATGGTCCATTAAACCGGATGAGCAATCCTATAAACATTTAGGCCACTAGAAGAAGTTTACTTTTTAAAGACCAGTGGCCGATCTTGTGCAACCATGTGTATTAATGTTTAAATAAACTATAAGTGTCTCTATTTGAGGATATACTGTAATGCTGCCAAAGGCTTTTCAGACACGCAGACTATAATTAATTATGTCATATTTCTCTCACTGACATATCACTCTTCATATATGTTCACTGCTGTGCATCAATCTATTGTGACTGTCAGTTAATTCTAAACTCATTTTCCAAGAGTATTGCATGACCGGATGTCATTCAATATGACTTTAGAGCTGGAATTCTTCCTCTTACTCAAGTCAGGTAGATGCTGAGAAGTTAGTGATTTCACCCCCGGCACTAAATGGAGTTTGTATTCCAGCTGTGAAATAGAAAATGGAGTTATGGCAGCCCATCACTGCCAAACTGCCCTTGAGCAAGACACTGAACCCAAGAGCTGACCACTAACTGGGTCATTGTGCTGCAGGCAGGCCTGCACGCTTTGAAATGCCTGTGTATGTGAATAGGAAAATTCCAGTCACAAGCAACATCAAATGTAGGAATCCAGTGCATTAACATTTGAAATTGAAAGTTCACACATGTTTGTACTGTTTTGACTTTTTTTTTATGTAACTCCAGAGTAAACGTGTGTGTGATGTTGTGTGAAATTCAATAACCTCTTGCAAAGAACTGTTGCGTTATACTACGAGCACCACTCTTTAATAGAACTTCTTACCATCTCACTTTTGAGTTAAATGCTGTTGTGGCCCATCGTCACTCAGTGTGTAACTGGAGCTAATTATCTAGCTGGCACACATGGATAATTTTAGTGTCAGTCTTCCAACAAGACAACCACGAGAGTCTCCAGCCATGGAGCAGCTCTGTTAGGCTGTAGCCTGCTTAGACACAGTGGCGCTTTGAGCTGGTGTTCAGCAGGTATAATGCAGGTAACACGTTCACCACATTAGTTTTGCCTGTTAAAATACAGCTGAGGCTCATGGGAATGTAATCAGCTATGATCTGATCATAAGCCAAAGTATTGGACAAATTGAAATTTGGACCTGATCATGGCACTAAATGAAAAGTCAGGGGATCATCAAAGCTATTATTATTATTAGCAATCCATACAATATTTCTTGAGATATTTCAGTCTGGACCAAAGTGGGGGACCGACAGACCTACATTGCCATCCATAGAACCACGCAGCTAGCGTTGATAAAAAATATAAGCGTGCTTGCTCAGAACAGTATGTCGGTGTTGGTTGATTGTGTGTCTTTCAGGATCTACACAGAGGATTAGCCACAGTGAGAAAAGACAGCGTGTATTATGCCATAGTGAAGCTCAAAATGGGGTACAGTTTTGTTTGAACTGAGATACCTTTTGAAAAGAACCACAAGTACTTTTCTTTGGCTCAATGGATAAGGCTTAATGCTCAGCACAATGTAGTGTATGTCAATGTGGAGCCAATGATCTGTCAGCCACAGATGGATAATTGTAGTATCACCAAATCTCCCCAAAATCTGTGTATGGACTCTCAGATGAAGGATTTTGTGATTGTAACCCACAAAAGACTAAATACACTGTAGCTGTTTAGAATATTACTTACACCTTTATTTATTTTGTTCATATCATTATGCTGTTTAGCATTAATTGCCTGTTTCTTACCTATCATTATGTGCAGTGCTCTGGCAACACAGCAGTGACCTTTGCTTCACCGGATCAGTATTATCAGTATTAGTATTATCACCTTGTTGTCACAGCTGTGTTTGCTCACCCATAAGAGTATTTTGTTTGTCTGTCTTTCAAATTAGCCTGCATGAAGAGGAATCCTGGAAATGTAGCCTACAAATGTGATACAGTATATTTCAAAGTACTTTGCCTGTAGAAAGAGGCTGAATAACTTAAAATGATTTTCTCCCTCTCGTTGCTCGTAGGCGAGATAAACAACAGTAAATTGCTCTTGTAATGAATATTCCTGTCATCAGTCATAGTTTTGTCTGGTTAGTGCACACTGTGCCCAGACAGGAACATAGATCCAATCTCCATATCTTATGTTCTGATCTTGTCATCTGGTGCAAAATCTAATTATATTCAATTTACTTTCTTCTCCTGAAAAACATTCATATCAGTCTTGCTGATGTGAGCAGTAAAGCCCCTATCTACAATTGCTATTTGAATTATAGGGACTGGCATTGTCATATATACAGTATTCCCTTTGTGCTCTTTTCTTTGTGTTTCACCTAAATGTTTCTTTATAGAATACTACTGAATTGATTCATTATAGGTTGCATGTTTTCCATTAAAATAACATAACCAACCTCTGGCTGAACAAGACATAATGTATGTCCAATGAATCATTTAAACGCACTTCATATGATTGAAAAATGCAAGTTTCTACATCATGTTAAGAATCAATGAGCAGTTTTCTTTTTTAAATTAATTACATTTGCACTTAATCTCGATGAAAGACAACACCTTTCAATCAGTGTGTCATAATTTCTCTTAATGTCATGTTGTATCTGCTTTTTCAAGAGAGGTTCAAAAGATGTGCTTTGCAATCATACAGCAACACTCTTTTCCATCATTATCGTTATTTTGCTGGGAAAGATCCTTATTTCTTGGGGCCCGGGGATGAATTTCTTGTATCATTTTAGGGAAATGATGGAAAAATACATTGCAATCAGGAATAATGACACTAAAACATCTTGAAAGATGGACGCAGTTTATTGTAGCTGAGGATTGGATGAAGTGTGCATTAAATTCAACTTTAACTTATTAACCTACATGTAAACTGAGGTTTGATTTGTGGATTTTGTTCTGTTTTTACATGATTGTTGTTGTTGTGCCTCTTAATAAAAAATGGATATGGGAAAAATGGACTAGAAATTATGATTTAACATCTATAAAAAAATCCTAAAACAAATAACTTTGAACTGTAATGTGTCAGAACTGCATCGCAGAGACTCATATTTTGTATGTGCAGAAGATTAATGTGAATGAATGATGAATCTGAGGCCAAAATGCCAGAATTCAGAGTAATACAGGTGTCAGTAGCATTCTCTTGCTCTTAACTGAGTTTTTTTTTAAATATTTGTGATATTTTCATGTCCTAAAAACAAAAGGTCAGTAATACAATATGAGGTGGAATTCAGGTGCAGTCCTCGACATTTTCCTTTATGTTACCTGGTAGTGTCTAGTGACTCAGGGACAAGTTCCCTGTCCTTTATTGTTTGCCGAGCAACCAAATGATGGTCTATAATGGGCCGCAGAGCTACTTCAGCTATACTAACTGCTGGCGAGATGCCAAATTGGAAGAAAGTGAGTTGGCTGAAAAGAGGATCTGCCTCTGGTATCCTTGGTAACTAAAATTGATCAACATTATTTTGTAAAAGGTCAGAAGTAAAACGGGGAGAAGTGGAGAATTAGAGTCCTCCCCCACATCTGAGACTTCCTCTGAGCTTATTTAGATTTGGAGGTGTCCTCTGGGAGAGTGAGTTCACTTGGTGACAGAACCAAAGGGAAGGTGACAAGGATGGAGGGGCTCTTCACACTCACTCCCTCACATCATCATGACAGGAAAAAAAAAGGGAAAAGATGGACTCACTGGCACATACTTATTCACCTTCCACTAACAGACTATAGTCATTGTATAATAATGAAGAGAGAGTTAGCACACTCCATTAATATTTGAGAGAGCTTTTTTGGAGATTGCAGATTGAAGAAGTTTGGGAGATTTGCAGATTTGTGGCTGTTAATGGGACGCTGACCACAGTTAATGTACATTTTGGTGGGCAGTAATAGCATGCAAATTAGAGATTCTTTCTAAGTATAGTATCTTGGTAGAAAGACTGGTCTTTAGAGGCTTTGTAGCTGCATCACAAATCTGGTCACCATGGCTGCCATCATAAGAATTGAGAGGAAGAGAAAAAAAATGCAAAAAGCAGGTAAAAATCCATTCAGAAAGTAAAATAAATGGTGTGATGAGGAAAACTAATATGATTCTGGTGATACTGAAAACAGTTTTGTTAATCTTTTCATGTCTCACTGCTACTGAACATCCTGGCCCAGATTCAGGAAACAGACGAGAGACACAAGGTATGACTAAAACCTTTTGTTGACTTATGAGCTTCCTAACAGGGCTGGTCAAAACAATAAAGCCCCTTTGTTCTTATGCATAAATAAATGTAATGTTTACCTCGTTATTTTGCTTACATAATGGTTATTTATAGGTGAGGCCATGGAAATTAAGGTTGTGACCAATTTGCTTCTGCTCCAGAATATTAACTACAAGAAACAGCAAGACACATGAGCTGATATTCTGCAAATGAATGCAAAGGGACTAAATATCAACTGAAGAAAGAAATAGGCGCTTTAACGAGGAGTGACCAACTGGAGACATTTTTAGTACCAGATACATCGGCTTAACCCCAGATACTGGCTGAAACATTTTAAGTTAATAATTTAGGCAGTAACCCCCGTTGCTTACTAAGTGAAGCTCCTGGATGTTGGTGTGCTGGAGTGATCACTCTTTTCTTTCACTTCAACTTGTTCAGAACAACCCCGTCTCCTAGAAATGGTGTTTGTATGCAAATAATTTGCAACAACAAATACCTTATGGTTATGTTTAGGCACTCATGGCTCTTGGTTTAGGTTAGGGAGAAATCAAGGTCTTTGTTTAGCACAGAAAAACTCTACTGTGACTTGAACAACCTGTTAACTGACATTCAACCGAAACCTTAACTAAAAGACTTTGAGGCCTAGGCCTAACCACAGACAGGGATCAGGATGTGAACACTGGCCTCAGGAGTCCTGCCCTTTGAAACGCCCGGAATCCACCCGACCAGATAAATGTACTGCAGATCTTCATTCACTTAAAAAAATCAGTTGCCTCTGAACATAATCCAGGCAGCAATTACGTTTGTCACGACAACGTAATTGGGGGAACAATTTAATACTATATAAATATAAGTTTTAGGAGACAGAAAATTACATCAGGACATGAGTATCATGCAAACTTAAGGATAATAATAAAATGATTGACAGAATTTTCATCTTATTATGTTATGTATCTCATTTAACCATGATGTAACCAAAGCGTAGGCCTAGTTACCTAACCTTTTACAGCATAACCCTAATCTTTAGCCAGAAGGAATGAGTGGAGCCACACATAGCACTGTTGTCCAACATATGATAGGTTGACCAATAAGCCATGGATCACAGCCACAACCAAGAGATACGTGTGAGTGCTTTCGAAGTATCTTGAGGACTGTAAGAGCTGAGAGAAGCTCTCTGAAGCTTCAAAAAGAAGAGGTCGAAACACCAGCGAAAGATAAGGGCCAGATGATGTTGTCAGAGTCCGGTGGGACGGGGCATCCGGCGAGTGAGAGGAGAACAACGTTAAATAATGTGTGTGATGGGAATTGTGTGTGTGTTTTTTTTATATCAAACTTAAAAAGAGCTGCACATACTGTACTCAGCTGTGCAACGCAGTAAGGTAATGTATAGATGGAGGCAGGGTTCAGTGGTGTGTTTCAGCTTGTAATGCAGCAGTAGCTGCTGTTCTAACAAGAGACAGCAGTCAGCAGTGGAAGCATTAGAAAATAGCAGCAGCAGTAGCTTAAATCAAGTAACTTGTTGAAGGTTGGGTGGTTTGTGGTGTGTTCTCACCTTGTAGAGCACAAAAGCTACTGGCTACCAGAGAAGAGATTCTAGCAGCAGCAATAAGAGAGTAAACTAAAGGAAAATGTTAATGTTGAGCAAGGTAGTTTTTGCTTGATCCTAAAACCAGTAGTTTGACAAAAATGACATATTGATGGTGGGTGAACCTTCCACCAGCAGCCGGTTAAGTTATCTTAGCATAAAGGCTGGAAAAGGAGAGAAACATTTAGCCTGCCTCTGTCTGCCTGTCTACCAGCTCCTAACTGAAAGTAAAACAATGACGTGCTGTGGTTTTACAGGGGTTAAGTGCCAGACTATTTCTTGGTGCAGTAACTTCCTGGAGTCTGTTTGTATGTAGTGTGTTGTTTTTACACTTCAGTTTCTGTATGATTTAAAGGTTATAACATGTTTACCATTGAGCTTTAGAGATGCTGGCAGGTGTTTTTTTTTTTTTTTTAACTGTATTTTGTGATATAACAGTGTGTGAAACCCCACAAGTGGTGCAAGTGACGATTCTAGAGACGATTCTCTCTGACCAATCAGTGGCCTGCAGTGTTTTCATGCCACCTTTTATTTTTCGGCTTGGAACTTAGACCAAGGTGATACCAAAAAAAGGTACCAGGTACCAGTTACTATCCACAATGGTTCCAATCGAGTCAAGCCGAGCCGAGTCAAGCCGTACTATGCAGTGGCATCATATTGAGTTCATGTGCCATATCTCTTCTATTTTATTACCCTTTTCTCTACATACTCTTCTCTATTCTGTAGAGTCTGTAGGGTATTTACTTTGTTGTACAAGGACACCCATCTCTGACAGGGATGTACACGCTGACTGTTGGAAGGGGAATCCATTTATCACCGTGGCACTAATAGCTGCCCTCATCTCTATTGCTGTGAAAGCCAGTAAACTACCGACAGAGACAGGTGGTGTGCTGTGCAGCAAAGGCCATAAAATATCCACACCACTGCTTTACAACAATAAGGAGGAAGTAACACAGACCTAAAGGCGTCAGGGCTTAAAGTCAGAGGAGTGGAAGCGTGGTTTTTAGGTGTGCCTTTCAAGTACACACAATAATGTAAAAGCTTACCATTTAAAAAGCTTGCAACTGCAACATAATTAACATATAAATATAAAGCAAAGCAAAAATAAACATTTGCTTGATTTCAGTATGTGTGTTGGCAAGTCAAGTGGTAACTGAGTAATCCTCTATTTCCCTGGAAAGGAATCATGTAAAATCTTTTGGCAACACTTTATATTAAGATGGGAAAGGGAAATAAGATGGTATTTAGCTCACAGTTTTGTAAATCTGATAGGTAACTCAAAACTGTAACTGGAAAATTAAGAAAGACAACAGAGCTCCATTTAACAAGACTAATTAGCCATGCTAATGGATTTGTGAGGCTGCTACAGCTAAGGTTGATGGGAATGTCAATAGTTAGTTAGTTAAACCAAGTCAAACTTCGATCTGCTGGGGGTGCTAGATGAAAAGTTAGGTGATCACCAGTATTACTAGCATTACAATTCCTGAGGGGACATGAATGTCCGCACAAAAGTTCCTGAGAGTCCATCCAATAATTATTGAGATATTTCAGTCAGTTAGTGTGGCTTAAAATACTCAAGTTGAGTTCTTAAGTTTCACCAAAACCGAAAAGGAATGCTATATGTGTATAAACCTTGGATATAACAGCCCATCCAGCATTATGTCTCTTTGTAAAGTAGTTAAAAAGTAAGACTATACAATGACTCAGTTTGGCTTATGTAAGGGTCTAAAGGAGATTTAAAAAAAAAGACTTCTGCTGTTATTTTACTCACTCGCTCTAACCTTAACCTGAGCAGATGTCGGAGAATTGATTCCCGTGCAAAGTATGAAAAGGATGGGATTGTTCCTTTGCTTCTTTGGGTGGGGGAAATTACAGCTCTGCTCATGTTGCGCAGTGTGATCTGTGAGAGAAGCCGCTAAATTTTTGTCTTACTGAGGTTCTTCAAATAGAATAGGGGAGCTGAAGCATTCCTTGAGGACTGAGGTTGTTGTCTGATGTCGGAGAAATACCATAACTCTCACCAGACAGATTTGGTGCTCTTCAGTCTCGGGCATCACAGAATACTCCAAGATGATACTTTTGTTGAAATAAACACAGTTTCAGCTTTGTTTTTTTATAAAAAAAAATTCCTAATGGGAAACCTTTTTGGTTAGGGTTTGTCCAGCTGGTAAAATTATTAGAACTGTACACCAAAATAATAATAATAAAAAAAAAAATAAAAATCAATAAGAAAACAGCTTTTTTCCCCCAAATATTTTGCTGATATCTGATTTTCCTGGGAGCTTGAACACAGAGTTAACAACAAACAACAAAAAAAGCACTCTCGTTCGCTTTATGTCAAACAAACCAAGTATGAAAGCAGTGAATACACACTACTGACTGCTGGATAAAAAAGCAGGCAAGCTGCATTTCTCAGTTCTTGAAGAGACAGTTCTTCAGCAAAAATGCTTTGATTTCAGGCGACGTCTGCATCTCTGTGCCCACTTCACTCACACAGACGACTTTAATGAAAAAAGATATTCTCCCTAAAATGGGCAACACTTTTTCACAGCCTCATTTTGAATTGCCCCCAACTCGATGACAGGAATTTTAAATGCCTGAGTGAGATGAATGAGTGTGGATTCTCCAGTAGAAAGTTTCTGCGGGAAAAAAAACAAAAACATTTGAGAGACCTCCCTCCCATGCTGTTACTTTCTTTTCATGAGAACATGTTCTAAATTTACCACTCCTCCCAAAACCAACTTCAGCTTGGTAAATATTTCACTGTGTATCCCCTCTCAGACATAAAAGGTTTGAGAGATTCTCCTGAAGATGACTGACGACTTGCACACCAGGGCCGGTTACAGTGTTACTGTGCCGTAGCTGGTAGCCTAGCGGAAGTAATGGAATTCTCCATTAGCTTGGGCACACTGTTTGTCTGTGGCTGAGTAATCCCTGAGGGCTGCTGCGGCGGTGGATATGTCCCAAATCCTCCAGAGATATGAAAAAAACCCTCTGAACCCCCCATGTGTGTCACTGTTAGTGTTTAGTGTGTGGTGTTTCACGGGAAGTGATTATAATCTGTTCCCCCTTTTTCTTTTGCATGATTATGTGCTTCCTCTGAGGTGTGAGGTATCCCATGTGGTTTTCAGTATGTTATACATTTTGCATGAAATGCTGCCATTTTATGTATTTGTATTAGTTGCATATCCTATTGCAAATACCATACTGACATAATGAGGTTCCTGAAAGCTGCTATGATAAATATTTTCATATCAACAGATATGCATGTAATGCGACAGGTGTCACCTTGAAGCTCATTATCTTGGTTTTATGGACCGCAACTGTTTTGATTCACTCTTACAGCTCTTATCGTAGTTTTCAGCAGCAGCAGCTAAAAAGTTCATAAAATCCCTGTAGGCTACCTGCCCAGCACCAAACAGACAGACAGAGACATTTAACAACTAGCTGGTGAACACAGTGGAGCATTTAGCAGCTAAAGAGACAGATATTTTGGTTGGTAGAGACCAAAAACAGAGCTAAAAGACAATGAATATTGGATTTATTTTCTTCAGATGGTCAGAAACATGACTCCAAATGAATGCTAATGTTGTTCTGTGTTGTCAGGATGTGTAAATAAGCAGCAAACAACGTATCCCCATATCTACTACATCTTCTACAAAGTTGATAATATGTCAGTGTTGTGTTTATAGCTTGTTTCTGCTACCCTCAGATGGCCAAGAAAGTCAGTTATTGCAGTTAATAAGTAACAGTTCTTCACTGATTTATGTTGCATGTTGCATTTACATTACATTATTTTGTTATATTCACATATTGTACACTTTGCTGTATCCTGTTGCTGGCTCACAGGGGTCAGTTACTTTAATCCCTTTATGTCAAAATGCACTAGATAAAACCAACCAGGTCCCACAAATGTTTGCATCAGCTCATCCTGCTAAAATACATGCAAGAAGCTGTATAATGAAGTGTTAAAATGCGTTCTATCTTATCCAACCTGACAGTTGTTTTTCTCCAAAAGGATGGTGAGAGGATTTTGTATCGTCTGAAAACAGCTCTGCCTTCTAAAGGGCCTAAGATGAGTCATAGTTTTGTGGAGAACAGCCCCCACCCCCCACAAACTCACAAATCCCCCCCCCCCCCCCCCCCCCCCCCCCCCCCAAAAAAAAAAAAGCAGCTCCACCACCTTCCCCATTATTGAATAATGTATCCAGAGAGGAGTGTTGCATTACTGGGTTTCCATTATGTATTCCTAAGAATTCCCACAACATGGAGTGTACCCATCTCGGGATCTGTCTTGTATCTATTTGACATTGCTCGTCTGGATGTGTTCAGTCCCCCTTGTAAAGCTTAAGTACATTTAAAGTGAGGGTTGTAAGATATAGAGATAAAAAAGTGGTTGGAGGTATTGGTGGTGGTTTAATAAACAGTAGTTGTTAATGTAATATTCAGTGAGCACAACTAAACCGAGCCATGAGATATTTAAGAAGGACACTTTGCGCTTGAGCCTAAATGGGAACCACAAAGTTACTGTCTCCTTCTGATATGGGATTTCTAAGGAATGGTATTTATTAAAATTTTGATTGTGAGTTTACTTTGGACTGAAATGAGGCAACTTTTCATTCTTGTGTCTAACGGTTGTCTATGCCACCGCCTGTCCACCTGAGCTGCCACGGGCGACATAATAATGACACCTGTCTCAGATAAATGATGGATGTTGCACTTGCTGTCATGGCAACGCTGACAAATTACGATATGAATTGCATGTAGGTCACATGCCTCAGGTGCTCGTCGAATTATACATGTGGTGACTCCGTGCAGCTTTTTAAAGCTAATTAAAAAACATCAGATCTGTGTCAGATCTGTGTGGTGATGGCGGCATAATCGAGTGCTTTCAGCTGCAGTGCAGTTGTAGCCTTATTGTCCTGTCCAAGTGATTCTGATCTAGATCAATACCACTTGCACTGTGTGTTATTTGTTAACAAGCTACAGTTTGCAGCAGAGATGCTGGACTACAGCCCCCTTTTTTCTGAGACCACTTAGCTTGTGGCGCACTAAAACTTGGATTAGTACATTGAATTTGCAAATATTTTTCTGTTGCCAGCAAAGTTTTTAAAAGCACTGGAATGGACTTCAGATTAATTTTGGCATTAAGCATGTTTAATTAATGCCAGTCCTTTAATCTGAATGTAACAGAATATGAAGTACTGATTCTACACAGTGTAAAGTGTGATAAGGTAACACTTTCACACCTGATTTCTATAAACTTAACAAAAAGCCGTTGATAAAGGGAAGAATCCCGCCCAGGCTGACTGAGCAGAATTTTATGTCCACAATGCTGATAGCATCACTGGTGGACGACGAAACGAATTGGCCAGTGCTCCCTAAAGCTTTTTATCTTGATTAGCAATAGAGCGGAAAACTAGAAAAAACAGCCAGGAGTGTCAAGTAAACAGCTTTCATCAATGACGCATTTAATGCTGATGAAGGCTATGGGCATACAGCCAAAACGCGCTGAGATGTACACACAAATTTATCATTTTGTGAGAATAGTGGCTATTTTCACAGTTTTGTACAAATTCAAGTCTTTCACACCTCACTTTATCTTTATTTTTCTGACACCTCCAGCTGCTATTTGCAACCACTGAGCTGCCCGTTTGATTGATAGCTCCATCTCTACCTGCTAAGCTCCTCCAAAGCCAAAGAAAAGCATCCAGTGGCCCTCCAGGCAATGACAGAGCTTATGACCTCTAATTGAAATGTCTGTCTTTGAAATCAGTGGACATGTACTTGATGCCTCTACACTGCACTTTCATATCGATGACAACGGGCATTATATTTGATAGGTGAATAACCGTCCTTGTTTTTGCTGTGTTAAAGCTACTGTACTGGACAAGGTCTTAAAAAGTTTTAGGGCAAATATCAAGGTAGCTTCAACTGCCTCTAGTCCCATGTTGAAAAGCCGCCTGGAAGTTAGTACTGATGCTTCTTCTGTCTCTTTACTTCGCAGATATCTGGGAATCACACGGCCCCTCACCTACCCAGCCCGGCAGAACGGTCAGCTAATGGCGAAGATGATCCTGGGAGTGTGGCTGGTGTCAGCATCCATCACCCTGCCACCTTTCTGCGGCTGGGCCAAAAACGTCCACACAGCCGGTGTGTGCCTCATTAGCCAAGACTTTGGCTACACCATCTATTCCACAGCAGTAGCCTTCTACATCCCTATGCTGGTCATGCTGTTCATGTACTACAAGATCTTCAAAGCCGCTCGCAAGAGTGGCGCCAAGCACCGCTTCACCGACCTTTCGCGGCGCGAGCGCCTTGAAACGGTGGCTAATGAGGCCCTGCGAATGCAGGGCCTAAAGCCACCCGGTGTAGCGGAGGAGTGTGCCGCCTTGTCTCGCCTGCTGAACCGTGAACGCAGGAACATCTCCATCTTCAAGCGGGAACAGAAAGCAGCGACAACACTGGGGGTGATCGTGGGGGTCTTCGCTGTGTGCTGGCTGCCGTTCTTCATCCTGTCCACTGCCAGGCCCTTTATCTGTGGGGTGGAGTGTAGCTGTGTGCCCATCTGGCTGGAGCGCACGCTGCTCTGGTTAGGCTACGCCAACTCCCTAATGAACCCCTTCATCTACGCCTTCTTCAACCGAGACCTGCGATCCACTTATCGTGACCTTCTCCGCTGTCGTTATCGCAATATCAACCGCCGACTGTCTGCTGTGGGCGTGCACGAGGCTCTCAAGGTGTAAAGCAGGGTACTTCAGCAGTATATATTGACTCTCAGAAAGTGAGGCATGGTGGCCCTGTGCTTGTACACTTGGTGCTTAAAGGGCGACGTGTACACAGCAGGCCTGTAGATGAGACAAAGACTGACAGAGTGGGAGTCACTGTTGGTGGCTCTCTGGCCCCTCCGCAAAGACGCAGAGACAGCACGATCACTTCAGTGTGTGTGAGTGACTCATTCATTCTATTTTGGGAAAGAAAATCATAGTGCGTACTTGATGGGCTATTCAAGTCGACACTGCTTTTGTGCATATGCCACAATTCCGTCCTGGCTCCGGATATATGGTAGGATAATGTAGTGGCAAAGGAAATTACATGTAAACACCATCAATCATCCCTAGGGCTTTCAAGGGGAACAGAGAGCACACAGATATCTGTATATTAACAAAATTGATGTTTGATAAGGAAAAACATTCGTTTTCTCTCCTTCTGAACATTTTCATCTAAACATGCATTTGAGCATATCCCAGATTAATTTCAAACAGAAAGTGAACACTTGGAGGTGTATTGTGCTTTGTGCCAGGATTAAAGATTATTTATATCACTGTATCTCCAGTCACATCTTTCAATTTGGTCCTCTCACTAAATTTAACGGGAGCACCTTAAATGTTTCACAAATGTTTAAAATGTGGTGATGCCAAGGGAATGGAGGTGGGTGGAAAGTGGTGAATGCAACATGAAGGGAACTCTTCCATTCATGAAATCTCAGTGTTTGTTGCTATAAAAAGAAACTGAAAGTAGTTTTTTTAGTGTCTTCATGAAACATACTTGTTTAACATGCCACTGTAAAAATAAATAGAGAGATATTGAATAGTGAATGAGAGATTGGCAGAAGTGTTTCTGTGTTTCACCCAAACACTTTATCGCACACTTGAATTCAAAATGAACTCCATACTGTATGTGTTTGAAACCACGATACCATGGACTAATCATTCTTGTTATTTTACCTTCATCGGTTCCATTCCACATTTGGCTGCTGACCTTCATAGTTTTATACAGCAACTAAATCTCCGCAGTTTCACTTTAAGAATTTACATGTTCTTGAGACTCTTTTGCTCCACTGGTTGTCAACAGTGTTTCTATTACCCTTTTGAATCAGGATGTGGTCACCTCCTTCCTAATTACACTCCAATTTGAAGTCTTTGGTGACTGTATGAACCTGTGTCAAACGTCATCAGTCGAGCAGTGTGTGCTTTTTCTACCTCGATTTTTGAAAATACTGTACATGTCCTCCAAGCAGATGTACCGCTGTCTTGTATAATTTTGTAATTAATTGCTATTTTATATTGTGTAAGAACGATCTGTCTACAACTGCTCTGTGATTGCTCCGTTTGACCACTTTGTCATTACCTTCAGAAGCAAGCTGGGGAAGTGGCACAGTGTTTCATCACTATGTAAATAAAGAAAAAGACTTGGTTAAAATGTCTAAAAATGTCTAAAAATGCCTACATTGGTAACCTCAGATCATATACATTTATGCAGACATAACCGGTTCAGAGATGCTGTTCTCGTTCAGGGAAAACAAGAGAAAAATTATGTTTTGATTCTCAGTCTAAACAGCAGACAGTCCACACTGGTCTCCTTGCTTTCTAGCCCCACAGAGCATATCCTCATCAAATGCACACAGTTTGTCATGCAAAATTTGTTAATCTCCCTGACTACATTGATAGGTCAATAATAATAATAATAAGCCTTTGAAACATTCATGGCATTTCTTAAGAATTAGCACCAAGGCTGTCATTCTACTGCGAGGACTCTGGAGATGTGTAGGAGAATGGTGACCCAAAAATACGTCTTTCTTCTCTGTCTGCCCTGAGCAAAATTTTTTATTCAGAGTCCGGGTGACAGCTGTCTGCTTGCTTTTGTGACTGAAACTGTCCTGATGAGGTAGAGTCTGACATGTGTGGTGTGTGGTGTCTTGTGGTCAGAAGGTGTATAGTTCAAATATTCAAACCAGTAGGGAATAAGTAACACTTCGCCTCAAAATAGAAAACAACTGGAGTAAGCTGTCAGGTGTAAAAGTGTAAATGTATGTAATGTAAATTCGAATTTTGACATGCTGATGGCGCAAGATGAAAAACGGAGGCATCACCAAAGTCATTAGGATTCATCCTCTGGGGATCATGAATGTCTGTTAAAAATGTAATAAAATCAATCCAATAGTTATTGAGATATTTCAGTCTGGACCAAAGAGGTGCCATTGCCAGAGCCATGCAGATAGCATCAAAACATCAAAGGTCACTGCAGGTGTATTATTGTAGAAACCTGACAGGCATTTTCCAGATTTGATGGTTTGCATCAATAAATACCTGTGTTCAAATAATGCCAGCAAAAAACAGCCATTTCTGTACTTGTTTGTAGCTACCTGCTTTAGCTTGTTAAATCAGGGCCAAAATATCTTTCTGATGTCAGTTCAAATTTCCAAAGCTGTTTAAATATTCTTTATTATGTCATAATCAAAAATCATCTGCTTGTTTGAGTTGGCACTAAATTCGGCCAATTCCTGCATGTTGCCATCTGTCAAATGATTTGGTGTGACTGCTCCCAATTAAAGCATAAGGACTTTTCTAATAATACTTTTCATTGTCACCATGAGTATCTCTCCAAGTCCATGGAACACTGTTACATAATTCAGCACTGAATCTACAACAGCAAAACCCTGTATCAGAGTCCAAGGGACAAAATCTATTTAAATGGGGCTTTGTGGCCTAATGTGTGTCTATTTGGGGCACAGCGACATAAAAATGTTTGAAATTCGAAGTAAAGAGCAGGAACAGGGCCTCGGCCAGCATGTTGACATTTTGTTTTAGCACATGAAATAGCAGGCAGCCCTCGTGGACTTTGTGCGTCTTCCCTAGGATGTCCAGTCTCCCAGCAGCCATGTCAACAGGTGTTACTCTCAGGGAATGAGCACCGTTGTGCCTGAGAGGACTGCCTGCTCTCTCAGTCAGCGTGGCTCGCCTCCTGCGCTGGCTCCCAAGGTGTGTCATCACTATCAGTGAACGGGAGGTGGGGGGGAAAGAGGGTTTACGTGTGATGTAGTACATTCATCAAAGCGGTAGCGGATAGTAGCAGATGAGTCTTACACATATGCTGCCCACAGGCTCAGTTGCCAGCTCTGTCAGGCTGTGGGAGCTGATGGGGAAACATACACTCTGGCTTTGCTATTTTTAATCCGCCCCAGTAATTAGGTGGGGAAGCTTTGATTAAGCATGGAGAAAGAGATCTGAAGCGCTACAATTTTACTATCTTGCAATGTGTCCCTTACACCCCTGTATATAAACACACAGTGATTATGAAAGTGCCTTTGTTTGATGGTTTCTAAACTAGTTGGACTATGGTGCCCTGCATGTGATAAAGGTAACAATTTGCCATGTCTTTTCATACAAATAACTATCCATTCCACTTTATCAAGTAGTACAGTAGAGAAACAATCTGCCCATATATATGCAGTCATATGTATAATTTATAGAGTTGGCGTATGATTTCTATATCTTGTCGTACATGATACAGATTTCATTCAAATTTATACTACATATAAATTAAAAGAAGTCATGTTATGCATTCAGTGATTCTCACCAAAATGCATTGTGTGTGTCCTTCAGGTCTAATAAATGTGAATGCATTTCCTTGCCTTCCTTTGCAAAACCAACACAAACAACAAGATCAATTAATTTGGGCAAATATGACGTGTCTCATTTGCATTAAGTGCTCTTCTCTTGTTGCGTCAGCTATAAAAGGGTTGTATATTTACCGAATTTTTTATTCATTTTATATTGTTTCACTATTTTTACATTTAACATAAAAGAAGCCATTCATAAAAGCGGAGCTGCAAGGAATATTTCAATTACCTATGCCTTATCAAGGTTACCCACAGAGCGATGTAAATCAGATTTGTAAGGTAGCGTGGGCACGTGTGCCCAGAAGTTATATCCTCAAATGTAATTGGACCACGAATTTAGCCTTGTTCCCTACTTTCCAATCAAATGGAAGCTAAAAATACCCCAGCAAAACATGTCAATTATGTGTTAATCCGATTTATGTAGTGTGTCCTGAAATATCAACTTCCTCCCACGGCCACCACCAGTGGCCAATCACAGCACAAAAGCCTGCTATTAGTCTATACCACTTCCTGCGGGGATGGGCCTGTAGCAAATTAACATGCAGAGAAGTTATCTGCAAAGTGTCAAAATGACACCCAAAATAGTTTCTTTCCTCTCATTTTATTTTCTGGAGGCAGCCTTCTGTAATTAGGTTCTGTCATACTGCTGGAGGGCACCCGCCCCTGTACACTTCAAAGTGAACACAGCAGATATCTTGCTGCTTACATTTTATTGATTTTACTGCCATGTATGTCGTGTTTTACTTTAGCTCTGGAGTATCTGAGTGTTGACTCATTGCGTTGTATTTTCACACATGTTCACAACACAGACTGCCAAAAATCAGAGCCCTCCCACACAACGTGTATTGGACGAGTCTGTCCATTGTTTTGCACTGCATCTGTGATACAGATCTGTAAGTGTGTGTAAGTGTGTGTGCACTAGAAAGCCACACATATGTTGTACTACTGCCATCTCCATATTCACTTAATATGTTTAGTACATCAAAGTACTAAACATATAATCCCTTGCTTTCAGGGATTTCAATGTCGATTAATTAAAAACATTGTCCATATGCACATCCATGTTGGAAGTAACTTTAAAGAACTTTGAAATATGCTGCAGTCAGGAAATGTGGAGTGTTAAGAATCTTGTAAACCAGATCTTTCAGACAGACCTATAATTTTCTAGAAATTCCAATTTCCAATTGATGGAACCACCTGGCTCAAGAAATTGGGAAGGTTGCTTTATCTGCCACATATTACTATATTAGATGTACTATAAACTATTTACATATTACTAAAATTACTGTTTATTTAACTGTGTAATTCCTGCAAATACCGCTATCCAAAAACCTACATTATATACAGTCTCTAATTAAGTCTTCAATTTTACAGTTTACAGGTATTATCAACCGTTATTGTTTCAAACTGACTTAAAGGGGTATTCAAGCAATTTAGTACTCTAGTGCTCTCTAGTTTGGGTCAAAAATACTGCGTCATATAATGCAACTCAATAACGTGGAGTAGCCCCCCCCCCCCCCCCCCACTGCCCATGCCCCCGCAATTTGAGGTATCAAGCCCAAGCTGTTATAACCCAACAGACGTCTTCAAGGTTATTTGTTTTCAAACACTGAAAAGCTCCCCAGAGCCACAGAATACAGTATACAACTGTTTTCACAAAGTGTAGTACTCATCATGAGGTGAGTAAGCTGAACTTTATGGGTAAAATCGATGGAGTGCCTCTTTAAACCCCGTGTGCAATAGAAATGTGTAGTCAGTTGTGGTCAGCTACTAGTTATCTGCTCAACTACCTTGATAGTCTTTTTATCGTCTGTCGAGATCAGTGGGGGAAAATAACAGCAGTTTGTTGAATTTGAAGAGAATTGCTTGCCTTCTACACCCAGCAGCCTCAGTGTGCTGCTTTTGAAATACAGTAAATGTCTTGACCTGAAGAACATTATTTTGCGTCACTTAATTTCTTTGCGAGCAATTGTCTGCTCGAGGAAGATGTAAAATGCAATTGCATTTATCACACTAAAGGACATTAAGTAGCAGGCTTTTTATGCAAGAGATAACAATGTACAAGACATTAGTTGTATTAAAGCCACTATGTGTAGAATTATGATGTGATTGTTAGATCTTTTAAACTAATTTGAAATTCAAATTTCTGTACACAGTGGCTTTTAGATTTGCTTAACTTAGTGGTTAGTGTACTAAACTGAGAGTATTATTCAGTCAGTTTAAAGCTGCAGTAGACAACTTCACAATGGAGGACAATGGGAATTATTTGAATTCAATTACCCAAAAGTGCTCGCTGCAGTTGAGGAGACAGCTTGCACTTTGCTGTGGAGTTTAAATAACAAATTTCCTGAATTATAAAATGTTGATATGATCAGTTCCTTGCAACTTTAACTTTATTTGAATTATGGTAAATGTGTAAGCCAAACATTTGCAGACTCTTGCATAATTTTTCCCCAGAAATGCAAAACATTCTCACAGAATATTCTCTGAAGGCTTCCTAAGTTCATTTATGTAAACAGAGCACAGCATTCTCATTAGATGAACGCTTTTATCTAGATACGACACTGGTTACTGGACACTGACCATATTTTCATATGGCTCAAAAATGCTGTTGCCGTCCACTGAAAATCTTCAACTGCCACTAACTGCACAAAGTTGTACTTGGTGTGTGTGTGTGTGTGTAAAGGCAGCCCGAGACTTGAGTGAAGTCGTGAAGTGTGGGTGAGGTGGGAACTAAATCTCACAGCTTGCCTATGTCAGTTTGTTAAGGCTCTGGCGGTGCAGCAGCGTGCCAAGTGAGGACTTACAGCATCTGGTCTGTGAGTGTAGACTCGAGTACACTCAGGTGTTCCTGTGCTGTCTAAGCCAGTTACAACAGCAGTCAATCTGCCCCTGCCTCTTGTCACTGCACATTGTTGCTGATCTGTGGGGACAAGCCGGTGCAAGGGTTTATCATCCTGACACTTTGTCTGACTACTCTCAAGTCTCAGCTCTTTTTGCTCCTGTCGACTCCCACAGTGTGCGGCCCCACGGTCACAGCTTTGCTGTCAGTGATAAGGAGCAAGAACAAGACAGGATGAAGGTCTTTCTTAAAGGACCGTCTCTCCACCAAATCTCTGATTATGAGCTGGACAGTAAAAAAAAAGGAATAATCTCATACGTTTTCAACATAATTGGTCTGTTTTGTTTTTCTCGATAGCCGTATTTGCAGTTTTCAACACCCAGATCTTTTCTTCTGTTGCACAGGAAGAAATTTCTGGCTTCCTGCAATAACAAGACTGAGAGTCCACTGTCACACTAGTGGCTCTGTGAAGCTGTACTAACACAATGTCTACACAGACTGTGTAGCAAAAGTAAGGCAGAGAGCAGCAGCAGCTTCTCTGTAAGCATATACACAGGATGCTTACAAAGTCAGCCACAGTATTGAGTGTAGGTCACCTGCGTTTTGTCAGGAAGCAGGACCCAATGCACAAACACTTAAATCACGCATGTAAAATGGAAGAAAATAGACTTAGTGTAAAAATACACATTGGGTTGTGGTTACACACGAATAGTGTGAGCCTGTATGCAGCCTGTGTAGACAGGGAGTCAGGCACAAAGGTGCTTTGGGCTAAATGCGGCATGCTGACAATGACAATGTTAACATGCTAATGTTCAGCAGGTCATGTCTACCATGTTCACCGTCTTAGTTCAGTATGTTAGTATATTAACATTTGCTAATTAGCACAAAACACAAAGCACAGCTGAAGCTGATGAGAATGTCGTTGTGTTTGCAGCAATTTGTTCATAAACCTGAAGTACTGAACAAAATAAAATGTTGTGATGGTGCTAGAGGAAAAGTTAAAGGATCACAGAAGTTATTAAACTTCATCCTCTGGGGACATGAATGCCATGTCATCCGGTAGATCTTAGGATATTTCATAGAATAAGTGTAAACTTTGGCCTGCTGGTGACGCTACAGAAAAAATCAGGGAATCATCAAAATCCTTAAATAAATTAAATACATTTTCTGGGCATATTTGTATCAAATGTCATGCCAATCCACCCAGTAGTTGTTGAGATATCTGGTCTGTCTGGACCAAAGAGGTGCCATTGCTAGAGCCATGTGTTGGACTAACTGACTGGCTGAAAATGGTCTCTCCTTTATCAGATGTGTCATTTAATGCAATATTTATTCACTGTATTGATTTCCTTGACATGATGTGGTCCTTCTCCACGCTTAGATACCGGCGATGACACACTGGCTGCTTTGTGATATTCGTATAGCATATATGACCTTTGCGTGGGCAGTGGTGCTTTGCGGAGGCTGAACGCAACTCATGCAGCCCAAACGACCTTCAGGACACGAGCTTCCATCTTGAGAATGCAATGCTGACTGACACAAAACACTGGTCCTCCTGGCTTCAGCCTTCATGTGGCAACACACACTCACAAGTCAGCTGGTCTATGATTATTGATTTGGCAAAGCAGAGCAGAGTCAATCATAGTAATGAACAGGATTTATGGTTTAAGAATTTTGTTTGATAGAACATACAAAGCTCATATAACACTGTTTACCTGCTGCATTTTTTTCCTTCTTCTTTTGTAAAAGGACTTGGATGCACAAAGATTCACAGCCATGACCAAAAATAACCGACCGCCTCTTCATTCAGGTGCATCACACAACCTGTAAGGTGACAGCGGTTTTTACACAGAAGGCATAATCTTTCTCAAAATCAATAGAGCTGTAGCCTATTATTATACAGACTGAGTGGTTCTTTTCCTCTGTGAAGCCTTTTTTCTCTGCAGTTTTATTAATCAAAACCCTTTACAGTATGCAAGATGCACATAATTCAGTGTATAGTAATAACATATTTTATTAGATTGTCATGAAACAAAACAGCACATTGATACTACTCTACACGCACACACATCCACACTACACACATCATACACTCCTTCAATTGTACTTTATGGGTGTAAAAGCATCCTGGTAACTTTCAGTATGTCAGATAGTAGAGTCACATTATTACAGGGGTACAAAGTGCACAAGCCCATTATTGCATGTGGCTGCATTTTCATATATCTATACACAAACCTTGAAAGCCAATACAACACACACGTGAGGAGGGTGATGGAAAAAACAAACCCTCTCTGCTAATGAATCATGTACTCCATCTGGGCTGACGACTTGTAGTCTATTCATTCAGCGATGTTCCACTTCCTTTCCATTATCTTAAACCTGGTAAGTGTGAGGTGGAATTGTCCACATCCATTACCCATGATATCATCAGAAGTGAGGGCCACCTGGCTCGGATCAGCGGTGGCAACCATTATTTTCAGTCAAGGTTATTGGGCAGACTAGGGAGTCACAGAGCCTGGACCATCCGTGTGCCGCGGGTTTCACAAATCAGGACTTATTTGGATTGGAGTCGTCTCCATTTGTGACCCTGTCTGCATGCAGCAGGCGAGGGCGGGATAGCAGATTTAGTAGTTGAGATTTTCTCTGCAGATAGCTCAGTTTGTATTACTCACCCCCCTGAGGACAGCAGAGCATTGCTTGAATGGGTCAGCTGACTTGTGCATAATGCATATTTGACAGACATCAGTGCTCTAAAATCAGCTAATGTGCATGTTGTTAAGTGGGAGGAATTAAAAACAGATACCATGGACACCACTATCCATCACTTTGAATTGATGTCATACATTCATTTGTTCTTCCTCCTACAAAACATGTTTTATTGTGATTAGCTAAAGATGATAGATCTTCCCCCCAAATCCTGTTTATGTAATTCAACAATTTGTAAATGACATACTTGCAAAAATATCCTCGATACATAAGAACACAGATTTGACATGATACACTTAAATACACACAGAGACAACATATGAAATAGAAAACAAAAGCATTATTCACCCCTAAACTATCATGCATAAATCTGAAACATGAAAGACGATAAACAATAAAAGTTACAATAACTATTATTACTAATTTATTTCTATAGTGATCCAGATTCATGACAAGGACCACTCTGTACTGTAAATGCTACATCTTAGCCTTAAATCATTTTTTACTCCTTAACACTTCTGTATTCTAAAATGAATCTAATTAATTTTGACAGAAACTTGACTCTGCCTTGTATCATACATTCAAATACTTAGTCCAGTGGCTGGACACCTGCCCTGCTATCTGCTATATCAGATTGTTACAATCTGTAGAGAAATTTGATGATGTTTTTTGAGAGATTACCTGCCTAGCATCACAGTCCTAATGAAAACCATGTATCTCCAAAATGACAACTATTCATAAACTAAGCAGAACAGCTTTGTTTTCAGCTTTGTGACATTGCATTTGTCTTGAAAAAAATGTGATAATCCAGTGGGTTTTTAAATCCAATCATCTGAAAAACCCAAAATCACCAAGCTTGGAGATTGGACAGCAATGATGATCATGTATCCTGGCCATGCATAAAATTTTAACAAAATTAGTTGACAGCTGTGGAGCAATACAGGCCAGTGTGAATGCAACACCTTCACGTACAGTATATGTGGGTTTTATTTTTAGGCTTATGACTAAAACTGGCTAATCTACAATACTAATGATTTTCTAGCATTTTTTAATTTTTTTTACTTTGAAAGTAGCCTCTGCTCTCTCAAACACGTGTCAAGTTTCTGCAATTTGAGTTTCATAGTTAAAATAGATGCATAAAAAACATGAAATAAATTTTTTACACTCAGTTGGTTTTTGATATGAAATACAACCAATTTGGTCCTTTATATGATCAACCAAACTCAGAAAATGTCAATATAGTCCTTTAAGTTTTGTCTCTGTTCTGATAATGGACTGGTAGATCTCTGAAAAAAGTGCATTTGATACAGTTTAACTGATACTTAAAATACATGTTTTTTTTTTTTTTTGCTTTTCTGCCTTGTACAGTCAGTCCAGAGCTGGGGTCCTTCGACAGCAGCCATCAGACGTCTATGTCACTGGCTTGTTTCTGCATCCAGAGGTGTTGGACAGGGCTCATGCTCTGTGTCACTGAGCGCTTGTCTGCACTGTTACTATGACAACCAGTCTCTAATTTCTACAATGTCTAAAAGCACAAATAGAATCTGGTCACTTATAAAGTACAATCAAGGTGGCAGTTGGGTGTCCTCATTATAATCCTCCCTCGAACATGCACAGATGCCATCTGTCTGCACAGGCCTGACCGGAGATTAGCTTCAGGAGGTTTGAGAAACTGAGAACCAGCTCCTCTATGTCAACCAGCACTGATAAGGGGCGGGACTGGCTCACCCAGCTGAGATGACATTTCAGTCTCCAACACCTCATCAGCCCAAGTGATAAGAGATTGCTCCTCTACCTCCTCTGCCTCTCTATATCTCTGACCTACCATGAGGTCCTCCTCCTCCTAGTAGACCTTTACTACTTGTCTAATATATGTGACAATAGACATTACAGCCTCTGCTTCCTAATTTCTGTGAGTATACGTTATTTGCTCCAGTAATTGGGATTGTTCGAGGATTGTAATAACATGAGCTACAGCAACAGCTGATGCTGCACATCCAGCTGTGTCTCATGGGACTATACAGCATCTGGAATTGTCTGTGTATTGTTCTTCATTCAAGTAGAGCTATTTGTGCCATAAGAGTCCTCCACATTTCCTACCAAATTACACGCTAGAACAAATGTGGAAATAAACTCTGTGAATGAGCGACTTTCAGTTCTGATGATCTAATGTGTCTGCTGCCAACATACTACTGTATGCTGCGATTTTTTTTTTTTGAGAATGATTATGCAAATATTTTCAGTCTGTAAGGTAGAGAGTGATAAGAGACCACAGAGTTCCTGGTAAGTCTGGAAGTCAGCAGACGTCGTCGTACGATGCAGCAGGACATGGATAGGACAGGAAAACAAATACAGCCTAAGCAACCAAAGAGTTTGTATAACCAAATAACAGCATGCTCTTGAGAGGTCAAGTCAGTGACATGGTCTAATTCCAACTGAGCAATGCTGAATACCAGACTGACGGCAAAAAGCCCCTAAACCAAACAAGAACTGAAGATAGATTTAGTGCAGGCCTGGCAGAGCATCAACAGGAAAGATTGGGATTCAATTCCTAAAAACTCTAATTATTTATGGGCTGGCCTTTACAATTATCGGACTAAACCTTAAGAATAAATGCACAATTAAGTTACTATACGAGACAAAATGTGCATCAGTGTTCATGGTAATTCATGGTATTGTTCTTTGCTTTCAACTGTCCATAGAGACACTTGACCACAGGGCAGCAATGAAACACCAACAGCAGCTCGGTTAAGAGATCCTCAACTCTTGATGGAATGACACAACAGAACTCAAGTGTTTGGACATGTTTGGATTACATCATGAAGAGATGGACGGAGTCAAGTCCGACCGTGTTTAGCAAGACAGAACCGCTTTGTATTCTGTATGATCTAAAAATGGACTTGCACTGTAAGTAAACCTTTTATTGCATTGTGGTAACTGGATATTTTAGATATTTTAACACTTAAAGACTTCATACTCAAAGACTGCAAACATTGATTATTTAATGTTTTTTACAAAAATGTTGTGTGCTTAGCAGCATGAGCCACCCATTCCACTAAATGACTTTGAGTGGGGTAAATTTACAGTACTTGTAGAACTGTGTTACATGGAGTAGCACTAAAAAAAATAAGTTTTCTGCCTTTTGTATTGTCATTGCTGACAATACCCACAACATATTTGACATCCACTTCATTTAACAATGGGGGATGTTGACTAGGCCTAAAATCAACTTGATAAACTGCTATGAGTGACTTTTATCCGTTACAGTATTGCTGTTCTAAGATAAAACCAGCACTGCATCCTATCTGATGATGTCTTCAGAGAAAAATAAGCATTTCAATATGTGGGATTAATAGTATGTCTCAAAATTGTACACTGTATTCAGTGTAAGCATACTATTTAAGCTGTGCACAAATTCAATGCAATACATGTTACATTGTTTCTCCCACCCTGATTTCAGTTTTCATTGTCTAATTCTCCTCTTGTCACTGCTTACTCCACTCTTGGACTGAGAAGTGTGTTGTCTGCCTAGCCTGGCATCGCCAGACTAATTCGCAAATGCTTATGAGTCTGGAACCTCTCAGTTCATTTTTGATTTCCAAGGGGCGTTATCAATGGGCGGAGACAAACAATCAGAGCGACAAAGCGCCGTCCTGTCGTACGTACGGTATGTCCTGTCAGAAGTTTGGCAAACACATATTTCTTATCAACATAAAGTTTAAGGGCAGTTGTTTGTTCTTTTAGAAAAAATTACCGTCCAGTCCGTTTAATACTGTCACTGTAGCCGGCCGGGGAACGAGAGCCGCAATATTGGATATTTATAAAGATACCTGAATGGAACGGCACTCGTTTCTGTCAGTCATCGTATTAAACCTGCTTCCTACTAGATTGTGATTGGTTAGCCCGAGATTTCAGCAGGGAAGTCAGTTTGAATGGGAGAAGGGCCAGACGTATCTGCCAGAGCAAATGAAACATGAGCTTGCAGATTCGTCTGGTTCCCAGGCTATAGTCTGCCATGTGTATCATCTGATCAATAAGGGTCCCATTTACACCTATCATTTCAACTTACTTGTATCTGGATCGAACCCAGATGAGCTGTAATGTGCTTTTGTTTATATTTTTGCCAAATATATGCATCTCTGTTGGCCAGATCACAAATCTTACAGCAATCCATCCTGGGCTTCCCAGGTTACATGCAAACTGTAAAGGAAATCTTGGAACTGGTTCACTCGAGATAGGAGAAGTTTCAGGAGACCCGGATGTCTTAAGCAGGAATATTTATTGAAGATTCTAAACAAGGAGACAGGCAGTTAACCTCACCTGTGTGTCGCTAGGTGAGGTGCAGGTAGAATAGTGAAGGAAGACAGAACATCATGCTGGCAAGGAGGAGTGCTGAAAAAATAGGCAGACTTTTATTTTCAGTGTGAATGTGAGAAAATAATAAAAAATAAAAAAACATGCAGGGAAAACTCTTCACGCTGCTCCAAAATGGTGCTGCCCTTCAAAACAAACAAAAAACAACTCTCCATTCTCTCCCATTCCACTTATCTATATAGCCTGAAGGCTCGCCCTTCCAGTTCAAACTGGCCTATCAGGTTAGAGCTCCAGAATTGACAGTTGGCATGTTTAACAACAAATATATATTGTTTCCTAGCTTGTTCACAACAATTAAGCCTCAGAGTAATTTGTAAACAGGTTACCATCAATTCTATACAGTCAAAACAATCAAATTATTTGTACATCATTCAGTATTTATCTTAAATATCTGTCATTTCATCACGCATCCATTATCCAATCAAACCCGAGACACCGCCTACTCATACATGGCATAAAATAGTGCTGTTGAGGTGTGCTTCCTCTTTAAGCACAGGCACAAGATGGCTTCCACAAAGGACCCAAACTCTGACAGGTTATGGCTTTAATCACAGCATGTATTGTAATATGCTTTCAAAAATAAACTTGATTTTAATGCTGAGTTCTGTTCTTTATATTTATTGTTCTGGCACTAAACACTGGATAAAGAAAAAGTAAACGGTATGAGAGAATCTCCACCTTTAACAAGGTCTTAGCAAACAGTGAGGAAGTTGGTGCATCACTGTGAAGCCCTGTCTTAACTTACCTTTGACCTACAACTGGGAGGTTTAACATACAAGAAGGAAAATCCCTTCACACAAACCAGGGCAAGCTCCGCTGCAGCCCAGAGGGTGGTGGTAATGCACCTGACTGAAGTTAGGCTGTTTGGTAACCACGTTTACAGTATTGACTACAAGCGAGAAACAACTGTCATCATCTCCACGTCCTGAAGTGTACATGGGGTCAAGGAAATGCCAGTGAAGGGCTTCATTGGGAGAGAATTGGTTATGCTCGAAAAGATCTTGGTAGTAAAGGTTAGTTTTGCTCGTTGTCTGACCGTTGTTTAAGTCATTATTCCCATGGCCTGCATTGCTCCAACATACTTCATCAAGGCACTGTGACTGTGTCCTGTATTTATTTCTCCTTCTTCTAGATATTCCAATATTGACATTACGGTTTGGCAATAGGGTTGGGATAAAAAGCTCCCCTTATACTGTTTAAACTACAAAAAAAGTCCTTAGTTGGCTAAAAAAAATTAATCACTGCTGAGTTATCAGTAGGTGAAACAGAGTAGCAAAACTGACATTTATTTATAAGAAAAAAATAGCATATTATCACTTTAAAGAAAGGTGCTACAAACCATGATCTCTCACTACCAACTGACTGATCCTGCTTCCACCGATATGGAGATGAGTGCTGAAATGCTAAAGAGGATGAATCACACAATTGCATGAAAAACATAACACCTCTCTGTTTGACACCCTCAGTTTCACACTTTGTTGTTGCAAGATTTGAAGTACCACAAAATCCTCACAGTTTGCTTTCTGGTATGTGTATGAAAATGTTGCTCCCTTTCAGTTCCTTCAGTTCTGGAAATTGAAATTAGACAAACAATGTTAAGGCAGATGAGAAAGTCATCAGCAGGGAAAGCAATTGCACCTACAACAGAGAGTGAGTGCAGAGGAGATAACTGAATGGCAGCAAATAGCTTTTTCTGAAGGTTAGAAATTGAAAATGACCAAATAAATGAAGAGAGAAGGAACATGGGAAACAAGACTGTTAGCACTTAACACGACTAAGTGCGAACAGCATATATGATAAATAGAAAGGAGGAAGAAGTGACTGGGTATAAATGCAATACCGCCAGATATACTCTATCCTAATAAGAGTATTATGAGAATATTATACAGGGCTTGAAATGATAAACTAAGTGAATGTATTTCTCTTGATTTTCAAAAGCATTACTGTGGCTTGTTTCTGTAAAAACTTTAAATCCTGAAAAAGGAACCAAATAGTGGAAGATTGGCTATTAAGGCAGGTGGTGAATACATTACATTTTTTCATTCAGTCCTGATGTATTATAGAAAGCCTATCCTGCATAACAAATAAATATAGTGGATGTTATGCACTGACATCATTTCCAAAGCCTCCCCACCTAATTTGTCAAACAAACCAACTATTACACTCATCGTTTCTCACTACTTAATGCACAATTTCTGTTTCGTGCTGTTGCCTCCTCAAAGCTCCAAAGTTGAGCTAGAAGTTACGACATTGACTGTATTGGCAAAGTGAGTATTTTAAAAAATTGGGGGCTCATGAGATAAACATAACCCTCCAGCGGTTGAAGAATTTCCCCACATCCTGATCGCCGTTGAGGAAATTCTGCTGGCGGAGTCCTGTTTTTTGTCCATTTCTTATACTTCTCACAAAGCCTGACAGCCGTGAAGTGCTTTTCAGGTCCGCCTAGTGGTGCGCCATATTGTATCGTTCATGAGAATATCGGTATAGTTTTTGATATGATAAAGAAACGACTTGTTGACGTAATGACGTCATACTGATACGCACAGATACAAGCATGGCAACGGAAATTGCCTGGAGAAGCTACCATACCTTCCTCAATACCATACCTTTCCAACTTGCAGTCGTTGGCTCATTCGTGATTGGGCCAGGCCTCCGCCGATCGTTGCACAATGTTTGCCAGTTAGATTTGTTTCCAACTTGATGCCGACTTGCTCTGACGTTCATCTTGACTGAAATTGCGGTCAAAACTAAGAGCCAGTCAGCTCTTTGAACAGGTGACAGCCAAGCGTTTCCCATCATGCACTGGGTCTTGCAGTCGGTGGAGAGCAGCTGCGGCGCCTGGCTCTAAAAACTGCAGCCACTATTGTGATGGAAATCTTAGAGCTGGTTCACTCTAAGAAGTTTTAGGAGACCGGGATGTCTTACACAGGAATATTTATTGAAGCTTGATCGAGGAGAAAAGGGAAACACCACGTGTGAATCACAGCGTACTGCTACCCAAATCTAAAGATGGTGTGCTGAAGCTCAGTATTTAACCTTCCCCAGAACTGATAAGTTCTGCTATATCCAAATAAGGTTATTCCTAACTCAGCCTGACATGTGTGATGACTCTATTGGATATCATATCCAAACAAGGAAAGATGTCAACCATTGCTGGCCTAGCAACAGCATAGCCTCTCTACACTCTCTCTTATCCAGTGTCAACAACCAGGCTCCAGCCTGTTGTGTCTAACCCTGAAAACAGAAGATATCTAGCAGACCTTGGTCTACCAGAGGCCAGAACCAACTCGGCCTTGTCAGGCACACAGAGTGAGACAGGTGAACAGAGACAGGCAGTTGACCTGACCTGTGAAGCACTGTCTTAAGTTACCTTTAACTTACAAGAGGGAAGATTAACATACAAGAAGGAAAATTCCCTCACAACTATCTGGTGAGGTTATCGTAGTCCACAAGTGCATGATGTCAGAGCAAGTCGGGATAAAGTCGGACACAAATTGCCTGAGTTTCTTATGCCAGGTGCTCTGTTGGCTTCAGTCTTCAGTGTATTCTGGAGCAGGTTCCTACCAGGCTCAGATGTTTGCCAGGAACCTAGTTTCTGCCTCTGAGTTCCAGCAGTTCCTGCAGCATCCTCATCCGATTCTGGACAGTGCAATGTGTGCATGTTCAAAAGTCACATTGCAGGACCTGGGATGTCAAGTAAGTCAGTCTGATATGTCATATTTTAGTCCGATTTAAGGGGTTCTTGGATACACAGAGTTTTAGCAGTTCCCAAATGTGATCTGGTGACGGTGTGAAGCGTCTGCGAAAGCGCTGCCTGTTTTGGTGTGCACCCCTTCACCAGAAATCATACCAGCAACATTATACCTTTCACTACAGTTTTAATGTCTATACCTGTAGAATATGTCACAGACATTAAAAAAACATAAATAATTACTTTTTTAAATACTTTCTGTATCCACTTAAAAAAAAGCCCTCTAGCATTTCTGTGGACAGAATCCCTTTATTTGTTAGAAAGGCTTATATTGATGCCCATTATCAAAGGCAAACTCAATGCAGAAAGATAGGGCTGGCAACAGCATCACTGTCTGTGTGGACACTACACAACCCGCAGCAGTTCAGCGAGGTAGCTGTCTTTTAATCTTTGATAAGTTGACAAGCACTAGTAGAAAGCTCATGCAGCTCATTAGTTTATCCTCTGGGGAGCATGAATGTGGTCATTAATTTCATGGCAATCTGCACTTTGGATTTTTTAATTACATGTGTACTAGTGGAACTTTTCGATCTGATGTTGGTGCTAAAGCAAAAGTCAAGGGGTCACCAAAAACCATAAATATCTTAGATAGCCTGATTAAACAACCAACGCTGCTATCCTTACACCCTACAGACAGATGTAAACAAATACATAAATTATTAGATAGTGTTTGTTCTTAAACTGACCCCAAAGAAGAGTTTGTCAGCTGACCCCTTCCAGGTATATACAGTAAATCTTACAACAGCCGTCATTTATATTTTGTACTGTGTTGATGAAAAGTGTGGAATTTGGACACTTGTTGTGGGATGATGCTGTGAGTGTGAGCGGTCAACTCGATCCACTCCATACACTTCACATTAGGACAAATTTAATTCTGTACACAGGTGAAGAGTTTTGTTCTAAATGAGGCATCCTCTACTGGACATGAAAAAGTGACACCTACTCACAAGATTTAGAGCACAAGATTACTGTGCTTTTGAAAGACTGAAGACTTTATACAGAGAGAACTACTGAACATTGAACTTCAGGTGCCAAAATGGATATGTAGTAATAATGTTTCGGAAATGAACATGTCAGTTCAATTTCCAGAGAGAAGCTCCCTCAGCAGCTTTGGCCCTCTTGTCTGCATCCTTAGCGCTGACGCTAATTCACATTTACATCTTAGTCATTTTGCCAGGCCCTTATGCAAAGCGACTTATAATCAGTGCTACTCAACTGGGAGAGCAGCTGTAATCACAATCACTGTAAGCCTTCATTAAAAGATGGGGCCAGAAAAATAATGTAATAACAGCATGGCACTCAAATGGCAGCAACAACTGATACAGCACACATGTCACAAAATGCAAAGCAGGATCACATATTAAACAGATACTGTGGTGCTCAATCCCTTTTGGGTCCATGTGTCTTTGTTGAAATAATCCATGTTATTTCCTGACTTGATAAGGGTTAACATCTGAACGGCAAGATATGCAAATCCTTCTCCCAATTGTCCTATTCATTTGCCAAACACGGTTATATTCAACTTACACATGAATATTCCACTGAAGTCCCAAAGCCTAATAAGAAAACATGATTGAAGTGCCCAGGCAAGGTGGCGTAAGTGACTGGAGGAATAGATTTTCTGTCACCAATTCCATCCTCTAATCACTGCTGGATGCTGCATTTCAATACCTCAGGTATCGGCTGCTGTACACGGAAAATGTCAGAGGGCGTGTGCCCAATCTAGTCATGGATTAAGTCTCATTTCATGAAATACAAATATTAATGCACTAGATCTCTGTATGTCTCAGTAAGTCAGCTGATTTGTATTCAGTCAGCTAACTCATATCAAGATAGATGTGGCAAAGGTTTTTGCATTATAATCCCAAAAAATGGAAATGGAAAAGGAAAATTCCTAAAAATCAATTTACTGATGTATGGGAGAGTGAATGCCACCATAGCCCAGGGCAGAGGTGACATAAGCCGTATATGCTACTAAATTGTTTTGCCCAGATGTATTTGCTGAGTAGATTTTGGTCACTGCAACATCCCAAGTGCTACGTAGTTTTACCATGCCTACCGGTACTTTCTCTGTTTGTTTTTATCTCCTTACCATCAAAAGTCAATAGTGGCTTAGTTGCTTCTCTCTGTGCACATCAAGAAGACACTGAGACTCTGCTTCAATAACACAAGAAAACTCTGGATTTACAGGAGTAGAGCCTTCAGGCAGCGTAAACACCAGTGTAAATTCAGGACAAATGCGACTGTGGATGTACAGATAACATGCAGCCTCACTTTCACTACTGGATGCTGTGTTCCTTTTATTCATATAGCCTATTTTTAGTTGGACAATTTAAAGTGAAGAAATGTCCTGTTTTTTTCTGCACCATTAATTTGGTATGGCCAGTTATATTCAGCAGCTCCTCTTAACTTTTAACTGAGGTGAAGGTAGGCAGTCACATCCGGATACTTAAGTAGAATACCATATACAGTATATGTTTATCCTTCAACTTTACTATATTTTTTTTAGATTTTAGATTTTAAATTCTATTTACTCTAGACCACACATGGTGGTATGGAGTACAAAGATAAAACAAGACAGCAATACAATGGTAAACAACCAGATAAGATCCTTAGCACAAACTAAGTAATTTAAAGAGAGGCAGAACATTACTCAAAAATGCAGCTAATTTACACAGTATCCTTAATTTATCTGCAATAATAATATAAGTTTAAACATGGATGGAAGGTTTACAAAGTACTTTGGCAGGTACTTCTTTCTATTCTCAACAATGCTTATGATTTTACATTCAAACAAAGGCAGCCAGTTACAAAACCGTTTCTTCCTGTTCAGACCTTTGTGTCGTCCTGTTATTCATATTAGATACTCGAAAATTACAAATAGCCTGGGCATACTTGAACACAGCAGAATAATGCATCCACAAGCACTTAAAGAGAAATTATTCAAGTTATTTTTATCAGAGATTATTTAAGGTCAAAGATTTTTCCAGTGATTCACTCTGGACCCCGCTTCAGCACCCCCCTTCCTGTGCTAATGCATCCAACAAATATTTCTACTGGAGTACACTGGTGCCTTCAGGCTACAAGGTTAGCACAGCATAAGATCCTGGTTTAGATATATTAAAAAAGTAAAGCTGTTTTTTAATATTTATCCAAGACAACAATCTTAGCTAAACCTCATTGAGGTTATCAAACCAAAACACTGCACAGCAGTTTTTAACACTATGAGAATGGAGTTTACAACTCTGAAAAGTTATCATGGAGTCAATCGTATCTTTTGTTGCGATGATCGTAAGGTAAACAGTAAAAAATGGTCCTCATGTTACAAAGTAACCTGCAAGAGATGTGTGCTTGCATATATTTGATTGCCCAATGTGGCACCTTTGTCTGATGACCTCGCACAATGTTTTGGCATATACTTAGCCAGGTTTAACCTTTGCTCTTGAGGACCCTGGTTTTTTTCACTGGGGCCCCCTGCATTGGCACACCAGCTGTGTCACTGGATTTATTTTTTCGAAAGAAAGAGTGCTGCTTTTTTATTTGGCAGTGTTGTTGTCCTCCTGGACATGGTTTTAACAAAGGGGTCTAGGGAATGGATATTGTAGGGAAAACAAATGAAATACTTGTCAGTGAACTTCAGAAACAGTCTTGAACAGGATGAACATGGACGTCTTTGTCTCCATACAGCAAATGTTGAGTGGCTCTGATGCCATTCGGGATTGCTATGTTCTACGAGTGTAACCAGCAGTGAGCAGGCAACAGCGCAGTAATAATGGTGGAATTCACCAAGAAATTAAAGAATAAACCTCACCCCTTTAAAAAACGAAATGAAGAACAGCATTATTTCTACATTCTATTCATCAATCCATTGTTCACTGCTGAGGGTAGGCCAGACGTCCTTCTCCCATGCCACGTCTCCGGGGTCCCGAAGGCCAGGTAGGATATGTTATCATTGCAGTGTGCTCCTTGGATCTGCCTCAGGGTCTCCTTCCAGATGGACATGTTCAGGAAGCCTTTACAAGATAGCGTCTGGCAGGCATCCAGTTCTGATGTGGAAGCATCTCAACTTCCTCAATGTGAAGACTGTCAACCCTGCATTAACCCGCCTGTCAATATCCAGCTCCATCTCGTCTTCACTTGTAAGCACGACTCTAAGCTACTTGAACTTGAACAATTGTTCACTTGGGGCAAAAACTCATTCCCAACTAGGGAACAGGGGCAATCCACCATTCTCCTGCACAGCATCACGACTCGCCTCAGACTTGAAGATGCTGAGTCCAACTTTTTTAATCACAAATTGGCTGCTTTTGTTATTAATCCTATAGTTACATTGCAGACAACGGTAACCTCAGCCTCAGGCTGGATACTGCAGGGTGGTTGCATCATCAAGATGAGTGACAAGTGTTAAGACACTGAGGCATATTGCAGCTTTTGAAATGGAACAAAATATTCCTCTGGGCTGTAAAGACAACACAGCAGAGCTCCACTGGTCATTTTCAGGGCGACACAGTGCACAACAGTTAATACCTTGAAAGGGAAACTATCTGTTGTAAAAGCAGCAAAGATGATGATACAACAAAGTATGACTATGCCTAGCTTTGGTGTACGCCCTTGAAAAGGAAATCAGCAGATTCTATTTTCTCACCATAGGCCTCAGCTCTGCTTAGTGCACAGTGTTTATGAGGAAAACCAACAGAGGCATAGAGGCTATATACAATTAACATCTGGGTATTCCCCAAAGGTGAACCTTAAACACACTCCATAAGCAATGGAAATCACACAGCTCGCGCTTCACATTAATTATCAAATGAGCATGAGTGAACACAGTGGCAGACAGCACGGAGGATACTCTGAATATAGTTGTAAATTGTAGAGTGAGCTGTGCTGCGAGGATAGATTAAAAATCCTTCCCGCCGGAGTATAGTCCCCCCCCCCCGGAGACCTATGCGGGAACAAATGTGTCGGAGGAATTTGAGTGTTTGATTTATATATCCCCCCACACCACCACCTCCCAACTTCTTCACTATCCTCAAGGAGAAATTGAGTGGAGGAGAGCAGAGATTCAGGATGCAGGGAGGAGGGTATAGCCGCGTGCAGATCACTTGCTCTATCTGACCATGACAGAAAAGAAATCACATGCAGCGCGAATGATGGCAGTGGGAATGTAAATCTAAGCTCTTATGTTACAGTTGGTCACTGGGATGTTTCCTAAATCTAAATTCCCTAAATTACATCTTGAATTAAGCAGAAATGCTACTTGAGTTTCACTACAGCCTTACTGCTATGCATTCTATTAATCACACAATATTTTGCATGCCAGCCGCTGCTTGTGTTACAAGTTTTCTCTGTGTAGATTCAGAGTTTCCCATCTGTTGTATTGTCTACTACTTGTGGCCAATGAACAGCTGCACTGGAGAGGTTGGCAGTGGACTGCTTTGTGTTAGGAGTTGTTGAAGGATGGGAGAGTGTTACTCGTGTCCTTTTCCCACGCAGATTTTCTCAGCTGGTCTGAGAATTCCCACTTGGACTTTGCCAGCTCCATTAAAAAAGTAGCAGAGATATAAAATCTCTCAGAGAAAGCCATGTGAGAAACTGATGAAGAACTTATCATCCTTTTGTAAAAATTGAATAATAAAGTTAAGTTGTCAGGATTTAAGTGACTTTTACTAAAAGGATGGTTAAACATTTTGGGAAATATGCGAATTCACTTTCTTGCAGAGAGAACATCAATACCACTCTCATATCTGTCCGTATACTGTATGAAGCTGCAGCCAGGAGAAGATGGTCGGCTTCTATTAGCATAAGCTAGCCTGGCTTTGTCCAGAGTAAAAAAAAAAAACACACAAAAAACCTCCTCAACAACTCATAAATTAACATGTTACATTATTTGTTTAATCCGTACAAAAACTTATTTGTGAAAGTGACACGTTGTACCTTCAGACAGAGGCAGGCTGTCTGATTCCCACTGCTTCCAGTCTTTATGCTAAGCTAAGCTAACTGGCAAGAAGTGTATTTCCCAAAAAATATTTGGCTTAATTATTTTAATTGTATGTCTCATGTATGGCCATTTTGATTATTGATTAATCTTTTTTTTGCTAATTTTTTTTTTTGATAAATATTTCAATCAAAATTTTCTGACCCTCAGTTTGAGGCCTTCATATTGCTTTGTTTGTCTTTACTGGTGTTAAGACCTTAAACACTATGCCACTGAGCTAAGAAGATGGCAAAATAAAACAATACTGGACATGAACATAATAAAACAAGAGCAGCCACAAACAAGGTGCTGTTCAAATGAGAAGAACAACAAGTTCTATAGAAACAAGCATTAAACATCGGTCCCATGGTGCGCCTGTGCTGACTCTACTGTATGTAGGCTCAGCCTCTATTGTTACATTGAACATATGGTAGTTTACCAGCTGCGGGTCCTCTGTGTATTCACCCACTGTTGAACCAAAAGATTGGCTGAACTTCAGTTGAACTTCATTTGCAGAAATTCACACAATTAGACAAGGCAGTGCCACTACTGAGGAAACAAATTGGATAAGCACTTATCGTAGTTACATACAAGTGCATGAAGAAAGCAGGCTACGGCAATTTACAACTGAAAGCCAAAGGCGATAGTCTGTAGATAAACACATATTTCAGCATGGATTTGAATTCTGTGCTACCCAAATGAAGTAGGTGAGCTTAGCTGGACAATGAAGATAAGAGTTCATTGATGGCAACTGGCATCATTCTGTTGTTTGGCCACTAACAATGATATATTTATTCTCCTGTCCAGTGTACTATTTCCTGCTGATGAATCAAAAACAACTTCAACAGGGATGAACAAAGTCAGAAAAATGCCTCTGCAGTCTGCCTACATTCAAATGGGGAAAGAAAAGATAGTATACAGTTGGAATGTGTGGAATGCATTTGCATTTTAAGTTTCTTTTGATGAAAATGTAATTGTGTGCTCACCTGGACTCCTCACAGGGAAGTGGCTTTTATTTGAAAGGTCGTCTCTGCAGTGGCACGACCCTCCACCCACACCTCTCTCCAAGGGGCCTCGCCTCAGGCTTTATCTGGGCTGCCAGCCCCACTCTCCACACACTTACTGTACAAACAAGCACGACCGCATACACTGCGCTCACACTCTCACTCTGTAATTACTGTCAGGGCAGGCTGTGCAGAGAAAACGGGCTGCAGCCAAGTTGTTCTACAGTCTTTCCAGCTGGCTCAGTGTCCATGTAGATTCACTTTATTCTGACGATTTTCAGAACAACGGGGGTCTGACTGATCAGAGAGTCTCAGGAACTTTAGATAATTGCAGCAAAACCTGTTATGAGGTTTATTTGTACCATTTCATATTCTATTATTAACAGCTGTTTGCAACAGTCATTTTATTATCACATCTCCAACCCCTGCGGCAATCAGACTTCCATTTATCTGAATGACTGTTCACAGTAATTGATGAGAGTGGACGGAAACTGTTGCCAGCAGCTACTTAGATAAAGTCTGGAAAAAATCCCATAAGAAAGAAACTCAATTAGATTTTCAACTCAAAATGGTCTGTTGACATGCAAATAAATGACAGTATTGTCAAAGCATTAAGATAGAGATTACACTGTGTGTGATGGTGTCAATGCTGGGATGACATTTCACCACACAATGGCAAATTAGTACAAACTGTACCTGATCTGCTTTGTGCCCATCACTTAAAAAAGATTCCTTGTCATCAAGCAAGAATTAGGTAGCTGAATGAGGGTGATTTCCGGGTCCATATGTATATCAACCTCACCTGCAGCACACTGAGCGTGTATTCCGCTTTCAGATTTCAGGTGGTGGTCTCTAAGCCTCGACTGGGCCCAGAAACTCTCTGAGTCCTCTTCTGTCTGTGTGAGTGATTATTTAATTCAGAAGGCAACTTAATCAACAACTCACCAAAAGCCTGAATATTTAGGCAACCTCGTCTATGAGAGGTCAGTTAGTGTGCAGAAAAGCTTTGTCTATTGCTTGACAGGCTGACAGTCAGCTAGCTCAATTAGGCCTAGTAGCAATGATTTTTCTTGTTGTCTAAAGGGGAGTGCCATGAGGACAGGCCAAGGGTGCTGCAAGATATATTTCCCTTTTTTTTTTTTTCTTGGCAAAGTTTTAAAGATTATAAGTAAAAAAACTTATTACTTATTACGTCTATGGTTGTCATAGAGACGCAACTCACAAGGTGCACAGCAGTTATAAATAGTGACTGTTGGATCAAGTGAAAGACAGATTTTTCATTGTAAATGTAGCTCAAATAAATGCTGATAGACCTCAACCCTCAACCCAGTCTGAGGCTACATCCACACTAATACATTTTCTTTTTAAAACGTTTACGCCTTGCTGCATTTTCGAGCCCCTAAAACTAAGACTTTCGAAAACGCTGCTGACCCTGTTTTTAGTTTGAAAACTCCATGGTTTGCATTTTTATAATGGATAGGCGGAAACAGAGACTTGTGAAAACGATGACGCAGACACACCCACATTCGCTTCCTAAATTGGGTCTTATCAGTCACGACGTGTCCTGATTTGCAACAATGCCTGTGTCCAGCGACGTAAACCCTACACAGAGCTCCGATTTCGGGTAAAGTTAGTATGGATGGAGATAATTTCTGAAATGGTGCTTTAATGTGGACATATCCTGAGACAATGGAACATGAGCCAACCAAAAGGAATGAAACCAGACTGCACACTGAAAGGTAATTGCAGCTTCTTCTTGGAGAGGTGAAGCTGATGGAAAATCTAGGGCTGTATCCAAAATCAGTCCCTTGATAGCACACTCTCTTTTCGCTTTAAATGAGACATGGGATACAAGACACTAGGATACACCCTATAGTAAGCAGTAAATGGATATTTCTGACACATCATTGTCATTGGAGTCATCACTGACTAGTAATTAATGACCAGGGAATTTTTCTATCTATAACGTGGGGCACATGGCATTGTGAGATTGATATCAGAAAGTAATGGACCCTTTCTTTGTGGGAATTTTTGACAGCATATATAGTGCTTAAATTTCACACTCGAAATTCAAATGCTCAAACATCCAAGGGTAAATGTACTGCATTACAGCAAATACAAATACTAAGTAGGCTCAATTGGCATCAAAGACTGTAGGCACTGAATACTTCAAGCAACATGTGGGGTAAACAAAAACAACTGAAGAAAATTAAATGAAGTCAATGGTGCTAAGCCAGTTTTATTATGAAAAAGAAAAAAATATATTTAACCAATAAGCACACTTAACTTAATTCATTGTTCATTTTACATTCAACACATGCAGGAGACTGTCTTCACAAGAGGAATGGCTGTTTCTGTCAAAGTGACAAAGCCCTCTAGTGGCCGTGGTAATTAAGGCGGGAGTAAACGAGGAAGTAAGTTTTTTTCTTTATGGAGTGATAAAGTCCATGTAGGGCGGAGGTCGAAATGGATCGATGGGTCAACAAAACATTGGACTGCAACACGTGAGACAACTGTTCATTTTGTATATTTTGTGCCTAAAGCCAGAAGCGTCATTCCCTTTCAAGCACGTGCCCCACCAGATTTTTGGATTCCTCTGGATTTCAATTTTATTTTTATTTTATTTTATATTTATTTTATATTATTTTTTGTAGTTATGTAGTTATGATAATGTTATATTAGGAGTCAGACATATTTTCCTAATTATGTAACAGATCATACCTTTAAGAAATCACACATTTCATTCGTTATGGTTTTGGTTTCTTCCAAAAGTCACAAAAGGTTGTTTTCCATCATGGAAATGTACGTAGATGAATTGAAAGATTTGTTCCCTCTTCCATATAACCCATCTAAGGATGGTGATGATGATCAGGCAGTTAAAGATGCTTATCTGTGGGAAACAGGTGAAGATAAGTGAATAGCCTAATAATGATTCTCACAACAACATGATAATCAGAATAATAATATCTAATAATAATAATAGTAATAATAGCACAGCCTCATCGTAGGCTGCTCATGTTTTGTCATCTGTGTTCTCTAAATTAATTTGCATTGTGGATATAGTTTTTAATGTGAATTTATGTCCCTAAAATGTTTGGGTGAATCAAACAAGATTTAGCTCTTTTTCAAGAAAAGTGGCAGCAGTGTAGAAGCTTGTGTTGTCACGTTGGTAGCAGGGAACACGGGGGCAGATCATGACAAGTGTAGAAGTGGGAGAATAAGTGAGTGTCATTTTCAATAACCATAACAGCACAAATAGTTCACATGAAACTTTCTAAATAAATATACAGCATTTACCCTAATATAAAGTGAAGTGAAGTTTTAAAATAATTGCCCCAAAGTCTTTGAATATATACTGTACGTCAAACTGCAGGAAACTGTGTCATTATTTTCTCTTCTTTTCCTGCTGATATGGAGGTCAGACCAGGAGGGGCTTCTACTGTACGTGGCATGGACAAATGACATATTTTGACATTTAATATGGAGGAGTTGTTGGGGGGTGGGGGTGCGCATGAAGCAGCGCTGTGATAGCCTGGGAACCAGACGTATCTGCGAGCTCATGTTTGATTTGCTCTGGCAGATAAGTCTGGCCCCTCTCCCATTCAAACTGACTTCTCTGCTGATTCATCGGGCTAACCAATCACAAGCATTTATCTAGTACAAGGCGGGTTTAATACGATGACTGACAGAGATGAGCGCCGTTCAGGTATTTTTGTAAATATCCAAGATGGCGCTCCCGATACAGAATGTTTACCGGCTGGCTACAGTGGCAGTATTAAACAGACTGGACGGTAAATTTTTCTAAAGAAGAACAAACAGCTGCACTTAAACTTTATGTTGATAAGAAATATGTGTTTGCCGAACAACTGACAGGATGTACCGTCCGACAGGAAGGCGCTTCGTTGCTCTAAAGTCTATGCCCCTTAGAAATCAAAAATGAAGGTTCCAGACTAATATGCATTTGTGAATTAGTCTGGCGATGCCAGGCTAGCGCTGTGACAAAATACAATCACTTTGAAGGGGTGCCCTGGGAACTACTAGTCTAAAGACTGCATATTTCACAGTTTTAGTGATGTCACTAACTAATGAGTCCTTTGGTTCACTAGCTCATATATCAGGGTGTCTTCACAACACATTTATTTAAATACCCAGATTCTCTTCGACCCGTGCTGAACTTCTCAAGAGCTTTTCCTTTTGGGTAACTTTAAATAAATCAGGGTTCAGAGCTTTTCCCTTTGTGTGGCAAACAGCAGACCACTGTGTAAACATGGACTGTGTTTTCATATTTGAACATGCACATACTGGTGGAAGCAATTTTTTAACACCGCCATTGAACTGACAGTGACAGGACTCTTCTACATGAGTTGTTTAAAGTAATTTTATGTGGGGTTTTTCAGCCCTTTTTGCCACTATAAAAAACAGGGACACTGCATCAGTTTAGGTTACAGACTAAGCTCTTCTAAAATATCATTGTTTACTTATCTTTACAGAAAGGCAGCTTCTTATCTCTGACCTGAAAGATGTATCAATCAATTTTATAATGAATAAAGTAAAATGTGAGCTAGTAAACCCAGTAACTCATTGCTGATGTTACAGCTTACACACAACAGGTTTGATCTTAATGTATATATGTATCTAATTTAAGTTTAAGTATCTGGCTCTGTGCTGTACAGTAGGTTATATGAGCACTTAGCTGAAAACCCCTTCCTTGACAGCTATGTGGAGCTGCAGGGTAGCTTACTAAACCAATCAAAGTAATACCAAGAAAAAAGAAAAAGAAAGGAAGGATGCGAGAGGGAGGGAGAAAAAGAGATGGATACAAACAGCTTCTGCTGATGAGGGTGAGCCAGTGGGCCGCTGGCTGTTTGTTCGACATCAGAATGTCAAACAGGGCAGCAGCAGCCTGAGCTGAGTCACAGAGGTGAAAATAATGTCAGGCGTCGGAGAAGACGAGTCACCAGACTCCCAGGACCCAAAAGTCAGCCACAACTCAAAAGCAGTGCAGACAAGGCTGAATGCTACCCACACTGCATAGTCACAGGCTTGAATTTCCTCCTCCAGGAGACGTGTGCACTTAGTTGAAATGCACCTCTCGGAAAACGTGACTTATTTTTCTTTGATTCGTGCAGTTCTTGCTTTGTGGCAAGTGTAGCACATAAGCCTGCAAACAAAAAGCCTTCATGTCTTCGTACCACAAACCACAGATGTAACCAGCTGCCAAATGTCATTTTGATAGGCAGAGACACTGATGTGTGCTGCTTGGCTTGTTTCTCTGGTCGGCAGCGTGGGAAAGTTGTAGATGTGAACTTTCAGCTGAGTGTTCAGCAGCAGTTAATCATATATCTGTGTTTACTGCATGTCCTGGCTACCAGTGCACCACCGCTGGCAGTACAGCTGGCTCATGTCAGCCATCCAACAGCATGCAGCGATTGTGGCTGTGGGCGGTGTGAATGTTGTCACTCCTCAGTGAGTCCAGAGACCTGGAGAGTTCTTTTCTTATCGGTCATAACAACGGAGAGTCTCTCTGCAGTCGGTGGCAACAATGCCTCATTTATCAGTCTCAATTTCTATTGATCCTGTTTTTGTACTGTAGCTCACAATAATAAGGTGCGAGAGTCTGAATTTGTTGACATTGCTGTTGAGAAGTGAGTGCAGTGTCAAGGTCCTGCTGTGGCTCCCACAGGGTCAGATCAATGACAGGCTGAATCAGAATCTGGCCACCAAAGTCATTACAATTCATTTTGAAGGGCAATCCATTTTATAGCAATAAATCCAACAGTTGTTGAGACATTTCACGCAAAACCACACAAATATCAACCTCACACTGGCACTAAAAAAAGTCAGGGGATCACCAACGTCAGAAGGGTTCGTCATCTGGGGACCATGAATGTCTGTACAAAATGTTATGGCAATCCAGCCAATCGTTGAGATATCAAGACTAGACCAAAGTTGTGGACAAACCGACTGACTGACAGACCGCCATTGAAAACCCTAGAAAAACAAACAACAAAATGGGAACAGGATATGATGCAGCATTTACTAATAAACTTGTGCCAAAAGAGAACTAGAACCAATATAAATGAAGAACAATCAAGGAATAGAAAAAGTCAGGCATAATCCAGGAAATGAAATCACAGAGAGAAACACATTTCAGTGGTTGATCAGCCATAACTATGCATTAACTTTACCCCTAAATGTGCTTAGCTTTCTTAATCCTCAAACAAACAAAAAAAAAGGGTTTGAAAGGATGAACGTGATCATTTCACAGACAGGAAATTAATTGCGAGGGTCTAATGCTCCTCTGCTCATCACATACATGGCATCTAAAATGTGAAGTGCTTGGCCCAAATCTTCTGGAGGAAAGCTTTTGGTTTTCATTTGCTTTCCAGCCCTGAGCTTAGCATTTGACAAAGTGCCACCTCAGCAAAGGGCATGATTAATTCTAATACGACTTGAAGAAATGTTTCCTGCTATGTGATGTGAAGTTACTTCAAAGGACATTAGTAAGGCAAAGTGTGCATTTTTCACCTTTAAATGTATCTTTGTTACTTATGCATGCCTACGTGACCTAAAAACATTAAAAACAGTGAATGACACTCAGGTTTTGATGAAGAAAATTACTAAAAATCTGCATGATGTTTTGCTGCTGGTAAAAAAGTGCAGCAGCACCAGGGTCACATTCTGATGAAATGATGGAAAAATGAATGGGGCTCCATAACCTAGTTTACATTTAAGAGTATTTTAATCTATGTCAGCAGAACTGACACAAGTGAGGAGTTTGTGCCAAAGCAGAGCACGCACTGACTAAAAACTGAATTTAGACTGAAAACTCAAAAACTTTGTTAATAATAAATATCAACAATTAATGTAACAGAGTAGTGATTCAAAGTGATTCAGTTCATGAGATCTTTGTCCGGTAGTCTTTCGTGGGGAAAACCTCTGAAGAGCACGATGTATTTTGTGTTTCTTTTATATCTGGAATAAATAAAAGAAGATGGTTGTGTTAAAGTGACCATGGTGGAACAAAATTAAGACACAGCTACAGACAAATGTCATAACACAAAATCAAGTGCAGCAATGAGTGAAAATCTTAATTCCATGATGTAAAGCAGTTTCTCTGCAATAATTACAAACCTCTTTGATGGCTTAACTATATGGATGGCGAGGACCATCTGTTGGCCAGTCCGCCCACCGCTTTGGTACAGACTGAAATATCTCAACAACTATTGGATGGATTGCCATGAAATCTGGCCCATATATCCATGATGCCCAGAGGATGAATTTTAAACTTCTTATTCTGTCAACAAAGCAGCTCTAGCTGTTGTTTGCCAATTTAAACCTCATTGTAAATGATAATTGACCGAATAGTTTAGGGTACAAGCTTCATTAGGGGGGAGTAGGCTATGGGAATCTATATAATAATAATAATTATTGTAATAACTGTATTTATTTAGAACCTTTCAAAACAACCATTACAAACTGCTTCACAAACAAGAACAAAAGAAAAAAGAAAACAGGAAGAAAAGTACAGAAAGTTGTTGTAAGTAAGTATTGAGTGTTTTAATTCATATAAATCATTCTTATTACCTCTGAGGCAGCAAAAATCTGTTCCATTTATAATTATAAAGGAAACCTAATGAAGCTTATAGTGCCAAATGTTGTGCTTTTTTATGTGACAACTCAAATTAAAGCCTCTACCTTAAATACCCACAAAAGACAGACTATTGTGTACGCCTATTAACTAATATCTACATGCCAGACTCTTACTGAACCCCTCATACATCAAAACACCCCTTAAAGACCTTCTGGAACAAAAACCATGAGCATGTTCCAATATTTACATTCTAGCTGCATAATAGCAAACATTTGCTAATGATGGAGAATACATATTCAACAACCAGTGTCATAAACAACTGTGCAGCCCCTTCCTCTAAAATCCCTTTCAAGTGCCTATCTGAATATTCATTAGTGAACCTTTCCACTTGAAGTTGTTCTAGAAATCCCCTTCGTATCGAGCGCAGTCGGACTCACCCGGTTAAATGACTGCATCAAAGTGTAATCAACTGCACCTTTGAATGTAAGGGTTTAGGATGGAAAACACTGCACAGGAGCTTTGATATGCATGATGTGATACAATGCTTCTCCTGATGGCTCATTCTAATGCTCTGGACACAAGGCCTTGTTTATTAAAAGCTGCTTGGGATTCAAACTCAGCTTGTTGTCATTACATAAAGCTTTTGCCATAATTCATCTTTCAGTGCAGTGCCATGAAGTCAACACGCTGTGATATGCATAGCCCAGCAGTCCTGTCAAGTCTATTTCCATCCTACTATTGTCTAATTCATTCCTGCAATTTTGCTGGTGAAGGTGTAGACCAGTCAGCCAACCACAGAGCCTGTCAAACTGTCAGTAGTTATGAAAGCAATTCACAACAATCAAATGTCATGCTACCAGTCGGATAGCAGAGAGGGAAAAGAAAACAAAAAAGAAAAAGAAAAGGTAATTATAGTGCTGAGAAATACAATATAAAAAGTTTTTTTTTTTTACATTATGTCAAGAGAAAACCTTTTTTAACTTTTCTGCAATTTTGTGCAACAAAATATGCACAGTAACATCTAAGCACATTTTAACAACAGAATAGACAATACCTCGTACCTCATAACATATTATGTTACAGCCAGGCCTGCACATCAGACAACAAGCCTGCAGAACTAACTAGTTACCAGCACATTAGATTGGTTTGCACATAACGGAAGTACAGAGAGTACCATGATATCATACTCAAGTATAGATAACATTACTTTGATATAAATCATATTCTAATAATAAAGATGGGAAGCCAGTTTATACAGTTTTAGGAATTCTAGATCTGTTAGGTGCATCGAAAGCCAAACATACGTATTGCTCTTCCTCATATAGTAATAAATACATAAATACACACATTTTTAAAATAACTGACAGATGGAAATAGCCATACCAATTTTTTAGAAATATTTAGAAATGTCAGATTCTATTGCTAAACTTGCAGCAACAAGGCTGACACTGACTTGCGCTGTACAAAAATCAGGAAATGTACGTGTAAACAAATAAACATACAAGTATTTAAGTAAGTATTGTTAACGTATTCAAAAGCATGAAACAAAGTAATAATAATAATTTGTTCCTACCACTTTATAGAGCTCTGAATCTGTGTGGCTTTATGCTCGATGTGTTTTAATACTCAGCTAAGCGTGAACTTAAGTGAGAAATAAACATGTAATGCACGTGTGTTAATTAACAAATGATTGGACATGCATTAATAACCGCCTTTCGTTCCCAGAGCAGCTCACACATTTGCATCAGTCGCTGAGGCTAATAAGAGGTGTCTTGCTGAGATACCCATGTCTCACTTCATTCAGCTGCCTCCTATGTGGAGCCTTCAGCGGGAAGTGAGTCATTCCCTCCTGCTCCTGTGTCGGCGGTGAAGAGATGAGCTGCATGACCCCAGTGCATGATTAATTAGTGATCATTATCCCATCTCCGCTCTCCTCAGTGGGAGCTGTGCTTTTGTCCTTGTCGCCTTTATTAGCATAGCTGGTTGCACTACCAGCCGCCTTTTGACGTCGCCTCTGGGACATGGGAATGTGTGTGTGTCGCCGAGGTCTGGCAGAGGCTGTCCGATATTCTGGTGGGACGCCTGGGTGTTATTCTGACGCGTCTTTCTTCTCCATGAGACGAAGGCGAAGGAGGGAAGCAAGCAAGGAAGGAAGGGAATGTTCAATGGGTGAAAGCAAGGGTGTCATTAGAGCTCTTTCAGAGGGGCGTGAGCACCTGTGTGATTGTGCCCCAGTTAGAAAGTATCTTATTCATGGGAAAATACAACTAAACAAAGTTTTAAATGAACACTCATTCGTCAAAAAAACACGCAATATTCTTTTCTTTGTGTGCTGATTACAACTATAATGCTTGCTGATGTCATTTCAGCCTGTTCAGATGATGTTGTTTTTCTCAGCCAGTTTGCTTATTTGAATACAGGACTAATATTTGATGGCACTGCCTTGGATAACTGTGCATTCTTATTTTGAAATTAAGGGAATATAAATGGAAAGTTGAAACCACAATCTGCTGATTGTTGAAATGATTGGCTGACCTTACACCATGGCTTAAAAAAACAGCCCCTTGTTAATAGCTGAGCAGGACTTCATTTAAAACTATTAAAAGCATCATCTAAAAACATATCATAAAATTTTTAATTGATTAATAATAATAATAATTAAATGCAACCTTGCCAAAGCCATTAATGAAATAAGAGCAGTTTAAACACCCAGGGATTATGCAGTGTAAGTAATTCCAGTAGAATTAAGATTATGTTTTTCCCTTTTCAATATATTGCTTTAGATCAAGACTGATGGTTAATTACAGAAGCAGAGGGCAGGGCAGGGAAGTTTTAGAAGGAATGTGCATGTACAATAGTAATACTAATAATAATTTAATTTAACTATTCATCCTTGAGTGACACTCGCACACACACTACTTCCTTAACAATTTCGCTCTGCTCACTCATAGAAAAGATGAGCTGTGCCTCTGATATCGGAGTGCTCTCAGTCCAAGGAGGCACGCTCAATAACAGCCTCAATAAGCCCTAAGAGCTGACCCTTCTCTTAACACCTACTCCGGCAGACACACACCTTCTGATTAGCTTTCATCTGGTGCTCTGCAGCCATCAGACACTCCAATTACATCTGCTAATGGAGCAGCCTCTTCGCAAACCTGGCCTTCCATCGAGTTAGGTGTGAGGCACCAGGGGTGACAGAAAAACTGGATTAAAAAAAAATGGATTATAACAAGTCAGGAGAGTGGTACTTCATAACTGCAGTATGCCAAAAAGAAAGATGAAACAAAGAGAAACTGCAACTTTTCAACCAAATGTAAAATGTACACTCAGGGATGTAGGATACATTTTATCACACATGCATCGGTGTTCTTATGAGATAAATGCAAAGGCAATGACAGGTCACGACAAGAGAATTAAAAACTTTTACTGAACAGTTCAACTGTAATCAAATTCACGTGGTTAACTTCCAGATTATGGCCTATGACTCAGTCTAAGCTGTTGTGGTTGTCTCTACTGGGCACAGACGGCGGATAACTGCATCTCTGCAGGTAGGCAGACAACAGATACCTAACTCTGAGTGGTGGGGGGCTGGCCGCTCATGTATCTCGGTGTCTCATCATGCATCATTATGCCTGGGAGTCTATCACGCTGTCTGCAGCCTGAGTAAACACTAAGTGGGGGCGATTATAACACTATCAATATAAACTAAACTGTAATAACATGAAGCATGATGACAGAGCATGAAGCAAATTCTGTTGTTTTTTACAGGCACCATAATGATGATTGAATCCAAATGAAATCCAAAAGTATATTTTGACTATTGACCAGATATCCTCATGAATATCGCGTAACATACACTGATCTTATATATGCCCAAAATACAATTTATGGCCTCCTGTTTCCAGACTTTTGTCCTTTAAGAATTAAAGGATGAATGGTTTATTTGCCTTGTAACAATCGCCACATGGCGTTTTTACTACATGCCTGTCTCCTAGACTTTGAGAATGAACACAGGGCGTGTATTCATCACTGAGGCTTTCTCTTGAAACTTCAATAAAATCCTGCTGGCCATAAAGTCTACAATGATTACACAAAGCTGAGCTGATTTGTAAGGACATTTTAACGCGATGTCAACACACGAATCCCACCATTTGCTGCCACTGCTTTACAGCATCCTGATTAAAGGGGAGTGAGGCTCCTCTGGATTATGTCAGTGGCTTTTACTGTGATACTGTCGCAGCGCTCGCACAAATGACACACAAGCATCATCAAAGTGTTCCTATCAGACCCAGCTCCTACAGAGATCAGTCAGGGAGGTTTGTGAAGGGTATGACCTCTTCATCCAACAGAGAAATGCAACCACAGTCCCCGACCCACTGAAGCTGCTCTAATGACCCCCGTGGCTGCAGGATATCTGCATGTGCCCGGACATACACATGGATGATTTACCTGTGCAATCTGCTGCAGTGATTGTGACAGACATTGTGACATTTTTTTTAACCATGTTGTTCTATAATATAACCTGCATGGCAGTCACTACACGTTGTCACTGTTGTCATTTAAAAAACCTACAGTATTTGTATTTTTCACATTCTCACTTGGTCTCAACAACATTGGCCTCAGAAAACTGTGAAAACATTTTTGGATATCTGCCAAGTTAACATTAAGCTACTTAAGTCCTGAATGGCTGCCTTTTTTGGGGAAATGGAAATTTTCATTTGACTAATGATTTGTATCTACAGGACATCAATGACTATATATAGTTTCTCCTTAAATCAGGCATCTTTAATTTAAAGGAACGGTTTGATATGCTGGGAAATACACTTATTAGCTTTCTTGCAGACAGTTATATAAGAAGATTGATGCCACTCTCACGTCCGTAGGATAAATATGAAGCCAGCAGCCTGTTTTTTTATTCAGCTTACTGTAAATAGGGGGGAACAGCTAGCCTGGCTCAGTCCAAAGGTAAAATAATCTAATTCTGCAATAATTCTGGTTTTGCACGCTCGACATCACCATGAGGATCCCAGATGATGGCCAGCCAAGAAATACCAGGAGCCATAACCCCCTCGTTAAAACACACATTGACGTTTTTGAAGTTTGTTTTTCTTTCTTTTTTTTTTTTTTTTTTTTTAACAGATTAAACAAACAACATATAACATTAATAAGTGAGCTTCAGAGGTGCTATCAGGCAGATTTTGTTACCTTAGCTATTTCTCAGTTTTAAGTTCAGTTCAGTTAACAGACAGACATGAGAGTGGTATTGATCTTCCCATCTTAGAAAGAAAGTGACTTTAAAAGACACAAAATGTACTTTGAAGTTAAGATACTGTATAAAACTTTTTTGTATAAAACCTATTTACATGTGGGCCCCAAGAAAGGAATATATAGTATACTACACATACCGTTCATTTCTACAGTATGTACAATAGGTACGTGCAGGACTTCAGGCCTATAGCATGTGAATGATTAATGGGCAAGAAGCATGATAAACCTTAATCACAATTTAATCACAAAGTGCTAGCTGTTACTCTAACCATGACCATTATGACACATCACTATCTTATGACCATCCTATTTGCTTGTGTGGAGTTGCTCAGCCCTTCATAAGCTTATGCAATATTGCTTTTTGAGCAACTCCAGCTATAAAACCCTGAGCATCAGCAGGCAACAGGATATCCTGCTGAGAAATGTGGCAGCGTTAACAGCTGCCACTGCTTTCACTGGGCTCGTTCGATCATGTCCGATGGCACTGAGGCTTTCAGAGCACTGTCACAGAGCAGAGTGGGGCCATTATACACTCTCTACACCACTTCTATCTGATGGAAGAAAGGTTGAGACCATCAGACCAGCGCTGAGAGCTGCTGTACTGACAGACCATGGCCAGACAAAAGGGAATCTAGCTGCGTCTGAGCTCTCCTCTCAGTGGGAAGTCTTTGACATCTGCAGCCAGCTGTGCTGCGGGGGGAGCGCTCCCTCCATCGTGTTGATCGACTGGGTGCTGTCCTCTAATTGAAAAGAGCTGGAATGGAGACTTTCACTTTGACGCCATCTTCATGAATAACTCATCAATATCTTTATGAATAACTAATCAATGATTCGGAGTCAAAGATCAGACACGCATCCTTGCAGGACTTGAGTTGGAGGAAAACACTCCAGACTTCGCCTCATTAAAGAACGTGGTCTAAATATCACCTTACCATCCGTCCAAACTACGGGCAGCAACATAGCTGAACTTTTTGGCACCACCTAAGGTAGAGCAAACAATACTTTAAAAATACACCAGTTACACCAGAAATCTGAAACCACTGTTAAGCTTTACATGAGCTAAATACTGCTTGGTCATACGTGGCAAGTGAGCGTGCTATTTGCATGTGAAGAGCCGTGAAAGGACAAATTTTAATAGTGATGCCTCAAGTTTAGGAAAGTGGACTGCTTCTCTGGTTTTAAATGGCTACTCCACCCACCACCACCCATTCACTGTACACGCACACAGGTTGAATAGATTAGTATTACAATAATAGTTATGCAGAGTATTTCCCTGGTGTGACTGTGCGTCATGAATTTTAAGCAAAGGTACTGTCACAAAAGAGGAGTGCATCCAATAAATCCCTTCAAACCCTTCCTGCATAAATAAAACACAGCAGCGGTTTCACTCTTTAATAAGGGGTTTCAAAGCATGCCCGGCGAATTTACAAAACAAACAAAAAATCCTTACAAAACAAACAAAAACCCTCACACATGGATGTATTACATTTTCCAAAAAGATCTAAACGATGAGATGTTATATATCCATATAATTTAGCTGTCTGTGAAAGTTCTACAGGACACGATGTGAGTGGGACATTAGGTGGTAAAATGCATAAGACATCTCTTTATTCAGACCATGTCAAAAATCTATTTATTAACCAAAATAAATGGATAAAGCATTAATAAATGATTTATTAACACAGATAAGAGTCTACAATAATGCTGGTCTTTATAAAGCATGCCTTATTAGAAACAGGTGACAAAATAAATACATCATTTGATATAAATGAAATGTATAATATGGCCACAGCAGTCAGACCTGGATGTGGTCTAGACTGGATATACAGTGGGTAAAGTATTCAGACCCCTTTAAATCTTTCACTCTTTGTTTCATTGCAGCCATTTGCTAAAATCAAAAAAGTTAATTTTATTTCTCATTAATGTACACTCAGCACCCCATCTTGACAGAAAAAAACAGAAATGTAGAAATTTTTGCAAATTTATTAAAAAAGAAAAACTGAAATATCACATGGTCATAAGTATTCAGACCCTTTGCTGTGACACTCATATTTAACTCACATGCTGTCCATTTCTTCTGATCCTCCTTGAGATGGTTCTACTCCTTCATTGGAGTCCAGCTGTGTTTAAATAAACTGTTTGGACTTTATTAGGAAAGGCACACACCTGTCTATATAAGACCTTACAGCTCACAGTGCATGTCAGAGCAAATGAGAATCATGAGGTCGAAGGAACTGCCCAAGGAGCTCAGAGACAGAATTGTGGCAAGGCACAGATCTGGCCAAGGTTACAAAAGAATTTCTGCAGCACTCAAGGTTCCTAAGAGCACAGTGGCCTCCATAATCCTTAAATGGAAGAAGTTTGGGACGACCAGAACTCTTCCTAGAGCTGGCCGTCCAGCCAAACTGAGCAATCGTGGGAGAAGAGCCTTGGTGAGAGAGGTAAAGAAGAACCCAAAGATCACTGTGGCTGAGCTCCAGAGATGCAGTAGGGAGAAGGGAGAAAGTTCCACAAAGTCAACTATCACTGCAGCCCTCCACCAGTCGGGGCTTTATGGCAGAGTGGCCCGACGGAAGCCTCTCCTCAGTGCAAGACATATGAAAGCCCGCATAGAGTTTGCCAAAAAACACATGAAGGACTCCCAGACTATGAGAAATAAGATTCTCTGGTCTGATGAGACGAAGATTCAACTTTTTGACGTTAATTCTAAGCGGTATGTACTCAATACTGAGCCAAGGGTCTGAATACTTATGACCATGTGATATTTCAGTTTTTCTTTTTTAATAAATTTGCAAAAATTTCTACATTTGTTTTTTTTTTTTTTTGTTTGTTTCTGTCAAGATGGGGTGCTGAGTGTACATTAATGAGAAATAAAATGAACTTTTTTGATTTTAGCAAATGGCTGCAATGAAACAGAGTAAAAAATTAAAAGGGGTCTGAATACTTTCCGTACCTGTAACTAATGCAGTAGAGGTGAGGTGCTGGTGTGGACGGCAGCCAGGAGCTTAAACCACAGCATGAGTCATTATCATCATCAAATAGCTGCTGTCATATGAAAACTTTATGAATCCTGTGAGGTTTCCATAATCACTTGACATGATTTTGCATAGCTTTTATGAGTGGGTAATTCAGATTCTATGACCTTAGAGCAGTTGGCCAGACATCCGTTAAAAACTCAATTTTTAAAATTGTTTTGCTGTCAGCAATTCCTGAAAAGTGGACTTATTAGAGATGCAAGGCTTTTGTTAGATACCAACAGTTTGATTATGGCCAACAATGGCTTATTAGTGCATACCTAAAGGGTACAGGATCTGACTGCACCATCTGCAGAATTTACAAACAGTTTATGATGATTCAGACTCCCACAGAGTACGACAGTTATTGGTAAAATTGCCACTCGGGTACATATGCCTATCCACAAAATGAATTTGAGTAATTATTAGGTTTAGAATAATATATATTGTTTGTAATCTTCACAGGTTGGTTTTTGGACGGTCTTTAGGGATTATGAGATTTATTACATTGAATACACTTAAACAAGGACAAAGACAAACAGATCCATGCTGAAATAATTGCTGGTTGAGAAAACGTGTCATTTAATAAATACACTTTACAGTACATGGTTAACATCATATTCAACACATACACATAGTTGACAATTAACAGTAACTGCATATGGACACTCTGACCTGAAGTGATATTGCATTCAGGGAAAGCATTCACACAGGTGTTGCCTTTCTCCAAGAAAGGGAACTAAGATCTGTAAGCTGCAGCGACACAATTATTGGTTTATATGGCAACATTTTCACCTTTAACTGTCACCTGAGGTGCTCAAATGAAGAGCAACAATGAATAAACCAATAAGGGAGAAACAATCTAGTTACCAGGTTCTTTATTTCATTGTCTCACCATAATAAAAGGCTCTACTTGTGAGCAGTCCATGTCCCAGACTGCCTCAGTAACACGACAGTGAAGCTGCAGTGCCACCACGTGGTGGACAGATGGAGAGAGGTCTGTATGAGACCCACCAACAGGTCCGTGAACACAAGCTTTGTACATGTGGCAAATCATTTTTTAATAATAATTTTTACACAGAGAAGCAGGTCACAGCAACTTCAGTTTTTGAATTTTAAAGCCATGCTCTCCTTAAAGTTAGAATAAAAGTAAACTCACAGAAAAACCCTGATGTGTTGCCGCGACACGCGTTTTCAGTCGCTGACTGATGCACAGAACGCGACATAAAAACATTCAAAGTAAAACAATGGAGACTCACTGATAATGACGATGGCACAATAAATATGACTGAATAAATAAATCATAAATAAGAATAAAACTTTGTGAAAAAATGTGGGGAAGATTTTAGCATTAAGAAGCAACCGCTATTGTCGTTTCGGGTTGAAAAACATATTTTGAGTTACAGAGCAGCAGTTAATGCCCTTAAGATCATACATTGGATTGGGTCACTTCCACTGCATATAGTCTTGGCTTAACTCTAAACTAGCATTTCGCTTCCACATTTACAAACAGGCATTACAGCACGATTCCTTTGGTACACCTGTTCACAGCTGAGAAGAACCAAGCAGTGATGTTACGGGGAAGTGTATTTGTACAGCCATTTAGCAGCAGGATAATAATTATTGAGATAATGGATTATAACTCATTTATTGCTGCCCCTGGCTCCGATCTTTATAGCTGTAGTTCCTATTACAGGGTTCAAGTGGTGACGCCATCACTACTTGACATTTAAATGTTTGTTTTGTTATCTGCTTTTGTGTACACATATTAACTGACAGTTCTGGGAAACATTGCCTTGCTACAGTATAGGGACGTCCAGACCCAAATCAAGCTTTTACTTTGATTATTTTGTTTTTATCTAAAATCGAAATAATCCTGAACTAACGTACTGAAAAGGGGTGAACTAGTTGGTACCATCGGGTCTCAAAGCTTTCTAGTGGATTGAGAAGTTTACCTGTGGCATCCTTTGCCTCTTCATTGTCATATACATATTGTGACTTGACAGCATCTACAGCAGTGCTTGCTTCACTGACTAAAAACATATATTTGTATAACTGTTACTTGTTATTTCGAATCAGAATTTGTACTCCTTGGGAGCAGTAACTCATTACATGGTGAGTAGTACATTACATAAGCATATCACTGCAGTTTCCTCTGCTCTATCCTCTCTTAACCTAAAAATCAATGTTGTTGATCACCTAATGGAAAGCAAATAGTGATGACATCCAATGTTCTTGTCAGCTTTTAAAAAAGTCAAAACAGTGTCAGTGCATCCACCAGAGGAAAGCAACCGTCAATTCAGTTTTAATCTGAGCAGGTTCAAGGTAAGACAACGACAGGCAGAGGATGGAGGTGGAGTTGGTTTTCAATTTTTTTACTTTACTTGACTGATATTTAAAAAGAGTAATACGTACATAATAACCAATTCTTTGATTGGATACTGATATTCCTGAAAATGAAAAGGCTATTTGTTTTGCTTGTCATTTGCCAAAGTGATATTACTGACATTCATTACTGACTAATCTGCTATCATACAACATTTGCAGACAATATACTGTGATGTGAAATGGGAGCACCAAGATCAGCTGAATAATTTCTTCCAAATATCACAATTTCAAGTGATTTCTTATTCAAACATGTGTTTGTCCAAAAAGAAGAAAGACAGGAGTGATAGTTGATTTAGTAATCAAGCAGCAAGGAATACACAAACTCTGGAGTCTAGACTTTAAATGACTCATGAATCATGCATCATGAATCGTGATTCATCACGCTTAATCCCCTCTGGTCCTGATCGTGTGTAGGTGAGTGGTGGGACGGTATATGAAACCTTATAGTGGTTCAGTAGAGTAGTTTGTAGTAACTTCAGACGAGTCACACAGTTAATTTATTAAAATGCTTTCTCCTCTGGCAGACAAACTTTGATTACGCCCTTGAGCAAGCCATTGACTCTAAATCGCTCTAATGGAGCTGGTGAGAGGCCAGTAGGAGAGTACTATTGTAACTGTACACATGTAGCAGGGTTGTCCTGAAAATGAGCATGCTCGGAACAACAACACTGCTTGGATAAATAGATCTATGGCTGCTTGCTGGCTTTTCCAACTGCACCTTTGACACTGTAGCGAGAAGAAAACCTTCCCCGTCCGTGGTGCAGTGTTGGTGTTTAGTCCAGGGGAACCTCTGAAACACTGGGTAACATGTAGGCTGTGGCCCGCTTAGATTCCTTCATCTTGTCCAGGCCGAAGAGGAGGTCCAGCTGGGTGACTGGCCTCAACCGCTCCTCATCCACGGGTCTGTAGCAAAGGACACAAGAGGTTAGAGGAGAGACACAGAGGCCGAAAAAAACAACAGCCGTGACCCAATTCCATACCGCGCACTAAATCAGAAGAATCCGAATCAGAATTAGATTTATTGGAAGGTTTTCACATACAAGGAATTTGTCTTGGAATATTGGTGCAACAATGGACATAAACATATGGAAATATAAGAAAGATAAGCAAGTACCGCAAGTCAAGAAGTAAGTGTAAAATAGAAAATTGACAATAAAATATGAACAAATATAAATATGAAAATTAATTATGAAATGAAAACAGCTGTACAGACGAACAGCATGTACTAAACACCACTCTCTATAGTATACGGTTGCAGTAGTATAAGAAATAAACATATGGTACTTGACCGTTTAATATTCACAGGAAATTATACAATGCTTGAGCTGTTGGGAATCAGTAAAATTGTGTAAGGCTGCATGTCTGTAGAGAGCCTTTAGCAATGTTTCTGCTTCTTTACATTTGAAACAACATGCTGATGCTTATTATTATAACTGCGTGGAACACTGACAGCCAATCATAATCCATTTGAATTTATTATCATATAATATATACAAAAGGACAGGAGGATGGCCTTACGTAATGCGATCTTCAAAGGGTAAGTAACTGAAAAACTATAGGCCTATAGACTATAGGCCGCCGTGCCAACTGATTTTGTTCTGGCTGCTGCTGTGCACTGTTTTGTGTATGTTTAGGTTATTTGGGAAAATGGTCATTGTGCAGGATTACCAGTCAATCTGTAAATTTACAAACTCAGCACCCATTATGCAAATGTATATATCCATTTTAGCCTTCAATACGCATTTTCCTAAGCTGCCGATACAGCTGGAGCACACAGCACCACTGTTTACAGGAAGTAATTGTTCAACGGCGTGGATGCTCACATCGTTATCATTAGTTATCTTTATAGTTATAGTTCTTGGTGTGGACGGCCCTTAAGAGCTTTTCATGTTTTGTTCTACGACATTAAATACATCAGTAAATACCCCACTCGTGAATTTTGAAGCTTTTATGTGTCTACAGAGGTTGTCAGCGACATTAAATGTCATCACACCGAACAACGAAACTCATCTACTCACTAGTCCGCTTTTACAGCCTATAGTTGTGTTTATACTCACGCTCTTGCAAACTATTCTAACTCAAACTTTCCATCTTGTAGATTTATCCATTTTTATAGAAGAGGTAAGCGTGCAAAATCAAATTACAAGATGGAAGCTTAGTGGTGGTGACACTGAAGTCATGGGACTGTAGTCTAGTTCGTTTAGAACCTAACATTAGCTTTTAACTTCTGCTGATTGCATTTATGCTTAGAAAACCATAAAAGTGGTGTTCATTTGTGACGATTATCTTGCTGAACAGAATGATGGACAGGATGGATTTTCCAGTGGAAAAATCCCATTGGCTTTGTGTTTGTGGGAACCATGGTGATGCTAACTTTCGGGTTGGCGTACAAAAGTAACGTCATCCCTGCAGCACAAATTAATGCCTTGCTCCAAGAAGAGTGGTTTCAATAGTTACTTAGCAACAGCTGAAGCATGGGTTACACAGATCACATATTTAGCCTTTTATAAAATATCAGATGTCAACCAACTAAAAAATCTACCAGATCCATCTATGATACCATCCAATATAAAGACATAAAGAACTTTGTGAAGCTGATCAACACTCCAGTAGGTGTGTATGTGAGAAATGGTCCCATGGTCTAAACACAGCTTCAAAAGCCTGAAAATGTTTTGTAAAGGAAACTAAACAAAGAATAGTTCACATGTGGGAATATTTAGCCACATTTAAAGAGAGTACCAGTATACACATCACTCAAAATAAAATTGCTATCAGCTTTCAGAAACCCACACTGCTCTAACCTCAAACTGTTGAGGGCAGGTGCTGTAGTTAAACAAAGAGATGCTCGGTGGACACAAGGGCTATGAAATCTTGTGGGTGTTTAAATATGACTCATACTTTTCCTCCTCCTGGCAGTCCTGTAGCTGCTGAGCAATCTGCCTCATCTGCTCCTTGCGGACGTAGTCCCGGACTCGGTACATGGCAGCATCGCGGCAAAGCTCCCGGAGGTCGCTGCCAGAGTAACCCTCTGTCTTCTCAGCAATCTCCTTCAGATTAATGGCATTGCTCAGCTGAGTGGAAAAGTAGGACAGCAATATGAGACAATTATATAGAATTAATCTCTTAGCTGTCACTGGTCTTTCGTTGTGTTTGTTACTGCCAATCAAGTGCCAACTGTTCATGGGTCATCAGATTGACTTTAATGTGATTTGACAGTGAAAATACAGGTGTGAAATGGTCTAACAATGTCTTCCACAGCTGACAAGGATGAAAAGAAATCACATCTTACGTTTTCTCCTGCTAAAATCAGCCTCAGGATGTCCTGTCTTTGTCTTGTGCTCTGCAAAGACAGAAGGACAGTGGTTCTTGTTTGGAAAATAAAGCATATTAATGTGCAATCTAAACAATATGTGTAAATACATTTACTCCAAAAAGACATTATTTTAATGAGGTGGACACCTCTGTGTTTTGAGAGTGTTTGATTATTGTACTCATCTACTGTTTTCTCCTGTTAAGCATCAACAGCTCACATACATTTATGTCTGACATGATAAGAGACTGTTTATTGTACAGGATTAAAGATATAGCCTGTTTTTTGTGGTTTGGCCAGCAGCCATAAGACATTTTGAGACACACAGTTTAGTGTGTTTATGCTGAGCCCCTTTATTTAACGTGTAGTTGAAAGCACTCCGTAAAATGCACCATTTCAATCACTAAAAATAGATTAGCTGATGAAGTTTGGAAGAAGAATTGTGGTACAGTGGGACCTAGAGTTCATTATCTGTACATAAAAGTTAATTATACTGTTTTTCATTTGAATTTATGCTTGCTAAATTGCTCCATATTTAAAAAAAAAAAAGTTTATTAATTTAGATTACATTTATGAATACGGTTTGTGCTGGTGTGTGTGTGTACACGTCTTACTGGCAGTCCAACATGAAAAGTGGTGGGCATCCTGCGCAGGATGGCTGGATCCATGTCCTGTGGCCTGTTTGTAGCTCCCATCACCATCACCTACAATCACAAGAATCACAATGTGAATGAATTATGGTGAGAGGACCACTCCTCAAACACAGTTCAAGCACACTGTAGAACAGGTACTACGTCCTGCATGCAAGGAGGGGCTCCTTTTCAAATACTTTTCCAATAACAGCTCTTAAGAAACAAGATCCTACCCAGTACCTTCCAGTGTGACCTTAACTGGTAGGTACATTACAGTGTAGGAAAGAGCTCTGGTTGCGTTACCTGGGTGGTTGAGGAAGTATCCAGGCCGTCCCACAGGCTCATGAACTGGGCCTTCATCATGGCTGTGGCCTCATGGTCCAGGCTGGAGCGGTTCCTCAGAAATGACTCTAACACACAAGGGATGAGGAGCAAAAAGACAAGGATGAGGACAGCATTTATAAAAACTCATTAGAACAGACTCAGAAAAACAGGTTGAAATTAATTTGGGCAATTTCATGGGGATGAAATAGGACTGACTGATTTGCTTGATATTGCACTTTTAATAAAGAATTGATTTCAGCCTGTCGTGTCATATTTTTAGATTCATTCTGATTCAGAACTTGCCTGGAAATTTTCACATTTTTAAATTCTCTTCAGTATCAAAGTAATCCAGTTGTCTGTACATCCATGGGTACATAGCAAATGGAGAAGCTCACCAATCTCATCAATGAAGACGATGCAGGGCTGGATTTTGACAGCCAATGAGAAGACAGCAGCAGTCAGCTTCTGTGATTCGCCGTACCACATGTCTGTCAGCGTGGAGGCCTGGAGGTTGATAAACTTGCAGCCCGAGGCTTTGGCTGTTGCCTTGGCGATCATGGTTTTCCCACATCCCGGAGGACCAAACAATAAAACACCTGCAAGGACAAATTATAGTTTCTTTCAAGCTACTGTTCTTTTAAGTTCTTTTAAAATTCCTGCATGAATTATTCAAAAGTGCATAATACTTGTATGTCTGTAAAATATACCCTGTCCGTTTACAGATTTTATCATTTAAGATCGTGACTCATATCAACCATTACTGGCAACTGTGGGAAGATTTTTTTCTTAACTTGGGCTTCTCTTCTGCACATGCTAATGAAAAATTGGCCCAACTTACTGCTTTCTTTTTAAAAGTTACAAGACATAAACAAAGGCTGGAGAACAGATATGGAAATGGATTCCCAGAGCAGCTAATTTTGGAGGTTGACTCATCCCGAAGCTCTGTGTAAAGCTTTGTGCCAAACAGTAAACGTATTCCTATTCAACCTTGTTGTTACATTTCAAATAGGCTATGTGTTGTAGCCAAAACAACAAAATTGTGTCATTTTCAAAAATACTTTCTAGAAGCACTGAAGATTATATAATGCCAGATATCAATTTGTAGTTTCAAATCCAGTAGTAAATAGTTAATATGGACCATAAACATTATGTGCAAAACTTGACCATTATAGTTCTGGTTAGAGGACATGCTGCGGTACCTTTTGGAGGCTGAAAGAGTTTGGATCCAGCTAACAGGTGTCTTTTCTGGAAGGGCAGGATGACAGTGTCTTGCAGCTCATTTATAACCTCATCCAGACCTGCTATGTCTCTCCAGGACACCTGCAAGAAGGTAGAGAACAGGGAAAAATTATATATGGGAAGCAGCAATGATAGAAAATGGTTAAATTGACACTTGATAATCTCAACGTCATAGGCTGAGGATTACAACGGTTACCTTCATAGTCTGCGGATCAACTAGGTGAGATGCAATGTTCATCTCATACTCTGTTAGTTTGACCCCCTCAACACCGATCCTCTTCATCAGCTGTTCTGCCTGGAGAGATGAGACACAAAGCTCAGCTGACAGCAGGGACCTGGACAAATAGCGACATCATCCTTGAACTTACATAATGTAACAATGACATGCTTATGTTAAGTGCTTCTGTTCAATATACCCTTTTCTTGGATTGGCTTTTCTGTTTAGAGGTAGGGTCCATAGCGTCTACAACCCATTTGATGCTGTAGTAGGTCACTGCGCCAAAGATGGTCAACCTCAGCATCATGCCCACCACTTCATTCCTGGACAATGGCCGCATCAGGGCCTCTCTGGGAATATCTTTAAGCAGCATCTCTGCTGGCCGACGTCAGTCCATTGGCTGGATAATGATGTGGGGAACAGAAGAATGAGACAGACAGACAATTGGACCAAAATAATGTAGTTATAGTTACACTACATGCTGGTCACTAGAACCAGAAATGGCCATTAAGTTTGCAATTTAATTCTGTCTGGTGCAAGCATACTGTAGCTATGCTCCACTCTGTGGTGCTAACTATAATCCCACATTGCCTGATCTAACAAATCACATTATTTAATGGTCTTTTGCAGCACATTCATGTATTTAAATTGCAATATTTCATGTGGGTAAATAACATTTTACACACACTAGTTGCTCCTGCTGAGCACCAAAATGCACTGTGACAGTGAGTGGGTAAACCAAATCACAAAGTTTGCATTATATTAACGAGGCACTGCACACTTAAACATGTTTTTGAGCTGTAAACTAGCTAAATGATGTAACTGCACTGTGATGACACACATCAATGCTGGTGTATTTGACATTTCTTACCAAATTAATAAAAATTGGCATTTCATGGGTTGAAAATGGCTACTGTTTTAAATCAGCCCTGAACCTTGCAAGACTTAAATGGGATGCATATCTGCCATCTTTCAAAACTGAAAAATAAAAGCTTTGAATGGTTGAAACTCAGTGTTTGAAGCCTAAAGTCCAATAAAAAAGGTTTTGCAAGATTGAAACTATCCCTGCAAACATCATTTTGTATTTGAGTTTACCTTCTTCACAGTTGCAGCCCTCTTTTCACGGTGTTTCTCCAGCACGTGTGAGAGAGACCCAGTTAAACTGCCTGGCTCTCTCACACGCTAAGGTCAATTCAATGTCTCTCGCACATTTATCACTGTTTCCTCTCGCAATCTTCGGTCATCTTTTGTCCGGTTTGGCTCCTCATAAAAGAACGCTCTGCATTATGAGTGCTAATGTACATTTGCAAAACATTTATAATAAAGATTCCCCCTTTTGAAACTGAAGTTTCAACGTTTCGAAACTTTTTCCCCAACATATATGCACAGCAGTTTTCAGATCACCAATTACGAGGTTTCAAACCCAGAAAACAAACAAAACAAAACAGTGACACATCTGAAACTGTGTTGGAGAAACACTGTAAAAAGAGGGCTGCAATTGAGAAGAAAGGAAACTCCAACACACAATAATGTTTGCGGGGATTTGACTTTCCTTTCAGGCTATTAAAACATTATGCATGCCTTTAAACCATAGCTTCAATTTTGCAGAACCTTTTTTATTATATTGCAAGCTTTCAGACACTGAGTTTCAACCTTCAAAGCTTTTCTTTTTCAGTTTTGAAACATGACATGATGGAATATGATATTTGTCTTTGCCAAATTTCTCGCATTTTTCAAAATGATGCAGTGTATGGAGGTCAGCTCAGACCTGGGGCTGAATTCACACTTTAACATAACATACTGCTTGTTGGATAACAGGCCGAATTGAAGAGTAGCTCGGGGAGATTAGCCGCGGATCATAAAAAAGTGTGTGTGAGGTGTGAACCTTAACAGACGTGCAGCTGAGCCTTACCTTTCTACATTTCTGAATGAAGGTTGGGCTAAAATTACACCAAAAGCTTACCCGTCTGTCACTCCGTACATTAACGTTATACTTGCTCTTAACGTCATTTGAGCAGGTCGCTTTTATACCACCACAAGATCGCTGTTTAACGGTAACAGATACATTCATGGATTATTACCAAGGAAGAAATCCTGTTAATTCTCAAGTAAGCATCTCCAGGCAGGCTAAAGGAAGCACAGCGGAGGCTCGCAGGGACCAAACTGTCACTTTACTTTACTGAAATATTGATAGAAACCTAAAGCCTCACGTTGCGAAACACATTTGACCCGCACGTAAGTGTAACGTGCCTCACAAGATAAAAGACACAACAATAATACTCACTGAAACAAAAAGGGAATTTCCAGAGATGTAGCGAAAATCTCGAAGCGCTAGCATTGGCGGTGCACCACGTTCTGTGACTCGGGTAGGAACAAACGCCTCAGTTCCGGGGTTAGTTCCGCTCCAGCTGGTCGCCGGGCGGCCACGTTTCCTCCAGGCAGCCACTGGATGGCAGCGGTCCCACACTGGTACTACACACATCAGCACCATGGACAGCATCTACACCGCTGCAGCAGACAGACTAGACGGTAAAGGAAGGTCAGAGAAGAGAACAAGGTAGTGAACTAGTTGGACTAACGACCGATCATTGGTTTACTGGCGATTCCATCTCCATGTGGTATTGCATTAACATTAAATAGAGAAAGGGAGTAGTGGAGGTTTGTTGAAAATATCAAATATCAAAATTTGTTTCTAAGAAAATAGATGGTTTGATTAAATAAATCTCTGCCATTCTAAATGTCCAAAATAAAGTGTGGAATTTTGGAGGAATACATTTATTTTACAACAAAAGAAGAATGTGTGTATGCAACTTATAATATTGCATAGAGATAATGTTAAATCACTAATATTTTTCATTAAAAACTACAAATGTTTTAGTATGCATCCAAAATATTTAAATTTATGTAGATTGTTGCGTAGCGTGCCGCAAAGTGTAAGCCACTACAGTATCTTTAGGAGCAGAACATTTTGCTGTGGATGGCTGTGGATCTGTCGATTAGACTGTGATTGGAGACCAAACACCCAGGCATGTCCTGGGGTAGGCTACATGCAAATATACCTCAGTCTGGTAGATGGCTCAAATCTGAAGCCCTAATCTGTGTTTGGTTTCCACTTATTTCCAGTGCTGTCTGATAATAGATAATTCAGTCTTCTTAACAGCAGCCTCAAAGATAAGGCTGGAACAAATGCGCTTCTCCTGTGAGCAATTTATCACACATGGGCCAACGGGATTGTTAATTGTCACAGATTGTGAGCTAAATTTGAAAATGCTGTTACAGCTCGTTTCCAGACGGGTCTCTGCTTCATGATTTCACCAGTGAAATACAGAGTACCGCTGCTGAGAATAAACTGAAGTATAGAAGTATAAAGAAAATCTACAATAACGCCACAATTTGCAAACTTTTACATAATATTATTTAATGAGTATGCAGGTTCCTTGTTTCCCCCAAGACTCATAGCTCTTGCATCAACATTAATACAGCACCTCAAGCAAAAATAAACAATAACCATTTTCATTTCAAGTTCACATCACAGTCCACAGGAGCTGTAGTACAATCTGGCCTAATTTACCACACTTGTGTGTGAGCATAATTAACTGGATTCTGAACAATGTGCTAAAAAAGAGGGGATTGTCTTTTCTTTCCTTTTTTTATTTTTTGCTGAGCTCTTTGGTGTTAAAAACCTCTAAAGTCCCCCCCCCCCATTTTTTGTCCAATTAGTTCAGTTGTCCAAATTGGATGCAAAATTCCATCCTGCACAGTTCCAGCTTTAAGCATTCAGCAAAGTTAAGTCCACCCTTGTTAAGAAATATGGCACACAGGCTGCCATTGCGCACACCTTTGGCTGTGAAAATGCTTCATAAAAAGCGTTAATCCCCCTGTACTGCAGCAGCAAGTCCCAGGAGATAGCAGCCTGACAGGGCCATTTTGATGGGTCTGGGCATGAAAGCGCAGGCTTGTGTATCTGCAAAGTGCAGCCGGGGCTCCCACAACGCCTCGCACCTCACCCAAACAACCACTCTCAAGCAGGTGGGACGAAAAAAACACATTCAGCTCCCATGGCTGTCAACCTCTACTATGGCTGAAATTAAATGTGAAACTATCTGTTCGCAGCGTTCACATGCCAAAGCTGCACACTTTTGATAAAATATGCTGCCAACACATTGTTTTGCAGCAAGAGATACGAATCCCTGTTGATTTGTAATGCTTGTGCCAGTATGTCTTACTGTATGCACTGGCCAGGTAAGAATTTGGCATTTTTTCATGAATGTGACTACTGGACAGGGAATTTACAGGTATATCTACCTTGTAACTGCCCAAGTTAAACTGTTTAACACTTCAGTAAATGTTGGTTACACACAGCAGTTAATTACCCTTTCAATCTTCCTGGAGGAAATGTTATCTCCAGCAGGATAATGGATAATTTGGGAGTGGACTATTTATTTGCCTTTTAGGATTTATCTTTAAAAACACTAAGTCCTGGAAGTGGGCCGCTCACCTAACTATATACACTTTCGAACATAAGTGGACTGTCATTTTTTGTCTATTCTGTGGTGGTTGAGTTTTCTCTTATGTAAGGAGACTTAGTTGAGATTTAAAATGGTCCCATGTTCTAAAAAGTCAGCTGTTATAAAGGGTTTCTAATTGTTAAAGGGATATTTCAGATTAGTATGGTGGCTTTGAAGTTAGCGATACAACGGCTTCAGATCCCCGTCGGAAAAGGCATGGTACAGCGGTGAAAAAATTCTTAATAAGGCATGCACTTAAACAGATTTTTTTAGGTGGGCCTTTTTTTAGGTGGCTAAAATACTGTAGTTAGTTATCTGTAGTTAATGCACTGACTTTGGATAAGTACCTCATACAACCCCACTTCCAGAAAATCCAAACTATTCTTTTAACTAAAAACTTTATTGATGGTTAGTAAATTTTTTACTAATGTTTAATAGATCAGTTGTAAGCCAAGAATAAGTACTTCTTGGCTGCCAGGTTGTGAAAAATTCCTCTGCCTCCCCTAGAAGTATTTTTGGCTCTTAAATTTATCATTACGGCCGTCTAACCACTTATCTTATGGCAAAACGTGCAGAATCTGAACAAACATCAATTTATTAACAGCTTAATAAGATGTGTACACATAGACTTGATAGCTTATTAGAAAGTGTGAAATCTACATGCATTTATTAATGGATAAGCAATATTTATAATAGTATTATTATCAAATATAATGGATAAACACCAGGCATAGTGATCCTTCACAACCAAGCAACTCAAAAGTTGTTTTGATTAATGATTTGTAACTGATTTATTAAGTATTTGTAAACCATTAATAACAGTATTAGTTACAATTTATGAACCATTTAAGGGGTCAGAAAGTATTAGAAAGAGGTACAAAAGAATCAGTCACTGACAGTACTGCATGCAACCATAGCTCTTCCTCTATCACTAGTGTGCCACTCTGGTTCCTGGTTGCCCTTTTTTGCACCTTTCAGCTGCCAACTGCTTAGGGACAAATAAGCCTATCATTGTCATTTGGCAGAGATGAAAAGACAGAGGAATGAGCGAACGAGAGATGCATGAAAGAAGCGATGTCTGGATGAGACTCGATACCGCTCAACAAAGGGATTTCACATGGTGCTGAGGCTTCCTCGGGCATCCCGCGCTCTTTGTTCATTCTGCCAAGGTAACTCACACAAGTCGACTACCCACCGACATCGCCAGAGAAGGATGATTACAGCTGTCTTTCTCCTGTGTTTCCTGGACTCCGCGGGCCTCAGCATGGTTACCCAGACACTGACAACAGAAGACAAAGCTGCTTAAAAAAGAGAAATAATTTGTTTTTCTCCTTCTCCTCCATCATCTGAGACAGGTGAGAAGACTATGCCTTCCCAATGGCACATCTGTCCATGCATATAGATTAGGCTGATTTCAGACTTCTTGTTCTGAAGAGGAAATCAGTTTCTTTGGTGAATCGGTGAGGTGGAAATTTGTGGTGAATAAAAAAGTTCTGAAATATATGTTTTCTATATACTGTTTTAAAAAGTACTACTTTTTTGTTGTTTTGCTGTCAAGTAGGCTGATAAAGATGTCCGCTGTAGATAGTCAGTGTTTTGTATCAGCAGTCAACATCTGTGAGGTCGACAATGGGAACCCAATTATCCACTGAAACTAAGGAGATTGTTAAACATAATAACAGTGACAAGAGAAAGGATACAAATCACAACAGTGTAGCACAATTAAACATTTAATTACATTAGCAGTCGTGTGAAATCCAAACACTGTGTCACATTAGAAGCAGTTCAGGTTTGCCTGAGACAACCAGTGTAGCAACTGTCAGTTACGATCACAGTGTAAAAGTTTTGAAATGGTAAACATCATCTAAGAATAAAAGTGTTTGGAGACACTGATAGCAGCTATGAAGCTTGTCGCTTTGGATGGATTGTTAACGCTTCCTTCTTTGCTACATGTAGCATGAAAATCTGTTATCAGTTATCAGTGACAGGCTGCTGCCCCACTCATCTGCTTTTAAAATGACATGTTTGTACTCCAGCTCCCATCCACATGCTCAGAGGTACTGTGAAAACCTCCAGCTGAATGTCATAATCGCTCAGAAAAGAAAAGGGTATCGCTCATGCAATATGTTTGTTGGAATTTAATTGGCTCACTTTACAGTTTATGTCGGGTTGACTGAACAGCTTTATTCAGTGTTCATTGTCTTCAGCGTTTTCTGAGGCAATTATAAGCCTGCATCCCAGATGTACGAAAGAAGGTCAAAGGTCAGCTGTTCCATGTGTGGTTCCTTTCCATGCATCAATTATACACATGACCACAGTAGAGTGAGTAATCATTGTAATTATCATCATTAAATGCAACAGCAGCAGTGACTTGGGATGATCTAAATTCAATTCGAAATAAAATTCATGAACTTTACTTCCATTTCAATTCACTCTTGAAACTCTGATCTCTGCTCCTTGTTTCACCTTTTGACAATTATAATATATTCATATGAATGACTCCAGGTCTATTATGTGCTCTGACTTTAGCTGCTGTTTGAAAGTTTAGATGCTGCTGCGTAGTAACCATCTAAGAAGTATCTCAGACTTGTCACTCTGAGCTGGGGTCCAATTTACCAAAAAGCCAATGTAAGAGAAGAGCTTTAGGTCATATGTTTGGTTATGGAAATTTAAGAATATTTTGTTGTTTTAGTGTGGCCCTTAATTTTAAATTGTGTAATTTCGCACACTGTTTATTGTTTTATTGTTATTGGTATTTCCACCCTGATTTAAAGGAATAGTTCTAGAAGCAGTAAGTCAATAATGGTCTTCCAAAAATGTTGAACTATTGCTTCAATGTAGCCCATCACACTACAAGCCTGTGAGAAGCATTACGATTTCTTACAGTATATTCATGAACAGAAGGAATTGTCATGCAATACTTTGCTTAAAAAGCACTTAATATATAAACATTTCTGACTTTGACCAAAGCTTCACTGATACAAACCAACTGGCTAACTAGCTCTCTCGTAGCTGTCAGAAGGGCAACCAAGACAGCAGCAACAGTGCCAAGGCCTCACCACACCGCCTCCACACATCCACCATGGTTACGTCCTCACCACTCACCTGAAAAGCTGGAGCTGACTCCATAATCTCCACCTGGCATGAAGCATTCTGAGCCGTGGAGACGAAATTGAAGCCAACAGCCCCAGTTCCTCAGGTAGATTCTAATATAAAAAGCTCCGGGGATGTCAGGTGGGGGGGCTGGTGTCTGTGTACGTGTGAGAACGATGGCAGCAGAATGCGGGCCCCTAAAAAGCACGGGAATGCCAGGGCTCCTTTGACAAGGAGGACGTTTAAGTTCAGAGCGTGTGAGACTTGTCCCGTCGAGTGAAAACAATTGGCTTGTTCCAGCTCCCATTCATCAAAGTGACAGCACTTGGCCACGTGGAAATGAATGAATAAATAAAGGAGAACGCATTCAGTGTGCAGATGAAGTGGAGTTTGCTGGGTAGACGCTGTCAGAGAAAACTGTCAGTATGTATACTATTCAGCCCTTGTTGCCAAAATGCCATGACTGAAATGCCTCTTACGTATGGCGCTCTCCTCTCCACCGTACGATCCAAATGTTCCCTGACACTGAAAGTTAAATTTCGTCTTCACAATCCCCCCATTCATCTCCCGTCTACTGATATTGTAGCCCCTACTGGGCTGCTATCATGGATGGCCTGTTGTCTGCGCACTGAAAAAATGGGAGCGGTTGACCTCGGAGAACTCAAACACATCAAGATCCTTTTTTGACTTTGACTGCGATAAGACAAGTATTTGTATGTACCCCATGTGGATACAGAAAACTATGCTTCACCCCTCACTACCCTGCTCTTGAGCTATGACCTGCCACATATTCATTATCGATCATAACTTTCTGTTTCTTGGTTACCAACAGACGTCTATGCTGGCCTACAAGTCTCCTTCCTCATACAATTCACAAGAAATAGGAACGTCTTTGATAAGGAGGCAATCCAAGCTGCTGAGGTTGTGCTGTAGACACATTGGGGTCATCACACTGGATCCATTGTCTTTTATATCTGTGTGAAGAAAGTTGAGGAAATCACTGGGAGTGCTTTCTGTATCCACTAATGCTATTCGAGCATTTTAGGCTGCATTTCATGCAAGCAAATGCAATGGGATGTCCTATTTGCATACTTTTAGTTATAGTCATTATATTTCTATTTCAATAGCATACAGATTGGATTACACTGGTATCAATCTTCTCATTTTAATTTTTGGCTGGAGAGCAAATAAGAGTATATCCCAAGACTATTCCTTTTAAAATAAAAGCTGCAGTTTTATGCAAGTTTGCATGAAAACTCTTTTTTTGTAACAGAGGCCCCAAGAACGTTTTGTCATTCAAAGCCACTTTAAATGCATCACTCAGTTCTAACTGTTTATGGGATGCCTTGGATCAATCCATCATCACACGAACAAAACAGAATTGAACAAGCAACTTCTTTTTTCCTTTGTGAGGACATAAAGCTCTTATTTTTCTGATGAGCTGGGCTCCCTCAGCTGTGGCATATCATTCTGAGAGTGACACCTTCATCATAAATTGTACACAGGCAGCATGATGGCACCCAACTTTAGCCTGGAGTAAGCAGTGGGTGGTGCGGGGCGTCTTATGTTGCTTGGCTGCACTGGGAACCATATTGATTACCACTCATGTTTCTTTTGAATCAATCTCCATCACCCATTGGCCATTTTCCCCTTTATTTTTCATTTGGGAAGACGGATGATGGAGATGGCTGGCTGCGTGTTTGGAGCCAATCTGTGGCACTGCAGAGATTCCATCAGTAGATTTAGCATTGTCTCCATCACAGCAGGATTGGCTAATGGAAGGAGGCACATCACTGTCACTGCCTTCACCCTCCATCCTCCCCCATCCTCCCTGACTGCACCCCCTGGGGATCCAGAGACAACATTTACTTTTGCTGATTAGAACTCCTGCCAAATAACACATAGGATTCAGTCTAGCCACCCTCAATGACAGGTGATATATGGTTTTGTCTATATATATATAACCATACATATTGGACCCGTTACACTGTACATGTATATTTGTAGTGAATGAACGATTTCTATATGTTCCTGTCTCTGTGAACCATAAATGAAATGCCTGATATTGACGCCTCACTGTGTATTTTTTATTTGATGCATCAAGCCTTTCATAGAGTATGTCTGGATTAATAAAACATTTTCCATGTCCATCAATGTCCAAAAGAAAAGAATATCTCCTTCCATATTTCTCTATTTATGCTTTGACAGGAAATTAACTGAAAAGCCATATTATACCCCCCCGATCGGAGACATTACTCACTATGACAGCAACCGCACATTGCATATTTATCCTCAAACACAATCTAACTTTTGATTGTTCCTGGATAAGCCGGGGTTGTTGGATGCAGGTTCTGTGTGGAGCGGATCTGTGTGGAGCTGGTGTCAGCCAGATTTATTTTTCCTCCCAGCACTGGAGCTCGGTCAGCGTTCAGCTCAGCCCAAACCCCCTGGTGCTTTCACCAATCTATCAAGTCCATCAGTGTTTCATGTAGCCTGGGGGACACTGGCTGGCAGCCTGAATGAGCTCACACTTCCTCCTCTTCTTCCTCCTCCTGCCATTGCCTTCTCTCTCTGCGTAACGTGTCTGAGCCATAGAGGCCTGCCAGTGTTCACTGGTTTAGATTTCTCTCCTCAGGTAGAATGTTTTTTCACTGAAATGGAAAAGTACAAAGTAAACTAAGTAAACTACTACACTATTAGTAATAGCCTTTTAAAAAATGCATTAATTATTCATCAGTCATGTTTCTGGTCATGTGGTGTTTGATTGATTTTTTGAATGAATATTGGCCTTAATTCTGTGTGCAGTCGGTGGGAGGGTTCAAAAGCGCCCAAGACCCAGGTGGTCCATCTCCCATGAGGACAGTTTGTAAATGACTCCCAGGGTGAGAAGAGGCATCTTGCGAAATTGTGTGTAAGAGGATACAGTATTAAAGACTATGAAAGACGTCTAAGGGAAAGAGTAGCATTCAGTAGGGGTGACGACCCACTGATAAATTAAATGATGAATAATTTGAATGAATGTCGGGTCTGGGAGATATCCGTGTTTGCTGTGGAAGTGAGCGACTGCAAAAAATATGTGTGGGAAAAATGGTGATGACTCCTGTAAACAGCATCCGTTGTGGGTACAAATTTGCATTTCCTGAGAACGCCAGTTTTAGTATGAATCAAATACAGACACTATGAAACTAAATTGGAAAAATGAAGGGGAAAACCAAAATACACTGGATGGTATTTATGATGTGGAGAAGTGAATCATAAAAAAAAAGAAACAGACAGAAGAGTAGTGAGCAGGGGCGCACGAGGGAGGTGGAAAAAACGAATCAATGTCCTCAGCTCTCACAGTCACAGAAAGAACTGGATTTCCTCCCTGCCTCAGCTGCACATCAGAGACATCAGAACCAACAGCCTGCTAACTCATACCGGTACATCCAAGAACAGTTGGCAGCTCCACCCCCATATTGCCAGAATGCAGGCGAGGCTGCTGCAACCCCCATATGTGTTCACATACAAGTAATTTGACTCCAGTTTTTCCGTCGCTCTCAATCTACTACAGATAATAGACAAACGACCAAAAAAATAAGGACAACAAAGCAGGACAAAGGTAAACATAAACATCTAATTACTAGGTACAGATAAAGATATATATATATATATATAAATATATATACATACATACAAACACAAAAAACAACAATAAAATTGTGAACAATATGACAATGGTGCCAAGTGAAAAGATGCTGGAATAAATATGGAAATATTAATGTTACAGCTTACTTTATATACATGATGGAGGTGGATATGACCGCATGTATGTATATACAAAATATACAGTGTGCTAAGATTTATATTGACAATGATGTTAACAGACTGTTTAAAACAGGTCTGCAGTGATGTTTCCTGCCCATTTCTTGACTCTGGAGATGTACAAGTCCTGGATGGAGGGCAGGTTGGCGTCAATGATTTTCTGAGCAGTCCTGACTGTCCCGTTGTAGTCTGTTCTTGTCCTGTTTGGTGGCCGATCCAAACCAGACAGTGATGGAAGTGCAGAGAACCGACGTGGATTATTGTAGAGTAGAACTGGGTCAACAGCTCCTGGGGCAGGTTGAACTTTCTGAGCTGGTGAAGGAAGTACATCCTCTGCTGGGACTTTGTGATGAGTGTGTCTATGTTAGATGCCCAATTTAGGTCCTGAGGGATTGTGGATTTCAGAAACCTGAAGGTTTCCATAGCAGACACATTGTGGTTGAATACAGTGATGTGGGTGCAGTGTTGGGGGCCTCCTCCTGAAGTCCACTGCCATCTCCTCAGTTTTGAGCTTGTTCAGCTCTAGGTTTATTCTTACTGCACCAGAGGGGCCGATGAACATTGTGTCGTCTGCAAACCTCAGAAGTTTAACAGACCGGTCTCCTGAGGTAAAAAGAGAAGAGCAGTGGGGAGAGCACACATCCCTGGGGCACCAGTGCCAATTGTCCAGGTGCTGGATGTGATGTTCCCCAACCTCACCTGCTGCCTCCTCTGTGTCAGGAAGTTTGTGATTCACTGACAGGTGGGGGCTTGCACACTGAGCTCTACAGCTAGCAGGCAAAAATATAACATTTCTGGTTGATTCTGGAGCTACTATTTTGGTTGATAAACAGTGAATTTCCAATTCCTCCAAAATGAAGTGCTAAATATATTCATACTGTTGAGGCATCAGGCGCCGCAGAATTAATACAATATTCACCCCAATTGCAAACATTGGGATGACGATTTCTGAGAGCTTTTGTGGGAAAGAGGACTGCATTTCTCACATACTGGTAAGTTGTAACAAAACGGGTGGAGAGTTTTTTCTCAGTTAAGCTTTGACTCACCAGAGTTACAAGAAGTGCCACAAAAGCTATGTGCTTAAGATAAATATGATGTGTGATTAGTTAAAGGGACTGAACCTCTCCATGTGACACCTAACAGCACATACCATCCATGTCAGGCACAATACCCACTCAAACTGAGCAGTAGCAGGAATAACACCAGTATTTAACAACCTCAACAAGATGTTGTTCCATGTGCACACTCTCCAGTAAGAATGCTCATTTTTCCTATTAGAAAGAGGAGGCCAGAAAATCAACCAGCAGAGTGGAGGTTCCAACAGAGTGAACGTGATATTGTAGGATATCAAGAGTTCAGATTGTTAGTGCCACATTCTGTCATCTTCTACTCTGTTAGAGCAAAAACCACTAATTTGTCATATCTATGTATATACATATAATATTCTTTTATCTCTGCCTAATGTCAAAGTCAAATGCAATAGAGCAATAAATCCTGCTACTTTGTTCCCCACCATAGATGATGGTGAGACACATGATTGTTTAGCAGCCGTAACACAGGTTTGCAACCCAAGAGCAGATCTACCTCTTTCCAACTCTGACTATGTGTGGTATGTTTATGCTTCTGCTTTAAACAATGGAATCACATCAGAAAATGAGGTTGGAAATGCAGTAGTGAGAGATCATGACATCATGGAAAGTGCATGCTTTCCAGGCAAATTAATTGAATGCCTTAACTAGAATTGAGCAATTTAGCAGAAGTAAAAACATGATCTTTGTTTTTTACTGACAGCAGATATGCAACTGGGGGGTTCATGCACTTTGGAAACTGGATTCCACATGGACCTCTAATTAACAACCTATTAACAGCCATTTTACTCCCTACAGCGATATCTGTCTGTAAGTGTGAAGCTCACACAAAAGGTACTGATTCGGTTTCAGCGGGTAATGCCTGAGCAGATGCAGCCACAAACCAACATACTGCAAATGTCAAAAATGATTGATACTCCTCTTGCCTCTCTCACAGATTTAGCAGATGCATAGAGCCATGCTGACGACATAGAAAAAGCAGCATGGAGGAAGGCTGGATGTACATACACATGGGAAAGACCATGTGTCAAAAGGGGGAATGGTGGATGCAGTAAACAAACATTGGTTCACAAGAGGCTTCACAAATTACTCTTTTGTTCAAAATGCTTAATTTGACTGACACGAAAAGCAAAGAGACACAAGCCTCAAGCCACCCTCTCCCTGGCCAACTACTTTGATAACGTGCAAATGGATTTCACTGAACCAACACCATGTGAAGGAAATAAATATTGTCCTGGGATTGTTGACATGTTTTCTAAATGGGTTGAAGTTTTCCCTACAGGTAAAACAGATGTCTCCACAGTGGCAAAGGTGTTAGTGTGAGAAATCATGATGGGGAATTCCATGAAAATAATCGGCAGTGATAATGGAACTCATGTAAATGATGCAATTCATCATTAATTAGGTATCAATCTGAAACAACATTGCGCCTATCATCCACAGAGCAGTGGAGCAGTTGAAAGAGGGAATGGAACATTAAACAAACTGCTCAAATGCTGTGATGAGACAGGACTCACATGAATAAAAGCACTGCCACTAGTGTTGATGTCCTTGAGAGGGAGGGGAAGGGCCGGAACAGGCCTGTCACCATTTGAAATTCTTACAGGCAGACGTATGAACACTGGGATGGCCCTCCCCCGAGAAAATCAAGTCCTCAACTCGGACCTCCTAGTAGATGTGATGATCAGTAACTGCCTGCACTTAAGCGAATATACACACACAGGTGAAAGCAGCACTCCCACTGCCAGCAGAGGGCCAGCTGCATCACCAAAAAAACAGGAGACTGGGTGCTGATAAAGGACCCGAGGAAGCACTGGAGACAACACAGATGGACAGGACCCCACCAAGTGCTCCTCACCACACCTACGGTGGTTAAGGAGGAAGGGAGAACCAGCTGAACACATGCCAGCCACAGCAGAAAGGTCCTGCCACTCTGCTGCACACATACAAGGAAGAGAAGTCGATGAAAGAATGCTATCCTCATTGAGGTTTTTTAAACCTACCGAGAACCAAAAGCTGCTGCAGATCAAGGAGACAGAAGAAAGAAACCAGAAGGATATTAGAAAGGGCAACAGATAAGAACATTTATCTAGCATTTGTAGTGTCCCTGATCAGAAAAGCATCCACAGCAGAGTTACCTTCACTGCACTGCGGGGCCAGAATCACAATAACAACCACCCAATGCGTATTAGGACTCCTAATCGTTTACATTCCAGGAAGAGGTTCAGTTACTAATGACATTGTTAGAAAGTCACATAAACACCTCTACAGCCGCCATAACAGCTACATCAAGGCGCTTAGACGACATAGCATGTGTAGCAACAGAAAACAGAATGGCAATAAAAAGATAATGGTGGATAAAAGGTCTGCATGATGTGCATGGGTGGGACCCTCTTGTTGTTTGGCCCCCTGTCATCCATGGGTACATCCTTCTTTAGCACGCTGATTGTAAGCTACTGAGATCCTGTTTCTGAACACACGCTTGACCTCTGCTCCATCCCAGACTGGAGATGATGATCTTTGCACACAGCTGAAGTGACCTGACTCAGTTCCCCTACCCTCTTAGTGTATACTTTTATGGTTGATTAAGCATAATCAAAAGGGGGGATTGTAAGGGAAATGTCACCTTTGATCATAACCATGTAATCACGTTAATTTCCCCTACGTTTGATCATGCTGAATCTTGTACAATGTAACCTTTGACTGAATGAACCTTGGCCTGATTGCCTAGACTGAAGGCATTGTTGCCCACCTGGATATCATCAGAATATCCTGACCTTTGGTTTATGAGCCCTTTGTCTTGAGAACAGAGACACGCAAGATGCTAACTGAAAGAAGCAATGGCGACCAGAGGGGGAGGAGCAGGCCAAGGTATGAAGAGAGAGAACAGCTTCCCATCAGGGCGCTGTTACAAACTAACCTTCGTCTAGCTCTGAGCATTAGAAGTATAACAATATTACAAGAGATTTTTGTCTTGTTACTGGTTGTCATAGTGGGATTACAAAATTGCCACAACAAATATACCTAAGGAATGAGCAGTAAATATATGTATAAAGTAGTTGAGTTTTAATTGTGTTAAAAGCCAAATAACACAAGCTGGTTTTCTGTGTGGGTATAATAAATGCTGACAGCATTCCAGTAAAGTTAAGGGTTAAATATGAGCCAAAATATGCCAAAATATATTATAATATTTTGATATATATTTAAAGTTTCATCTGATCATGAGGTGTATGTTGAAGTTTTACAAAGATGGCAGAATTTTATATCCTTGAAGTATAACCAGTATTGGCGGTGCTACAGTTTTATAGGGCTGTAAAGAGCATTGCAGAGAGCTGTGATATACTACAACTGCAGCTGCCCATGCTGTCAAGTTTGTTAATGCTAAAAATGTACAGGCTACATCTACAGCATGCAGCATAACATGCTTTTATATTATTGGGGCCAACAGCATGACAATGTGTGGTATCCCACACATTCATGGTGTCTCTGGCCTGGAAAGATAGAAACGTTTAGTGCTAGTACTGCCGTATCGTACCCCTGCAGAGAAGAAAAAGAAGAGAGCTCTCACTTTGCTCCAATTTCTGTGTACTGTAAACCTCCAGGTGAGGCATGATCAGTTAGTTAAGCCTTAGAGAATATGGTTGCACATATCTTCTGCTACAACATTTTGAACCCATTTTTTGTGGTGTTATGAAAAAAACTTGTGTGTTGTCTTTGATGCCCTTTTTTTGCAGAATGAAAGAGGGACTCCCTTTTTCAACAGTGATTTATCTTTTAACGCTCATGATCTTTGGCCAGCTGCTGAGCTCTAAAGGAACACATTTACACAGACTGTGATTACACTCTCAAAAGGTCACCACAGTGAAAAGTGCTTGTAATCATGTATCTAGTCTTAAATCAGTGACAAGTGGATAAGGACTATTTTATGAGGTCCTGGCTCTCTCTCTCATTTTCTTGTTGCTTAGAGACGGGGTACACATGGAGTTTTCACAATGTCATGCAAAACAACTCCAACATGTATTTTGACCCTCCGAGGGCATTTAAGATTTTTTTTGCTGAGACTAGAAGGATAAGAATTAAACTGCTTTGTGTTGGACCTTAAAAATGAGAGCATGTTCTATATACCCTGAGTATAGTGAAGATATATTGAAGTGAAGATAAATACAAGATTAATGCAGTTTGTTCATTTCTACAAACCCACAAGCTTCTTAGTCCCTGAGGGTGGATAAACTTTAGATACAAAACTAATAAGATTGAAGTAGAATTTATGTGAAAAAAAGAGAATGAATTGAACAGGAGGCCAGATGAATAATTTCACACACAAACAGATGCCATTTGGGATCAGCACTGGAATTACAAAGATGCCCAAGGCTACTTCACTCCTCAGCCGTCTGGAGCACATCTTCAATCCAAAACCGCCAAGGACCTTATTTAACAATATTTCTTTTTCACTCAGATGTTAGACAGATTTTTAGCTAGAACTTGTGATAAAAAATATTGTTATTGGGAGATATGTAAATTCACAGGTAAACAACCAATATTTACTCTGAAAAGCTGCTGTAGGAATTGGCTGTGCTGTATACTGCTGTAAATCCTGGCATTATCGTTCATGCTTTTGGTATATATTTTGCAGTATTTTTACAGCAAATCAGCCTTTACTTTATTATCAGCCTTTACTTTATTATACCTGGGGTCTACCAAAAATTCAATTTCAAAATTCAAGTTTGAATTTTTCTTTCTCTCTCAACACACAAAGACAACCTTTGAAAACAGTAGGGAGACCGGTTAAATGTTTGTGCAAAAACATGCTTTAAACCACCAATCTTTCACATTTTCTGCCCAAAATAGTGACTATTACAGAATTGTAAAGGAATGGTTTGACATTTTAGGGAAGATGCATATTTCCTTCTTGTCAAAAGTTAGATTGACATTGTTGACACGCTGTATCTTGTTGATTTAATCCGTACACAAACTGTAAGTGATAAAAAGGGCATGATGTGGTTTTACAGAAGCTTGCTGGAAATCTTTCTTGGTGGGGTGCAGTGACTTGGATCCTCACAGTGATGACATAACTCCACAAGTCACTGCACTCAGCCAGGAAATAGTCTGGCAGATAACCCACTCCCCCATAAAAAAACCCACAACTTGTAATTAATTTTTTGTCTGGATCAAACAAACTAGATATAATGTATTAGTGAGCTTTAGAGGTGCTGGTGGGCAGATTTTTTACCTTTGGACGGAGCCAGGCTAGTTGTTGCCCCCTTCTTCCAGTCTTTGTGCTAAGCTAAGCTAACCGTCAGCTGGCTGAAGCTTCATATTTACCGTACAAACATGAGAGACATATCAATCTCCTCATGTAAATCTTGTCAAGAAAGTGAACAGGTGTATTTCACCGAATGTTTAACTCTTCTTTTACAGGTTCCTGTGTTGCTTGCAACAATAAAGTGCTAACTTTGTGCCAAACACTCTCTTTAGTCATTACAAAAACCCTAATGGACCAGTGCATCATTAAATTCGTACCATCATGAAAGACATCAAAACTCCATAAGTAAGGAACTAAATGGTTCTCCCCTGGGTTATTTTTGATAATACTCAACCCTCCCTGGGGCTTAAATTAAAGAAAAGCTATTAATCTCTCATAAATAGCTACAGACACAGAAGCTGCATGCTGTGCCGTGATAGTTGAAGAAGAAAGTTGTGGTGTGCAACTGTCTTTTCCCTCAACTGAGGAATGCTGGCCTGAAAAGTACCAAATGTAAACGTACTCCAGAATAAAAAAAATAGGATGAATAAGTCAGTAATTTTGGATTATAGTTTATTTTACAGTGGTAAGGTCAGTGGACATGAGGATTTTGTAAAAATATTTTTCAAGGTGTATAAACATATTGTTTATGTGTGGCAAGTAAAGAGTGTTATTAAACATTTCTTATAAATAATGGAGCAGCCCATGTTCCAGACTGCAGCAGTACATTTATGCCCAGCAAAGAATTAAATAATTAATAAAAATAACTAATATTTAAATTAAATTAAATTAAATTAATGATCTATTGTATTGTTAAAATGTCTATATCTATAGAAAGATGTATATTTAGATGTAAATATTGGCCCTGATATTTGTTCTATATATATATCTGTATCTGTTCAACCAACAAAAGTATGTATGTAGTATGTTTCCATTTCCATAACACTTTTTTGCTTTTTAAATATTAAATTGGAACAGTGTAATGTTTATGTGTGTGTGTGATTACAAGGCTTATTTTGCTTCCCCTTTTACAACCAAATTATTTTATTTCTGGGGGAACAGTATTTTTTATTTCTGTACAAAGTAAAACACAATGTAAATAAATAATTAAATAAATATATTTAATTTTGAATACATTTAAAGCCTAAATTAAGCCCACATATATTTAAATCTTTAATTTGTAATAATTATTTATTTATTATATTTTTATGAGCTGTAGTGAGTGTCAGGTCAACAATATATATAAAAAAAGAAAACATAAACAATAATGTACTTTTCATGTGCAGCAAATAGTGTGTGTGTGTGTGTGTGTGTGTGTGTGCTCTTGTGAGGGGGGACTTGTGGAGGACATGTAACTATCTGGGTCTGTGCATGTGTAAGGGCTCTCACTTTTTCACAAAACAAAATTCAAAAGAATATTACCTAACCTATAATTTGTTGGAATTTATTCAAATGGACCCACAAAGCCTATCTTTTATATATCTAGGATAACAATACTAACCTTATTTAGTGATGGGCCATTCAATAGGTTAAAAATGCATTTTCGGAACCTCCCCTGCTGGATGTATCTCTAACTAGGCCTACAGCAGTATTCAGTCTGTTGCACTTATTTATTGTGAATTATAAATTTGAACATAATAACAGAAAGAATATTCACACTACATGTTTACAATTTTTTCCTGTACAATAGAACAGGAGTTCAAATTTCAATTAAAAAGGAACAGCTCTATCGTGTATCAGACATAGTTGTGAAAACATGTTTTTTGAATAAATTAAGTTACACTTGTGTTCAAATGTTTGTACTCACCCTGAAGTTTCCATGTTTTTGATAGATAATTAGAGCTATTAGAGGTAAAATGTTGCAAATACCCATTACTGTGGGAAATGACTGATATATAATTATCTATTCATATAAAACTGCAATGCCCCATTTTCAGCATTCATTACTTTTGTAGTTCAAAATGGCCTCAACAAAACATCTCTCTAAATAGAAACATGCTTGCCAGTATTACTTTGCACATGATAGAAATCTTGTGAAACATTACTTACTGGATCCAGAGAGATGTGAGCATCTCTAGGATAACCAATCAAGTCTCTAGAGTTGCCCCTTAAATTACCAGGGGATGTTAGTGGAGCTTCTTATGACATGGACGTCCCTGGACCAGATCCTTGGAACTGCTGGTAGTTAGAGGGAGTCATACAATATATATGTAGTTTGTTTAAATGGAAAAAAAGAGGATAATCATAATAATCTCAGTTACATTACATCTGAACAGCTTCGGGTTCCGGCTTTATATATAAAGCGTTTTAATAATACATGTTCATGCTGTCATCCTTGTTTACAATAGTCTCTCATTTTATTCTGCCACTCTCAGTAAAAGCCCTGCGTCATTACCGCTGTACACAGCAGGGGGCACTTTTAGTCCAACAGCAATCACATTTAGTCATCCCCTTTTTAAGGTCAGAAATAATGTCAACCTGCTTTTTAAATGTATTGTTAATAGTTTTGTATTATTGAAAGGAAGAAAAAAGACCTTTGGGCAAATATCAGAAAAGCTCATTTTCTTCTCAGCTGGCTGGAGAGGCGTGTCCGTGTCTTACACTGTGGGAAACGAGAGACAAACAAACTGCCCTGTAGCAATTTGTGATGACTGACAGGCTTCACAGCCTCCATGCCCACAACATGTTCACTGACACCCTGAAAATCTCAGCAACTGCAACAAACAATCCTTTCCATCTAGGCTGAGCTCCTTTCTCCCAGCACAGCGATGCTCACACCACAGCAGCCAAACATTAACATGTCAGCCAGTCCATTACACTTTTTTGTTTAGGAATTTCAAGTGTAGTATTTATAGTCATAGTATTTTTCATCATCCAATCCCTCTGTAATATGCATTTGTTAGGTTATCATGAATTTAGTAGAATCCCCAAAAAGGATTTACTTATGTCCAACAGTTTTAGGCAAAGAAATGAAAGCTCTGTCTTCAGCTTGTGACTCTGTAGCCATAGCAACAACTGCGGCAGACAGACAGGCAGATAGACAGACAAACGCACGCACAACGAGGGGGAGCAAACAGACCAGGAGAAAAACTATGATCAGCTCCAGTGTTATTTGTCAAATTTTCCTGTGATCATGTTATGATCAAACTGGTTCATCTGTATATACTCTATTTTTAACTTTGAACCAAACCAGAAACAGAAGAAATAACGAAGTCATGAACTAATTTAAGGATCACAATCTAAGCTGTTGAGTTACTTGATGAATGAGATATTTTCAGACCAAACCAAGGACGACAGCTCTGTTATTTCATCTAACCACTATTCTCAAACCAGTCTCAGTCACACACATAAACACACACACACACAGACTTACCCCAAACCTAACCACCCGTTCTTACCTAAACCTAACCCTTACCCTAACCGTAACCTTAAACCTTAGATGCCTACCATTTGGATGCCTGTAAGATTTAAAACTAAAGCAGCTTCTAAGCCACAAATAGTTCTGTCGAATAATGCATTCAGCCCTTAACACTCAGTAGGGACACTTAAATCAAACTGATAGGAATAACATGGTGTTATCAGCACATTCTTTATTTGATCAGGTTTGGTAGAATACGGCATTTTTCCACATTTAAAAAATGATAATTGATGGAACTGAAGTCGTATTTGTTAAGTACGCTAATGATAATTTTGCTCTCTATTTTACTACACTACACTTTAAGAGTCAGCACAGTGCCAACTGACACAAACTCATACATTTACATAGCTAAGAAATATTATTATATTAATATATTTTATGTCTCCATTGTAGCTGCACTAAAATATGTTAATATTTGGCCAAATTACCATCATTTTTTATTTTATTTCACTGGACATCGAGTAATTACACAAATTCAGATATATGAAGTGCTGCACTGTTGGCTCTTTTAAGGTTTTTCCCCATTACTGCTGATTTTATTATCACCTTTGTGCAGTGATGTTCATTTAACAGTAAGACGTGAAGAGCTGCCACACAACCATATTAAACAATTCTCCAATCAACAATCAATGCAAAAATTGTCTCTGAACAATCAACACTGATAAACACTGACAAAAACTAGATTAGCAGAGTGCAATATTGAGGGGGATAAATATGATGAATTAATATCACATCAAATAACCTATGACTGTCCATGACTGAATTACTTTTTTAAATAATTCTGTTTTAAACAAACTGCATTTTTTTTTTAAATAATTCAGTTATGTATAAAATAATAATAATTATAGGCCTCACAATTGATATTAGTGGATACTTACTGGATCCAGAGAGATGTGAGCATCTCTAGGATAACCAATCAAGTCTCTAGAGTTGCCCCTTAAATTACCAGTGGATTGTTAGTGGAGCTTCTTATGAAATGGACGTCCCTGGACCCGTTCCTTGGGACTGCTGGTAGTTAGAGGGAGTCATACATTGTATATGTAGTTTGTTTAAAAAAATCAACTATAACATATATCTGCAGAATTTTCTATATCTCCTCTAGTAAAGTGCTTTCCAGTTTTCTAGCTCCACAAAACAAACCTGATGAACTCATTATGTCTGTGAACTAATTAAACAGTAAGTGGACTATTTTCATCCTTTGGCACTGAAAGTGCTTTTTTCATGCCAACTGTATTTGACCTGTGACACCAAGTTGGAGAAGGAGGACAAACGGCACAGTGCACTTTAATGACTGATTCTTCCTTTCATCATCATCATCGCAGTCTGGGAATGAGTGGTCTGTTAGGTAACAAGCTTTAAGAATGACTATGTTGCTAAAAGTAATCATAAGCAACACGATGAATGGGTGACTTGTGAATTTTTTTTCCCAAACCAAACATCTACCTACTGTTACAATCCATATGTATACATACATCAAGTAGCCTCCTATTATAATTTTCTTCTTCAATTTCTTTTCAATCATCACATACATAATGTATGTGCAGTATGATACCTACTATAATACCTAGATTGCTGACTGATCAAATAGTTGTATTTTGCTTGTCCCACTTTAACACTTTCCTCAGTGTTGAATTGACCCAAGTAACAGACTCAGTAAGTGGAACAGTGCAATAGTTACAATCCGACACCAAACACATAGTTATCATAGAGAGCCGGCTGAACCATCAGCACTATGGAAACTGAGTTACAGCTGGAAAAGACTGTTGTTATGTGCACAGCCATGAAGGAAGGATTTTGTTTTAAAGCTCAATTTCATGGGTGTCTTCTTACTGTAAATGCTCCCATTGATAAGTTAGGCAAATGTTTTCAAATCTGGGTGCAACAAATAGCAAACGGCATATCCAAAACACCTCACCAAACTTGATGACAACTGGATTACAATCTGACAGGCTAACACTATGGCAGTAACTACTGACAAGCTCACTGTTGTCTTTTTGGCAGCAAACATTGTAGAAAAGCTCAAGTTCCTTCTTCCACTCAAAAATGTTTTTGACACATTATTATTTCACTTGGATGTTTGACCTTCTCTGTGCAGAATGATGTATGTGCACAGAGTTTGACACTATTCATCTGCTGAATGCTGAAAGTTTCTCAGTGCCCACCATAAATCTCAGTTTAAGACTTGCACGTACAAACATGATTTGTGACATGGCAACTAGTTTGGAAGCCAATTGTGGTGCAATATACAACTTGCACCTGTGTGAGGTGGAAATTTCAAGCCTGAAATGCACATACACTGAGTAAGATTAAATATCACTTCCCATACTGGGAGCTGAACCCATCCACCCTGGGCAAAAACCAGGAATCCTAACCCGCTAGACAAGTCGTCACAATTCATCCTGGAAATGTCATGGTGATCAATGTAATAAAAGTATTGATATTTTGGTCAGGACCAAAGTGGTTGACCAGTTGACTGACTGACAGAACACCATTGCTACCCTGTCTAAAAAAAAAAAAAAAAGCAATTAATCCACTGCTTTGGAAAAACAAAATGTGCTTGTGCAAATGTTGCAGAAATAATAATTGAACGTTTTATTTTCTGAGTGCTGAGTAAAGGTATTCAAGGGTGGAATGATCCAATTAACCCTGGTGATATTGCTGTGCTCCGACACTTTTAACAGCCAAAAAATAACGTGTTTGAGTAGCATCAATAAAACATTTCATGCTTACAGGATGTGGTTCTGTGGAAATTATTATCCCCAGCCATCACTGACATACAAGACACACTGCAACAAGATCAAATCTCTTTTCTGAAACATTCTCATTTTCACTGAAACAACTGCATGAGAAGCAACACAACAGAGCCTGAGCACCTTAGCCCTGTCTGGAGCGGTTAGAGTGAATCGGGGCCACACGGGAAGCGTAGTGAAATGTTCTTGTTCTTCCCTGACAGTACATACAGCTCTGTGCATTGTGTTTGTCGGCGTGCCGAGGTCTTGGGAATGTTTGGCCGACGTCGGAGGGAGAAAACGCTCGGCTCACATCTGAGAGCGGTGGCTGATGCTCGGTCCCTCGGGCTCTGCAGCACCAGCGCTGTCAAACCCCGGGGCCCTCGCTTCTTCTCCTGGAGCCCGCAGATCAAACACTTGGCACAGGACTGTCAAAACCCATCTCGTCATGGAGAGAAGAACAGGCTGAGAGGCTGTGATACAGTTTACTAGCAAGAAAGAGGGACAAAAAAGCACTTTGCTTTGACTTTTAGGACCAATGTGTTCACTCAGCAGGTTCTTGTGTCTTACTTGCATCTCACCGTGTTTATAAATGTGTCCTACTTACTGACCATACATGAACAGCATTGAGCACCTCGGGAGGATTGTTACAGAACAACGCATTTTTATGTCCCTATATGCTTACAGTGCTTGAGATAGTGTGTGCTGTATACGTTTCCTACAAATCAAAGAGCAAAAACATGAAAATGTGGAGACAAAATAAGAAAACAACGCATTGTGATACAGGAAAGAATAAACAGAAAACAACATGGCCTCGGGCACTGAGCAGCATCTCGGAAAGATTAATGAGTGTTCCCAAGGACCCCAAATTAAAATAGCATCGCTTTACATATCATCTTGACAGGAGGTAATTAATTACCAGCCCACATACAATTGTTTTCAGGAACATTGTGACGACTGTACTTGCACAAAAAGTCATAGCTTCCATTAATGAAATTCACGACTTTTCTAATAGATATCTTCATTGGAGGGACACACACAGGTCATGAGAGCATAACTTGGCATCCACAGGACTGCTGGCTCAGTTACACACTCCTCAAACTAGAACGTGGAAAATAGGACTTGTGATCCCATTTTAAAGTGGGAGAACAGCACCTAGAGGGAGAAAATACACTCAAGAATGCAACAAGGACAGCACTGCTGCTATTTAAGTCATGGGGACTTATGGAACAGCACAGTATCTTTAGAGCAACCTGAATAAATTATGGAGTGTCTCACATAAGAGATAGAGCTCACTAAGAGAGTGAATAGAGTGTGCTTGTTTCACCTCCTCATCAATCAAGCACAGGGAAGCAATCTAAAGGCTGTCGATACAGGATGGCAAATAACATTGAGAGGTCTTTGGTGAATGGGAGGGGAAGGCATATGTAGGCACATAGCCAAAATGTAGGTTGAGTTCAAGGCAGAGTTAGATTTCTGCTGCTTGACATCATCCTAAATCTTGCTTCATTACTTGGCAGGATTTCTTAAACTCCAAGAGGAGAAAGTAGTACTGCCAGCAGAAACAATCTAATCCCTGTATTTTGAGTGGCTTGGATTTGCGTTATTTGCCACAATAAAATGATAGTCTGGGAAACTCTTTGCTCACAGGACAAATTGATTTAAAACTTTAGAGCAAAATACAAACTTTGGCTTGAACAACAAAATATCATCGTCAGCTTGAGAAAAACCAAAGTTATGGTCGTCCTTTCAAACAGCTTAAAAACCCTTTGGTTACATTAGCATCTAGACTATACATAGGTACCCCAGTGCTTTAAGCAAAATTATAACGTCAGCAATGCTAACATGCTCACAATGGCAACACTAACATGCTGATGTTTAGAGTGTTTAATGTTAACCATGTTCATCACCTTCATTTAACCTTGAAAGCTGGACTTAACCAACTGTATCACAATTATTGGTGAATCTTTGATGTTTTGTCTCTTTTTGCTTTCAGAAACCTTGGTATAAAGTAGCACAGACCAGCTGCAGTAGTAAACGCACATACACTGTGTGTTGTTTATCAATGTCAACTTACATGATGTGTTGATACTAAAACTTTTTTAACAGCTATCCCCTGAAGCTATTTGGACCCAACAGTGTGTGAAGTTGTCTAGTTGTGCATCGGCACAGTGTCATATCGTACCATGGGTGACATTAGTTAGTGCTGACAAGGGTGCAGAGAGACAGAGCTGGGAACCTGTCAATCTCCCCGAAGATGTTGCCATCCTGTTTCAACAAATGTTTTCAATTTGAAATCCACAGTGAGATTTATCTTTATTTCCTTTTAAATTTGACCTAAAGCAAAGTCTAAATATACAATAACTCCTACAGCGTAAAGACAAATTAGTAAGACTCCAGCATCAATATGAGAATAATAAGTAGCTACCAAGGTGTCTACCATTTGCCCTCAGAACACTATAACACTTCTGACCTCCACTAACCAGTGGTTTAACTTCTTATCTTGCTGCAGTGATGTAGAAGTGTACTCCAGGCTGTGTCAGTACATTGTGACAGCAATGTTGGGTGTGGTTAGAAGTGCAAAAAAATATTCAATAAGAAATGGCTGTGAAACACTGCTTTTAAGCTGGAAAGAAGTTACTTTATGGTTATCTTCTCTGTTCAACGTGTTATTATTTGAGTATTGAACATTGTGTATTGGATAGCGGACTCTTCTTTAGAGAGGAAGGGATTGAATTCTTTAAAAGAACTCAAGGAGAAAATCTATTTCAACGCTCAGCATTCAGGTGATGTTTGGATCTGGCAGCTGGGGAGTCTGTGGAACAGTTTTCATGAAACATCTCCTGACATTATACAGCAGTGTGTCTTATGGAGCATAACATCTTTAAAATGGAGAAAAGCATGAGTGATCAGTTTGTGCACCTTAACATGCTCCTCATAGCTGCCATCATCAATCCACCTGCATGTTTAATAGCTGGCAAAAAACATTGCATGTTGACATTATCCATTGGTTCTTTCCGAAAGTAAATGGTCTGGACAATCAGACCATATTATTGTATTTCTTTCCAGATCTCTTGTGCTCCAAATTGTGTTATGTGAATTTGTGCATTCACCCTCGACACAAGCCATTTCTAAATGTCAGTGCCGCCACATTGGGTTCAGTGTTTTTTGTAGATGGTTTCACAAAGGTCTTTAGGTTAAAGTTTAGATCTGTGATAATGTTTTGAATCAGCAATAACCCTGTATCTCACCCTGCCAGCAATCCTTAACTTGACAAATGTTTCACATTTGTGAGTCAACCAATGCAGATGCCTTGCTACCATGTTGCCATGTTAGTGTGTATGCATGGGTGAATGCGAGGCATTGTAAAAGCGTTTTGCACTGCTCTCAGGTTAAAGTCACTTTATATAGAACATGCTGTGCATTTTATGATGTGCTACAGGGAAGGTTTGGCTGAAATAAACTTGACTCTTTTCTTTCTACAGTACATAGGTCATCACTTTAGTCAATCTGCTGTTGAAGTTAAATGCAATTTTCAACTTCCCTAGCATACTGTATTGACGTAGTGGCCATTTTGCAGTAGTTTATTTGAACTTTTGGTACTTTGGAACTTTTATACCGTAGGATAGTTATTATTTAACTTCTGGGTACCTATTCTATTACTATACAGGGTAGTATGACCTTAAAACAGAGCAAACATCTGTCTCGTTTATAGCGTTGTTGCTCTGTCTGCCATCTGCAGACAGAATTCACCCACACTAGATGGCACTCACTTGTATTTTTTGCTGAAACCACATGTTCAAAATGTTGAAGTCGTTAAAATATTGAATATTGAATATTGAGTCTCCTGCCTGGCAATTGTTTTCCACTAGCATTACTAGCACCACCCTTCCCGCCACCATGATAACTGCAGTATAAATTCTCTCTAAATTCCTCCCAAATGTATATGCACTGTACGTTGTGGGCTATAATCTAAATCTTTACCGAACCTTCAGTGTAAGTATAGGGGTTACATACACACAAATGATGTTTTATGGTTTTTGGGTTTGTGCTGCCGTCTACAAATCACTGTGTCCTGTTGTACTGTTTTTATCCTTAAATTCACCCATGCCTTAAATAGTGTTTCACACATAAGAAAAAGACTAATACACTGGAAATATGATTCAATACGCACACTGTCGTTGCTGTAATTGTTTTTTTTATCCACAGGTTTTTTTTCACCATTTTTGTTTGAAGACCATAAAGCTGAAAAGCAATTGATCTTTCAGGTTGAGCAAGTGCATTTTCCAAAGCAGATACAGAAGAGAATCAATTTGAAGCAAGAGCACCCGGCGCCACAATTGTTTGTGAGTATCAAAGGCTACCCTTTTCTGTCTCACGAAACAAACAAACCATAAATCACTACTGATTGGACAGTGTGGACGGCGCTGGCTTCACCACAGCTGGTACAAGGAAACCAAGATTCCCATTAGTGAATTAAATTTAAAAGTAAAGCTTTGGAATGTAAATGCAAAGAGAGACGCTGTTTTTCCCATGGAGCATTACTGTAAAGAGTCAAATAAGAAAAAAAGGCATACATGATTCTGATCTCAATATTGTCTTTGGTATTGAGTGTCCCCATGCCCTGTCCTTAACAAATAAAATTGTTTTGGTCCTTTGCTGTACCTGTAGTATAGAACCACAACATTCCTATTACAGTTTTTCACAATAATTAATATACGAAAGTTAGAACTTGAAACGCAATCACTGCAACCTGAAACTCATGTTAAAAATCCCTAAACCAATTCTGCAAAATTGGAAGCACAATTTCTGCTTTGTGCTCAGTTTTCAATTTTTTCAACATTCAAAAATAAAATCTCTTTTTTGTTGTGTGCTTTTCTGGAAAGCAACGCCAGTCACAGTGCCAAGCTTTATTTACCAATTGGCAACACCAACTCTTCACAGGTGTAAACACTAGTTGTTTAGTTGTTTAGTTAGAAATCAGAGCTTAAGCACCATTAAAAAGGCCACAGATGAGATCTCCTGTTTTGGAGTAAAATGGATGTCAATGGTGAAGCAAGGAGTGAGAGTAGGAGCAGGACGAGGAAGGACTATGTGCTCAACCATGGATTGAGTATATGGGGGGGCTGGGCAGAGAGTTCAGCCCAACCTGAGCCGCTACACGGTGGATTCCATCAACCATCCATTCAGAAATTAGAACCGGTAAGATACTTATCTACACTATGCTACTGCTCTTTATGTATGTATACTGTAGTATACTGCAGTCTGACACATCAGTAGGCATATGTTACTCAGTGATTGTTGGCCAATGTTCCAGTAATGTCATGTCATGTTACAGTAAATTTTAGTTTGCTGTAACCAATCAGATCATATTTTGGATCTTTTTTTTACAAAACTGAGACACGACCAGGCCATGGTGGAAGACACCACACCAGAACAGGAGACCACTATTGTGAACATGGTGGTAGCAAACAATACCATTAGACAATGAGAAATCCAGAACTACATAATTGGAGACAACACAATATTCAGTAGCAATCACCGGGTGGGCTTGTCTACATTGGGCCGTGTATTAGAGTTCAACCAAATCCAGATGACATCTGAGCGAAACTCAGAGAGGGTTAAAGAACAGCACCATGAATATTTGCAAGTAAGTACCATACTGTAAATTTACCATCATATCAGCACTGTATATACACATAACAGTAGTCCTACTGTAATCCAGTGTATTAATCTTCACCATATTGACTGCTCTAGGTCTACTTCTCATAATGCCTTATCTGTTTCAGAGATTTTGCCGCTGCAATTCAGCACATTTATATTTTTATTGATGAGGCTGGCTTTAACCTACCCAAAAGAAGGGGACAGGGAGGGAACATTATTGGCCACTGTGCCATTACGAATATCCCTGGACATTGTAGCGAGAATGTCACCATGTGTGCAGCTGTTAGCGAGCAAGGCATACTCCATCACCATGCCAACCTTGCTTCCTACAACACTGACGTCTCATCACATTCCTGGACACACTACATGGCATCCTGATTCCAGCCGAGCAGAGGGGTTGACCGGAGCAGCCCAGGGATGTTGTCATCTGGGACAAAATTAATTTTCACCGGGCTGTGCTGGTCCAAAACTGGTTCATCAGCCACCCACTATTTATTGTTTCTTTTTTTGTGTTTAGAGTTTTGAAATGTTTTATTTTATTTCTTATTTTATTTTTTTTATACAGAAAAAACATTTATCTTACTGAATGTTTTTCTTGAGTTTCTCCAGTTGGGTATGTAAAGTGTTACAAACAAAACACAAATGAAAAAAAAGAGCATTTTAGAAAAAAAATGTACTACTGTATTGCATTTGTGTGTGTTTATTTATATATATTTTAGTAGATATACTGTACTGTAACAATCTTATACAACCAGATACAGTGTAACACTGAAAATGCAAAAGGCATAAATCCACTGATAAGATATTCATAGTAATCTTTTCTGTTGTAGTTTGGTGTCATTTTGATGCAATTTTTTTTCGAATGCAGTGTTTGCTTTTGTTAGAGATTTGTAGAGTTTTGCATTTTGTGTTTGTGGTTTTGTGTTTAGAGTTTTGTGGAAAATGAGCCAAAGAATCCGAAAAAGTGTGTACACAATTGTGAAAAACTGTATTACACAAAAAGCTATCTGCTATCATTAAACATTTATTGACTAGATTTGAAAAAACAGTGACATCTATTTATGTTACATTAGTTTACTGGAATAGTTTGGAAAGGTTTTCTTTCACTCCCATACGCAATTTTCAGATATGGTTCATGCAGTCATGTGCACAGGTTTACCTCTTTATAATCAGCTGTCTGTCTGTCTGTGTACCTCTCTCTCCATCATCTGCTGCTCTCTCTCGCTCTACTCTCTCTTTTACCTACTGTATAGTACAGTGAATGAGTTGTTTACCGTTTTATTTTTATTTATTTATTTTTAAATTTTTTTTATTTTTTATTTAACTTTATTTATCACACAAGTATGAAATTATTTCTCCGCATTTAATTTAATTTAATTCAATTTAGTTCATTTTCTATAAGCCAACTATATGATTTTCCTGGTACTGTACAGTGTGTCCTTGGAATATTTTTCTCCAGGGAGCACAGGTTATAAATTTTAGTCCTCAGCTCTGTTTAGATACACTTCCCATTGATGATAATCATCTGTCACAGCAATGGCCATTAATTGGTGTTTGTCCATCAGCGAGGTAGCAAGTGATGTACTTCACCCCACTGTTCCCAATTACAATGATTCACCGACTGATTGCAAAGGTTATTTAGGAGCAAGATAAAAGCTATTCTTTCTTCTAAGAATAACCTTGGACAGATTGCCCCTCAGTAAGCAAAACTTATTTTTGAAATTTCTTTCAAAAGTCTAGAGTGAATGTCCTTTTTGGCAGAGGTAAGGACTAGCGTTGTCACGTATGTTTGTTGTGCAAATGTCCCCTTTAAGAACTACATCAAGGGCATCAGCGGCTGCCTACATTTGAACAGACAGGGCTGATTATTTAGATAGATAAAAAGAGGCTCATTTGTATTCAGAGATGAGTAAAGAGGGAGAAGTGAGTACATCGCGCCCGGGAAGGACCAATACTTGCAAATGAAAGCAACCCACAGGTCAAATCAATACTGTGTCTACGATAATACTGTAAAGTGGTATACCAAGGCCATTTATTTCTTTAATAACACTTACCACCTCAACAATGCAATACATACCCACAGTACAAAAGCTGCAGCGCACACACACGTGCACACCACCCAGCTACTCATGCTCTTCTATCAGTTAAAAAGGAAAAAACAATGCAAAAGGGAGCCTGTAATTATGAATGTTTGAATAAATATTCCAAATTCACTTCTGAGATGAGTCACATCTGTTGAGAATTGTTTTCTAAGCTTTCATTTCCATTTTTTCCTCAGCCAATGTCTGACTGGCATTTAAACAAAGCTTCATGTATCCTGGAGAGGATTGACATTTGCGTTGCTATTTTTCTCCTCTCCTCTGCAATTTGGAATGATAAACAATTCCTAGATGAACCCAACACCTCCACCTCTTGCCTTTCTTCCATATAATGGAAAATAGGCCAGTAATAAAAGTGTACAGGTTTCCATGTAGACTTTGGAGATCCATATGCCGTGTGTTATTTGTTCTGTGCTATTGATTATTTCAATATCTGGACCAAATGCATGCTGCTATTGACACGTGCTTGGCCTACTAGTTTAACTGGGAGTCTCAGCTGGTGGAATATTTAGTATATTTCCTTGCCATGTATTATTAAGCACCTTCGTGACTTACAAAAATGTTTCCTTCTTGTTGTGTTTGCTGCAGGAAATTGTCAGCAAAGACCCGCTGTACTGTACAGCTCCCCTATACACATGTGAAAACACTACCACGTACTTAAGTACTAAATATGAAAGTACTACTATGATTACTACTACTACTACAACAACAACAACAACAACAACAACTACTACTACTACTACTACTACTACTTCCAATGGTAATAATAATTGTATGAATATAATACTTTTAAAGTGTACAATCTAAATCATTTAGTGTTTTTATGAGCAATCCACTTTAACTAATTTAATTAATTCTAAAATCCAATGAGAGCCAGTCCATCTGAAATGAAGGAAATATTATCAATATTCCTTGTAAAGGGTCTTGCGGCAGCATTATCATGTGTCATGTGTATATGAAGAAAGGAGAGCATGTGTAATTTGTAAAAATCTTCCTTTGGTAAAGGAATATTTCAGGTTTCAAATTTCATACAGATACCAGCAAGTTCTACATCAAACAAAGTTCTCCTGCACTCCATTTTGTACTCACTAGTGCATCCCACAATAGGAGAGTCATCAGAGAGCTTCTGGAGGTGGTATGACCCTGAGTTAAATCAGGTAGAGAGCATTGCTTTGAGACCTTTCCCAGAAAGATGAGGCGTTATTTTGTTGAAAAATACAGAATAAGTCAGGAGACACGATTTGTAACATGTTTCCATGCCGCTTTTCCAGATGGATGGAAGCTCTGTGGACATACTGTATAGAGTACTATATTTATTATATATGCCAGTGTGGGCTGATATTCTGACTTGACGGGGTCCAAGAAGTTCTTCACCAGGGTAAGTTTAAGGTGAGGATACAGAGTTAAGAAAATGGAAACTCAAGTTACTTCATTCACAAAAGCACACGATCCCACAGATCACCTGGTCTGTTGCATCCTCCTCATTGGCCGGCTTTTAACTCCTCTCAGCCCACTGCACACCCGGATGCATGAATGTCTTATTACCATTTCACTGTATGGTGAGATTGATTCCATTCATCCGTGTTATTAGGGGCCTGGAGTGCAGCCAATGAAGAGGGAGTACAGTATGGCACAGCAGAGCTTCGGTGACAATTCAATTAGCTGCCTCCATCTTTTCACCACCTCCACATGACCTGCATCAGTAGTTTTTGCTGACGATCAACCTAAGTAAAGTGATGGCATCCTTGGGTTGTGCCGCGAACGCTACCAACATGCTGATTGGCTGAAAGGACTTCAGGTTAATGGGATGGGTGGAGGGCACTTTTCCTTCTATTTTGAGCTCTTAAATTGGTTTCAGTGTAAGAAAATCAGCATTGGATCAGTTTCAGAATACACAAAAGCACATTCAAATTACAGCTTCCTCCTCTATTCTCTCAGAGTGCGACTAGTGTGCCATCAATGAATATAATCATTTATCTTGCAGCTGCAGTACTTGACTTATAACCTGTCATTTTATTTCTGGATTTGTGCGTTATGAGATTAGCTATATCTGCTGAATATTGTAAACCAGCTTACTATGTGCTGTTTTCAGGTTGGCTGGTTGACCTTGGCTCATCTGTGCATATACAGCAACTTACATTGACTCCGTCACTTACCATATTCATGGGAAATCAATTTAAGTGGTTGAAATGTTTTTAATTATCTGTGACTGCTGAGTATGTGATAGTGATTATTTGCCAATTGCTTCCATTTCCACAAAGAACCCTCCATCACTAATCCATGTTGCTGTTGATATATTTACCACCTAATAGAATAAAATATGTAATAAGTCCATAAGGCTGAGGATTCTCAAATACTGTTCTTTTCACTTTAATTAGCTGATTACTGTTTTAGTCAATATGTCATTGTATGAACCAGTGATAGTTACTTGATAATAATACTAAATCATTGTCTACCTTTTTTTAATAACCTTTGAATAACATTTATTTATTTATTTTTTATTCATCGCATCATAGTTACCTAACTGATTTTGTCACTACAGTACAGTGCTCAAAGTCTAGTTCCATGAGTCCACACTGCATGGGCTTATAGTTGCAAGGTGAAACATTTTACACTTTGTTTGGCATAAAGAAGTTTGTTTAGTCTTTAAATATAAATCTTCAGCTTTTAAAGTAAAAATTTCAGCTGTCTGAACAAGCCAAGCCGGTTTCTTGCTTTAGCAAAAGTTAATGATATCTTACTTACTGTCTTACTTACAAAGTGAAAAAGTTCTGTTAACCTGGAACTATTTCAGAACTTGACTAAACGTTCATTTGATCATTAACTAAACTCATCAAATCAAGTTTTATTGGGGTTAAAATACTAAGTATGTAACTATGATGGAGGCTTATGTGTCTCAGGCCAGTCAAATGGTCTTCACTCTAATCAAAAAAACGACAATGCAAACCATGAAGAATCCCCAGTTCCCACACTTTTTCAACACATTTCTGCAAAGGATCCATGATTGGTTGTGGATGTTAGCAGTACAGCTGAAACTGTAGTGAATAGGCAGTGTGGTGTATGAGGGAATCAAACCTGAAACTCTTTTACGAAAAAATACATAAATAAATAAAATCTAACAACTCTGGACAACTTAACTTAATAGTTGTTGGCTTGGCCCAGTTTAATTTTTAAGGATATCTAAACAGAGAATTATCAGTGAGAACTAATAAATTTAAGCTTGATGAACCTAAAAAAGAAGTTTGATGAAACAAACACTATTTCACAACTGAGTTGACACAACTGGTTGACTGGTAAGTTGAGTAAATGTAAAACGACTTTGTAGCTGGAGTTTCCTCAGTTTGTACATTTTTAAATTGTAATAGAAAGTATACAGGACTGATTTTGACTGATTTCTGAAAAATGTAATCAACACACGCACAGCTGCAAACAGGGTGGGAATGAGAGGAATATATCTGGACCAAATGTAGATCAGTCAATTCATCTCCTTTCCTTCACGGAACTAATCATGAAGTGGAGAGAAAAGTCCGGAGTGGATTTATTCAAAGGCAGTGGATGTCCTTGAGGTGTAGAAATAACCTCAATTGATATGGCAGCATAGAATTAGCTTGGGAGGAGATATCAATGTAGGACCCAGTTCAGTGATACTAGGCAAAGAGCCAAACAAGTCAACAGTAAGCGGCAGGGACAGTTTGGCTAGGGGGCGGGGTGTCCACCTACCAGCTGGTATTTGACATCTATAGAGGACTTTGCTGCCTGCATAATGTCTATCATGGTTCTATTTTGGATGACAAACACTCACACAAACAGTCACATGTGTATATGTACTATAGTTAGAATGACATGTTGGCTTTCACTCTCTCTTCTGCTTGAGGGGATTATATCAAAATCAAATTGGCCAACTTCCACAGCAAGAGTGGCTCAGCCTTTGAATAGGATCTGCTCATATACACATTACTTGGTAAAACCACAGAAATAGCACAGAACACCACTCTGCCTCACACCTTGTGCCTCTGACGGGGTTTCAGGCAAGTGACATAAACACCAATCCCAATAATCCTCGACATTGAAATTCTTGATCGTCTCTGACTCTCACTGTCTCACTCTCCTCCCACATCAGTGTGCAGTTCACAGCAAAAATCCTGCACTCAACAAGAATTTATCACACAAGACACGACTTAAAACTGTCCTGAGCTTGTCTCAACCACAACCACAAGTATTTCAACTTTCATCACTTTGCAGCAGAGGGAACCCATGGCGTGGAAAAGCTTTAACTCACTTTCTGATTTTAGGATTTAGAACAGGCTCAACATAGCTTTAATTCTTGTGCTGCTTATTTAGGGTGTAACAATCTGGCTCAGTATTTCATTGATGTTTACAGACAAATTGGTCACAAAACTATTTGTGCAAGGCCACTGGGTTAATATCTAGAGTATGTATTGTAAGAAACCAGGGCCGGAAACACACTCTGCTGGGATGAAGCTGCAGAAAGAGTTCAGAAAGGCTGAGGGAACCTTGTTGCGGCAAATAACCTCAAATGTTGCTGTGGGTAATGCATTTCCCCCTCAAGTCATTGTGCTGTTTTGGGAAATAGCGCCATTAAAGTCATCACTGTCTACGATGTGGAAAGAACACAGGGATGTGGGAGCAGCGAAAAGACTAGCTGACCTTGATGGAGCTTATTAGCATAAAGCAGCCCTTTGGGCCCCTCATACTGGGTGATGGTGTGGTGATGGTGTGCGTGTGTGGACATGTAGTCAGCTCTGCCCATAACCTTGTATTATACAAACCTAAAGAATAAAAATAATTTTATCGCTGTCTTGTTCACTGCTTACTGTAGCTACAATTCTGAAATACAGAGTAACAGATTAGATAGAACAGGATTGCTGTAATCAAAATAACAGTTGAAACTAATTAGTATTACAGTAAATGTAAACAATTTGAGGTGATCCCTTTTGGTCGTAATTGGATTGGATGCTTTTATCAGAAATTAGATTACAGATGATTTTACTTTTAAAAAGTAAATTGGATTAATTCACAGCACATTCTGATATTCTTCAGATATTTAAGTAACCCAGCAGTAATGAAATCACACTGTTGCTTTTGGTATTTAAAGCTGCAGTCATTGATTTTTCTGGCCACAACACAACATTGACTTATTATCATTTACACAACCAGCAGAAAATGCAAGATTAGCAGTGATTTAGAGCTGTGGTTTTGTCCACCCAAAGGATGTAAAGCCAGTATTCTCTCTCTTTTTAGCCCTATTTCGGTTTGATGGGCAGGAAGCATACAGTGGGTTTTTTCAGACCTTTATTTGTTTGGCAGCCTGTTGCAGCTGGAAACAGTGTCAATGAAAGGGGCCAGGAAACCAAACCAAACCAGACTCAAAGATGCTAAAACCTCTATAGAACAGAGGGAAACTGCCAAATGAGGTGATAATTATTTGTTGGTTTGTCTCACCTTACACTTTGTAATTTGATCCATTGTTAATATAAGAAAATATTAATTAGTGCAGCTTTAAGTAGACCGTCCATGTTCAAGAACAATATGCAATCCCCTGAAACTACCAACACTGATTTTAAGTCTGCTTTCAGAAACTGGGCATAGTTATAATGTCAGGGTTGGAGCACTAAGACCCAGGGAGCATGGGGAAATGATCCAATCGCAGACACCAAAAAGGTTTATTAACAAAAAAGGACTTTCAAAAATCCAACATAGGCAGGACACAGTGAAAACACTAAAGAACAGTGAAACCGTCCACACACAACAAAAGATAAGGACTGGACAGAGAACAGAGGTTACACGGGAACATATATGCACACATAACTAATCAGAGGGACAACACACAGCTGGGGTGGGCAGGTAGACAACAGGGGAAGGAGGGAAACACAAGCACAGTGCAAATGAGATCTAAACATGAGACAGGTGTGCAGGAGAAACTGAGATACACAAAAAGAAACACTAAGAAACACAAGGAACCCAACCGGAATCACAGCCAGGCCATGACACATACTTACTTACGCTATCAACTTATTTACAAGTTTACAATTTATAAGTGCAGTTGCCATTCTATTGAAAATTCAGCCTTTTGGTGAACAGAGTTTTGTTTGTGTTGCTGCTTTACACAACCCAGTGAAAATACAGTAATAAACAGGATAATGTTGGGACTGCCTGGTTTGGAAATGTGTGCAGCTGTGAGCGTGTTAGTGTTGATTTTAGAATAAGAGACGTGTTGCTGATCAATACCAGTGACTTTTTATTATTTACAACAATACTTATTATTTATTCAGCCAGTCTGACTTTTCAGAATAAAGACTCCCCACACATCAAACTTGCATCTGTGTAGGAGATCTGTGTAGGAGAAGACAAGTTCGATCAATGTTGGTGTAATTTCTCGTGGTCCCGTAAATGTCATAGAGTATATAGTGTGTTCTGTTGCCACTGAATGTAGCGTGCGCTCTGTTTATGATCCTATTAAATGCTGGAACAACTTCAGATTATAATAACAGCCATTCTAGCTAGAATCATTCTAGCTAGAGGTTCCTCCGCTTTGTTTAATAACTGTCCCTGCAGACGATTTTTCCTTCTCTATCATATTAAATGTAAGCCCACTTGTAAACCCAACAGATCAAACCCGTTTCTCTATTCATTTTGCCAAATCAACGCCCAAAGCCATCTTCAGACTTTATTGGTTTACAACAGTTATTTTGAACCCTGGAGCAGTTTCTTCCTCAGCTGGGTTTGTTCAAGCACATAGGGATGGCTGCTGTCTAAACCATTGGGCCAGAGACCGTGTTGAGGGGCTGTTGACTCTTTAGGTTTCCAAACCAGCCTGGAGCCTCGTCTGAAGAAATTATGTGATCTGACTAGCTACAGAAATTACAATCAATATACTTGATAAATACACAGCGTCAGAGTACTGTATGAAAAAACACTAAATTACGATATTTTGAAATTAATAAATAGAAATAACCTGGTCCATTCTGAGGAAAAAGGTCATTGCTGTACTCTATGGTTAGCCCTCGAAAAAAGTTGTCAATTATTTATTGCATTGCTTGAATCTCAAACACACCAAGATGTGCGCACACACACACGTACACACACATACCCCCACATGCACACATACCACCTCTGTGCTGCCAATACAGTTCTATCTTGGAGGCACAGCAACGCTGGGCCTAATTGTGTCTTGGAGCTACTGTGCTGCTCATCTCTGGAGATCTCATTATAAGATCCACAAGCTGTTCAGGCACGTACCCGCTCTCTTCACTCTCTCATCCCATCAGCTTGTACATCATAACCACCTGAAATCTCCATTGCCCCTTTGCAGTATTGACAGAGTAAAACAATTATTGTTGATTAGGAAATTGCACCGTGAACCTAAAGAGAGAGGCACGGAGACAAACAGATAAACTGCTCTGCGAGCTGTTTGATCTCGCCTCTAGCTGTCAACAGCGAGTGTCTAGTTAGGAGCTCTGATCCGAGCCATGAGAGCAAGGCGGGTTATAAAGTGTTTGGAAAGTTTTGTCCGTTTGACAGCCAATATGGCTGTTGAAGCGCCCAAAGCAGGCACTTTTGTTTCACAATCCTGCTACGGGTGCCATTCTCAACGACTGTTTTCACTCCTTCACCCCTCTCTATTTTACTCTCACTCTGTAAATCTAATCAACCTGTTCAAGGAATTATTCATTGTATGCAAGTATTACCAAGTGCGTATATATAAAAACACTGTAAACACGCACTACAAATAACACATTACAAATTTTGTCTGTGTCTTCGTCTCTTATGAGATGTTGCTTTGTCTGAAATCTGAGAATTTAATGCTGTGGCCTTCTAAAATGTTAATGACAGTTAATATTTGTTTAAATTAATTGTTGCTTTAATTTGAATAGTGTCATTACTGTTATCATCATTTGTGGACATGCTCAATAATACCACTTGCATTTTGTGTACTTGCCAAATAAGGACATATTTTTTAACTTTGGACAGAGTCAATATCAATCTTCTCATCTAACTCTCGGAAAGAAAGTGTATAAATGTATTTCCTTGTTGGAATGAACAATTCAGTTTTCCTGCTTAGCACGTACATTGAAAGATTTTAGCAGAGGCATCAGTAAAGACAAGGACACAAGTGGGGATTTAGTGTTTTGTTCAAGGACACTTAAGTAGGGATGTGGATCAAACCTGATACCACTGTTTTACATGCCACTAACACCAAACAATTCTCTCTTTAAAGTTGATATCCTGCCCGCACAAAGCCACACTGGATGGCGTTTTCATACTTCGTTACCTTGTATATTGAGATATTCTTTATTCTTATATTCTCTATATTCCCATTTTATGTCTGTGTAAATGACAGACTATTAAACAGGAAAAAATATGACAAGGAAAAATGTTTCCTGTTATGTGAGCACAGAAGGAGATTGAACATTGGTCGTTTAGGATGTGGACTATTAAAGAGGTGAAATATTGTACAGAGAAATTATCATTTTATCTCAAGAAGAGCTCATAAATGGTATGACATTAATCCGTGCAGGAATGACCCACTTGCAGTTCCCATAAAGTCTGGCTGTGATCCAGACCACAGGAAAATTTGAGTTTTTTTAATAATCCCCATTGACAAATTTGAGACGACAGAGCCAAGAGGTCATTTTGATTCTATTAGGTAAAAAATATCACAGAATATCCTTTTTCTTTTTGTTACCTTTAACTCCAAAGATAAAATCTGCATTGCACCTACACATAAAATTATCTATAAGAAGAATCTACAAGTATATCTTATACCATATACAATTGGACAAAGTTGTGTGTTTACCTCCAAAACTTTGCTCATTAAAACCTTTTACTTTTCTGCTAATTGAGCTGGCTATCTGTCCAGATCTCTGTGCTTCCCCTGCAGTAATTGCTGTCAGTTTCTCTGCAGATAAATAAATCTCCGATGGCTCTCCTGGCTCTCTCAAATTTATGAATATACAGTATGTGTAAACAGTATCCATTCCTGGTGGTCCAGGGAATTAGCACGATGGAAACACTTTTATCAGATGCTGTTGAAAGCAAACCCACCGACGCCTGTACCAACCCCCCAACCTTCCCCTCCCCCCCCCTCACCCCGCAGCTGTCTGAATAATGAAGTCACCTCTCCCGCTTGGCTGCAGCCCAGGCGTAAAAAGAGTATTGTCAGTATCACAATGAGAAAGAACGAGGGTCCCCTGCTCATGAGACGGATGTGGTGTCCTTGTCCATCCAACCCCTGGCAGCACTTCCCGCCTCCAGCTCCCTGTCACACACATCTTACCCCCACCCTCCCAGCCTCCACCGGCCCATCACTCACTGTCACTCTGTCATCCAATCTGAGGGGAAAATGAAACCTTTTATGCAGACTAAACTTCCCTTTCACCTGCTGCATCGGGCTCAGTGGCTATTGTTTGATGCTCAAGCATGCATCGCTGATACACACATGGGCGCACTGTGCACGCGCAATTGCAACACTAGACATGTGACAAAACCTCAATACACACTAACCTTAATCGCTAACTTTAATCCCCAACCCCAACCTCAAATGATAATCCACCCAAAATGTATCCTTAAACTATGAAAATATCACTCATGCTTTGCTTCTTCACACACAAACGAGGCATGGATTCAAAGAATCATTGTGGTTGTTGTGTATCCAAGATTATCACAGCCTTTCGGCTGTGTAAATATGCTAAGTACTAAAATTATTTAGGCTGAAAAGAGTGAGTTTTTGATACTTAAAGTGCTGGTTTTAGATGCAGTTCCACCACCCTGATTCCAGCCATATTAAACATAAATTCAAATAATTATCTATGGACATTTGTTGCTTACACACACATGCAAACAAACCACTTAATATAAATACAGCTAAGCCACATACAGTACTGTAGCTCTCAGTCTTGTTGTCTGCCATCTGCACCACCCCTCCTTGGAGCCCGCTGTAAATCGACTCGGCAGGCGAGCCTGTAACCCACTGGATCCATTCAATCTATCAGGTGGGGTAACATTATTCTGCAGGTGTTAAGTCTAGGGAAAACCATATTGCTAGAATAATAATTTCCCGGTTCAGGCTATTTTCTGACACGGGTGCTGTGAGACTGTGCACTGGCGGTATGTTTGTAAACCTTGTCGGAGACCAGAATAAGATATTACCTTGTGAGGGCAGAAGCAGTCTTCGCTTAGAGGACACACAGATGATGCATTGCTTATGGGAAATGATTAGAGGCAAAGAAGCATGACGTGGTGGCAAGTTACAGGCAATCTCTCAGGGTAAACCAGCTGGAAACCAAATTAAAATGAGCCTTTGGAACATGCAGGTTGGAAAGCTTGGCTAACCCCAGTAAAAAGGACTTTTCACTTTTCATTGCGTCCTAAAATGCTCAGTATATCTGGGCTTGAGGATAGTGGAGAAATAGATTGGACACACACGAAAGCCTCTTGTGAACGCAACAAATGTGTTCACTACTTTCAGAGTAGACAGCACTTTTTAGCTCACGTCCTGCTGATGTCTGTGTTAAAAGGCAAGGAAGTCACGTTTTCACATCTTATTCTCACTTTCATTGTCCTCATTATGATTAATGTTATTTATTAATTAATATTATTTAGCATTATTGGGTAACAGAAACTTACGTTGCCAAATGACTGTTTGCTGATTTAACATAAACTGTAACCCCACAAACTAATATAGTTGATTGTAGCTTACATTAAAGCAGACCAATAAACTGTTTAATACTTCACTTACTTTTTGCTCTTACATTTTTTGTTTTGGATATATAATAATATAATAAACAATGCAAGTAATTTCAAAGTTTGACGGACTTGGCATACTTTGTTACAGTTGCCAAGCAATGATTAGACGATCACTGGGGCAGGGAGACCAGTACAGAACCTGCCAGTGTTGGTGTAGTAAATTTATTACAATGCAGGTCAATAAAAGTAATATATTACATAACAAAAAAAAAATTGTCTCTTGAGCATGTTTTGATATTGAAGCTATAAGCATGTCAAAAGACACTTTCAAGTCATTCTTCTTCTAAACTGCCATATTTTTGGCTAGACATGAGAAAAACTGAGCAAGTAAAGAAGCTTCTTTCTGGAAAAAATAATTGGAAAGCTTTCAGTGCTTTCTGCAGACCAGTGGGCGGGATGGAACAATCACAGTACACAGGGCCAGAAACCTGATGGAGGCTTGAGGTGGTTGTAAGTGCAGGCAAAACAAAAGACAGGCAATTGTTCTGGTGCTGTTAGCAACTGGCTTTACAATAGTACAAAAGATAAGGCGCAGTTTATGTAGCACACAGCCAAGTACACTCAGGAAGCAAAAGCTGAATAATTTGACCTGACAACAGAAGTGATAAAAATGCATGACAAGAGAAAGATGGAGAAGCGGCTCATCATAAAAATGATTTTATTATCCTAATTGTTATCAGAGGACGGATATCAATTTTTCACTTTTTACAATATATTACTATCATTAGACTGTTTTATACATTGTTTTATATATTAATCATTTTCAAATAATTTTGTACATGCTTTTGGGACTGACATTCCCTGGTCAGATTAAGCAGAAAAATGAGAAAAAAGGCACATGATTGCTCCTGTCCAGAGTGAGCAATACAGTCCAAAGAAACAAAGAACTGTAGTGGTTTGTGTGAGTGCAGGTGAAATGCCTCTCGATCAGATGATGGGCAACCCCTTGAAGCCTATTACATGTCTTACCAGGGCAGCACAATATGTCCAAAGCAATTTTCCAAATCACAGCCCAAAATAATCATTTTGATGTGGCAATTGACACCAATCATATCTTTTGATTTACTCAGATGCACTCAGGGAAAAAAAGATTACTCACGCACGCACACACTCTTTCTCATCTCCAAAGAATTGATAGTTTTACAGTAGAAACAAAAGAATTACTGGGATGTTGAAACACCTTTGGGGGCTGCACTCGGGTGTCTTGTTTCTCTGTTCTATACATGTAGCTGAATGTCAGAAATATGGGCCATTTCACAGGTCTCTGTGAACGCGCAACTCAGTGAAACACATGAATTGATCATATTCTTCTTTAAGACTCGGTGTTGGAAACGGTGTGGCCTGAGGGAAGCTCAGTGTGCTGTGCAGTCTGTAGTGTGAAATCCCACACACTAGCACCACCAGTCCCCGCTCCTCTCTGAATTGTCCACAGTTTGAGATCCAGCTGTGACTTGAAACACTGTCCAAACTGTCTCGGAGGTTGTGCTCTGGCCTCAGTGCCTGGGATGCTTAATCCAGTTTCGTATCATCCATTTCTGACCGGAACATCTCTGGACCACCAGGCGAAGGCCAAAGTTGGCATCTTTGGACATTTCTACCTCCAAGCATCGACCGGTGTCCCTGCTGATGATTGGACCATTCTGCAACAAAAACACATGACCGTATGACCAAAGTTGCTTTTCAGTGTCTGAAGTGTTTGAATTAATGCCAAAATATCAGATCACATGTTTTCTTTTTACCTGTGTAAAGTCCCACAGCCTCTGGGAAGTCCTTGAAACAGTGTCACATTTTTTCAGTCTGGGAGTACGTCCTCTGCCATCATCAACGAGGCATTTTGTGTCAGGCAGGAAAGTAGTCGACCCCAGGGGTCCTAGCTGGAGAAGCCCCTCAGTAGAGTAGCGTGCGAGCTGCAACACAGACAAAACGCATGTGTTACACTGCTGGACTCACGCACCGTAGCAAGCACTCCACTTTTTAGAGAGCACCTCAACATCTGTGGAAAGCACGAGCAGTAAGTGTGCTTTGATGAGAAAATTGAATGCGGTTTGCAGTGATGCTGTTTAGTTGCTGTGCCCTACAGAGACAGACAGCAGTAACTACAGCAGAGGGGGGAAAAAAGGGTTTAAAGCTTTCAGGCTGGTAAGCAGCCTGCGTGACACATAGAGAGGTTGTAATGTTTTCATTTTGCGACTTTTTTGAAAAAAATTGCCATAAAAACTACATCATACAAAGAAAATACAGATACTGCACTCACACCTTTGAATTTGCCAAATTTAGGGGGGAAACTACGATCTTCCATCAAAATGTGTTCTTTCAGCTTGCCCTTTCAAAAGTTTGATCAAGAAAATAAACTTTTATTTTGATTATTGTCCAATTGCCCAACAGGAATTAAATGTATCTGTGTTTTGCTGGGTGTCTGTATTTTAAGTATTTATACTGAAATCAATTCAATATGTTAATTTATAAATAAATACATTTAAATGTTATTTGAAGATAGCTTAACTGCAGAGTCCACTAGCGTCAAAAGCTAAATTGGCGGCTTTTTCAATAAAAATTTCTATGGCACAATATTTTTATATGATTTATGATATATGCCAGATTTAGTTCTTAGCTCAGCTTTGACCAAATGTGTAGTTACTGTGTTTTGCCTTAACCTTTAACTTTTAGATAGGAAAACTTCCTAGGCTCAAAAAAAACAGCGTGTCTCCTTATTACCTGTCATTCTGTAGACTATTTCCGTGTACAGTGCGGCACAGAAACCACAGTGTACATGTTATTAATGGTACAATATTTCCCCAAACCAAAACTTGATCCCTCCCTGTTTAATCCTTCACATGAAAGGCTCTGTGACGATAAGTATCTATTACGTAAGGATACAGTAGAGATAGCATTTATTATTTATGGGAGTGATCCTCTCTGAAAAATGAGATGCCAAAGATAGCGAAGTCTTTAGTACGACAGCAGCCCTGGTTTGAGGGGAACACACATACATGACTGTCCTGGATCGCACACGCACAGAACATGCACTGTTTTCTGTTTAAGCACGGGGAAGGCTATGTTATGTTATTCACAGTCCTGGATCCTGAATCAATATAACAGAATGCCTCTGAAAAGCTGGCTTATGAACAGTGTGTATTCTAATTCTTTATTGATGCAAAAATATGCTATATCATTTTCTGTCCCAATGTGATATTTTTTTTCTGAAAATCTTTAAGAACATATTTTTTGGAGAGGATTGACAAAGATAATCAAATTAAATATAGAGTAAGCACATTTTTGACCTCATTGCAAATGCAGGTCCTTGTGACTACCATCTCTAAAAACCTGCAAATAAAATCTGTCGAAGCTTCAAATGCAATAGTATGAAAACACATTACTGTGGTACTGCTCAAGTATGTTTGTCAGTCAATCGTAGTATGTAAAAATCTCTTGGATCTTTTGGAGCGTGGATGGAGAAAGTAGAGCAGCAGTGCGTGGCATGTGTAGGTGTTGTGAGAAGAAGGAAAGCAGGTGGTTTTTAATTCAATGTTCTGCCCTAAAGAGCCACTTGGGACAAATGGGAAAACAATGAAGCACCACTTTGTGTATCACTTACGGTTCACCTGAGCTGGTGTTGCTTTTCATAAGGATGCTGATAGGGATCATTCTTTGGACCAAGAAATGTCAGACGTTTACATAAACATATTTCAAACTCTCAGTCTAATGCGAGACACACAATGAACTTGGCAGCCTAAAGGTCATTATTACAGCGGCTTGCTTAAGAGTTCTTCATGGAATTTTGCATTGATGTCTGAGTCTTTCTGGGTTATAATGCTCTATGCAGATTTATCCATAGTGTGAATTAATCTCCACTAATACCTGTTTACAGCTCAGTCTGGCAGCCTTTTACACGCTAATACATTTAAAATGGGACCATAACAAATAATTAACACAAGGAAATGATTCTGCCAAGCCAATTAACCTGTGCCTCATGCAGCAACATTAGACGCTCCATTGCCTTCCTGCCGTCGTGGAAGTTTGCAGCCACTTTTTGGAGGTCAAGCTAATCACAAGTTTCTTAATTAGCTCATTAATGGTGCAACGCTGTGACAATGTAAATATAAGATGGAGCGTAATCCCCACATTTCTACCTTTCCTGTACCTTGCTCCACCAGTAAATTCATGCCACAGATTATGGCAAAACGTCTTAAGAAGGGCTTGCCTTGGGGCCTCAGCTCTGGAACTAGCACGTTTCTTCTCCCTGTGGGACCACGGTCTAGCATGGGAATCTGAGTGAGCTTCCAGCCTCTCCACAAAGCTCTTAAAAGGGCCCCACAGCATAAGCTGTGCAGAGGGTGTCTATCAGCGCCATGCACACCCAAGTGTAGTACACATAGCTGAGATTCCTTGTGAGAGGAAACCCAGGAAGTTTGCTTTTGAGCCCGAGGACCCTATTTTCTAGGAGGCGCAGTGACCAGTGCAGGCAGCGCTCAGCCTGCTGATATTTTTGGTGAAAATTGGGTCTTAGATGCATTCGTGTGTGTGACTTCTGTGAAAAACAGCATGATGATCAGCAAAACTGGAATAATGCTTAAAATGTAAATAAACAACTTTAATGAAACACCAATTGAATGTGGTTAAAGCCGGAACGTTAGTAAAGCAGTGTGCATTGATCTTCATCATCCAATGTCTTTACCTTTTTTAATGACACCAAGCCGCTACAAAATAACCACACACACATCCAGACGAATCAGGCTGGTTGGTTTTCTGCCTGTTTATGCACGAAACGCCGGATTACCGGGGCTCATTAATCCTGTCACGGCTTTTTTTTCAACATTGCTGTTTCATGTATTAATGTTGAAATGCAGAACAGAAAATCTGATGAAACAGATGCATCATTTACTTGAACAGACTACTGCTTGGTCTGTGTGTGTGTGTATGTGAGTATGAGCAATAATGCAGGCTTTGTAGCTCCTCCACCGTGCTTTCACTGCATTACACTATTGGACAAAGGTGAGACATTATCCATAATTTAGATTTCCACCAGGAGAGCCGGCAGAGAGAGACTCATTCGTCAGAAGCACAATAAAGATTCATTCTTGCCAATTATATTTTTTCCGAAGTAAAAGCAGCAATGGTAAAAACGAATGCCAAATCACAGTGTCCCACAAAATTAAATTCAGCCCACTCACAGTAATGTCGGTTATCACTGTAACCTAATGTTAAAAAGACATAAAATGAATCTCCATTTGTTTATTTCCCCCAGGCATCAAGATCCAAAGAGTCATTGAAGCTTTGCATTACTGGACCCCACTGAGCTCTCTCTGTAGAAGAAAGAGGAGAGGCTGGTGAGCTGCTGGCCTCCTTATAACACTCCCTGACGGATAATGAACATGTCACTCACCAGCGGGAGAAGCAGTTAGGAAAGGTGGGAAATGTATGAAAGGTGATCCATGAATAGCATTTTCATGATTTGTCTTCAGGGTTATCTTTTGTTTCACAGCACTAAAGGAAAATAAGCACAAAAACAGGACAACAGCCTCTCACCCACCGTGCCATTTGTCCTGGTATCTATTCAAGTAAATTATTATGCTGAGCACACGTGTTCCTTTTTGCATCAGCATCCAAACTACACGCACTCTCACCCAGTTTTCCAGTGTTTCCCACTGAGCAGCTCAAATAGAGCGGTTGGTGATGCCTTGCTTAACTGTACTTTGTATGGTATGTACAGTCACAACACTGTGTCCATACTGCCTTGGTCCTCTCGTCTTTGTGATCCTAACACAGTGAATTTAAATGCATACTGTAACTCCTTATTTTGTCCATTCCACTTTAAATGCAGATATATAGTATAGTATTTGCCATCACTGTGCATGTTGACTGATGTTTTGACATTTTAAAATGCTAATTAAATAAGACTATAGGGAAGAGGCAGCCTTGTCATGTTCCTCTCTGAATAAAAAAACAAGTAGAGGTTATCATTTAATGTGACTGCTGCACATGGATTCCTATACATATATATATGAACCATTTAATAAATAAAGAACCATTCCCGGGGCTGCAGTAGGAGTATTCCGCTTTATAACATGAAAAGATGTTCATGTTTTTAGAACACCAACCGTGATTTTGATTAAACAAGGGGTGGAACCTCTTAGCCAATGGTGATTAAAAAAAAAATCTGCATTATTAAATCTAAATGCAGATATAGTAAAGTTGCAAAACTTTATTTTCGTTTTTTCAAACCTGGACCTTAAAGCCACATGCACTTCATGCTCCACTCTATGTTCAGGGCCTCTGAATTTAATTTAATAGAGATCTGCAGCTTTTGTAAATGCATTACATATGTTATTGCAGCATGTAATATTACTTACATAACTTTAAATGTATTTATTTCTTCCTCCATGAATTCAACTGCAAAACTGAGAACCCCTTGTGGGTGTGTAAACCCACATCTTGCTAGTTCTCCATCCTGACGCACATCTTTGGTAGTTTATCACTATTGGACCTGGATTCTTGTCAAATGTGGCTATTTTCATTTATGTAGCTCCTGAATTGAAATTTATAATTCACTGTATTTATACGTTACTGCAACTACTCCACTTGTTATTTGGTGTGTTTTAGCTATTCACTTAAATGCTTCAGCGGAGGTGTGTGTGGAGGTCTATGGTTCTGTTAAATGAGAAGCAATCAGGCAAACGTATTTCTCTTTATAGCGCTGCTGCAACCACCAGTTATTAAATTACATCTGATTTAACTTTTATGGGGCTTGAAGAGAAGAGTAATTACACCACAAGATACTAAGAATGTGGATTTACATTTGCCAGGAGGGCAACACAAAGAAACCAAATCTAATAAATAAGTAATGTTATTTTGGAAGAATCGCCACAATACACTGACTGACTGATGGCTTAACGAATTGCATTATTGACTGACTGCTTGATGAACACAGCAGTGAACATGGACACACAAACAGTTGAGTCTGGGCTGACCTGGGAGGACATGCCATGGCAGGGGTAGAGGATGGCTTTGTCGTCGTCCTCAGAGCCCTGGTCCAGGCAGTAGCCGCTAGCTTTGCTGTTCCTCACCTGAAAGACAACACAGGAGGTACATGCACTTTTTAAATAAGAGATTATGGTAGGAGTTAGAAAGAGACTAGAGCGAAGGTTTCTAGCACACTAGATGGCAGGTGCATGGCCATCAGGATTACAGGTTTTTTCAACAAAGCATGTTACAGGAATAGTTTGACATTTAATGAAATATGCTTACATGTATTCGTCTTGTCAAGAGTTTGATGAGAAGATTTAGACCACTCCACTATCTGTTCATTAAATACTGTATGAAGCTGCCTGTTAAGATCAATAATTAACATGTTTTTTCACTGCCCAGCCAAGAAATAGTCCAACACAGACCCCCATGAAAAGCCACAACTTGTACTTAGGTTTTTCTCATTTCTCTCATCAGCTTCATGGGTGTCAATTGCTTAAAAATCTGCCTCATTCTTTGTTAGGGAGTTTGTTAAACACTGAATCTTGTATCTGGTATGTTACATTTTATGTATGGTCAAATTTGAACATCCTGAATTTTCTCTCAAAATATTGGCTACTCTTTGCTTTTAACCCAAAAATATACAGTAGTTATCAGTGGAGAAGCTTGTTTCAGTCAAAACCCCAGTGCATATTAACATGGTGTCGGAGATAACAAGGACTTTGCTACCACTGCTCAAAAAATACTGTACTTCCTGCCTGCTGGCTGCTATGGTTACATTTGCCACAACATTGAGTCTGAAAGCAAGTACATTTCTGTGTGTGTTTACCAGATCCACCGTGGTTTGTTCACACAGGGTCTTATATCATCTCAGTGTGATGACCTAGCCATGATAGGATATCATCATGCAGTGACCAGTCCCAGTTGTGTTTCTCATTCTCCTCCAGGCCTCCAGATGGTGGTGTGCATTGAGCATGAGCTCCGGTTCTGTGTGATTTGAATGCATACAGCTTCATTTCCAGGTTGTGACATATCCATCATGTGCTGTTGTCAGGGAAGGTTCCACTCGGCTGGTCTGGTCAGCATGGCCTAGCGCGCGCTGATGCTCAGTGACAGATGAGACTCACTTCTCCTGCGGCGGCTGTGTGGCAACACAAGGCTTGTCGACAGATCTGAAATAGTGCCACTTAAGTGGCTGCTGCTCTGAGGAATCCATTAGCTGTGTGCCAGAGCCAAAACAGGCGGCAGGGAACTAAATTCACAAAGCTTTGATTAATCTAGAGGTTAATTTTGATGTATTCCGACGTTGCATTTGCAAAGCATATTTATTTTCCTCTGTTTTCCATTGTTGAAATTGATATGACAAAAAATGGTGTGTTTCAGCAAACCTCCAAACAGTGTCTGACGGGAGTGTGTTCAATTCTTCAACCTGTCATAATCCTGTTTTCTCCCCCCACTGTGCTGAGTGCGCAGCCAAGCCCAAAACAATCAAGTTGGAATGGAAAACTAATAAGTGTTTAATTAAAACTCATTCTGAGGAAATTGCATCTAATTCTGTGTGGTGACACTGCATTGCTATAGCAACAAGATACCTTAACCTTTGACTGTATGATGCTTGACTGTGTATCAGTACATATCAGTTTGTGTTTGACCACTGCTCACTCGCAAAAGGGGTTTTGAACAAACTACAGCTATCAATGAGCTGCTGATATCTGTATTGCAGGGAAATGTTGACTGTCACAGATCCTGATAATGCACAGCTCACAAATTATTAAATTCTCACCAACTCATTTTCCGTATTTATCATCTGTAGAATCAAATTAGCTGTCTCAGTCTATGCATTTTCTTTAAACCACAGCTCTGTCATATCATTACAGATGATGATATAGCAAAATTAACATGCAGAGTATTTCCAATAATCCTGTTAGCAAGTATTTTTCTCACCTCGCCGTATGTGATGGTGTTGTTGTAGATCCGCATCTCTGGGTAGACATGTTCAAGGTACCAGCGGAAACTCCGACATTGCAGCCTCTTCCTTAAGGCCAAGCGCTCTGAGACATCCCCGAAATCTACCCCTGGGTTCTGTCAACAAATGGTGCAAAATCAAAGACAAAATCAAAATTTAGCCAGCGGGCACTTAAGTACCAAGTGAGAGCAGTGTACTGACTGCTGAAGAAATGCAAGACGCAAGAGTGTTGAGGTGATGAGAGGATGCTACAAGCATTTAGTTAAGAGATGGATGGATGCGCCTGTCATGTGGGACCTTCATTGTTCTTTCATTAGACATGATCTGTGCTGAGCAAATTCTAATCAGCTGCTTAATTATGAGCCCTCACAGCCCTGCCTGCATTATGGAGGTGGCTTCCCAGATTGATTAGGGGAATGCCTAATAGCTGCACTGCCTGGCACAGAGGCCTGATCCTGACACACACACACACACACACACACACACAGGTTCAAAGCCCATATCAGTATGTGCATTTACAGTGCACTGATTGCTTATGCATGAATATGCAAATAAACACACATTCTGTATAGCCATAGAAAATATACACTAGATCCATGTGAGAGGAAAATAGCATTCCCATAGAAATTGAAGCAAAGGCACACACACACACACACACACACACACACACACCCACACACACACACACACACAGTTGTCTTATTACCAGACAGTGTTTCCAGGCAAATCCTCATCAGTTTCCCCTCCCTGTTGGAGTCTACAGCCAGCTGCTGAATTCACTTTCAACATCTGTTAATAATGAATTCTAGTTGGAAATGTCTGTTGTTTTTTTTTTTTTGGGGGGGGGGGTTGTACCATAAAGCAACACTACCAAATGCATTCATTTTCAGTGAGATGTTGTTTAGTATTTGGACTTGGAGCTGGCCACTGTGGTGAATCATAAAGCCTTCCCCCACTGAAGTAATTGTGCTCTCAGTGGGTACCTCAGACAATAACAAGAATCGGTGATTGTGTGTATGGGCGGGTTGGGAGAAGGAGGAGGGAGGGGGGTAGATGGAATAATCGTAGCGTTAGGTCTTTGCACTGTACACAAAATAACTCTGCGCCACAGGACAGCTGGGGTAATAACGTGCCATACCACTGTGTTTGTAATTATACTGGAGAGAGGATGTGGCCTGATTGGCTAGTTTGTCAAAGTTCCCCCCATCCCCTCTTTTCCCAACATGTCCTCCATGCTGCACACACACACACACACACACACACACACACACACACACACACACACCCACACACACAGTTACAACATTTCCCCAGTTGGCACTTCCTACCTGCACTTAGTGAGTTCTCATGTAATGATGTTTGTGCCAAATTTCTGGACGACATGCAGGCATCAGCAGCAAATCAGACCTGTGTGTGACTGCTACACAGCTGGTTATTATTTTGTTATGAACCTCAGTGTGTTGTTTTGGGCAGCGTTCAGAGGCCGTCACTGATGTCCTTCACTGACAATCATCTCATTCTGCATGGCTGAAGAGGCAATTAGGATTCAATATTAAACTCTTTATTAATGAAAGTAGCTGTTTATTATTTTGCAGCCCATCTCAACAGACCCCTTGAAAGCAATTAAGCTAAAGTGATGTGTATGAAAATAGACTGACTAGACATGAGGCTCCCCTCATTCTCTTGGTGCACCTCTCTCGTCTGTTTGGAATGAGACTCCACTGCTTCATCGCTCCTCCTTTGCTCTGCTGCCAGTGTGAAGGTCAAGTGGGATGAAATCTGAATTTTGAATTTCTATTGACTAGTGTCTCCGGAGACCCAGGCTGCATGTCTGAATGAACAAGTGTGAATGGGAGAGAGGGGGCAAGGGGAGCTCAGGGATCAAGGGAGGGGGGTGATCTAAGACGGAGAAAAACTTACGTTCATGGGAATGTTCCAGGCCATGTAGACGTGGGATTTGTATTCATCCATCCACACTTCGGCAGCCCGCAGGGCATTGCGCTTAGCGTAGTAATCTATGTCATTGTTGTAGGGCTTCTTGGTGCGCTCAATGTGAGCCACTCGGGCACATGGCAGGACTTCCATACTCCCTCCACACTGCCACACCTAGACAGCAGCAGGAAAGAGAGTCCATGTTTCAATCAAATGTGGATTTACACAGGTATGTCTTTATCAAGCTTGTTTTCAATACACATAAACATAATGGGAATTAATATAAGGCTTTAGAACACACTGACCATCAGGATTTAAAAGTGGATTATCTTAAACTCTGTATTCAGAGGTAAAACCAATAGTAAGTATAGCTATGATGGTAATTAATGACAAATACGGCACACACCAAAGGTCAGTGTGGACTCTGGAGCTTGCTCTGTAAACTATGATGGATGTTTGTAACGGTTAATAGGTCCTGGGGGTTTATTTGAAACCTGTGTGATTGTCTTGTTGCTTTTTTTTTTTTTTTTTTTGCCACATCTGACTTCATTTTAGCAGCCTTGCCACATTTCCAAAATTGTAGCATGTAATTATTACCAATGGGAAGCTTGTCCAAAACTACCAAAATAATGATAATTTTCTGCTGCTCAACCAAGTGGCCACATTTTAAAACCCTTCCACAGCATAATTCCCTTCTCCTGTTTTGCTTGTTCAAAACAGTCATAGTTTCTAAATTATGCAAAATCATTGCTAAATACACAACTTCTATTGCTTCAGGAAATTGCCACTGGTTCTGAACAAACTTAAGTCAAAATTAATGTTGCGTATGCTATGCAAAATCTTTTCATTAAATAGTAGTCGGGTGAATAAACGTGACATTTTAACCACCTATCACTGCAGCTCTGACACTGAAGCACAGGAGTTTAAGCAGGAAAATACATACGTATTCATATCCTCCCGGTTTTGGGAGCAGATTTATATACAGGGAAGTGTATATAACATATAAAATGTGTATGCATGGGCACACAGTAATGTGCTAATGAATATTCCAGTTCACAAAATAGCTAAGAATGAAGCATGCACATTAACCAGAGAAAAAGAAAAAAGAAAATCAATCTTTACAGTAACTTTAACACTATTTTATCTCACCAACGTCTGCTTTAAGCTTTAAGCTTGATGCAACAATTGTGTGACATTATTTTGTGCTCTGAAACAGTATGTGATAGGTTTCTCTGTGAACCTACAGTATGGCCCATAAATACAAAAATCCTTGGAGAGTTGCCTATGCCAACCAAGTGCTGAGTGTATGGCATATGGAGTGATATATAAAACCAGGCAGAAAAGATATTTCATCAATCAAAAATCTAAAAGCATCAATCACGGCAGAAAGTATTGAAGATTGATTGTAGTCTCAGGGATGTTGTGACATTTGTCTGATATCCTCAAGGTAAGAAAATAGTGGCTAGGAGTCACATGGTAGTAAAGCAGTAATTTCTTAGTAGAGTGCAGCAAAAACAATTAAGAATTTCTACACTCAGATGTATCCATTGATTTACAGTATGCAAATCTGCAAATCTATGCCATGCTGTGGGAAAGTGGCCCAGGAGTTACACAACCGCGCAACTTCATCAGAATGCCACAACATATGGCAAAGTCCTTCCAGCCGTACAAACTGCAGAGCCTCCACCACCCACAGTCTCTTAATGATGATCGCCACAATGCTTAACAGATGTTCTGATCCATTAACTTCTTGCTGAACCCAAAACGATACCCCCTGCAGGGTGTTAAAGGAGAATACCGTTGCAAAACTGTTTTCTCAATTAAGTCGAGAGCAGGGGTGAAGCCTGTGTTGAGCTGACCATGTTTATTTAATGTTGTGGAAGTAAACACAGCTTTTTGTGCGATATGGCATGTTCCTAATAATCATGTTTGGAGAGGTTTGTTCAAACTTTTTTCAAGCTATTTTCAGCTTTGGATTTATACACATTTGGTGCTCTGGTGAGTACTTCTGGCAGCAGCAGTATGTGGGATTGACTGAAAATAAACTCCAGGGCAATGAAGGAACATGTCACCCAGGGAAAACGGTGTGACTCACTTATATGTTTTTAATCGTTTTGGACAACAATGGAGGTGTTCGGTAAAAAGGATGAAGCTACATCAGGCTTTGGACACACAGACAATACTTATTACATAATGAATCAGAATCAGATTGATTGCCAATTGGGTTTTCACTTACAAGGAATTTTTTTTAGAATATTGGTGCATTTTGTTTTAGACATAAAAAGTATAAAGTATACATAGAAATAGCAATATAAGAAAGATAAGAAATATAAGATAAAGTTTCACTAATATAGTATCACAAAATCTTATTATCTACCATGTAGTCCTTCAGTTATTCAGAAACAACTTAATTTCTTTATTCATCAATTATTATGTAATTCCTAGTTTGTTGCTTACTCCTTCCTTGGTAACTGCTCTGTACTTTGTGTTCTTTGTTGTAAAGTGTTACCTAATAACTACACCAAAAATATGACAAAATAACATTGAGATCATCATATAGCTTTGTTACCTGGCAGTGTTGAAACAGACATTGTGCATTTGTTAAGACAGCAAAAAGCCACATCATATCACCGGAGTAAGCTGTTTCAACTCTGCTCCTGTGGGCAGGCAAGCTGTTGGAATCAGTTAGCCTTGAGCCACATAGCCAAGTGTGCAGCGTTCATGGAAATGAGACACTATTAAACATTTACCCAAATCCCAATTATCATAATTTAGATGTTTCTGTAATGCTCAAGGGTGTATGGAAGCTTGTGTTTAATTGTACGTTAATAAAGGCATCCATTCTCTTTTATTCTCTCTTACCCTGGAACTCTTAATTGCTCTGGCTGTATCAGTGGTGGAGTAGTTTGTCGCGGCTGACCTGAGCTTAAACACATCCATTGACTGGCTGACCCCCCATCTTCACTGCCGATGATCCACACTGACCCTGGCCTAAAAAAAATCCATTAGTACTTTGGAGTAGGCTTCACCTGCTTTGCTGTTGCCCATGACAAGTGCTACTTTTCCACAATAGCCTTCATGGTTGGTGCATTTATGTGGGTGTAAGTGCAATACCAATTTAATGGTAAGTCTTTAGTCCTTGCAGATCACCTTTTGTACCAGGGAAAGTCTGTGTAATGCCATCTTTTTTTGGTTTCTTTATCCAGGTTTCCTGCTTAAAATCAATAGTGTCTGTGTATGTATGTGTGTGAAAGTATCTATCTGTGTTAAGTGCTTGTGGAAATGTGCGTGGAGCACTCATGGATAATTGAAAATGTGTATATGTGTAATTGCAGTTAGCAGTTTGCCCGGCACTAAAAGCAAATTGAAGATCAATATTTTCTCAACCACCACTTCCAGAAGGTCAGAAACATAATAGCTAACTAGGCTTGTGAAACAGGCTTTAGTTTCTTTGCATCACACCAGGCTTTACGTGGTGTCACTGGACAGAAGCAACACAAAGTTTTTTATTTTTTCAGTAATAAGGGAAAGCATAATTTTTCTCATTTACATCCACTTATTCTTTTCTTTCTAGTACTGTGTTACTGTAATCTTCTCAATAAACATACTTTATTTTAATTATATATCAAAAGATTGTGTGCTATAAATCACATTCTAAATAAACTGCAAGAAACTATTCAAAGCGATATCCAATGCGGTAAAAAAAAAAAGATAACATGGCTGCTGAAGAAATGGCTGACCTGCTGTAGCTTCTTACATGCTAAGCTCTGTTGTCCTCTGGGAGCAGGGCAGATGCTGAGAGACTGTGTTTTATCTTGTGCAGTTTACCTTGTTCGTCAATATCCCTCAGTATAATTAGTGTGACTGATTACGTGTGTTTGTGTAATGTGCAAGAATGCGTGATGGTGACAAATACATTTCAGATGCTCAAATCACATGTTATCTGAAGAAGCGCATGAACAGGAAGCTTTCCTGCAGCCATAGTTGGAAGAACCTCCTGGACACAACATCAAAGATGGCAGTAACAGGGTTGAAGGTAAAGGTGATTCTCTGTGTTGCCAGTATTTTATATTCAATTTAAAATGTGATTCTCCTCTGAAGGTCACTGAGATCCACATCTGCACACAATATCTCTTTGTTTATATTTTAAACATAGATGTGAGCTTGGTGACTGCAAGGTCACCATGTAACTGAAAAGTCATTTACATCTTCCCTGAATGGGTTTTTTCACCAGACAGCCCTTGAGATTTGGTGGTCAGGACATTCAGACAACTACTATATCTATCATAAGTATGAATTCTGATGAAAAATAACCCTTACTTTAAAAAAGGGGGAAGGTGCTACTTTGGGGTGGGCATGTTGCTTCACATGCCAGTTACACGATGAAATACAATCCAGGAAGTTTGGTTTGAATCATACATCCACTATATTTAAGGATTAAATGCTATGAGAACTTTCTTATTCTTTTTTGGCCAGAGCCTTGAACTCATTCCTCAGGCATCATTGCATCAGTTCTTATATTCTGAATCCAACTGTCCTTCACCTCTGGGTGCAAGCTTCTCAGTTGACATAGTATGTGAGTATATAGTATATGAGATGGGGGAGGCTAGAGTAAATTTCTTCCTTGATTTAACAGCCAACAGCCTGGGACAAGACATTTGCAGTGTCTCAACTCTATCATTTGAGGATCATCAGTGCTTATGAGACCTTTTTCAATGAGTAGAGAATCGCCAATCTGATGATTTGGAGGAAAAACAGGACAGCAGATTGCTCCCTCCAACAGTGTGCGTTACATTCCAGGACTACTTATGACTCTTTCCTGTGGCCTGTATCTTTGCAACCAGGGCTTCAGTGGAAGCATTGGCAAAACTTATTATATCTTCTCTACATAGAAGATATAATAAGGATCCTTGTGCTTTTGTATTCTCACTAGAAAATATATTAATAGCATGCTGAGAGCACCTCTGCTAATGACAAGGTTTCACTTTATGTTGCTGTACTGCAAATCATTGAACCATAGATGGAATCATTTACGGCAACTAAACGGAGCTGTTCAACGTATATTGAGCTGGTAATGGTATCTGCTGCTGTACTTATTAATAAAATTGAAACACCTTGTTATTTAAAGAAATCAGCATACAATAAAATCATCCAAACACAAGGAAAATAAATGTTTGGCTTCATATCTGAATGTACAATTAATCTTCGAAAATTGTTCAAAAAATTCAATAAGACACAACTATACTGGGGAAACGGAGCTTTAAAAGGGGGACAACATGCTGCCTTTTCAGACTGTGCTTTTAAATATTCTAATATTATGGAAATATAATACAATCTAAATACCAAATAAGATTGTTTTAATCTTCTACCTCTTATGACATCCCGAACACAGGTCCTCAGGACTGCATTTTTTTTAAGTCCATTTGGCACTGACCCTTCATAAAATTGCAGCCTGCATCATTAAGAGGAAGCACTTAACACAGATCACTTTGATGTAGTGGTAATGTAATTGCTAATTTAATTTAATTGTCTTTGTACATGCAGTTAGTTAATTGCAGCTGGACCATTTGCGTGATAAGCTCCACGGGGCTACAGAAAACATCAGCCATAAAAAGCATAAAAGCTATTAACAGCAGTAAACAGGTTTCCATCAGCGCCATTACCCAATACAATCAATAAACTGGGAAATGCAGTATGTAGGGGCTTATGACTGACATTAAGACAGGCTTTGGATTAAGATGTTCTCCATTTTCATGACAAAAAAACATTCACATGCAACTGACAAAAGCCACTGAAACAGCATTTAGTTTATTATCATGGGCCATGAATATTTCCTACTGAAACTGTAGGATATTTAAAACAATAAAAACGGGGCATTGTCAGTGTGCCCTGATTGGAATTACTTTGCAAGGGATTGTATTAACCTTTAAGGAGATGGACATTGTTGTCTATTCAAATTCAGAAGTTGAGATCCAGGCTCAAATTACTCTTTTTTCAGTCTTTTCCAGATTAACATGTCATCGGTTGGAAAACTAGCATTGTTCTTGAAAATATTAATGCGTCAAGAAACTCAAAGTTAGAAGGCCACACTACTTGTAGATGTTTCTAACAGCCACACTTGAAGGCAGGTGGTCTGGTGTCAAGGTCTGTCCCCCTAAAATAGTGTTTTCCTCTCCTCCAAACAGTATTTCCCATATTGCTGCTCTCTGCGGTTGGGGTTAGGGTTTAGTTCAATGTTGCTTAGGCATTCTTGAGATAACTGGCTGGGTTTAGGGTAACATTTGGGCTCGGGTTAAGGTGAAAGGAAAGACAAATTGATCACGAACAGCGCTCGACAAAACACTGGCCATCACAGAGAGGAGCGAGTGAGCGGATCATTTAGATATAGGGATCTCCCCCAGAAGGCATTCATTGTGTTGCACATGGTTATAAACACAAACAGTGACTTAAGCCGTTGTGTGAAGAATGAAAAAGGGAGAGCTTAAGAAAGAAGTTCAAACCCTGCCACTGTTCTCGCCTCCCAGTGAAAGCATGAAATCGGTATGAATGTCAGTTATCATTGGAGGGAGGAGATTTCGGGCACTGTTTGACCATCTGACAAGCACTTCTGTTGGAGTATATGTAGACCCCTTGAAAATAACCCCTGATGTTGCAACCTTTACTGAAACTGCAAGAATGATATTACCAATTAGGCTTTTTCTCAGTCAGTGGTCAAAATTGAAAATAGGGCAGAGCGGAAGGAGCCAGTGAGCAGCTGAGAACCCAGATTGAGATGATGAAAGGGAGTGCTGAGGTCATGCAGAATTAATATAAAGCCTCATTTTGCTAGACAGCTGACATATTTGACAGACAGGGAGAGGAATGACCCTGCAGCAACAAACATAAACCCCAGGTTTGCCCAGATGAGTGTATCAGTAGCCTGGGGTCAACCAGAGTTCATCTCCACTTTTCTCAGCCATTCTGCGTGCATGACTGAAACCTTAACGATACATGTGGGTTTCAAGATGTGAGGGGGTTTAATTTTGAACATAACTGAGAGAAAGACTATCTGGACCTATTTTACTGTGCACCGAAGGGCCGACTTATTCACCGGGTGTGACCTTATTCAAAAAGAAGACAATTGTGTCCTGATGTGTCTGTTTCTTCTTCTGTGACATTTTTCACCTGATAGAAACCTTGATAGAAACTTCTTTAAAATCTACATTTACACATCATTTTGTTGAAAGACTTATAGAAAGTTCAAACATGTCATGTTTTGTTGCACACTTGATAGTAACTGTATGTATCACATTATGTCCTGTACACTCCTGCATGTTTCAGCATGTGTACACAGGCATATATGTGACATCTGCCATACTGCTCGAAAAAACTATGCTTTAGCTAATGGTTTCTTTCTATGAACAATCACACACATCAGATTATTGACATTTTGGAGTCATGCTGCTAGAGACACAGGCGACATCAATGCCATTATCTTTGCTGTAGGTATGGAAATATATTTCTGTATCAATTCATATATTTGACATCTGGCATGTATGGGTCACAATTTCCACTTATGGCCACATTCCCATCATCCTCACTGGAGTTACAGTAGCCAAAGATGCTTGCTATTAAAAAAACCTATTGAACTGAACCTTATTCCATCTGGTCCAAAGAGAGAGCAACACACAATTTATCAGAAGAACAAAGCTCTTATTTTAGGTGTCACATCGCAAGGTGAAATGTTGTAGCCTTTCTGGTTCACTGGGGGGCGTTAATTGACTGCCAATCTACCTGCTTGCTTGAACTTTGTTCACAAAACATCATGAAAAAGGATTATTCCTTCTGTCATTTGTTCCTCTCCATATGGAGCAGAAGATAATTACTACTGTGTCATTACTGCACTGCTGGCAGAACACTGGGAATTAACTTTTCTTTACTTTCAAACAGCTTCATTTCTTAAGTATTCCTCTCAGCTAATGTGCCGACTTGTGATTATGGAAACTTTAGGCAACTCTCTCTCTCTTTAAGTAAATAAAACTACATATCTATTCGTTTTTATTTTGTGGATATTCAATAGGCTCAGTTTGCAGGCAAATTACTTTTCAAAACCTGAACAGATCATTCTCCTGCTGCACCTGCCTTCAAAATTGATTGTGCACATGCATTAATCCAGCAGCTCTCAGTCCTGGTGCTTGAGTACATAACCTGTTTTTTTGTCCTATCAGCTACTAAATACCATTCATCTGAAATCCCAGGTGTTAGTCTGTCCCTGACTAGATGGTAGGAAAACCAGATGGGCTGCAGATTGAGAACTACTACATTATCAATAACAACCAAAAAAACCCATCTTTAATATGTCTATATACTCATATGTTGTACAACACAATTATGAGCATACATTGTGTATTTTAAATATACTTTAGTCTTCAAAAGCTATGTCAGCTTGTCCACAAGCTGAATGTGTCTGAAAACAATGCTGATTGGAGAAGTGAGGCTGAACCTAAACATTAAAAGTTGTGGGCCTGAAAACCAAAACAATGAGCTGAAAGATGATAAAATGTACAGTGGAGCTGAAGAGATTTGGGTGATAATTCTTTTAGGATTTGTCACTACGAACAACCCCTTTCACATTTCACATAGTCATTTGATCAATTCAAAAATTATGATCACAGCCTCTTTAAGTTCAGGTAAAAAAAAAAAAAAAAAAGATAAAATAAAAATCTATAAAAACTTTCTCAATCCATGTATGGCACCAGGCTCCAGTTCCACTAGATTCTAAACAAAAACATGTTATGTATTCTTAGTAAAGTTAGGGGAATTCATACACAGATCTGTGTCACAGGACTTCACATGGAAATGTTCACAATTAACTTGGAAAAAAGCCATCCACAGACTTGCTCTATCCACTTGAGATAATGAGTTGTGTGCGCTCAGTTGTGTCTGGGGAATTTTACACGTCCCTGTTTTTAATTGAAATGCTCTCCACTCTGCAATCTCTACACCCAAGAGATGTGTTTTTGCAGGATAGTATCCCGAAAAGTCTCATCTGTTTCAAAGAAATGCCATGAAATGCTTATTAAGGGTGCAGGCTAACCAGATTGCATGTTTCTATCTTCTCTGATCCTTTAAGACATTATGTCAAAAACCAAGTGGTTTTAAGGGGTACAGTGGACACAATCTGAGTTCTCTGTGATGTGTTGAGCCATCCTGTGCTGGCACAACTGCTATTAAGCACAGAGCAGGCAGTATGTATTAAAACAGACATGGAACCTTTTTCCTTATTTAGAATCAGCTCTGGTGTCACTATCTATGCAATGTTTATTCACACCAACACTAATTCCCAGATCAGAAAGCTGTGAATATAACATTGTAGTGAGTCATTTTTCAAAGCTGTTGTGTGAGTGAGAAGAATATCAAAAGGGATATACAGAGGTAACATAATAATGTGAAGGACTACAGCCTGTTTTGACAACTGAAATCAGTCAGCACAAAACACAAAAAACTGTTACTCTTCTAACAGGAATATACAATATCTAATGAATTACAACTTTAAGAGGATGTCAGTCACTCTTATGTGATAAAGCGAGATGCTTCCTGTTCACCTTGGGCTTTTGAAGAGTTAAATCTGCATCAAGTAATTTATGATCTATCGACCTCCATCAGCACAGGAGGAAATGCAACATTGACAGGTCTCTGGCTCAGCTCACGGTGGCCTTTAATTACCATAAATAATACATTTACATTATTACAAAAGCACAAACAAGCTAGCTGATAAGGACAATGCACCAGCAACATAACATTTAGTTAAGAGGTTAACCAGTACTAAAAAAAAAGTGTGTCTTTGAACAGTGCGTCTCGGAGGAGGGTGGAAAATGACTTTTGAAAGGCAGAAATCTGAGCACCCGGCAAAGTATAACCTGAGTCACTGAGTCATTGTGTGGTAGGTGACATGGAGCCTCATTCTGAAGTCTTATTTAATGCACTTCATTTCCACCTTGAATGAGCCTTCAATAGCATACACCCTGCTCTAGTTTTCAATTCTGCAATTTTGACATTTTGGGAAATAAGCTTATTTGCTCTTTTGCAGAGAGTTAGATGAGAAGATCCTATTATCCAATGTGATATTTTGGCCCTCCTGTTTTTGCATAGATCAGGCCCTCTGCGGTTTTTTCATTAAACATTTCAACACCTGTTGATGACTTTCTGTGTACATTTTCCCTAATTAGCTGATATCTCACAGGGAACAAAATCACTGCCATGGTAGCCTCCTCCACTGCCTTCCTCTCAAGTCTTTGCTGAATGATGTTTCAAAGCGTTGGGAACTGAAGGCTCCCTCCTCCATTGAAAGGCTGGATGTGAGCCACTCCCCATGGCCCATCACTTCATTTCATGCCTTCTTTTCCTTTTCCTGCTTCTCTTCCTCATACATCCATAAAATGGAGGATGTTGATGGAGAGATAGATAGATGCAGAGGCCCTTTTAACTGTGCCTGTCAAAAGCTAATTCCATCCAGTTGCTGCCCTTCGTCTTTGATATGTCTGCCGATTTGCTGGTGAGACCAGATCAGTGCGTGCTAGTACTCTTTAAATACTTGGCCTTGTCAGATCATTTCAAGTTTTCAGCCTGAGTCTGAGACATCCAACAAAGACAATTACGTGAACAGATTAACTAATGCTCTGATAATGATGAGATGAGCAAATCTTTGCTTGTTACTATATTTCCTGGTGATGGTACTGTCCACAGAGAGCGCTTTTGATGCTTATCCATACAATGCAAATGTCCTGAATAGCAGAAGGTTGTGAAATGCACTATTCATCTCAAATTATCTTAATTACCTTGTCAAAATGTGCTCAAATTAAGGAGGGAGTATGTGCAGTCACTCTTAAAAGAGTTTTTTTTAATGAAGTTTATGATTCACATGGATTATAGGAAAGCTGACAAGGTCTGTCTAATTACTTATCCCTCCGGCCCTGAACACCAAAGCAGTAACTCTCTGAGGTATGCTGATGCTCAGGAAGCCATTTCAGGCTGAGGAGTATGCTACATGTCATTGTTAAACAGTAAACACAAAGGATGCTTTCCAAACACACAATCTGTTGAGGTGTAAATTACAGCGACAGCCTGGATCAGCAGGACCTGAAGTAACAAAAAGACAATATAAATCTTGAATTATTTATGCATGGAACGCACCAATATATGCAAATCATGAACATGTTCTATAATGTAAATGCAAATCCCATGGTAAATTCCACAACAACACAAAGCATACGCACAGCTGCTCCACTTCACCATATGTTGGCAGTAAGTCCTTCAATAGCTGCAGTAATTCCTCTGAAACAATACCTGATCCGAGTCTTGTATACCGAACTTTTACAGCTGCATCTTTTCTCACTCATCTCTCCTCCCTGAGACGGATGCAGGCTGGAACATACAGTAATGAACCATGGAGTAAGTAAGCCGGAGTCCATTAAGCCCTAACGGATTGATTCAGCCACTAAATAATGCAGGCATTGAAAAAGACAAATGGCCAATCAATATCCAATGCTACTGTTACCTTTACGCAGGCTGTATTGATGAAGAGCAGATGGTTCCTCCCATGTTGTAGCTCTACATGTTGGGAGAAAATTAATCATTCATGATGAGGGTTGTAGTTAAGGCTACCTAAGGCGAGTCGAAGACCAAGCACAGTCGAGACAAAAGTAAGACTGAGACCAGACAAGCTCCAGAGCTTTTTAAACTACCAAAATTTGAGTCCTCTCCCTAAACAAAGCTTGAGCTAGTCTTTAACCACCAACCATTAAATTATTTTCCTTTATTCTGAGATGAAAGAAAACCTGTCTTGAAATGAGAGCAGACTCAAGTCCCACAGCCCTATAACAAATCAAATTCCCACAAGAGTTATACATGCAGAAGTCAATAAAGGATACTGTCCTGCACTGTATGGAACTACCAGGCGCCTACAGCATTCCTCATTGTGGCATTTATCCAACAATTTGTCTCCACGTTTGTCTCTTCCATTTGATGAAGTGTAATATCAGAATTCCTCAGACACCTCAGATTTGTTTTCATCTCTGGAATGACTCAGTTTGTTGGAAAGGGCTCACATATGGTCATCGCCCACTGTCATTTGCTGCTTGATGGACATGGGCACGCTGGTGATTTTGAAGCTGCCAGAATGGCTGGTGTCCACAGATGGCTGAGGCTTAATGCCGCCTCATAACGATGATCCTGCCCTTTTCAAGGTGACTGCTTTCGCTGTGGAGGGCTGCAGCCTGTAGGAATGTGTGTCAGAAATGTTCAAGGTATAATCTGTATGATCTGAATGTTGCTGTACCACCAAGCACAAACACACAAACACACTTCAATTACCCAGCACAGCGGAATTCTTGCTGTGATATGTTATGATTGGACAGAGAGAGCGAACACGGCTCTGCTGCTCCCAAAAGGAACTGGGCTTATCAGGAAGTAACTTGCTCTGGGCTTATCATCGCAGCTGCTGATAACTCATTGTAGCCTGTGGATGACATTAACATTTACCTGGTAAAGGATCAGAGTCAATCCCTGTATTACCGTCATGTCACTGCATTCTTTCAAAATGCTGACAGCAAACCACAATAACAACACACCCACCTGGCAGAGTTACTTGCTGAATCTTATGGTCCTGTCCTTGTGATTTATGGGCTAGGCGGACTCACTGAAAATGATTTCACTACCAAAATGTAGCAAGATGAACAGCTATATGTACAACATAAGAGGTTTAAATCCAGCTTAAATTAACAACAGTCGCTGCCCACCTCCTCATCCCCTGCTCAACTCTAGCCCATACATTAGAGCAAAACACTAATTCAAATTAAAGTCTGTATAGTTACATAGACATGCATACATATGCAAGTTGGTACATTACATTGTATTGTCATTACACTTTTAACAAAGCAACACATCTGGAGTGTGCCACCTCCCTTTGAAACCATTTGTACCTACAAATCCAGATGGCTTGTGAGGTTAATCAACTGAGTTAAAGTGTCCAGGTTCCATATTTGTATCAGTGGGGCAGATGTTCTCAGAATAAACTGAAAGCAACATCTGACTGCATCTACCAACTGCTTTAAAGCAGCACCTGTTATTGTGCTGCCAGAAATAATGCTCACTGGCTCATCTTGAGTTCAGTGTTTTTTTGTTTTGTTTTGTTCTTTTAATGAAGCAAAGTTACCATCTGGAAGAAATAGATGGACTGTGCTATGACAGTAGTGGGTGGCATAAGATGCAGAATACTGTAAGATGGGCTCTTGGGTTTATTGTCTTGTTGATTGGGATAACTGATGCATCGTCGTCAACAGATAATCCCTTTTTTAGTTAAAGGTTAATAGAGTTAAACAATAATCTACTGTATGTGATTATGAATAAATGTTCCGTTACCAAATGATGTACTATGTAAGGGATAATATATAGGGATAATATAGGGGATGTCTGGGTTTATTTTGCAATACTGACTGGCTTTCTGTAAATTATCCAGTTTATTCCTTGGATACTTACTAAAGAGATCAATAATTTGACACAAAATATTGATTTAAAAATTATTTTTATGAGTTGGTAACAATATAACTATTATCACTACTGCTTATCGCCTGAGTTCTGCTCACCAGATCTGCCGTCGTTGCCTTTATTGGAGGACATCTTTCCCTGTCTGTAATGGTTGGAGCCCAGTAGCTCCTCAGGCTGCCCTCACATCTGTGCCCAGTCACAGACATTATCTATTCTCAAGACCAGCCCAGTTAGGTAGCTGTGCTCCTCAAGTTGTGATTGGTGTACCTCCTTGAAAGCCTGGCTGATTTGGGGTAACATATGCCCACGGAAATTGTGCCCATGGGCTCACGAGAGTACCATGCTGCTTGTCTGTTCAGTTGGTCTTTTTTTGTGGGTGAATGAAGAAAGCTTTAGCATCAGGATGGCAAACTGATGGATACTTTTTAAAACTTGCAACTGGGCAGTTTGGATTGTTAGGCTCAGCAAAAAGGCACCACATGTAATGTTCTTTACAGGGATCTTTGGCATCTTTGTAGTTCTGGGTCTCAGCGTTGTGTGAGAAAACTGTACTCACTGCCAATCTCATCCTGTTTCAAAATAAAAGAGTCTCTTGGTAAGTGTCGACTGCCTTCTCTGCCTCGTCTTGCCAGATGCAGCTGTACCTCAAACCACACTTTTCGGACCAGTCCGCTCGTTGTCGGAGACAGCACCTCTGAACACCTGAGGAGCTGCAATACCAGTAACCAGTCTTTAAACACGACCATAGCCCATACCATTTTTTATTAGTGTTTTTTTGTGTCTCTTCTTCAATTTTGTCAATCTCTGTCGTCCAGCTCTATATTTCTTTTTAAATATATTAAAATTAATATTAGAAAAATCTTCCATGGTGTTTTCTGATGGAGTAATGTTTGGACTTCTTTCTGCAGATTAGTATGATTGCTGAAGATCAGAACTGCGTCCATAGCAATGTCTGCAAACCAGAAATAACACACCATAGATTGCCATAATTTCATTCAACAAAGCTGTGTCATAAATGTCAATACTGATTTGGAAAGTTTTTCTGTTTCCAATTGATTTGGAATAAACTGAATTTCCACAATGGTGAATAGAAGAGTCTCTTAACTGGCTCCATGGCAACTGCTGCAGTTCCAATTGCCAACTTTTTTGGTGAGTTAAACTTCAATTTTTAACTTGCTTTGGTTTTCAGAAAACCGGCATGCACCTGTCCCTTTCACCTCATGCTGTGTCTTTGCTTCTCATCAATCGCTCAATCACCCCCACCCCCCCACCGCTCAATATCCATTTTACTCTTACAATTAATTTGTGAATTATGTATAGTAGTACATTTTCTGTTCAATATTTAATACATAAAACTGATGAAAAATCAAATCCAATCCCAAAATAATAAAGGTACTGAACTGTTGTAATGTAAACTGTCATCACACTGTTACATGTCTGTTGGGATGTGGGGGGGACCAAGTGAAGTGTAATTATATCCCACTCCTGTCTAGCTGCTGGTACTGCTAGACTTTAATTAGCTCCATTCTCCTCACTACAGTGAGATTATGACCAGATGCCTCAAGGCCCAGCCCAGGTGGTTATAGAGAAAAGACTTCAAAAGAAAAAAAATAGAATATTTTTTTTTGGTTCATTACCCTTGAAAGGAGTTCCTGGTGAGTTTAATAAATGTCACTGAGACAAGCAGGCCACCCCATGAGATTACACTTGAGTTTCTTGGATCTAGAAGTGACTGATTGATTGGACTGTTATGAAAATGAGACAAATTTCATAAAGCAGCTTGGGTGGTTTCCTGATGGCAAAGTGAGCACATGGGCATATTGTGTGGGGTAGACCCATCGAGAAACAGATTGGCTTTTTTTTTTTTTTTTTTTTGGCAGAAAAGAGTTTACCATCATGTTGGTTGGCAAAACATTTTTATTAACCAAAGTAGTACACGTCACTGAAAGTTAGGATTTAACGGTAAAAGCATGACTGAATGTTTATTTTTTTCTAAGTAATGATCAACTGTAAATTAGGTCATTTGACACCATACAAACTAGGGTTAGACAAATATGTTGAGGCCTTTACGCTGGTACATACTGCTTACAAAGAACAAGTACCTTCTCTTGTGTTCGATCAAAATCTATCGAAAACCTGCAGCCTTGCGCGTATTTCAAACTACTTTTAAATTAAGTAAAGTTATCTGCTTTATGTAGCCTACAAATTAATATTTTGAAGCAAAAATACTTGACTTATTGACTTTTACTAAATACCAGCACATCCTGTAAGCATGCACTGTACTATTGTGGTATATAAAGTGTGCAACACCACATACTGGAAAAGCTGAAAAAAATATAAAGTTTGATATTATTATTATTATTTTATATTTCCAATTTCACACGTGTGATATTGCATTGATCACAGATTTGTAAACCTGTCTCTTAACCCTGTAATGATGTTTTAGTTTCTGTGAATATTTTTGAGGATTCATTGTTAGTCTAGGGATTTTTTTTTCTTTATAATGGAAAATGAGAGGATATTAAATATAAACAATGGCCCCTGGCAACGTCTATACAAATATAATGGCTTTGCAAGAGTTGTAAGAGTAATTAAAAATATATGTAGAAAGGTTTCACTCCACATCAGCTCTCAGTGGAACTAACAGGAGCAGCAGCTGCAGGGATGACCCTTGATAGATTTGATGTAGTATTATATTTGCTGACAGAGTTACCACAGTATAATACTTGAGCCCAGAGGAACTTTTAAATGAAAGGCAATGTCCTGGTCTCCTGAGATGCTTTATCAGCAAAGACTCAGCAATGCAGGAGAGGTGGGAGACACATTACAAGATAAACTCATATTGACACTTCTGGCGGAATTTATCATTTCTGTCCCCAACCATTTTTCTCTGTTTGCAAATGGAGCCTCATGGCAAACAGGATGTTCTGGTTCAGACGTGCCATTCACTATTATTTAAAAGGTGAAGATATCAAATTCTTATGTTGCTAGTAGATGTGTAGAAAAGGGTAAATATGTGTTATGAGGTTAAGCAGCATCAATTGCCAATCCAGTAACAGTAATACATTATATAACTTCCAATCTGTAAAGCAGAGAATACATTTATTAGTGGTGTGGCTGGAGATGATGTATGCATCCTTCACTACATCATGCTGGCAGCATCTTTTACATATCCATTTTCTTTGTCTCTGCACTTTTATACTCTCTCTGTTCATTTCTTTTCATTTCGGGTCCTACTGTAAATTATTGCACACCCGAACAAACAGAAAACTTCAGTGAGATCTATGATTTATATTCCCTTCCCTTGGTTTTATTCTATTCTCTTCCTCACAGAAACAACACCACATGCAGTCCTATGTGCTGTATAATCAGCCCTGCACATCCTAGCCTCCCTTCTGCTTACAAAGAGGCCAGTTCTTTGGATCCTGGAAGCATTTTTTTACCCATAGCAAGCTATAGAAGCAGGAACTCACAGTAAATTATAAATACGCCATAACCTTTCTGTGTGGACCCTGCCTTTCATCAGCCCCCTGTAGTCAGATGGTCCTGGGCAGGCTCAGCCATTGTGAGCTGACCTGGCTAATTGTTAAACATGTTCTTGTCAATCAAGCCTATCCCAAATGGCAAATCCTCAGCCAGCACTACAATGAGCTGCTGTAGCCTTAGAGGAGTAATTGCCGTCCACTCGCCAGAAGCCCATCTCCATTCCATTAGCAGCTGTACAATATGAATGGTTGAAGCTGGTTGTTGACCGCAGACCTATTCAAGCTTGTACACGTGCTGAATAGCCTCTTTTTCTGTGGCATGTGTTTCATTTCCACACTGACAGGCCAAACAGGAGGAGAGGTAATTGCATTTGTGGTGGCATTGTGTTCACAGACAGAAAGGCATATTCTCTTCACTCCATGAATCAAAAAGCTACAGTAAATATTCATGGTAAAAAAAAAAGCCAATCAATCAAAGGAATCAATGAGGAGCTTGTGTGTGAGAGAGCAAAGATAAGTTCACTGTTACACTATATCACACAGTTCAACAGAGTTGTTCTAACTTTATTTAGCTGCTGTAGGTGAATTGATCTCCCCCACGAACCTCATCTAACTCAGTTGCATGGTTTGTTAGGTACACATAAGCAGATCTACTGAATGAGAAAACACTGTGTAACCTTGGGGGAGGCGGTTGGCAGTTGGCACATAATACATAATGCTGAGTTATCACTCTATGATAATGGAAAAACAACAGATCAGATAAAGACACAAGAAGCTAGATGATTGGGTCATTATTGTCGATTGGAAAAAAAACATTATTTTTATTATTGATGTCAGGGAAAAGCCACTTTATGTGGAATAATGAGAGGCTTTGAAATGGTCACCAGTGACTGTAAATGATTTGGGCTTCAATAAAGCACTGCAGCAATCTGTAAACCGAGAACCATTCTCCGGCCTCCGCTCAAGTGCTTCTTTAAATGTGGCCGACACTTCACAGGTGTCGTTGAAGCCATCTCGAGATTTTGAAAAAGATGTGTCGATGACGTTAAATGAAGGAGTGGGATCTTTCAAGCATATCTCATTCCAATATGCTGAAGGAGTGCGTTTAGATTCAGAATGGTTCCACTCGGCTGGAGAGAAACATTTTCTGAATTTAAACGCTAACCAATTCTTCAGCAAGCCATTCGCTCACATGAAGCATTAAATTCAACTAAAAGCAGCAGCAAAGGACATTTACATTTTCTGTATACAGGCTTTAAAGCCTTTGGTTTGGCTGAAGATTTGCATTAAGGGGATTTTTTTTCTCCTGCACTCCCATCTAAGAAACTTTTCAAAGTTTAATCATGGCTTCTGTTGACGCCCCTGGGTTTTGTATCTTAAGCTGTATCCCACCAGCTGGGAAACGTAAGAAAACTTCATCATGAGCTGTTCCAAAGTCTGAATATAGATTTCAGAAATCATTCTGACCACGACTTTACATCTTAATATTACCCCCTCAAATATTGGATTTGTAATTATGGCTTTTTGTGTGGCTTTACTGGTGTTCCACAGCACACAAACATACCCCCGGGCTTTGAAGGAATGCCTCATTAAAAAACAACTTTTCTTGCAGCAATTCTTTGAGTTATTTCATTTTCTTCTTAACACAGTGACTTTTAATTCAGTTTAAAAAAGAAAAAAAGTCTACATTTAAAATTATTTATGAAAGTCCCCTTCCAATTTAAATGCATTTCAACAGCAGCATGGGTAATAATCTGTGGTCCTTACCCGCATGCCGAGCTCAATGTTCTCGCCTCCGTAGACTTCCATGCCAGGATCCAGCAGACCAATCTCGCCAAAGTATTCCCGATCAACCACAAAGGAGCAGCCAATCATAGCTGGAGTTCTGGATGAGTAGAGAGAGACAGGATATTATTGCCCTGCCACTTAACTTTTATACACCCACAGAGAATGCAAAAAATTTCAACACAATCAAGGCAGAATGCATCTTAGGTTTTAGAGGGTTTTCTGAATGAGCTTGGAAAAATACATCAAGCATTAGTCACAGTCTTTTAAAGTACAGCATAGTCTTAGCATCGATCAATTAAATCAATTAAATGTAAATGTCCAGATATGATACGGTTTTAGGTTTTGCTACCTGATTTAAAAGATTTATATAGCGAGATGTTGGATTTTAATATGGTTGAGTGAAGCATCTTTCAACCACTTATCAATAATGATACTTTTAATTTACTGGACATAAAACATGATTTGAAGTTTGTTGAAACTTTGGTTAATCCACGTGTGCAACATAGAGAGACTCTTGTATGAGGTTAAGATATATCCATAACTGTATGATGGTGCTGCAATGGCTGCAGTTTCAACTTCTGAGTATTCTCAGTTTTCTGTTGTGCCTTCCTTTGACCACAGACACCAGAGTCACAATATGGAAATATCAACAGGAATAATAAAAAACAGTTTGAATTTATCATCAGCCAAGTTCAGTCTGATTTAGTTTAAAAAAGCAGCTACTGATAGAGACATTAATGTCTCTGATTCATTTGTGGCTATTGGATTTCTGTGAATAAAGTCAGCCAATCTCTTGTTGCCTTTGGGGATGCTAAGGTGTAGTGCAGCAGTAATTCATCGTTTGTCCATTTGGGTCAGCCGAAAACCTGTAAACACAATGTATTATTATGTTACAAAGTTGTTGTGCTGAAAGTGTTAGCAAACACGATTTCGTGTCCTGTTTCTGTTCACTAACAAATCCAATAAAGTCCAATATTCCCTCTTCTTTTAGCTCTGATTTGGTCTCCACCAGCTCCTGAGAAAAATGTGTCTATTTAACTGCTAAACGCACCACTATGTTTATTGGCTGGTTGCAAACTTTGTCTGTTTGCTGTTGGGTGCGGGGCAGCAGCTTACACAGGGTTTATCACAGCTTTTTTGCTGAAAACATCTGCCTGTTGCTGCTGGAAATTATGTAGACAAAAGTGATGAGAGTGAACCAAAATGGTAAGTAAAACCAAAATAAAGAACTGAAGGTGCTAAAATGCTCTGTATCAATGAGGGGAACTGCAGAGTTGGGGAATTATTCTCTGTGGGTTCATCACTATGAGCTACACCCTTCATAAAACACATAGTAATTTGATACATTTGAATATAAAAATATTAAGTGCAGCTTTAATATTTAGATTAAATGAAAAGTATTATAGAAGATAGAGAAGAAAATAAAACATGACCCTATTCCCCATCCCAGTCCAGTACAACAATCCAGAATGACACTTACCTGTACTTGTCAGATACACTTATTACTAATGTTTTAGTAGAAGAACCTCAAAATACTTTCAAAGCCAGCACAACTTAAAAGCTACCCAAGTTCAGCTGGTAGAGCAAGAGATGGAAAGTGTTTTTAACAGTGGGTTACTTTCCACCTTTACTAAAAGAAATGGTCCCACTTCAGCAGCTGTCCCCACAGGGCTGCTTCTCACTACTATTATCTGTCAGGTCTTAAGTGCTCTGGGACAAAGCCCCACAAAAAGCATTACATTCATACAGAGTACTGAGCTACGTTATTTTTTTTTTTTTCTCTAAAGTGACCAATGAGTGGCTTTATTCGTCTTTCTGGAATGGCGCCCGGGGTAAATTCACTATATATCACAAAGACACACACACAAACACACACACACACACACACAAAGAGAAGAGGTAAATGTATGTCTGCCACTTCAGTTTGAAAGACATGGCACAAGTAAGTACCAGAAAGAGGGAGCAGCAATATGATTCATTGACTCATTGACTATTAAAAGAGTGCACTCTGTCATACAGTGTGTGAGCCAAAAAGTAAGGTTCTTTTAGGTTTAGACCTCATATAAAACACTGTCTGGACCTCTACAGTGCAGTTTTATTTTGAACATCCTTGATCAGTAGACAAATAAATGATGCAAGGATGGATATAAACCCACCTGGACCATCATATCTCCAAGAAAGGTTTTGAAAGAGATGTCTTTATTATCATTACAGTAGCTAATTATTTTAAATACCTTTCTTCCACACTGCCCATGCTTGCTGACCTATATACTCCTATTGCCTCACATAGCCTCATACAGTCTTTGTTTAAATTCTAAGGGGTTGACAGGGAGGCTTTCAAGTGCCATTATTTGCACTCACTGTGCAGATAAAAAGACAGACACAGCACACACTCAGCCCCGTTCACCTCATTCTTTCTCCTGTCTTGACAAGTGACCTACCTTGCCTGTCTGCACAGTGCAAACTTTGTGCAGCTCTCTTTGAGTGTTCTCTTAGAGTAGAATAAAATGGCAATGTAAACACTATTTCTGCGTTTAAGTACAGACTCAGCACCTTACGTCAGACACGTGATGATGAAGCTGAAACTTCTGGCTGACCATATTCCTTATGTTTATTAAGATTTAACACCACATAAGGTATAATGTTGTAAAAGAATCATCCTCACATTGATATAATCAGAACTTCAGTGTGTTATGTATTGGTAATGTTTAGTGGGAAAAGAAGAGAACAAACTATAGCAAAGTTTGGTGCTTCTCTCATTTGTCTGGTGTGAAAGGTGATCAAACATGCAATATTCAGTAAAAGTAATCCCCCTACTAGAGCCAATTAACTGTAGCCAATTAAATGAATCATTAGAGCCAGCTGTTCCTCCAAAAATACAGAAATTCGAAAGGATGAATAGTATAAATGTCCACTCTTGGTTTCAAAAAAAAAAAAAAAACAGCAATGGTTTTACAGCAGCATTCAAAAAACAAACAAAGAGAAATCAATCATAGAAGAGGCAGAGCTACCAATCTCCATCGACAAAAATGTTCAATGGCTTTGATGCAATGCGACCACAGTTTCTACTCTGTGTGACCCTGCCATCAGTTGTGTGTGAAATATAACATAGTCCCCAGCGGCTTTTTTGTAATATTTTGTAAGTGGGAATGACACACCCAGCCATTTTTTCAGTGCAGAGTCACCAAATAACAACTTCTGGGCTGCATCAGACATCACATATTGGTAGAGGAATCTTCAGTGGATTTCTCATTTAATGTCATTAGGTTTAGTTATTTTTAGTGTACAGATGGTCAGTCTGCAGGGATCATCCGCCCTTCACACCCATTGACTTTGGCCCCCAGATCATTTGCTTGCAGTATGCAGTATGAACATCTGATACATGTATGCAATTTGGCAAGATAAAGACTTTCACTTCAGATAGCTTACTTTTCTCCCAGATGAAGATAAAAATCTGGCTTGCCTGCAATTTCTCCTTTAAAACTGTATGACAGACCTGATGTTTCAAGTAAGATATGAGAGAAAAATGCAGACACATTTATGACATTATCATTTATTTAAGGTAGTTTTTTAAAGTAGTATTTTTTTATTTATTTTATTATTTAAATATATTAATTTCAGTAATATATTTGATTTATACAGCAATGTGTTCAAAATATCTTCTAAATCTTTTAATTTTTAAAGTAGGAATTGGATGTCTTCTATTTTTTCTTCATTTTGTGACATGTGTCATATGTGTCATTTTGTGAAATGTGTCACAAAATGAAAGCCTTTATTTAGTTCTTGAATAATCTGTGTGTTCATTTTATTCTTTTATGCATCGTTTATTGTAACAACTGTTTAAAGGCAGTGGTGTCTATAGTCCTGTTAAATGTTTCTTCTACCAGTAAGTTGCTGGTATATATTAAACTTTATTTAATGAAGGGTTATTCTCTTATTCGTTTCTTTACATCATGTTCATGTACTGTACTCAAATGAATGATTTTTAGTGTGGGCCTTTTTTTTATAAAGTATTTCTCTTATCTATCTTCTAAGAAAAAAACAGTCCCCATGTGATTGAGCCTACACATCAAACCACTATGTCGCCATTTCCACTACCTTTCTATTCTGTCCTGTCAATAATTGTTGTAGTTGCCACAGAAAACCTCTTCTGTCAAATCCCCAAAATCTTTGCAAACCTATGTATTCTCAGAATGTGACAGTTTTGTGCCTTCCTGTGCCTTTTTTATTCGCTTTGTTGTTGAATGTGACCAAACAGCCACAGAGCTTCTGTTGTTGATGGGCAGGAACCTTGAGGAAACAAGCGCGTGAATGATTTCCAATAGAAATCCGCACAGCCGACACACTTCAGCTGGGCCTTGAGGCGATCTGTCCATTTGCAGCAAACTGTCAATAGGGAAACACGAACCAGCTCTGCAGTGTCTGAGGCTTCTCTTATCTTTCCCCTATCTCAAGTCTAGCACTTAATGCTCAATAATACATGGTTTTTATGGAGCTTTGATAAGACATCCAATATTTAAGTCCACAGTATAAACTGTTATCACATTGTTTGTTTGTATGAGACCATCTGTATCAAATCAAACTGTTATTGCTTTGCCTACGCTGGAACAAGCGAGGTAATGAAACTCTGGTTTGGAATTCAGTTTTGTTGCCCTTGGTCAAAATCCGACAGTATGTGTTAATGTTTTAGCTTATAGTAGTTATATTAGAAGACTTTTTGTCAGTAAGCGTCACTATCTTTAATGATTGCAGCTTGGTTCAAATGCAGCAGCCCAGGCTTTAAGTGATACAATTCAATACATTTGCCTTACTCTGATTCCAGCAAATGTTCAATTTGCTGATGGGTTTAGAATCAACTGACAGAGTTACTGATCAACTTTAAAGTATGACAAGGTCGACACTAAAACACTGCAGTGTCTTAAATCCTTAAAATGCCTATTCTTGATACTAAAGTTGATCAGGCTTTTGGCTCTAAAACAACCTGGCAGAGAAGCACAGTAGCTATTTTACTTATGTGATTGCTTTTACTTTCATTTTTGCTAAGGCTGTTTATGCTCTCTTTGCTTGTCCTTGATTTTGTGGTGCCTTTTTTTGTACCAAGTAATACACCGAATTCAGGGCATGTTAGGGGCCTCTCGCTGATATTGAGCTGTGGCCCTGTTGGCACGTTCCACATCCCCCTGATTTAACTACTTCTTTTTATCAATGTCTTTTGTGATTCCTCCAATAGCTTGGTACAAAGACAGTATTTCCTTTAAGGCCTCTATAATTTATATTTTTATATTAACAATGTATCAAATGATATTCTGAAAATAATGTGACAATGTGAAAGAGGCTACTAGAGACTAAAAATAGCTAAAAGAGAGCAAATATTGGATTCGCCAGGTGGTCAGAGGCATGACTCCAAATGAATGATGATGTTGCTCCATGCCTGCTGGATGTGTGAAAAAGAATCTGTTTGCTAACATGTTCATCATCATTCAGCTTCATGTTTAGATTAGTATATTATTTCTTTTTCTATTAAAAACATTCTAGTAGGAAACCTTTCACATGCTTGTATGTTTAAAATGCAGTTCTGAACTCAAGATTTTATAGCACTTAAATTGCTATGGCAGTGCACCAGGACCACAGCACTATTTGTAATCCAGCAGTGCCATGAATATGTAGAAGAAGAAAAACAATAGCTGAGCTACTTCATGCTGGCTCTGGCTTGACCTCGCAGACTTGGCTTAGTTACAGTTCCTCCACATAAAGCAGCATAGGCAATGTTTAACGTGTCCATCAAGAGTTTCTAAATGTCCATAGCAAGACAATTTAGGCATGATATTTCATACATTTTCACAGTGCTATTTGTTTCCTGGCTAACCCACTGAGATCCATGCATTTATGCATTTCATCAGAGAGATCAGAGCTCAGCAAGGAGTGTTAACCCTGCGCCTGGGAGGCAGCTACAATGTTTAAATAAAGGACATTTTAATAGGCTTGACTACATATACAGTGTGCATACTGCGAGACCTATCTTTATCTGTTTTTTTCCCTTGTGTTTTTATATTTTGCTCATGTTTATTCTAGAATCAAGCCCTGCCAGATATACCGAATACAATCAACGAGTATCAATAAAAGACACCACATCCAATTTTGCAGCTACACTGCTCTTGCTGGTTTTGAACACATTCCAGTCACTTCTGTTTCTCCGTTGTTGTGCCTTCATGTTCATGCAGGCTCAGCCACGCTGCCGTGGCAACAAAATCACAGTAATCTTCTCTGTTGAATGATGTAAAATGTTCCTATTGTTATGGCAGTGCTGACCAATTCTGATTTGAGCATTCAAAGACAGGATTCTGGTTTGCATCACGCATCCAAAATGTGAATTCTAATGGTCTTTTGGTGTCTACACTGATTATAAGCTTCAGCAGGTAAACATCCATTGATATTCAAATTCTTTGTACCTATTAAGTCACCACTTTATACAGATGTATACAATAACCAAAAAGTCTAACCGCAGTTCCCAGTTTTTCCTGTTGTCTTCATGAACTCAATATATTATACATTTTCACAACATTAATTACAACGTGCTATAAGGTATTCACCACTTTGTTTCTCAATCTCAATAATCAATAATTATTTCGAGTCTTTTCTACTTTGTAGGGCTTTGTTTGATTTGATCACTGTTAAGTTACCTTTAAGGAAACTCAAGAGTTCCTGCACAGATGTTTCACATTAAAAGCATTCTAGTGGCTCAAAGAGCATAATCCCGCTCTCCGTGTTCTGGTAGAATTTTAATAGGAAACATCTGCAGGAGGTGTTGAGTTTTATTGATGGTACCTTCACAGCAATTAACAAGACAGCAAAGTAAAAGCTATTTGAATTAATAAATGATTAAAAACAGTATTTCTGCTTAAAAAACTGTACTCATGAAATGAGTGTTTTGTAAATATAGGCTACATTATACTAAATTTTGTAGTTTTTAGGAGCAAGCTTGTAATCTTGTGATTACATAATTTTTATCTATTTGCTCACTATTTTATGCAGGTATATACTATTATAGGTGAAGTGAAATGCTTTTATAGTAAACTCATGTCCACAGATAAAGCTTTAATTTAGTGTTACTGTAGCTTGCCCTGGCCAAACAGATGTTGATTGGATTATAAAACCATTTCCATGCAAGACAATACTCCTGTGCTCTTTCTCAGTGAATTAAAATCCAATATGATTTGACCTAGGACACACATAGGACACACATAATCAATTCTAGGATTATATGGAAACATGATACAAGCTAGTGCTGTCCTCCAATCAGCGGTGGTATAATGGAATGCCCTGCTCATATTCAACACACAATTAGACTAATGACACTGCATCGCTGTGGCCTCGTGATCCTGCATCAAAATGAAGATATTCATCATGGTAATTAGACAGCTTTTACGTGAAGGTTTTATTTGTGTGTTTGGACGGCACGTCAGACTACAGAGCACCTTAGTTTGATGGTTCCACACATGAATAAGTCATATCCTGAGGCTATCCATATTTCATCAAACATCCTCATGTATAATGGACGCTGTTCACTAGCCCAGGCCCTCACCTGATAGGGGCTGTCTCATCCCCCTTGTCCAGCCACTCCTGCGGAGGGATGATGTACATACACCACAGCCCCCAGTTGTAACCATGGGCGGCGTTGGCGTACTGTTGCACCTCAAACGTGTTGTACTTGATGTTGTCTATGGCAGGCAGGATGATGCGGGTGTGATCCTCCTTCATCCGGGTCAGGATAGGTTCAGCCCTTTGGATAAGAAGAGACAGAACTTATGAGTGGCCTTTATAAATTAAGTATGCAGGGGCTTTACTTCACAGTTGCAAAAGGTGGAAAAAAGAGAGAGAGGGGAGAACAGTCTGCTACAGGGCAAATAATAAAGCAGTGCATATTTTCATTCTGCCCTGTAGAGGTTTGAAGTATTAATATTGCAACAAGAATGACCCGATGCATGTAACTGAATGCAAATGCAAAGTGAAAGCTGTGAACGTGGTTTCACAGAAACTTTGTGCAGGAAATAAACCCAAATATTTTAAAAACATGTTGAACACTGACTACATCCTGATTCCAGAAAACAATGCCAGGAGGAGCTATGGATGACTGCAGACATCGTCTCAACTTTCACTGTAGCGCTACATTTACATGGGTTTTCAGCGACGACGCAGTCTGTTGAATCAGCATTTATTCAGCATTCATAGCGATTGCCAGGATCCGCTTCTCTCCACTGTTTATGATGTGAAGGTCTTACAAAATGAATTTTCCGCGGAACAGCAAATAATATCATATCATATTTTATATCTCCTGCTCATGAAAACGAAATGTCAAAATGTGACACTTACCCCGGTGAGAGACTTGATAAGAGGTAAAACCTGATAAATCAAAACACATCAGGTGAAAAGAGAGGCTTAGTCGGCTCCTGGGAAAACTATCCACTCTTTCATTTTTTCTCTCCATGTAAAGTTATTTTCTGAAAAAGGCCCTGCTCCGGGCGCTCTCTCATACTTCGTCTCATGGCTTTTGCTCCGAGGCAGCTTTGGCTGCCACACATTCTTTTAGAGCAAATCAAATTCACAAAACATCTTAAGGGGTAGCTCTTAACAGGCCAATTTGGGAGAAACGCCGAAAAATAATAGGCTTGTCAGTCTGAACTTTAATCCTTTAATAAAAGTTATTGTCTTAGTTCATGGAGCATTTTAGCACCAGTTTAGCACCTGAGCCTGTAGAAGGTGTAGTCAAGAGTCACTGATAACAAATAATAGTCCAGACAGTCCATCTATTAACTGGGTCAATAGTTTTGAAAGATTTAAATTAATAAATGTATAAAATGTATTTGAATATGTTGTATGAGCAGAGGTAGTTATAGGATGCTACAGTATGCCCTGGCCATTGGGTAGAATTAAGCTTTACATCACACCCTACATGCCGTCTCGAGATGCCAAAGTCCAACAGTTAGTTTCCTATAGATTTACATCACCTATAATAAAGACGCCAGAGAAATCATGTGAATAATGTAAAAAAAAAGAATGAGTGTGTACGCCTGGTCTAGAGTATCCTTTTAATCGGGGCAACAGATGAACAAAAATTCTCATTCTAGTTTTATTTATTTAGCTCGAAGTATCTTGTTTAGGGACAGTGTCTGTCCCAGCAAGGCTTCAGTGCTCCCTTTCCACCTTACAGCCACATAGTTACAGTAAATTGGCATAAATAGTGTAACATGTAAGTTTTTAGCTACAATGCCTTTGGGGGCTGTATGTTCCACTGCAAACAGCTGGTATATTCATTTAAGGATGAATACACCAACACAGACCAAACATCTCAGCCAATCACAAGATATGAAATCATCCAAAGCGAAAGTATCAATTTACCTTTCCTCTTAGCTTTAAAGTTCTCTCCATTCGTCACAGTTAAAGCTGCCCTCAGCAGTTTAATTAATAGGTCTTAAGAGGCAACACTTAGCTGCTGTAGTGCCATTCAGGAGGACTTCTACTGGGAAGACAAAATACTCCAGATTTTTGGTGCCTGTCTCTTGGTCACTGGAATGTTATTTCGTCGATGCCACATACAGTGAGCTCCCTCTGCTACTTAAAGCCTCGGCCACGGGCGATATGGTGTTGAGATTCATGGGGTACAGTACGACGCTGAAGTGCTGCTGGCACTGGCTACATTTGTATAATCTTCTCATGCTGAGAGATGATCTCCACCATATCTTCAAAGCAACTCTTCAGAAGCTCAATTCTTCACATGATACACTTCTAAATTTAAAAAAGAGGATGCAATTATAAAATGATAAATGTATCTCTCAAGAATACCCCTACACTCCAGCTTTCTCTCTATCTCCCCACCCACTGATTTTCTTTCTCTCTGCCTTCCCCATTACTTTTCTTTCAAAAAGTAAAACCCATTTATCTTTCAAAAGCAAAATTACCACTTATGACATGAAGGTAGGGGACAGAAAGTACATAGGGAATGGATCCAAAATGAACTATATGGGATGATGTCGGTAAAATATGAGCAGTACTTAGAAAAAGCTATAATTTAATAACTTGAGAGTGGTTGTTCAAAGTACTGCAGTCGCCAATGTGAAAGGCTGGCAGATGGCTCTTTCTGTCTATACTCCAAAGCTGTATGAATAGTTTTCTCCTTTAATTTGTGGCTTTGTTAGTGGCCAAAGCTGTGGGTAAAAAAACACTGGCTAACCAATCACAAGCGTTTATCTAGTACGAGGCAGGTTTAATACGATGACTGACAGATACGAGCACCGTTCAGGTATCTTTGTAAATATCCAAGATGGTACTCCCGATACAGAATGTTTACCGGGTGCCTACAGCGGCAGTATTAAACAAAGTGGATGGTAAATTTTCTCTAAAAGAAGAAAAAACAACTGCACTTAAACTTCTAACAGGACAGCGCTCCGTTGCTCTGATTGGTTGTCGATACCCTTAGAAATAAAAAATGAACTGAAAGGTTCCAGACTAATAGGCATTTGTAAATTGGTTTGGCAATGCCAGGCTATAACTGACTAGATACCTCTAAGACAGTGTAAAAAAATATTAAGCATCATTAAAGTAGACTTTATGGCAGACCAGTTGTATTGGATTGCATTGGATTGAACAGGTATACCTAATAAAGTGCCAACTGAGTGTATAAACACCAAAATGCCATTGGCATTAGCTTGTTGTCTTTGCTTGCAAATCAACAAAATTTAATTTATCTCCAGTAAGTCCTCATGTTTGCATTCTAAATTGCAGCAGCAACAACAAACCAACCAAGGGCCGCTGAACACCAGAAAGCTGCCTGCAGTGTGCAGCTGATCTCTTGCTAGCTGGCCTGGTACCTGCTGCATATGTTTCCTAGCTAAAATTCCACTTTGGCTTCATTAAATGGCATATTTACACTGCAAGAAAGTTAGGAAGTAATGATGCCTATCATGTAAATGCAGCCAATGCAGGCAGGCATGTATTATAGGAATCATTGACATTATTTGCAGTTCAAGGTGTCAAACATTCTGCAGACGACTTGTTTATAATAGTGGGTTGATAATGGGCTGCAGGGGATTTTTCGCTGTCATACTACGAGTGGCTACTGGGAAAATTGGCAACAAGGCTGAGTGGCCAATATTCTCTCTGATGAAAAACAATTAAAAAAAAGTTAAAAAGTAGAATGTATTACTTATTTTTTCTGCATTTCTACTGCTGTAAGTTGGAAAATAGTGAATTCTTTTTTAAACCTTTTGATGTTTGAAAGCTTTGACTCAACGGATCATTCCATTGTTTGAAAAAGCCAGCATGAGCAAAAATTTCTGACTGAAGGCCTACATAGCTTGTACAGTATGTGAGTATGTGCTGGAAGAAAGACTTTACCAAGTCTCTTTCTACACTCCCTAACCTTGAGGAGATCTCTCTGCCATCTTCCATTCATCTCCCTTTGTCCTTGAGAGGCCCGAAACACCCCAGAGCCAGCCAGCAGCTCCTGTACCTGAAGGATCCATGAGGCTGATAAGATAGAGACGCTCTGGAAATGAGGACACATCTGGTTTTGACAGAGGAGCCTGTGTCATTCCTCTTCCTGTATCTGCCATTTTATCTGCATAACACCGAGAGGGTTATTCATCCACATCGGCACGAATCATACTCAGTTCCATATTACAATATGATTTTTCCCCCTTCCAGCGATGACTCATCCAATATTTTGAATACATGTTGACAACCTCTTGTCGTCTTGCCGTTCCCTCCACCATGCCATTTTCTTGTAGCGTTTCATAGTGAAGCAGGAGCTCTTTCGATGTATTAAATCTTCTTGGCCGACTGTTTGTCTTTCATGATAGCCATTACCTTTGTGGAGCTTAACATCGGGCTGTGCACACATTTCGCAGAATTAAACAAACAGAACAGTCTGTAACAAGCCAGGATAAATATCACTGTACAATCTCAATTTATATCTGGTTAATTCAGCCTCAGAGAACGTTTCACTATCTGTCCTACCTTTGTCCAGTGCTGACATAAAAACCCTGCAGCTCTCCCCTGTGAGATACAATTTTTCATTTTAGATTTCCAGATTAATGGATCTCAAATTGTTAATGATTCTGAAGCAGGGAATTATCAGATAATGGAATCTAACCGAGCTCTGAATTTTGCCCCAAGAGCAGCAGGGCCCTCAGCGCCTAAAATAAGATCTCCTTTAATTCTGCATTGGACTTAATGCAGCTGAGTGAGCTACCCATGCAGGATGTCGTTTTGGTGTAGTGTAACTTTCATGCATGACCCAAATAATTGCTGGGATAGAATGCACAAGAATAGCACAGCAAAATGAGGAAAGTCACATTTATGGTGTTGAGGAGAACCTTCACAAATCTCATTTCATGTAAAGTTCATTTAACTCACAGATTTTTGTGAAATCTGTTTAACTATCTATCAAAAACAGGTTGGTGTTAAAATTCAAGGTTGACTATTTAAACTTTAACTCATAACTTGGCTGCGACAACAACGGTGTTAATAGTTTAACTTAAAGTAAGAAAAGTATCTTCTGTGAATTAATTAATCAAGATGGGCTGAATGGCTATACAGCCAAAAAAAAAAAACATAATTTACTGTACTGTACTGTATGTTCACTGTATATTGTATTAGATATTTGCATGTAGCCATATGTACACCTGGCAGTGTTAACGTGGAGGCAACACCTGTATAGTTAGCAATGCCACTGTGAGGGAGTCCATTTTTTAAATGCACACTAGTGCTGAAAACAGCTAACACTGAAGAGCACTGAGGGGTGTTTTTTAGTCAAGTCAATAATTACTGTTTTAAAATACCAGCACTTCAAAAAGAGTTAAATTAACAATGTGGTGTGGACCCAAACAGATACTTTTAAAGTTTTACATTAACTCTGGTGACGTGTCTTTGAGAAGAATTTAAGCCTCCACTGCCTCTAACTATTTTTAAGCGCATTAAATCTCTGTAAATGTGAGGCCGTCCACAGTCCTCCTGCCTGTCTGTTAACCAGAGCAGCTCAGACGTGCACATGTAGAGCACATATTAATATTGGCCAGTCTCCTGCCTCCCATAAGAAATGCAGAATCTAAAGAAAGTGATGGTATCCACGCAGAATTTCAATTGATTATGGCGTCAGGGCTTTTTGAAGTAGATAGTGATAGGGATGCATAAGCATGAATGAGAAAAGGTTCTTCTGATGCAATGTTAGATTCCACACTACTTCTTAATGCATTTGCTCAGGACAGGGGTTGATATGATACGGATGTAAAGGTGGCACAAATCTCTGTCTTTTCTGCAGTTTTGGACATCTGCCTGGCCTGAGTTCTGTGAAGCACTCAGCATGACTGCAGCCTTCTTTCTCATCTCCAGACAGATATAAACACTGACCCACCACCAGACACGGGGAGCAAGAGTAAAGAAATGATTTACTTTTGCTAAAAAAAATATTTCCTCAGCCTTCAAGAGCTCTGAAATTTATGTACCACTGAATTTAATATAATACCATTGCACCTGTACGGCATAATAAGCAGATGGAGCTCCATGATGATAACAAAGGAACATATATCAAATATGGATGTGACAAATATTACATATTTCATAATTACGGGAGGCAGACCTTGTTTTTTTCCGTTTCTTACTTTTATGAATTTCACCAGTTTGTCTTATTTTGAGAAATTTTCACCAGGTCACATAGCAGCGGAGCATTCAAAATTCATCAAAGTGTTGCTTTCTGAGGCATGTATTTTATTACAACCTCCCCACAATGACAATCTCATCTCCAGCACACATTCAGCGGGGAGCGTCTGCTAAACTTCTAATCATTAATCGTTAATAACCTGAGATTGCAACTGTGCAGGGGCTTCAAAAACCAAATAAATATCAATTTCCCTGCGCCTCCCCTCTGCAGCTGCATGGTTCAAGTGTGGCATACAGTAGGTCCTAATTACAACACGTTCCCATTTCCTGCCATTAATCGTGTTTATTTACAGAGCATGCAGAGGGAAACTGGTCCTGTGCACTGTTGTCTCTGGGATAGATGGATATAAAGCGTCAGATGAGATGGATTGAGAACATTTAGCTGATGCAATACCACATTAATGACAGGCAACGATTTCATATCCTCATATTAAAGCAGAGCAAAGCCGTGGAAATCAGATTCCATCACTCCTCTGGTGGAAACCGCTCGCTTCTTTGCTACTCATAAACCAACATGGTGTAAGGGATTGGGAAACAGCTGTCAAGTGCACTATACAGTATGATACAATTATGTTTGCTTTAACAGTAATGCGAACCAGCAATACATTTCAGCTGCAAATGTACAGCACCCTGGGGGGAACGCCATGCCAATGAATCACAGCACTGCAGCTGAGAGCTGGCAGCATTGTCTCTGGCTCAGTATGCACAGGCAGTGTGTACAAGGTCATTGAGGGAGACTCACCACAACTTCTACAGGAACCATCCATCTCACTTATCACTGAATGTGAAATGGTGAATAATCATATTATGATAAATAGGGGGCTTCTTCCACTGTAACAAATAGATAGTGTAGATACCGCGAGTGAATCTATCTGAATAAAAGGAGCAGGACAGAATGTTTGCAGACATACAGTAGATAATAAATGCACACAAACACTCACACACCCAAAAGATATCTAAGGAACAGGAACTAGCTTCTAGAAGATATCCTGTCATCTCCGCCATTGCTATATGCCTTTACCCAGCATCTACTTGTAGAAAATCACAGGGAGTCTGCTCTACTTTTCATTGACTCCTGTAAATAAAACCTCACGGAAAAGCAAATCTGAAGCAGCAAAACAAAAAAGTAGGCAGCGGGTTATCAAAGGAAGATGGAGGCGGGTATGGGGGGGGGGGGGGGGGGGGGCAGGAGAGAGTGGTGTGTGTAATTCACACAGCGCAGCAGGTGAACTAACTCAAAGAAAAATGCCAACACAGCCTCGCCATGTAGAGCAGGGGGTGGGTGGGATAGCACGGGAACTGACGAGGAGGAAGCCAACGTGGAGGTGAATGGGTTATGTGGGGCCATGAAACGCACGTCTATTTTTGCGCAAGAACAGATGGGGAAACAGATGGGGGAACCACCAGGGTATCAATTATGATCAGTAATGCACCTAGGCAATGATGCAACTTTCTCCCCGAGTGCTGTTTGTTGGCTGGGCTGCTCGCTTTGCACAGCCTCCGGGCCTGAAGTTCCCATTCATGCTTGGAAACAGTGTGCCGAGAGGCAATGAACAAGGTACATCAAATTACTCGTTTGCAAGGGTTACAAGGTCAGTATGTTTGGTGGTACAGTGAATGGCTGATAGAGAGTATGTGTATGCTTAATTCATTTGACCTTTTCTGCTTTCATGTCATCTCAATAAACCAAGAGAGAGACGGTGACCTTCCTAAGTACTACACCAGTTAATAGAATGAACATAAATCTTGCTTATAACTGACATGTTTTTCTTCTTTGCAACCCGTTAGGAACGGCAGTATTAGGTAAGTTGTTGTACATTATATTTTACAAACATATGTGTATCTGTATTTATATCTAAAGTGAGCAAGGCCTACACCAGAAGTTGTTGGAAATCATCAAGACTGCTTAATTTTCTACGTTGTATCGTTTTCAACTACCATTCATAATGCTCATATATTCATGTATGTATTAAGCTGCAACTAAAATACACAATAACCTACATTAATCACATAATTAATCATGATTTAAAAAATTCAAAAATATGAATATGTAAGTCTTAATAAAAGCTGTGTATCTGTTAATAGTTCAGGGGGAAATGAATAGTGGAAACACAACAGGAGTTTTTAACAGTAAACAATCAGAATTGCAATGGGCTATATTGCTTTAAACACGAGAGGAGGCCATGGTGAATGTAAAGTTGGTCTGAAGTGTCTATGATTATAAAATTATAATAGAATTTATCACTATTTATAAAACATAGGCCGAAATAACCCATTTGGTCACAATGCATTATTAAAAAGAGGACATTTGTGCTTGCAAATTGAGGAGGTCCAGGTGAAAGTAAATTAGTCTGTGAAAGAAAAATCTATGGGGACAATATTCAAAATCTGAGTATACGTGTACATATTGACCTACAGTTATAACTCTCCACATATATTGAAAATAATGCTATTTCAAAGCTATTGAAAAATCTGAAAAACTTTGCATGCATGTTTCATGCAGTCCCAAACTTCAGCCCCTAAGTTTGCGTTTACTTTCTAGTCACGCAAAGAGGCATTACCTATTCATATACGAAAAATGTATTTCTCGTATATTAATTTTTTTTTTTGGTTTACATCCCTAGTATCTAGTTAGCAAAAAAGGTAGAACTGCATCCAGGGACACTTCAGACTGTTTAGAACTGAAACGTTTCTCTCTGCTATCCTCCTCCATCCCTCCTCTTCCTTCATTCCTCCATGTCCCCATCCTGCCTCCCAGGCATCTTCCCAGGGAACAAAGGCTACACTTCATCTTCCAACACTGACAGCATGACAGGCTCAAATTAGGTGCCAATTACATCTATTTGAGTGACTTGTTTGCTGGTAAACTTAAGCAGCAGGCAGACATTGGACTGAGACCCCCAGAAGTAATTTCATATCTGAAAATAAGCTCAGAGCCTGCAGGTAAAATAATGTTGAAACGCTCAACATTTGAGCTCCCTCTTTAATTGCTCTCACTCTTGCCTTTCACAGTGTTTGTCTCTCTCTCTTGTCATAAATGTGTATTTTCTGGACAGGTAGTGTCATTTAAATTGGGATGTATTCAGCTCCAACCAAAGATCATTACTTACAATTTTAAAATGAGATGCAAGAGACGGAGCTTATTAATGATAAACCCTTACTAATAATAGGGGTCATTCTGCTGAAAAGTGCTGTCTCAGTCAGAAAATGGCCTGGCACTATATCAAAATGCTGGAGGCAGACTAAAATGCATATTTCAACGATAATAATCTTACATGACATCCTTTTGCACTGACAACATAAAAAGCATACCACAAAGGCAAAGGTGAGAGAGGAAGGAGAAACAGCTGAGACCGTCCCGTGTTAAACATGACCTTTTCTTACCAGCCAGTGTTGAACTCGACGTGGGCATCAAAGAAGCCGACGACAGCAGCCGTGGCGGCGTTCCAGCCGTGTATTCTGGCTCTGATCAGGCCCTCCCGCTTGCTGTTCCTCACAATCTTTACCAGGCCTGGGTAGCGTTTGTTCACATACTGGTCCAGGTTGAATTTCAGCTCCACTGAAAGAGGGCAGATTAGAGAGAAGCTTCCTTAAATTGACATCCAAATGACACTGTGAGAACATTAACCAGGCAGCTGTACTGCAGCAGATGATAATGTGTTTCCAGATAACCCAATACTAATGTTGAATGGTTTTGGTCTAACTTGTCTTAAGAGTCTTTACGTCAGGACTGCTGTGAAAAGGAGTGTTCAATTTGACATTTGCGCAGAACGAAGAGCAGCACAAAACAGCTAATTAGGATGCTACGGACAACAACTGAATGTAAATAATAACAGTATCAGTTTTCTGACCTGGTGTCCTCACCCTGTCTGATATATTTTGCCATGCTTGACAGAGCCGAGTTATAGAACTATGGGATTCAGAGACAAAATGACCGTTTCCACCATTCTTATCTACAGTAAAATTGTTGAAAATCATTGCCACAGTCGCATTGGACGCGGTTTGTGGAGGTCAGTGTGCTTATGTAAATACAGTATTATAGTGGACAAGCTGAACCCCCCCATAAATGTTGCTGGAACAGAGCATTACTGGGATTGGTAACTGAATTTTAAAATGGCTCGCCTTACAGAATTCATTACAGAAAATAGTAATAACATTACTGAAATGCAGTATTGCCCCACACTGATGGTAACTGGCAACTTAAAGTACATGATGGCAGCTCCAAATAATGAGAGGAAAACATTATGTGAGAAAACTGCAACCCATTACTGCTGAAAGATAAAAGATATACCAAGTGCTCATGTATTTTTGCAGAAAATTATTTTGATCTTTGGCAACCTATGTGTTTTTAACTCATAAACTGTATAAAATCCAATTAACTCAAGAAAAGCAGCATAAATCTGCCACTTCTAACTGAGACGTCTTTAAGGTTGCTATACAGGTTGCCGTGCAGTGTGATCTAATGCATTCAGCTGCTGATGTCTTTATTCCAGCTGGATTATAACATCTCTCCTCCTCTGCTCTCACAGACGAGGCTGGCTGTCATCACTGGAAACAAAGTTTGCCGGGTAAACAGCCAGTTGCACAAATTGCTGTCTGTGTTTCGTCTGAGGATAGATGGCTGTTTGAGCTTCTCCTCTGGGTTACTGCTGAGCGTTCCACTTTCTGAGGGAGAGATTAATAAGGATGCTTGTGGCACACCGGCTCAGAACAGCATCCACACCTTGCTTCTGACTTTGGCTCGTAACATAAATCAGCCGGTGAGAGTTAAAGAAAAATGGCAGTCTAATCCCCTGTCTGTGAGACTGAGGAGACGCAGTGAGTGGAGGGGTTGTCAGGAGTCGTTTTCTAGCTGAAGGTCTTCACATAGAGCAGTGGCTGCTGCAGGGAGAGAGGGTGAATGCGGAAGCAGTGACCCCTTGAAGCAAACGGCGATTAGCATTTGACACCAAATTAAAGCAACCACTCAGTCATGGGAACTTGGTTCCCGTCTTTCTCTGTCGGTGGATGTGTTTTCTATTTCAATGTTACTCCTAAACTAATGTTGAACATGAACAAATGGGCAGCAGGGTGGTTCAGTTGTTATCACCGTGACTGCATGTAGGTAGTAGATTTGAAACTGCCGGCCAGCTGGCTGCAACATTTCTGTGTGGACTTTGCATTTTCTCCTCATGTCTGTGTGTTTTTTCTCCCACTGTTCAATGACAGGCTGCTTGCAGATGCGTCAAGTAGCATACTTACATAAGTACAGTTTTTTTTAGGTACTTTACTTGAGTATGTCCAATTATGCTCCTTTAAACTTCTACTCCACTATGTTCCAGATAAATAGTTTTACAGATTAAGATTTTACTTTAAAATAAAACATATGATTATAAAAAGCAGTGTCTAGTTGGCGCCATTATCATATTTCAAATGTCTATGAGTTCCACCAAAGAGTTATTTCCCCTCTAAACTTCTCAGATGGTTTAATTTAAATAAATGTTTTAGGTCCAAAGAGATAAAACTCTCCATAGTTCACAAAAAAGAAAAGATTACAGATAAAGAACTTTTTGTTTCCTGTTTTTTTTTCTTCTTCTTTCTTACCCCCTTAATCATCTCATGGCCCTCGGATTTATGACCCTTTGGTGGGGCCAGACTCCTAGGTTGGGAATCACTGGACTAAACTATATATACAGTATACTATCCAAAGTAAAACTAGTCACACCTGCCACAAGAGTAAAATGCTACTTCCAAATGAATGCATCAGTATCGAGGAATCTAATAATCTATCATATAATAATAAACCAGTCAAAGAAGGTACAATTACTTTTACTTTTAATCCTACTTTGATTGAACACTGTTGATAATTCTTCTTTAAGCAGGACTTTTACTTGGAATACAGTATTTTTGCATTATTGTATTGCTTCATTTAGTTAAGTTTACTTGAGTAAAAGATCTCAATACTTCTATCACACTACTGTTTAATATGAAGTGATGATTTTTGAGCATTCCGTCCTCACAAACTGAGATGATTCTCTGGTGTTAAGTGACTTCCTCCAGTCACAAAAAGTTTCAAATCAAATGAAAAGCAAAAATATAACAAAAAACCCCCAAAAAGTTATAATACAAATTGTTTCCTAAATGGCAGTTGGCAGTCCATCCAGAGACAGCTGGACTCTTCAAAGTTAAACCTTTCCTCTTTCATCTCTTTGGTATAAAGCATCTCAGAGAGGTGGGTACAAATGAGCACGCTTTTACCATTTAGTACAAGTGTCACGTAAAATCATTTATGAATAATGAGGTTCAACTTTACTGCATTCCCATTTGGATCAGTCACTGTTAGAAGCTGCATTGTGCCTCTTTGAGGGTCTTTGCAGACCTTTACAGTTTGGTTCTATTTGTTGAAGGTTTTGAACCTGTGCAACTGTTCTCCTTCATCACTGGCCTGCCCTGAAGCTACAATATGATAAAAGCTATTAGAGTGTAATAATTACTGGGCTTTGCTAGGAAGGAGAAAAGTTATGGGTCTCCCTCTGAACCTTGCAAATAAAACGTTGGACTGCATCCACAGTAGGAGAGTTATGGAGCAGGGAATATATTTTAAAAGACTGGCAGTGCAACATAGCAGAGGATAAATAACTATCCATCATAATGTGAATTTAAAATTAATGCATACTAGACTGCGCCAGGAGCACCATGAATTCCTCTGGCGACATGGGAGATTATGGAAGCCGCTGTGTTAAGGATAGATGGTAGAGAGGTATTAAACATGCTTTTTATTATTTACACCGTTGTAAAGCCTTAGAATTAATTTACATGCTGCAACGCTTGAATGATGTCCTACCACATACTGCCTCCTATGTGCTCACTAAATAGTAGTATACCTGTACTCAGAATAACCCGCTGGGTTTTCTGTTTCTCATTAGCATCAGAACACCTGTTGTATTTTCTGTGTATTTACAAAGGTCTGGTAAAGTAAAATGATCACCTTCAGAGAAAAGAAATTTCCTCATGGTACACAAACCACAGGCCACATTTCTCTAACGGTGGATTTGTGGGCTTATGGACGGAAACAGGTCTCAAATCGATCGCTTTGATCAATCGCAAGTAGATCAGTGAAGTTACCTAACGGATGAACTGGCTCGCGGTAATGCGGTGTTCATTGAACGTTCAAAAAAAAGTTGTAGCCAAAAGTAAAATGATACTCGTCATCCTGGCAGAACAGCCTCTCGGAATACCATCCAATTGCTGTGCTACAGCATCAGCTTTTCACTATAAGAGGGAAACATTTTGGCAGTAGACCTGTGCAATAATCTGTGCAGCGGCAATATGCAGGTTATCCACCTCTCACACATTTATTGGAAACAGCACTCCTCCACCCTTCACCTACTCTTAACATTGTTACATCCACTTCATTTAAAAATCTGCTCAGGCAACATTACGCTTGATGTTCTTTGAATCACTGAAATGAATTATGAAAACAACTATCCGGGAAACTCTCTAACCCTTAGTTTAATTATTTTTCTTTGCTCGCTGTCTTTTCATCGCCCCTCTTTGTTGCTTTTAATATATTAATTCTAATGTTAGGTGATTGCACAACCTGCTTTATAGATGTAAACATACTGTGCAGCTTCCTCACTGGAAGTAGTGACTGAATGCTGTATGTGTTTTATGGAGTGATGATTGAGTGTCTCAACTAATTAAACTTTGCAGAGGCACATTCTAACAGAACATAAAGTCAGACAACTCCTACATAACTGAGCTAAATTGGACCAAATGAAGAACAAAGGAAGTTCATTATATAGTAAATAGAAACTGTCTTTTTCAAAATAATTTTTTGCAGGTGCAACAATGTGTCTGACAAATTTCCTGCAGTATGTTAATGAGAAAACCCTCCACTCTGAAGCTTTAATCAGATTTAATGTATGCAATGTTTGCAGTAATTCAGCTCCACTTGAAATTAATATAACAAGCTGTATTCAACTGGTCCTCAGTTTATATCCTGTTTTCATTATATGAATCATTAAGTTATCAATTTGCTGGTGGTATTTGCTGGAATTGAATCCTGTAAGGCTCATTAAGCCTTTCCTTGCTGCTAACATGGCGAACAACAATGAATCGGAGTCGTCCTGCCTGACACACACACAGCCAAAGCTCATCAATGGGAATGGGAATTATTCAGTTCCGGCCGCTGGAACGAGTGCTGTGAATAAACCTCTCAGCCACCAATAAATGTCACCGGCTCTCCCAGCATAGGAACTGTGTTGCAGCAACAAGGCAAACATGCTTCCTGGGCGGGATTTATTATACCAGGAGCGAGAGTGGCTGTGCCTCCACTCGTCTCACTGAGCCTTGTTCAAATGAGAGGGGACAGACAGAGTCGTCCAGAAAAGGTCAAGCAGTCCGGCCTGCATGTTAATTGTCTAATGTCACAGCAGAGCGGCACCCTAGAAAAAGCTCACACATCTGCACAGATGATCATCGCTGTTGCTAAACATACTGACGGATGTGACCTGAATTTGACCTCATACTAAACACAGTGGACAGTGAAAACATCAACACCTAGAAGTCATGTACCGTGATGTCAGTGAACTGCACACAGCACACTAATGTGAAACGCCAGTCTGTGATGCTTTACAGCAAAGGTTACTAAAGAAGTGACAGCGGCAGAAGTTGTAACATGAGTTTAGCTTTGTGTTTCGATCGCTGCTGTCTAGGACACGGCCTGCGCATCAGTTTCAAGCTGTCACTTCTTCAGGGTGGAGATGACTTTATTGTAACAGTTCTGATGAGTTTCCATGCCTGAAATTGAGTGAATCTCCAGGGTTTAATTAGTGGGAATGGGATGCCAACTTTGAGATTTAAATATCGGGGTATCAGACAGTCATGTTATTTATTGATGAAGGTGGTTACTCAGCTGCTAAATGCTCTAAGATGTTCACCAGCTAGTTGCTAACTTTATCTGTCTGCTGTTGGATGCTGGACATGTAGTCCACAGAGCAGAAGAAAACAGTCACCTGCCGCTGAGACTGAACCAAAACAGTTAAGTTGTGGGCTTAAACCAAAACAATGAATTTAAAAATGATAAAAAAAAAAAAAAACTGTAAAGCTGAGGGGAACTGCAGTCGCATAATAATTCCCTATTGGTACATCACTATGAGCAACACCTTTCACATTACACAAAATCATTTAATCCAGAATTTTTTTCTGATAAACAATCAGAGTTGCTCCAGGTACTGAAATAATTTCATTATGTATTTCACAATAAGTTTTTGTTACCATGAGTCTAAATGCAGTTACAAACTCTTCACATCCATAATAAAATCATAACAATACAACTTTAAGGGAGTATGAGAGGTAAAATATAACAAAAATTACAAATAAAAAACAGACAAGAAATTGCAGTCTTTATAACGAAAATAGGTTTGTCCTTCAAAAATCTATTTCAAGAAAATCTTTGTGAAAGTCATAATGTGTGGGACAGACTGACATAATGACATAATTATAGGAGGGGCCTACTTCCATTTTGGTCTGGTCACTGGCTTTTAACAGCTTCTGTTAAATGGTTTAATGGTAGGCAGTTAGAGCTTCAGCGGGGAGCAGAGAAGTGCCAGTGGTGACTCCTCCTCGGCCTTCTTTCAGTATGTTATTCATGCGCCCTTTTCCTCTGCCAGCCTGAGGGAGGCAGGCCTGTTACTCTGTGCCAAGTGAAGGAGGGCCAAGTGTCGTCTGGAATCTAGTTCATTGTCCCTCCTTCTCCAAACGGGAAAGCTTTTGGGATGCGGAGCCGAGCATCGTCAGCTGCTGTGGGCGTCATGGTGTGGAGGCAACTGAAGCATTTGCCCACATCGCCATGGAGACAGTAGTACGCAGCAGTTTAGAAAAAGGACGAGACAAATCCCATCCCTCTTATTTTTAGGCTATTTTAAAACCTGGTGTTCAACAGTCTACCCTTAGGGGTTCCCTATCCCTTCAACTGTCACTCACACAACCAAAACACACACAAGAAACTGTGTCACACACACCAATACACATGCACATACCAAAATACGCACAGAAACTATAGCATAGGAAGACTAACTACTCTGACAGGAGTCCAAAAACCTCACACTAACTCATTTGTGTATGAAGCCTTAGACCACGTTCTACCAAGGAAGACAAAAGATGATGAATAGGGTGACTGTCTCAACTGAATGAGCAAACCTACAGCATTAGAAAATGATAAACTGCAGGTTCTACAGGTTTTATGATTTTAGATCAGAGATGAGAAACAAAGCAAATGATCAGAGATTGCACTGGATCACACCTCCACAGGGACTGGCAAGATCTCGGTGACACCGTTAATTAATGGTCAGCAGAGCACTTACAGTAAGAGACCAGAGACTAAAGACATTTGACATAAAGACAAGTCATTCTTAGAATTTTTTTCATCCTATTAGTAAAGCTGTAAAAGGTTTTACCGCTGTCGCTGTTGTCGTCCACTAGGATGATCTCTTTGAGCAGGTGTGCTGGTGTGTGGTTGACCACACTGTGGACGGAGCGCAGGATCACAGACAGTGCCTCGTTCACGAAGATGAAGACCACAGAAATCTGAGGGAGGTCCTCTTGGTAAGTCAACAGCTTACACCTGTAAGATAAATTCAAGATTATTAAGTGCTTAAACTTCCTGGACTTTTTCATTTGCATAACCTATTATTGAATGTCAGCAGTTGGCTGACACAACTGACTAGATATACTGTATAGGCTAATTCTCTCTCTTGCCAATAGTTAGATGAAAAGATTTATAACACTCTTGTATCTGTTAAATAGACTTTAGCCAGAAAACATTAGCTTAGCTTAGCTTTTCAGTCTTTATGCTAAGCCAAGATAAGTGGCTGCTGCTTCATATTTACTGTTTAGACATGAGCGTGGTATCAGTGTTCTCATCTAACACTTGGCAAGAACTATTTCTTAATTGCCTTGGTCCAGACCTTTGAATCCGCCCACTCCATGAGTTGACTCCTTCTGAAGATGGAAATGGAGTGTAACGAGTTGATCCGTCCATAATTATTTCTTTTTTTTTATTAATAAAATCTGACTGCAGTGTGTAATCATGATACAAGCTTTAGAATACACAATGTGTAAAAAGACAAGGTAAATCAAGATATTCACAATTTTGCTAGGATATGTCCACCTAAAATGTACACCTAGAAAGTTTTACTAGATGCATGTGTTGAGACATCAGTCTGATAGTTTTCCTCTACTAGATGGAGTTTAAGATTAAAACTTGAATAAAACATTCAGCGTCTCATTCCCAGTGTTTTCCCATGGTGCGTGCAGCCTTATATTTCTCTCCAAAAAACAAAGGGATATATCCTGGATAACATTTTCCTCAGTGGACCAAACCAACACGGCAAAAAATAGCACTCTTCTAAGATTTCATTCGAAGACCCAGATCCATTTGATGGTGAAGCTGCAGATCTGTATGTTCTGTACTGTACAGTGGCTGCTGCTGCAGAATAGAGGCCATACTGAAACCATATGCTGAGCAAAAAGTACATTTCCCCATGGTCAGGAGAGGAATGTATGTATTTTTTACTCGGTTTGACAAGTTCATGAAACATTTGGTAGCAAACGTATACTATACTTGGCATTATAAAGAAGCGGATTGTACTCATGATGTCTTATGATGTTCTTATTACCATAAGATGATGTTCACTACAGTCTCCTAAAAATTATGTTTATATATTTTTTATTTGCATTAGCAGATACATTTTATAGAAAAGGCCCAGTATACTGGATGTTTTAATCAACATAAAGGAAAAATACTTATATTGTTGTTAACAGCATCTTTATGTAAGTGGAAACCGGCAATTTGGTCGCATATCAATTAATGTATGAAGTCACTGTGAATCAACATTCTTTAACCGATGATCTATTAAGTGCGAACTAGAGTGTCATTGAGACATTCATGATACATCCTGCATTAATTAATGCATTAAATCATCATGACTCATGCATTAGTTAAGCATTATTTAAGTATATGATTTGTACCCTTATTATAAAGTGTCACTGATTTTTAAACCCTGGTTTAAAAACAAAATCTGGTCAATACATACAATATAAAGAAAATTCCAAACTGATTAAATTCAGGTTTGTGTGTCTGCTTGTCTTAATACAAGGGCCTATATATACGTGTCTGGTAAATGTGATTACGTATGGTGTGGACAGGACTTCTTACAAACAAGTATGTGGACATTTTTATGTCACATATCTTTAGATAAGTGAAGGGTAAGACCTGTCGTTTTGGATAAAATTAGTATAATGACTCAGTCTAAGGTCATATGCTGCCCTCCCTTCACCCTTGTGTTCCTTATTTCCATTTCAGGAAGCTGGCAACCCTAAGCCAAATTAAAGGTCAGAAGATCACCAAAGTGACTGCAATTCACCCAGAGGGGTACAGACCAATATTGCCTTCACTTGAGCCACACAGCTACCATGGCTAAAAACAAAAAGTGATCATTGATGTGGTTATTTACAAGCTGAAATAAAGTCTGACTTTGGTAATATAGAGGACAAACATTATCACATTCTTCTTCCATTACTAATGGTCAGATGGAAGGGCCAGATCCCGTTAGAGTGGTAAATACAGCAGACTCTGGGCAGCCAAAAAGCCAAGCTGGGTTCTTCCTCAGCTGCTGTGGGAACTCATTCAGTACCAAAATGATAAAGTGTGGCTGGATGTGGAGAAGTCATGACACATGCCTCTACTGACACAATCAGAAACCTGGATCATGTTAGAACAACCTATACAGATAGGTGAATAACCAGGTTTCTCTGTGTTCCATGTAAACATGAGTCCAAATATGATAAAAACCAGGATGATACACAAAACCGGGTCACAAGTAATCAGAGCCTATTCAGCCTCCATCTATTGACCTGTCTGCTTCTTTCCCTTGATCTCATACATGGACTCCATGGTAACCTCTTTTGTACAACGTCCGTCATTGAAATCTTAATCCCAATTAATAAAATGCACGACACTACACACTTTACACCGCCATGGAAATGAATATACGGTAAATTCACTGGTCTGTCTTGAGTGTCTCCCTCACATACTCTGCCTAAACAATCCTGCTACTCTCCTCTGCTGATAATCTCAAGTCTGTCAAACCTCCCCGTCATTTCCAGTAAAATACAGTATTTTCTCACAGACATACTCTGGCTTTGAAGTCAGAAATAACAGTGTTGACTGGACGGAAGCACTTTGCTCATTCCTATGGCAACTCTGAACACACACACTCAGCCAACTGCTTGTGAATCTTTCCACGCCGCCCCAATTAGGCTCCGAACGCAACAGCTGACATTCGCATTTCACTCGCTTCTGCCCTTGTTTCTCCATGTTTTCACATATCTTATTCAGCAATGCTGACTCATTATGTAGGGATAATGAGGTGGCTATTGTAATTGTTGTGGTTGAATTATTTACAAGAGATTTTGGTTGTAATGAAACACTTATAATATTGTTCTGCATAAGAATATCAAGTTGACATGAATCAACTATAGTGTAAACAAATCCATGTTTTGTTTAGCTTCAGTAAATCCCGTTAAGCTCTTGAAGTCTTTTGCTAAAAGTCGAGGCAAAGCACTGTTAAAGAAGCTGAAGTGGCATATTGTATTTGCCAGGTGAAATACCATTCAGGCTGGAAGTATTAATGAGACAATATATTGATTTGTCAGATTGTATCAGTCTCACGTGCTATCACAGATGATTAGATGTGATGGAGGCAATGAGTGAGGCTAATATGAAGACTTGAAAATCTGCACAGGATGATATTTAAATATGAGCTGTCATCCTGAATCCCAAATTAGGACTGCTACAGACAGGAACATCCATGATTTCAACAAATATGAGCACAGCGAACCTTTCTCTAAATGGTTTAACGAAGTTGTGGTGCCGCATACAATCACTGCTCATAGAAAGCCGTGAGCAGTAATGGCATTTACAGTCAGATGTTAACTGTATTATTTCACATACCATGAAAAATACCATGAAAACCTCAGCTTTATCTAAATGTGACCTAAATAGTTTCCCTGTTCTCTGTGTAATTATATTTCTGGATATAAAACGTCATAGTGTTGGTATCAAAGTCATACTGATGGTGTGGCAATGCTGCCTTGAACATGTTTGGTTCAAAGACAGCACTTTAGCTGCTCTTCCACCCTTGCTGTGAGCCATCTGAACTCCACTGGTGCCCTGCGCCCCGATACCTCGGTGAACTAGGATGTCAGCTTGAGTCAGCAGCATCCATGGGGTCAGGCCGCAGGGGGACGGCCACACGGCAGATGGATCCCAGCGTGGTGCTAAAGTTACATCCTCCTCTCTCCACCCAATGGAACCCGCCGCGTACTTCACAGCCACTGGTTTGTGTGAGCGCGTGTGCGTGTGGCGGGCATGTGTTAGCAGGTTCTCACCTTTCAACAATGAGAACTGGCAAGAGAGGAACTAGCAATTATGTAGGACGGCACAACAGATGGTATCTTATTACCTTGAGAAATTATATAGTAAATGCTTTGCCTTTCACAATAAAAAAAAAATGTGCATAAAGGGGATTTCTAAAATGACAATTTCAGCTTTCCTTTTAGGCTTTACTTTGTACATCTATCTGCTGTAATAGGCCACAAATGGGGTACACATCAACTTCCATTGGAAATTAATCCCTTGCAATTTGAGCTGGTTACTTTTAATATTAATTTGCTCTTAATTTAAACTCATTCTACTAATGCATATTGTTGCACTCTTCTTTAAACTGTCAGTGAAATGTCTGAAACTTTAAATATCTGGCTTTTTAACTGCTAAATGTTCCACTGTGTTCAACAGCTAGTCGCTAACTTTGTTAGTCAGCCATTCGGTGATGGAGCTTTTTCACCAAGAATAGCTGCTGTGGCCAAAAACAACAGTATGAGAGCAGTGAGAGGGAACCAAAACATAGGTTGAAAGAACAAAACAATAACCTGAAAGAGCTCTTTAGAAAAGCAGAATCTCAAGGTTATTCTCTGTGGGTTCATCGCCATTTCACATAAGAGTTGTTGTTCATTCATTTATTTTTATAATTTATTTTTCCTACATGACACCTTGTTTTGGCAGTGGAGGAATGACAATCTGCTGCCTATAGTTTCACTGGCCAAGTAGGCTGGTGCTGCTGTTCTGGACTGGGAAAGCTTAATTTCAGGCACTGTTATCAATCACATCCATTACGGCAGCCCACATGCATTTGACAGCAGAGGTAATAAAAGGAAAACTAAACCACAGAGAGTGTTTATGATGGAGCACGCTGCGTACGTCTATCTATACTTTAAGCCCTGCTCTGGCGCTCTGTTCGTAAGAGTAAATGCACAAGTGTTGTGATTGATAACCCTTCCACTGTATCATTTCAGTCCTTCCCCGTGCATTTATGCTCTCCCTCAGCAACTCCTTTGTTCCCTCTCACAGCTTTCTCTATTGCCTCTCTCAATCAGCCATGCCAGGTCTATAAATACAATGACAAATCTGGCAGTGAGTTTGAGGGGGGACTTTTCACACGACATGGCAACTGTGCAAAACAAAGTAATGTATGTTTCGCTCCTGTTGGGTTATACGACTGGTGGAGAGGCTGCCTTTAATGAATATTACCAGAGCAATATCTTGAAAATGTCAGAGGGGGCGAGGCAACCTCATCGCTTCTAGTTGAGATGTGGTGTGAGGCTGGATTTCAGTGTCGAGATCGTAAAGTGATATTGTAGTTCCATTGCCCTAGTTACTGGGTCCAATTTGGGGCATCGCTCAGCCTTAAATTTGTACCTGTCTGCAGTAGCGGGGAAGCCTAGTAAAGCCTTAACAGGATGAGCGATCGACTCATCTGTTTGTAATGGGACTGAGCTCACTGGACAGCGCTCATAATTTGACCCGGAACAAGCTTTGACAGAAACAGAGCGCCAGATTAAGATGTATTCCTATCACACCTCCCCCTTCTCCTCCTCCGCCAGCCTGCAGCCCCGGCCGCTCCCTCTGACTTTTTTTCCCCGCTGGCTGCTCTTATTTGCTGTGAAATTTCACATTAACCTCCCGTAACCCACGCAGTGCAGGCAACACCAAAGCAACTTTCCAATCCGCGAGCACTCCTCTCAGAAAGATAATCGTTTGCCTTGTCATTTCTCCGCACGCTCCCCCCCCACCCCTCCATCCAGGAGATAAACTCTAGCACTGGAAAGAGCAACAATTTGCAGCAGGAGCTCCTGCACCGCAGAGACCTCACGATCCCATTCTGCAGTATCAGACGCTCAGGAGATGAGGTAAGCCTGTTTCTCCAGCCCCCCTTTCTGGTTATCGCCCTCCCACAGGCAGACAAACACAAGACGAAGGGTCCTTGACAGAGCATCTGCTGTGCTTCATCCAGTTTTGGGTGTAACAACTATTTTGACAAAATATAAATCAAATCTTCTGCAAAGTGACAATATAGATAGAGGTGCGATTAGGTGTAATTGAATAAGAATCCTCTTGGAGGAGGAGAACTGGAGGGTGAAAAGCAGATTTCATGCCTTGGATTGCATTTTTCTATTTATGAGTGACACAAGTTACATTTAACATCTCTGTGTTTGTTTTGTGAGCATCAGTAATCTTACTAGCTTGCCTGCCTGTATTGTTTTTCTCTCCACAGCCCAATAAGATGTTATCATACCTAAGCCTCCCAAGGACAGTGAATGGCAGGCTCAGAGTTGCCATAATATAGAGCCTACTTAAGTCCCTTGGCATCTCAGTTAAGAATGTCACTTGCAGAAGTGAAGGGCAGAAGAGAGAAATATAGGCTAGCAGGCGTTGAAAAGGATTACAGGTTTTTGTGCGAGAGACAATTGCGGCTGTAATTAATATGAATTGGTTTTGCTGCAGACATACAGGTTTGAAAAGAGAGACTTGAGAATGTGCCGATTGCTCAGTCATGGTGATGGACCTCTCCTCCCCGTAGTCATCAAAGTCCTCGGCTCAATGACTCCTGTTTAATTAAAAGCCCATTAGACAGGAGGTGCCTGAATCCTGCATTTAACCTCACTTCTGAAATGCTGCAGTCACCTTTTGCCCGCAGGACATAATTACAGAATCAGAATCAGAAATCAGAAATATGTAACCGTTTTTCAGACTGTATGAGGCAAAGAGCTGCGGCAGACTACAGTAGGTGGACTGAGGGCGTTTCACACCTGTAGTTCACTGTTTGTTGCCTTTGAGTTGTGGTCCAGTTCATGTTCAGTAAACATGTATGTGAGCTGACAGGTTAACTTATTCATTGGATGTTCATTCCTTCAATATCACAAGGGGACAGTTGCCATTATGTTGTCATTATGTTTGATTCATTAATGAGAAACTGCACAGTAGAGCACAAGCACAACATTCCTCTTTTTTAACACCTTTTCCTAGTCTGACTGACGAGGGTATATTACCACACTCAGGTGCTGAAGCGCATACGTGTTACCATGGTTACATATATTCACATATATATATATATTGTTTATGACACCCTTTCCTTGACAGTTCACAGGCAGCAGATGGATTTTTAGCTTTTAAATTCATGCTTAAGTCACATATCCACTGTCATAAAATCCTGGGGATGGTCCGTTTTGATTTCACGTAACAAAAGTCCTCCCCCAGTGTTTACCTGACAGCTGTCACACAAGCCTTAACAAACCATGAGAGCACCCTAAAAGTACTCACTTGTGCCACAACAATGCTGGCAGCAACAGCATTGTGCTGGCTGTACACATATCCATTTTCTTTCTGTGAACAAGTCTTTCTCTCGCAGAGCATTGATGTTTTTTTTTCTTCCAAGCGCTGCTTCAGTGACGTAAACACGAAAAGCAACTTTGCACTGTATTGATTTCCATTGAGCTTCACAACAAATGTACTAAGTCTTTATCGTGCTGTGTACCTATTGGATAGCTGCCATGACTTGCCTTTTGTCTAATGTCCCATTTATGTTGTACTAGTTGAAAAAAAGGAATTTCTTAAAACCCTTCCATTCTAGAGGCACTCTCAGCTGACTTTATTAATTAGCAAGCTCCTTTTTAGTCGCCCTCCTCCTCCCCGTTCCACTCTTCTCTAATTTTTCGGGGCATGAAAAAGAGCTCAGAACAAAGCAGCATGGATGAAATGAATTGTTATCCCCACTAAAGCCCTCAGAAACCTCTCTTGGCCGTCAGATTTCCTCTCAGTGTCTCTGCCTGTTGCCATTGTTCTTTGAAACTGTCTGATATAAACACCACTGGCAGCCCTGATTACCCCCACCCCCCCATCCATATCCGGCAGCACTCAACGTATCACAGCTGTAGTTCTAAATATAAAATGTATTTTAAAAGGACCATTAAGGCTTCTTGCTGGGTGTCCACTGGGTGTCTTTCATAAAAAAAAAATAGCCATTCCAGATTCCTTTTATTGCAACACTATAACACAGCTCTTCAACTGTCACCATCATCATGTCCGTGTCCTTTTATGTTGGGATTAGGCGTGTCTAAAGTAATTTTCTTTTGTGTGACTCCCCATGGCTGAGGCTCTGAGATGCCCTGTGGCCAAAATGACTGTGCTCCATTGACAAAAAAGAGAAGGAGGGGTTTTGTGTATTTAGGCAACAAGACAGACGAAGAAGATGTAAAGTGACGAAAGCAGTGCATCATCGCTCATCACAAAATGCCAATTTCAATTATCAATCGATCAAATCTTAATGTATCTTTTCTATATTTTTTTAACGAGAACTTCTAAAACCACATTATCAAATGAACAGCAAGTGTGGCAGTGACATGACCCTCTACCTGCAGGTCGTAGCGGCTCCTCGAGAGGCTCCCTAATGAGGAGGCTTGGAGGCGTAGCAGTGTCTAAAAAATGGAGGGAAAGTGGACAACTTTCCATATCTCACATATATGCATATTTCATCAGCACTGCTCTGTTGAACACCAGGGAGGGTCACAAACTATTTCTCCACAGTCATCATCTGTAACCTGATAACATTAATGCCGAGCATTGTAAAATGAAAGCCACACATGACAGAACTATACTTCAAATATACTTAAATTATGTTTTTAGCACAAAACAAATGTATTCAAACTTTTTGAATGCACTGCTCTGTGACTCATGTCATTTTGGGTTGGTGCAAGTTTACAACATGCCATGTGCCACTGGGAAGCAGGGGGCAGCCAGTGCAAAATTAATGCCATAAACCACCAGGTGTAAGGGAATCTCCCCCGCTGGAAGCCATTAAATTTACAAGAGTGACATTTGCATTTTTCTGTTCAACCCTTTAAATCCTTAATGCCTGGACATAGCCTAGTTTTATTTTTTTGACAATACTTAGCTCATTCTTTTAGTCAGTATCAAGTGTTATACATCATATGGTTCAAGGGAACCTACCCTTTCTTTCTGGTGCACTGTAAAGTCACCATCATGCATCACTGTACCTTTGTATGAGCATAAAAAATGAGGGTTAGGGTTAAGGTAGGATTGAGTTTTAAGAGGTTAATACTGAAACCAATGAGAGACAGTTTTTGAGAAGACATTCAATATATCTCATCAGCACTCCAACAGCAGGTACCGGGTCCAGTGTTTCGGATAGTATACAATAAATAGTTCTAGACTATACAGCATCTTAAATTAAACTGTAAGTAGAAAGCTAATTTAGGTACCAAGAGAGATCCATTCACCAACCTGTCCAGGACATCTGCAGAGGACACAACGGAGTCTAAATAAGTGCATTCTCACCGAGTGAATACTGACACTTCTTTGTTGGATCACAACTGTTCACAACGCTGCTGCATGTGTTTAGAAATAAATATCTGATTTATTTATATTTCTCATGAAATAAATGAACCGAGTGGGGTTGGTGAATTGTGGAAAAGAAGCTTTCAGACTTCATTGCTTAGCAAAAGTGTAAAAATAGCCAATGCACTTTTGACCTTGTCTGAGCTTGTACAAAGTTCTTATAAATTCCAGTAATCCTCGACACCATGAAAAAACGCACAGCTTATCGTTTCTCATCGACTCACCTTGTACTGCAGCTCAACTATTTTGGAACAATAAATGTCCAAAATACTAATAAATACAAAAGAAGGTTAAGAAGAGGAAAACACATTGTGCGCTTGATGAAAATGCCAGTTTCCTGGTAAAAAGTCCTGCCGTACATCGTGTGCCTTCACAAAAGTACAGCCCATCAACTGCAGCAGGGATTAAACTGGCAAACCTTCTAGTTACAAGTCTCTCTAACATTATACAACCCTGCCAGGGGGAAAAACAGTTGTAGAGCTGTAGATGGAAGAAGAATGTACATGACAAAAATTGAGAAGAAACGGGAGGTGGATATACTTTTTAGGCCTGTAATCAGGGATGCTCCTGTCCAGGGAGATGCGGTCACTGAGCTGAGCGTTGTAGCCGTACTCCTCGTATTTCCCCTCTGCATCATGACTGTCCTCTCCCAAAGTGGCAGCAGCTCCCCCCTGGCCAAGGCCTCCAGGTCCCTCAACTAGCCCCATGGGCTTTGCCAAACCTGCCAAGAAAATGACACAACAGAGAGACAATCATACAGTTGTACACGGCCATGCGTAGAGGCAGACACACACACACAGAGGGAACGGGGAGAGACAGGTGAGAAGAGAGGCCATGCAGAGGGGCAGCTGATTGACATTCTCTAGCAGTGTGAGGAGACTGGTGTATGGCAGCTCTGAGACCCAGCGGGCTCATCCACAGGGCATCATTACGCTGTCTGTCAATGAAAAAGCTGCAAAACATCCACATGGACGCAGATGTCAACGAGATGAGCAGAGCAGAGCAGAAGCTGAAAGACAGTGGTACAAGGGCCCAACGCAATATAGACTGGAGAGAATGTATAGCGCACAGCTGTAAGGAGGGGAGGAAGTAACAAATTACATTTGCTTCTTGGAGTAGTTTTGCATTTCCTAACCCTGCTGTTTTCTTATTGTCATAAAGTTTGGATGACATAATGGCATATGGTGGTATTAGGTATATGTTAATAGCAGATACTCTTTGACATAATTGTAATTAAAGTGTACATATACGTAAAAAAGCTATGAATTCAGTGATATTTATTTTTTATGACATAAAAATATAGATAACACTCATAAACACACATGTATCAAATGTAAAATGATCTTGCTGTATCAAATAATGTAGCCTAGCGGTTTTTAAAGAAGTAATGTATATTCCTGTAAAAAGCAACTGATAAGGAGAAAATATCCATTTGAATTTGCAAAAGAATCTTTTGACCCATTTGGACTAAAACATGATTTCAACTTAACCAGTTCTGACAAAAATGGTTATAAAACATCACTGTTGTCGTGGATTTAAAACTCAGCTTTAAACCTTTGGTCCAACAAGGAGCCACCAGCTGTTAAGTGAGCCACTAATGGCTCTATATGGTTAATTATAGAAGCATTTTAGAAGCAGTGTGTAGCAGCACCATAACCATAGTGGTGGTTATTCCAACAGTGCTTGTTCTATGCAGGTCCTTTTATCCCACAAAGAATCTCTGAAGAGGGGCCAGATTGCCTATCTGTGTGCTTAGTGGCTAACAAAAGCCAGTCCTTGGTCAGCCCTATCATGTTAGGCTTCTTTGGTCGAACACACAGCACACAACAAACTCCAGCACCAGATTTAATGTGTTGGACTTAAAATACCCTTTTGCTCTCATTAAAATGACTCATGACTGTGATTTAACAGGCCCTCACTTTGGTACTGTGACAGTGACATTTTCAAAAAGGAAAAAGAAAAATGGGGTGCAGTCAAAAATGAAATCTTGCCTGTTCACTGATTCAGAACTCTAAGGGATCGTACAGAAATGATTGGGGTGGGGAGGGGGGCTGAACCTTATGTTTGACCTCTCCCCTTGGTTCAGGAAAAAATGCAGCCTCCTCCCTAATTTCTCAACTCAAAATTAATTTCACACTTAATACGTTAAATTATTACATATTAAGATGGGAAATACCAACACATTAGCATGTCAAATGTGAGTTCTATATATATATAAGTTAACTCTGTGGTACTGTACATTTAACTGTCCTGTAGTAGCACTGTGATAATGCAGGGTAAACTGTTTCTCACAGCTGACATATTGGTCCTACTGGCCACTAGACAATAAAGCTCTGACACATAATTGTTATCCTCTGCACATGGTAAAAATAAACCTTTATGCTCCATGGTGCACACAAAAGGCATGTTTTTGATGTAACTATTTTGATGTGCTGAATAATTCTGAGAGAATACTGAGACCCTCCCTTCAGTAAATAGATATATGCGTATAAATGGATATATCCGTACAGTCCCTAAAGTTTAAAGAGTTTGTTAAAGAGTCTGTTTCAACAAAAGCATGATGTCAGCTTTATTCATACGTCTCTGCCGGCTTGACTATTGTTTGACTATTTAAAATTCCATGAAACTGCAGGATAATGTCAGATAATTGTTATGCGAGCCAAGCCTCCAGTGTGGCCTCCACAGAAAAATCGAGCTGCGTCTGTTCTCCATATCAACAGATGGACACACAGACAGTAAGTAAACAGCGCATACCAATGAAGAGCTCAGCTCTCAGCTTCACCCCTCCAGGAACTGCGGAGTAATCACCATATTTGGATGGCCTCAAATCCTCGGGTGCTACTGAAGATTTGTAATTGGAGCTGAATGGTTGCAAACTGGCTTGCCCCGTGAGAGGGATTTAGCATGCCCTGCACCCGCCAATGTGGTGGCATTTTGACAAGTATGGGTGGGGTTCACGTCACGGACTAGCCATCTGGCATAGCGGCCCATGTCACACAATAACACAGATACCCTCCAGAGCCGGAGACTCGAGTCTGGAGGGCCTCTCTGTCTCCGCATGAGTGTTGGAAGCAGGACAATGCCTGCCAGCTTTGTTTTCTGGTTGCTGTGTTATTTTGCTTCCCCCTGCCTTCCACTTCCTCCGTCTGATTGATGGGATGGGGGGGGGGGGGGGGGGGGGGGGCTGACAATCTGATCCACTGTTGTCTGTCTGTAGCACTTCAACATAGGTTTAAAGATTGTGGTGAAGCAATCTCATGATTGAGAGTTTCTGTTTGTATTGTTAAAACAGCACTGCAGCAAGTTCACGCTTTTTGGAAGCTTTAACTGCAAAGTTTTGTTAATCTTTTGCAGGGTTCAGTTTTTATGTAGCTGCTGATTAAAAAAAAAAAAAACAACCTGTTTTGATAATGCCTGGTAGGTAGGTCAACATAGTTAAATTGCTCTGCCTGGCTCTGATTCATCTTTTATGTTTTCTCCATTTCATCTTTCCTTCTACCTTCTTTTACTCCAAAAATTAATTATGCATAAATAAATCAATAGCAAAACCCAAATGCTTCTTTTATGCAGCAACACTTTGTTTCCTCAAATAGATTGTTTACAAACAACAATAAAAGCTTTAAATACATTTTTTGAAAGGAAGAATTGGACCGTGTACGTCTGTGGGTAGAGCATCGCTCCAGCACTGTGAGGATTAGGAGCTATTCCCACGGTGGCTGCATGAGTTAAATATGTATGTACACATGATCCTCTGAGGCACTTTGTTTAAAAGCATCCAGCAAGTGGGCTGTTATGTTCTGGTCAAAAAAAGATGACAACGACTAAAAGGCCCACGCTGCTCACAGGAGAGCTATTACCTAGATGAAGGCAAACGCAAAGACACGATGAATGTTGATTTATAAACTGAAACAAACATCACACCTGTAGTATTTGACTACACAACTTGAAAATGTCCATGTATTTCATGTGAAGTACTCTTTCATTCATTAATTCCTATGTGAGATTCACACTCCAAACAGCACATTAGCACTTTCATCATCACTTCGAGGCAGTTACAGCACAACATCTGCTTCTTCCACTCAGGCTTCTTCCCCGTCCAGAGCGTCTGCTGGATGTGGATCCTTGAAACGTCAGGCGCCAATTTGAGTCTCATTGTGTCCAAGTATACATCTGTCTCTTTGCTCATTCCTCACAATCCATTTGTCCAAATCCCTCTGACGTGACACATTAAACCCATAATAGCTATAAATTATACAGCAACCTTCAGAATGTGTCTGATTTAGCCTTTCTAAGATAGAGTCTCAAATTCAAAGATGACCCCATTTTTAATGAATGATTTAAGAGCAAGAGTGGATTTATGCTTGTCGAAAGTGATGCAGCAGAGTTCTAAATATTGATGGTGAGGGGAGGTCGGGGGATCTCTTCGAGAAGAGGAAAATAACTCCTTCTACAGAGGTTTAAAGGCTTCAAAGGCCAAAACAAATCCATGGAATATTGAGAGCTGGGAGAAGGGCTGCATTAATTCTAGCACTGCAACTCGTAGGATCAACAACTTTGATTTGGAAATTGATGGCACTAGACCCCTAAAATATCTCTTAACAATGCATTGTTGCCCTTTTGCAAAATTTAAGCCTTTCAAGAGCTTGCATGACCAAATATAGAGTGTCTGTGCATAAACAGCGCAAATGGCAAAGGCAGGACATTAAGTTAATCTTTTATCCTTTTAGCTCATTTGTTGTTGTCAAGCGTTATTTATTTGTTCTTCACATAAAAGCCACATTTTGCATTGGTTTGAAACTGTAGTCAGGCAGCTATGTGAACCCATTAAAGACCCCCTTCTAGTTTCAGTATGGCTTTCTCTGCCTTGAAGTATTGCCTTGTTGGACTGAAAATGCATTTTGTGTGTGTGTGTTTCAGAGTGAAATTACACTTGCATGTGCTTTGTGTACTGAATATTGTCAACAGTGAATAGAAAGCATCTTCAGGCTAATATTAGTAATTACTAGGGGTGCAAAGCAAAGCTACTTCTGCATCTATTAATTTCACACATAATATCTGCATTCTTATCTGTGTTCTGATTTACACCACCAAGTTCACAAGTGCTCTTTTCTGTTTTTCTACTGCCTCTTCATATATGTATGAGGTTAGCTCACAGACTACGCAAAATAATTCATATTCTATTTTACCTCAATTAATCAAATAAAAAATCAGTAAGCAATTGACAAAAAGTGGCTCTCTTGTCCATTGACATGCACTTTTAAGATGATCCTTAAATTCAGTTTATAATTTTTATGTCTACTGTGAAGTTGGGAAAAGTTTGGGTTAGTGTTAGGTGTGTGCCAGGCTGAAATTATGGCTCATTAGGTGTAAATACCATAACATAACATAAATCAGTCAAGTGTTATCCTGCAACACACAACAAATCTACATGAATTATACATGAATATCAAAATGATTGCCTATATCTGTTTACATATCTGCAAATCTGGACCATGTAAAGCCATGCTGCATTTACTACCAGCAGTTCCAGTCTTAATCTGATGACTATGAGGCAAAATTCAGTTATAAAAAAATACCATTTTGTGTGATTTCCTTCTCATCAATATGCAATCAATCACTGCACAAATTCTAATGCCATGAGCATCTGTACAGAGTGAATTATCTTTTCATATCTGAATAATGTATTTATATTTGGTTACATCCTTAGTACTGGTTTTAAACATTTCAAAACACTTTTGTCCCATCTTGGGAAAATTCTCCAAGAAAAAATGGATGAACATTCAAAGTGCATAAAGGAAATGAAAATTAATTTACATAATTAATACCCAGCCAGGCAAACTGGCCTATATGTCCCTCCATCGTCGGATGTCATCAGTTAACATTGGTAATGTAATCACTGCATGACTCTAGGCCAACAATGTAAATAAGGAGAATGCTCGCTCCATCTGAAATTGTCATTATTGTCTGTGGCTGACTGCTGATTGTCAGGTTAGCCACTGAATTCATTATCATGATTCAAGGCAGAGCAGAATTGATTCTTATCTGTTTCTGAAACTGTTTTGTCGACCAGAGCCTCATCTCCATATCATTATTGGAATATATTTATTTTCATCAGGCTTCACCGCACTGTGATGTGGTGTGCATGCACCTGCCGCCATTACACACTGCACAACAACATACTGTATAGGCACACCGCGATGTGTATCATTAAGATACAGTCAGAGCATCAAGTGTGTGTCAGCGTGGAAGAGAGAGAGTGTGACATTTCTCATCAAGTCTTTGCCCCAGCAGGCTTAGCATATAAACAGCGTTAGTTTCTTTGCCATAATTGGGCATTATAGATAAGGAGCATATCTGGTGCTGCAGCTGGGCCTGTGAGGATGCCATCCCATCAGCACCTACGCACCGGGAGAAGGCCGGGAGTGACATGCATGGCTGATGACAAGAACCTCCGCAGGACTGCGAGCTGAGGGACAACAGCCGAGCCCAAACAATGGTCAGAGGAGTCGACTGAAGAGGAGCACATGCACTTGCTAATAGCAATCTGTTTTTTAAGAGGCTTATTTTTAGAGGACAGAATAGTAGAAGGGAAAAAAAAGGGAATGAAAAGAAAGTCAGGTGGCCTCATCTAATCCAATTTAAGTTTGAACTCAAGACAATCAGATTGAAAATAATCATGTTGATTTTTATAGATGTTTTTGTACTAGCCTATTTTTACACACCGTAGTGTTGTAATTGATGGTTCTCTACACCCCTCCCCCGTACGGCAATTATCAAATCATAGCTTAGAAACCGTAGTTAGGCACAGCGGGGGTTGTCAAGCTCTGGACTTCTCCACCTGTTGAAGTGCGTAGAAGTGTAAGGACTGGATTAAACATTGTGTCTGTTTGTCTTCCAAAACGTAAGCTGCAATCTTTGGCATGCCCTGCTGAACCCGATATAGCATTACATCAGACAGACACTGTGGTCAGTCCTCACCCTAAAAGCTTTTACTCTAATAAAATGAAAACATATGATTTGAAAAAACAAACAAGTGGGTAAATTAATATAAACAGGGTTATATCAGAATCAAATATCTTGCATTTTTCCTTATCACACAAGGACTTTAGCTCTGCACTGCAACCCTCAACATGGACACAGTATGTTGGATCAACATTGTTCAAAATCCTTACCAGCCAAACTCTAATGTTAGAAATATTCATTTCTATTTCTTTCTAAATAATGGCAGCTAATCTTATTTGTGTTCATTTAGTCGGACTCAAAGGGCTTCAGCAGGTAAGTACCGACGAGGAGGTATTTGCTGGTTCTAATGCACTACTTAAGGTCAAAACGCTGCTTCATAAGCTTGTTAACAAGCTTAAAACCCCCACATCTGATTACACAAAGACGGTGGCATCCACAGCAGAGCCGTGCTGCTGATAACCCTCGTGTTGCTCATTTCGGCGCAGAATGGGCTGCTGATAAAGCTTGACCGTTGTTTTTCTTGTTGGGAGTCTGGTGACCATCTATCAGACGACCATAAAAGGGGAATTCTGCGACTTGTTTATGTCCATCAAATCTAATTGGACCTTGCTGCAGCTCCCACGGCATGCCATTGGTAGGCAATAAACAACAGTGTGAATGGGCAATTACTTCATATCGCTGCCGGACATGGTAATAGTTATTGGCGTGCTGAGTCCTCCTCTCACCATAGTTATTCCCAATGGCCATAGAATACAATTTGTGGTCTGTGCACGATTTAGAAAAAGGGGCAGTGACCTGGGATATGAGGCTATGATTAAGTATGCCATTAAAGAGCTCAAGACAAATCATGGAGGGATTGTGACAGCCAGCAAACGTTTCCAGCCTGCGTGCACTCCTTGATACACATTGCCACTGTCAAGGAAAAATTACGAAACTGCAATTGATTCCTTTTTCTGTTTCAGACTCGGGTTGTGTCGAAAGAGATGTGTGCCTGTAGAGTTTGTTTGAGAATTGTAAATTTGAATTTGCAGTGCTCACACTGAACAACTGTATTAGTTGAATTCATGAAATAAGCTATTTGGAATTCCAGTGCAGCCTGACACTGAATGTAATTATTACTGAGTCTCTTCTCTTGTATTCCTATGTTAACTGGAAGGCATGCAGCCATGCCAGCTTTCCACTTACTGTAGTTCATTGCTTGTTCCTCTTCAGCCTATAATCGACTGTTACTCTCTCTACTTGTGAAAGACCTGCTAATTGTGTCCCAGTTACTCGGATTCAAAAGAACCGAGAGGAAAGTCAGTACTGAGAATAATTTATGAACCTGATATGATGTTCACTAACATAAAACAATTTCTTTTTCCGTCAGTCCTTAAAGAGTTTTGCAGAGACAGTGTTTTTCTGTCCCACAGTAGTGAAACTGCAGGGTTGACTGGCTTAGTGTCATTGTCTCCATACAAAACTAAGTGACTGAGAGGATGCATTGTACTTTTTGAGAGGGAATGCCTGCTGGCTGGATGCCAGATGCCAAGCATAACTCAAAGTGACGGAGTGACCCTCAAATAGCTGCCGAAGCTCGGGCATAATAACAAGATCATGCAGAAACAGTCCACAGTCGCACCGTTTTGGGGCCATGAAGCTGTGAAATGTCCTTAGCTACTGACTGTTGAGAAAGCAGACAAATGGACTGTCGAGCCACTTTTTCTGGAACTTTCTGACATTACAGTCAGTTAGAATGAGATATTGAATCCCAAACAACAAAAGGGAAATGTGTACTTTCTCCATATATTTTCTATTTCTTTTCTCTATGTTCTTAAATTCAGGGTTTTAAAAGCTTTCATGGGGCTGAATTGCAGTTTAAAAGGGTATTAAGATATCTTTGACCTCTACTGGTAACCAGCGTGAAATACAACAACACAAGCAGAACCTGCCTCCTCCTACACAATCCCCGCCCCTCACCGCCCCCCTTCTGCCTCAGCTATAGGAGCCTGTAATTTATACAGATGATAAAGTCACAATTTCCCAGGAGAGAACAGTAAGAAAGTGACTAGAAATGGATTTAACTGATAGATTAGAAATCAGTCAGTAACAACATGCTCAGGAGTAACATTCCACCACCATTCTCATTTTTTGGCTTGTGAACAAGATGTTTTAGCTGTAGTAGATGAAACATCACTGGTTCAAAACACGTCCCTCATCACTGCTGAGTGAGGACGTTAGAGGTTTGGGGTATTTTGAGTTAGTGAAATGACTGCGGGTGAGGAGTCTGGGCTAGAATATGTTTTTCTAAGGCTATCGATGAACAGGTCGATCAGCCCCCTGTAGATGCATTAGGGTCTGTTTGTGCTACAAGGTAGTAAACACTTCTCTGGCATTCCCATGCAACAACCCTGCCATTGTCTTGAAGTATGCCACCGAAGCAGTCGCTATAATGTGAGAACATTTGAGGTGTGATCCTACTTAACTTCAATATCCTGTGAGTGAGCACTGGTCAGTCCAAAACATACACTCATTTCATTGAATGTGTCCCTTTCATTACAACTATGACCTGCGCAGGAGTCAGTGGAAAACCCTTTTTTTTTTCTGTCAGCCATGGATTAATATCTTCTGTTACATAAATTGTTTATTATTTTTAGGTTTTGGGTCACCAACAATAAAGACAATGTTATTGGACCTTTAAACCTACATTAGAAGCAGGAAATAGTAGAAAGTAGTAGTTCTTTAGAGTAGAGCTTTTGTAAAATTATTTACATGCATTGTCATTAGAGCTGAGACAATTAATCAATTAGTCGATAGACAGAAATGTAAACACTGTGATTCTCAAATGAATTTTGAGGATATAAAAAGTTTGGTTGCTTCATTAAAGTTATTAAACACTAATAATGTCACAATATTCGTTATAATGAGTCATAAACTTGTAATATTTCATGTACTGTGTCCAGATCAGGCTTGTCAAGCATCTGTATGGATGAAGCCAAGCAAATTGTATGTTTAACATCAGTTGTGATTGTGTGGCTCTCCCACAGGAGAATATGACCATGAGTCATATGTAACCTAACCTGATTTTAGAGATTGCTGCTCCGCTGAAGAGACCAAATCTGTCCCACAGACTAATGGCCATGTAATGAAATACAAGTCTGTCATTCCGTTATAGAGCCATTGCATTAGACTCTGTCTTCAAAACTCAGACAGCTTGTTAAATCTGATATGTTTCACCAGCGGTGCCTCCAGTGAAATAAGCTGCTGCTGAGAGACAGACTTCCTCGAAGTGGGATTCTATACAGAAGTACAGACATCAACACTTAAAGCATAAGTTTATGTGAAGTTTACAACAAGTCAATTATAGGTTAGGGGTGTCAGAGTCTGATAGGCTGTTAAAGTAAAAGCCCAGTAAAGTCTATCAACACAAACGGTGTGAGCACACAAGTATTGCACTGTAATACATCACCCTGCTTCATTAGCTTCTTAACAAGCAGGGTTAGGGCTTTAGAGGCAACAGACCTCTACTCACCAACATGTTTGACATTGTTTTATGTTCAAAATGAAGCAGATTTTTCGCGGTTTTGCCAAAGAAATGAGGCTACAGGCTGACAGGCTGAAAAATATGCATGAGTCATGGTCATGAGTTCAGGTCTACGGAAAAAAACTCACCTCAGTGCATTCAGCCTGTTCATCTTTTTTAGACTTTGGAAGACAGTTTGGTCAATTGAGCATAACAAACTTCTCCAATTGCACAAGGACTGTCTTTTTCGGTGTTACAACCACAATTCATAAAGTGCTCAGTTTGCAGTGGTTATTATCTGCTTCATTATGAGGATGACCTTTCCACCAGTTAGACACAGATTGTGCCCATGTTTGCATTATTAACAGGACCAAGCTGCATCCTACCGTTCAGCTGATTGTACACCACATCCTCCAGCCTCTCCAGCCTCTGGAGAATAGACTGCCTGTCCGCCAAGTTGGAAACTTTGCCATTCCTGGCTCGCAGCCTCTGGTCAGAAACACGCCCTATCTGGATGAGCTCCTCGGATCGGTCCTGGATCCGGCAGTAGACCGAGAACAGGATAATCCCCACGAACACCAAAATGTTGACGGTCAGCAAAGTTTTGATTTTGCGTGCCACAGCCATGAAAGAGGGAATTGTCTGGCTGACTCAGTCAAGCCCAGCAGCTGTCCATGTGCGGTGGCCTGCTTTGCCACCTTGCTGTGTGTTGCAGGAGGGTGATTTTCTGCTCGGGGTGGGGGGGGGAGGTCAACGCGCAGAGAGCCGTTCAGCACCGCGGACAGCTCCGGAGGCTGCTGCTGCTTCTTCTTCTAGCGGGGCATCGCAGCCGTCACGCGGAGGCTGGAGGCGGGAGGGGGGGGAGGAGGCTCTGAGTCAGGGGGTGGGGGGGTCGACGCTTTTCTTACGGGCTCCACTAGCCGACAAACAGCCGTCGCTGGGGCTACATGCTACGGGGCGTTCGTCCTCCCGGTCAGCCCAGCCCGCGGCAGTCGCGTCACACGCTCCTCTCCTCCGCGGCGCGGCGGCTCCTCAGCCCCGGCGCGTGTCGTCCGGCTCACGGGAGACGCGCTGCAGCGACCGCTCGCCCCGCAGCATCCCGCCGCTGTCCCCGCGCGGCTCCGCGGCGTTCCGAGGCGCTGCGTCCGCCCGATCCGTCCCGCTGCGCGAATATCAACCCGAGGAGCCTGTGTCCAGAGGATGTGTGCATGCTTCAGAAACAAGGCGGCGTTTCTCTCCCTCCCTCTCTCTCTGTCTCTGTCTTTATCTCTATCCCTCTATCCCTCTGTCTCTCTCTGTCTCTCTGTCTCTCTCTGTCTCTCTCTATCTCTCTGTCTCTCTGTCTCTCTCTGTCTCTCTGTCTCTCTCTGTCTCTCTCGCTCTGTGTTTGCGCTCCCGTCAGTCCATTGTTGTTTCCCTGCTCGGCGGTGCACAGTCGGGTGAGTTGAGAGCAGATTTGCCCTCAGATGCGGTGGGAGAGATGCAGCCGGACTCTGGCATGCTCTCTCTCTCTCTCTCTCTCTCTCTCTCCTTCCCTCTCTCCCTCCCTCTCTCTCTATCCCTCTCCCTCTCTCTCCCTCCCTCCCTCTCTCTCTCTCTCCCTCTCTCTCTGTCGGGGAGGAAGAGCCGCCGCTGCGTCCTGACGTTTAGAGGCACAATCATGAATATTCAGGAGCTGTGTTTGGTCTCGCAGGATGAAATAAACAGCAGGACTATGAACGCAGCAGATACTTCCACTCGGCGGAGCACGCCTCCTCACCGTGTCAGTGAGTGAAGTGTGAAGACGCGTTAACAGAGTTTTGCCATTTGATCCGTGCCGCGAAGGTTAACAGTTCCCATCTCAGCGACGGCCCTGACCTGCTTCGGATCCGTGTTGCATATAGGTTTTAATTTGCATGTTACGCAACTGCCCCTGCATACATGCATGGTCAACCTCAGCAGGATAATCATCGTTTCACGAATCTCATGCTTGGATGCGGTTTCAGCTCCCTCATATTAGAACTAACAAACATACCCTGCACCGAATAAATAATCTATTTTTAATCAAGCCCATAGGGAAAAGAGGTAGCGTTCATTTGAAGGCTATTTTTACAGGTCCTCCAGAACAGAAGTTCAACTTTTATCAACAGAAAATAAAAACACACACACACACACACACACAAAAAAATGCTCACATTGCAGCCGACTCTGTTGACTGATCTCTGTGAAAAGCAGCACAGAAACCCCACAGCTTAAAGCAAACATCTGTATTACACATGGGTAGTCTAGATCACAGCCATGCAGCCATCAGCAGCCAGTTCAAGGCTGCTGTAACCTCCCCCTGCTTTTACCAGCTCCTCATCTCCAGCTCCAAATGAATTATGGCACAAGTAAATCAAGTACAAGGCATTCAGCATTCACTGTGTACTTTTACTTAATTAGGCAAACCCAGGCATGGCACAGGCTTCCTAAAGTATTTTGATCCCACTTCAGACCCATTAGAGGACCTCAGATTTATACACATCAGTTTGTTTGCTGCTTCACTTTAATCCGATGTCGCCTGTAATTGTAAAAAAAAACCTTTACAGACCGCATAGCTCTTTGTCAGAGGACGTCTGGTACCAACGTGATCTTGTAGGTATTCTTGTACCTGTGTAAATATGCACCCAGAAATAAAATAAATTCTGGTTTTCTGAGAGCAGATTCAAGAGCTTTTATTTTGAATCCTCTCGGAAATCAGTTTCAGAGTTGGAGGAGAAGTGGTGCACTGTGGTGTTGAGCGTGCTCTACACAGAGCAGGACCTCATCATTTCAATCAAGACACAAACTTAACAGGTTCAAGGGCACTGAGAGGTTCGGCGGTCCATACAGGCCTACTCCACAAAGTCGCTGCAGTCCAAAATGTGGTTAAATAAACAAAGATTATGTCGATTCATACAAAACACCACACATGGATCATACTATTCTCTGTGTTGTGATCAAACCCTGTGTTTCCTGTCATCAACCCTTTGTGTTTCCATGATCATAGCCTTATGTGCTTCCTCTCTTGAGTTTCTCAGCTCTGTGTGACATTTACATTCAACATGCTGTAATTGGCTTGGAATGCAGTGTTTAATTAGGATTCCTGCTGCATATGAATCCCATTACAAAAGGTGCTGATTTTATTCAAGGTCTGCAGAAACAGACAGACTGCGGGGAAATCACTGTTACAGCCACCTCAGCCACGGTGCAGGCTTCAGCACTGCTGCTTATACAGCAGCTACAGTATCACTGCCCCCTACGCTCCTCTATAGGACTCTCCGAAGACTTCTGTGCTGTTTTCTGCATTCAGCACCCTGCGTGCCTCTGTGACTGCAGACACTGGCACTCCAGTGTTTTAACCATATTAACCTGGGTCACTGCCAGCTGCACCTTAGTCATCCCACTCAGGGTTTCAACATAAGCCACTTGAACACATTCAGTGGGAGGATGCAGGCTGGATAGAACTGTGCGCATCTAGCACTGCTGCAAGACAGCCGGAAATATCCACAGCCAACGTATTCACCAGATCTGTGTTCACAGGAAACATAAAGCAGTGGCTTCCACAGTAACTACCCTTTAAAGAGCGGAACTCACTCAAAATGTGTGTATGAATGAGTCTGCTACATATTAATCGGACAGTTACCCTATAATAACCGGGACATTCAGCATGTATGCGAATGTTTCTTAGATGGTAAAGCAAGCACGAGTGTGGGACAAGACCTGGGTCAATGCTAGTAGACAAGAGGGAGACATTAGCTAGAGATCAAATGTGGGTTACAGTTCAGAGTCCATTATTCTTTTTGTGTCATCATGTCTCAAAGTCTTCAGAGAAAACAAATAAGAAAAAAATTACTATTTACACTTCCAGCAGTAACAGAGCAACATTAGCATTCATTTGGAGTCGTGTCTTAGGAGACCTGATGAGTGTAGGTCCAATATTCACTCTTCTTGTAGCTCTGTTTTGGTCTCCACCAATGATCCACCAACCTCTTAAGGAGATAAATGCTCTACTATTTTCACCAGCTAGTCGCTAACTTTGTTTGCTTTTTCGCTAAAAAAATGTGCCTCATGCATCTGGAAATGAGGTTGATGAGAGTGAACCAAAACAGTAAAGTTGCGGACCACACAAAAAATGAGCTGAAAGATGCTAAAAGTCTCAGTAGGAAAGTAACCGCACAGTTAGGTAATAATTCTCTATGGGTTCTTCACTATCAGTGACACCTTTCATGTTAAACATAGCCATTTGATCTATTGTTAATATAAAAATACTGAGTAGTGCAGCTTTAAAAAGTAAATAACATGCATGGGCCATGCAGTAGTAGGAACCTAAAGGGCTCTTGGCCCGAAGGAGAATATTAACTACAGTAAAACCCAAGGTAGTAAGTGCTTTGTTGGGGACCACTTAGTTTGTTACAGTCCAGTGATTTTAGTGCACTGGGCATTCTCGTCAGTTGAAGCTGCTCCTCACTGTTTGGTTCAAAAGAGGCCGACATGCCCGGGCAGAGTGAATGTGTTCAGACAAAATGCTATTAAGCAAGGACAGCCAGAAGTCAACAGATCACACACATCCACTGCAGGACTAAATTCAACAGCAGAGTGAGAGATCAAAATAACTTTTCTTTAGCTTTTTGGTCTTTGGTAATAGTGTGTTTATTTAACATTTCATCCAGGTTTAAACTAACCACATGCCAATTCTGTGTCCTTGCCATTGCAATGGAATAAAATATTAGCTTTTGGGCTTGTTGAAAGAATTTAATGAAAGAAAAACCTTTTGGTTTCTTTAAAAGTAAAGTAATTTGCATTCATTATAATGCAAACAATGAACTGCAAGTTAGAATTAGCGACCACCGAGCTCACATGAAAATACGCAACATTTAAAATGTAAATTATTAAAGGGAGCCTAACCTTTGGACATGACAACTTTTGTCAAAAAATATGCTAGGTTGCTTTTTTCCTTAGAGAAAAAATAGTGTCCTCCATTTGTATTCACAGTGCCTAATATGCATAACGTTTTGGCATAAACACAAACGATCTAATTCACCACAAGCTACATCAAGGTCAGAGTGACCATTGTGAAAAGGGGAAAAAAAAGCAACTGACAAATCTGATGCAGCAGGAACAGTGGTACTGATGTAGCTGAGCAAATAATCCATGTTTGCCCCTGATCAGCTGACATGCAGACTTGTTGTGTCGTTTTCAGAATGAAGAACCCACTCTAAGACGCTCATTGGTCACTAATGTAGTGCTGTCTGCTCGCCTGCCAGAGCTAAGTTCATACATTATCACTTTGACCCCCGGGCTAACAGCTAAGCCCCAGTTCTGTCTGCCTTAACTTAGCTCATTCACATTCCACCTCCAGCCACTTCTTCCCACTGCGCTGCTGCAGGAGCTGTTGATTTGCCTAATGCCTTAACTAAATTTGAATAATAACCCTGCGGACTGGAATATGTGGTGTTCAGCTCTGGGCAAATTTTTACATGTTTTTGGTTTTTGTACAACATAGATGAGGCGACACTGAGGGCCAGCAGCTGCGTGTTTATCGGGGGCGTCATTAAGACACAATGTGCTCCTCGACCTTGGCAGACAACTGTGGCTGCACCCGTAATGCATCACTCAGAGGCCTCCCAATCACAAATGCAAAGTGCTTTTTTCTCAAGTGGGGATATGGAAAATCTTGTTGTTAATGAGACAAGGACAGAGGCAGGCATTGCTTCTGTGCACATGCTGTCAAACAAAACAGTGACAAGAATTATCAGTGTAAAAACTACCAAAACTATTTGACATCAAATATCAAAATGTCAAAATGAATGATTTGATTTTATCAATATGAACATAAGCCTGGCTTCTCAATGTGTTTGTATTAATGGAGGAGAAGCTCTCAAGACGCCCCCAAATGTTTCTTGATTTATGGCAGAAGCAATTACATCTTGCCAGTGTACCGATGCTTGATGGGCGAATCGGTGCAGGTAATTAGAAAGAATAATGAAACAGGGAGCCAAGGGACTGAATCCCTGCATCAAAAAATCTAATCAAAGATAAATGGACTATCCATATTACCTAGTCATTATGCCGGAAAGATTATTGTTTTAAATCCCTGTGTGGATGGACTCTTTCTCAAACAAAAGCCATTACTCTGCTGACACCTCGACTTGTTTCCAGACTGATTGATATTCCATGGCTTGTGAGCATTCCTCCAGTTTATGTTTTCAATTTCGGGGTGAGACAATGGGTGGGGGTATTTCATACTGAGAAAAACAGCTATTGATGGATTTACAAAAGAATACAGAAATGTTATTAAAATGCACCCAGGAGCATACATTGGAGCTCAGACAGAGGCATATATACACACACATAAACAAATAAATGAAGCTCTACATGTTGGCTAATTCAATCAGTGCATTAAAGTGTATTGATGTTGTTAGGATTTCTATACTGTCAACATTTAACCCATCAATGGAATCTGCTGTAATTACAAAGTAATTCTCTGTTGAGTTCTCTACTCTGTTTAGTTGCATCTCAAGGTATTTCCATATTATATTGCTGCTTCTTCCTGGAAGTCCTGCATAAAGTTAAAAACATATATGTAAAAACCAAAATGTTAAAATGGCACGGTGGTTTTGCGGGGTGTGTGCTTCTGCTGCAGTGACTTCCTGTGTATTGCCTGGCATCCTCATGGTGACGAGAAGAGATATAACATGTTCACTGGGGAGTTTAAAAGTAATGGAAGGTGTTCTGTTTGTTTTTTTTAACGTTGGAGCCAGACGAGCTATTTCCCCCCGCTTCCTGTCCTAATGCTAAGCTAAGCTAATCGCTCGCTGGCTCAAGATACCTGCTTAACATGCAGACAGGAGAGTGGCATCGATCTTCTCATCTAACCCTCAGCAAAGAAGCGAATAAGCTTTCCCAAAATGGCGAGCTATTCGTTTGAAATTTACATGCAGCTGCCTCACGTTTGAACCAGAATCTTATTTCTAGTGATAGTCTACAACATTGTAATCGTTGTTTATGTGCACACCACACCAATTTTGAGAAGAAATGAGTGCCATAAAAATACACATTATTTCAACATCAGCCTGAAAACTAACACTGTGAAGAATAACTTTGAAGTTTCACCAAACTGTGGCATGGTCTGATATGTTTTGAACTATTACCAGGAGGATATCAAGGACCCATTCTCACAAAATGACTCACATAAAAGCTATAGATGACAACACACATTGTTTCGGCCTTCATTTTTTCCTGCTTTATTTACACAACAAAGTGTTCGCCGGGATGAGTTCAGGATATCAGGGACAGAGAGCGGTCGGTCGCGCTCACTAGGAGGTGGCAGATGCAGAGTCGCTGATTCAGTCCAGTTTTCTTGTCCATTTGTGGCCAAAAGGAACCAGCAGCCAACATCTCAGCCAACGCTCTAATCACAGGCTCACAGCAGCAATCACAGACCTAGTCGCTAATCAGTCAACACAAACATGCACACACAAACAAGCCTACATGCATGCGCATACAAACCAGTGTCACACAAATGCTCCAGCATACACACATGTGTGGTGGCTCACTTTAGTCTGTTTTTCAAAAAAAGTTGTAATTGCTGTTTGATATGCTTACAGGAATCCTTTCTAAGGGAACCACTCAGTATTTGTAAGTATTTTGCATGAAAGGGCCCAAATTTATAGATACTGAGTATAAATTTTGCTTACTGGAGGCTTTGATCTTAAAACATTGTCTGTATCAGTCTTTAAAGACCAATTATCTCACCACAATACAATTTTGTACATACAGCATGCATGCATTAAGTGAAGAAATTCCTCAAAACATACAGTACAGCCACACTGATGCCCACGCTCTCCTCACACACATACTAATCCCTGCTGCCAGTGTTTCCTCCAAAAGAACAAAGTCTTAGTTGGCAGCGGGGATCAAAGCATGCAGATGGCCAGACTGGAATTTACTTTTGGAAGCAGAACAACACGCTGATCATTGTTAAGCTAACGTCGCCGCCCCGAAAAACCAGCCCCGGATCCAAGCATTCGCAATCTGCTTTGGACAAAGCCACCACGCTTTTGCATCCCATCACTGCCGGAGAGAATATGATGTTGTGTGGTCAAAATGGGGTTGACATGTCAGCATTCTGCCATTTGCCAGGGAAAAAAAAAGAAGAGAGAATTGGAGGGCGAAGAACAGACATCAAAGTGTCCGCTTTTGCTCAATTGTAATTAATGATAGAGGCGCACGTAAGCAGTATGCCTCCCAGAGAAAATAATTATGTGGCTCTGCCAGTGAAGAGGGCATGTGGGTGGGTGTAGAGTGGAGGGGAGGGGAGGGGGTGGTGCTAAATGAATGTAAGGCCGAGTAGTGGCTGAGGTGTGTGTGGAGGGAGGGGAAGCCACAGGGGATTGCAGCGGCTGAGGTCGAAGCGGGTGCAGAGAACTGCGGGTCATCGCTCCCCTTTGCAATGCTCTACATTCAGAATCCTTCAACGCACACGCAGACACACACACACTCCCCGATGGCTGATTAGAGGGCAGAAAGAGGGAAAGAGATAGAGAGAGCAAGAGGTTGGGGGCTGGGTGTGTGTAGAGGGGCCGTCTTTTAAACAACTCTCCCCCCGGAGGCTGGTCAGAGTGTAATGTCTGAGAGAAAGGTAGGATAAAATGATGGTCCACCAGTATAAACTGTATTTATAGCACACATGCTGCAGATGTGAATCAGAGTTCCATGTTTTTTTTTTATAAATAAGCAGGAATTTCTCTATTCGTCATTGCTCAAAAGCTACGTCATGATGGGAACATCATGCAGAACCACAACACACACTGATGCTAATTTAATGTGTTCCTGGCTTTGATTTGTCACTGATGTTTTTGCAGCGCAACAAGATAGTGGCCCATGACGGTACCCATAATGAGAATGAAGCCAGATAGTGATCCATGATGGTTACTAGTGAGCCGGTGGAGCGGGATGGTGATCCATCAAGCAGACGTCATCCAGCCTGGATCAGAAGAGATTAGAGCCTCTGCGTTTCATGTTGCATTCACACACACAAAATAATTGTAAAAGTAAATATTGCCTACTTATTCCACTACTAATTTGTTGTCATTTACAGAGACATTAGGGTACTGTTGTGTAACTGTAGTATTTACAGGGTATTAAATGTAATATGTGATACAGGTGAAATTAGTATACTCCCAAAAAGGTTTTTGTGCTCCTGTGATACATGTAGTATAATCTGTATGTATCACAATGAAACATCACATTAGTTTTACTGTATCTTTAAAGAATAGTTTGACATTTTGGGAGATATGCTTATTCGCTTTCTTGCTGGGAGTTAGATGAGCAGATCGATACCCCTCTCATGTCTGTAGCTTATGACAAATGTGAAGCTACAACCAGCAGCTGATTAGCTCCTTGGTCCTTACACCGTCGGCCCAATCAATTTCTCTTCTGCCTCTGTCAAAAACACATCGACAATCAGACAACCAACGTTTTTCTGAAGACATGAAGCACGAGGTAACAACTAGAAAAACAGCACACTACAAAGCAACACACAACACAGTACAATAGCAACATCTAGTACCGTTTTAAACTCCAGCCGTCCTATGTATTGCTGTAGATTGGTCCACACATTACCTATGTACACATTAATTGTGTCGACCTGTGTGCACACACCCGCACAGAAGATAGTACAAATTTAGTATTGCATTAGTTCAGGCAGGCCACAGAGTCAAGCTCAGCTCACAATCCCAGCTACATCAGCCGACCATGGCCAATCCAGCAGCCACATCAACTGATGGATCGGCTGATTCTCTTCTACGCATCTATTGGCAATCTCATACAGGGCGGCCTATTTAAGCTGCTTCAGCCTGCCTGTCCCTACTGCATCCTCAGCAAGCTCCCCCACGTGAGAACGACCAAGCAGTCAGCATCTGCCTCAATTGACCATGTCGATCCCCGTCCACCATGCCCCCGACCAATATGACACGGTGTTGTAGTTCTACTGTTTGGCCACTATGTCAAATTGGCTTCAAGCCTGGGGGCTTGGTCCTGGGGGCTTGAGGTCGACTGCGACGCTGAACGATGACATCACTCCGGTGAGCATCGATGGTATCACAGATCGCCGGGTAATTCTCTCCAAATCTGAGAAGCCACTCATAGCAGACAACCTCAAGCCAGCCAACAAGAGCCTCTCTTTGTCACGGAGGGAGACTCATGTCCCGAGCATGGTTTGCCTCTCGCCTTCGCCTCCTCTGCCAATCCTGCAGGCCCGAGACAGCGAGCTACACTACTCATTCTCTCCCCATCAGTACTAAGGCTGTGGTCCGATGGCCTTCATCTGCCTACGAACGTTATCTCTGGTCCGAGGCTCAGCCATCCTCAACGCTCAGGGAGGTTTTGCCTGGTGCAATCATTTCGGGGGTCCTTGCTGCTGCCTTAGGCTTTCCACGTGTGCATGGAAGGGCAGGGAGGTCCCAGAACAGACATACCGCCAAATACATCTTATTGCAAATATCTTACTGCACGTAGATCAAGTTTCTTTGACAAAGTGGTCCTGACTGAAATATATTTTGTGAATAAATTGAATACTTTTGGACCGAACCAGGCTAGCTGTTTGTCCCTTTTATGCTAAGCTCAAGCAGTATATTTACTGGACATTTAGGATATTTTCAGACCCTCTTAGTGACTTTATTTCTAAAAAGCAACAAGCAACAAATTTCGCAACTTAGTCAGAACACCAGGGAAAAGGTGAAGTTTTCAAATGTGTTATAATGAATTCCTATGCAGGCTGCTCAGAGTAATCTCAGTCCACGGCTCCTCCTCCAGTAGTGTTGGGGGCCAGGAAGGAGGAGTTCAGTTGTAGTGAAGGTGGTTACATTGACACTGTCACTCTGAAAGTTTCTCTGGATTGGAACTTTTCAAAGCGCGACAAAGTGGTGCACTAGTATAAGGGACATAGCTCTCATGTCACTCAAATGTTTTGTTGAGGGGTTGTTTTATTTTTTTGAATCTAATTCAGTGAAATGTGAAATGCCTTCATTTCTGTTAGAGTATAATAAAGAGTACAACATCAACCAGTCACATATCTTCTCTCTCACTCTTTCTCTTCGGATCTCTGGATTAGGGTGTTCCTATGGCTTAGTTCGTTTGATCTTGGAAATAATTCAACAGTTTGTTTGATAGTCTCCCTCCCTTTTTTTTACAACTTATATTTTTACTTGCTGTAAGTATGTAGTGAGTTTGATTATTTGTCAGGGGATTTCTCTATCTAGGATCTCTTTCTCACTGCAACTGACACAACCTCTAAGCTTTATGCAAATGAATGTGCAATGGTGCCATCAAAATGCAAATAAGCATATGACATCATCTGGCGACTTTTGGAACTTGTGCTAGCTACTTTCATTGGAAAAGAATTGGCAACACTGGATATGAGAGTGTTATTGATCTTGTTATTTAACTCTCAGCATGAAAGCAATTTAGTGTGTTTCCCAAAATGACGAAGTGCTGCTTTAAATGCCTCCCTGGGCCTTTACAGCAACAAGAACAAAATGGCCATTGATGCCAATAAAAGAGGGACAAAAGTTTATCCCATTTGCAGGTGTGGTTATAATCTGACAGAATCAATAGGAGAATCATTAACACTTAAATAAAAATAGCTTTTAGTCTCTGAAAACCCCATTGAAATGAATGCCACTGTCCGTTAAAGCATTTTCAGTGTAAAATCGTACTTGTTTTTGCCACAAAAATGTAAAAAGGGTTATTAGAGTAGGGTTTAAATAAAAGAAAAAAGAAATAGGAGGGTAATGGATCTTCAAACAGTACAAAAAAATCACTTTTCCTGGCACGGAGTCATTTAATATTCCATGAATCTTCATGGAATGAAAGCACAACTGGTGCTTCACATTGTCTTATTATTTTAAAAGCCGATTGAAAATTTAAGTTCCTCCATTGTTACTTTTTTCAACTGGCGTGACAAACTATGTTTGAACTACAGATTGCGTGCTTACTCCATTTTTCAGCTCTGGCATCTATTTTATTCGGAAGGGTAAGAAAGTCAATTGAAAGTTAATTCCAATGTGTTTGATTAATGGGCACTGGAGGATGCACTCTAATCTGTGTACTGTTCAACTGTTCCATTTCAAGTCTCACACAGGTAATTATTCCCTGCTTTCTCCTGGAGTAAATGTTTTTGTTGCGCTGCTCGGACACCCATTGTCTTGTTTCCAGGCATCTTTCAAAGGATGTAGGGTAAGTAATATTCTGGTGGTCTGGTGTGTTTTAATTCATAATCATAATTTTAAAATGGCAGCAAACTCATTAACACATATTGCTTGAGTCGTCTATTTAACTGGTGGGAGGACTGGGATTTTGCAGTTATGTGTGATGAATGTAAAACAATATCAGTTCAACTCAATTAATTTGAATTCTGCAGCATATCCTGCCCCATATATTAGGTAGTAGAAACACTGGATACAAGCTATGTAACAATGGATAACAGACCAACACCAGACACTTTTATTCTTCCTTATAATTTGGGAAGAAGACAACACCCAATGTTCATTTTCTTTTGTAGAAAAAGACAGTTTGGCATTTCGTATGTAGTCCCTTTAATGTTCCACGTCTTCCGTAAGTCAGATTGAATGACAGATAAATGATTTGTCTAATAGTTTTGATGACCTGCTATCCTGTCATACTTTTCCTGTCATAGGTTCTGTGGTGACTGACAGCAAATCACACTGCCCTTAGCTGTGCTGGCAGGTATTCTCTATCTTTAGGGGTTCTAACCTGCAAACAGATCTTAGCTTCAAAAAACAAGGAAGCAAATGTGACAGCATGTGGAAAGATTAGGTACATTTATTCCATTTAAGTATAAAAGTAAATTGCTTTTCTAAGGATTTCACACGTACTGGAATCAAGAGTCACATGGTCCTTATGGTAAAATAACAGCTCAAGGATTAATCAAAATGTTCTATGGTTGGTTCGCACTCTCAGCACACATGTGGGTGTAAGAGTTATACAACATGTGGCATGATGATTTCATGTGCCAAGTGACGGTCAAACAGCAGCGACATACAACTAGTCAAAGTGGTATATCACTACATATCAGCACATGTCACACCATCCATATGCCGGGGGAGGGAGGGGAGTGATATATGCCAGTGGAGATGAGTGACAAACCGTTTATGTTGCCAAGAGCAGAGACAAACCATAATAAATCAATCATAGAGATGTACAGTATAAGATATGTAAGATGTGGATATTGAGCTGTGCTTGGTGTGCAAATGTGCATCGCATGTTGTCTAGGATGGAGGTGAGTTCACATCCTCCAGAGTGTCCTGGCTCAGCTCTCCAACAGAGCCATGTCCTTTTCACCAGTTTGCTAATCCTGTCTGCATCCCTGCCCTTGATGTTTCCACCCCAGCACTCTACTGCAAAGAGCGCCGGCCAACACCGGTCGGTAGACCACGTTGAGCTGTGTGTTCATGAGCCTCCGTAACAAGAGGACTGCACAGGTTTGATGGTCATAGGAGTGAGTGACCTGAATTCTATGTAATTCAACCCATTATTTCTCCAAATTTGGTTTGCCAATTTCATTTAAAATTATAATGAAATATATTAACTGATCTGATTCTTTTTTTTTCATACAAAGTGATCTAATTGAGGAGGAGATAAATGAGTTCCTGGTTTATGCACGTTGAAGTTCAAACTGCCCTCTCGGGGAAAGATCAGGTCAGTCTGCCTTCGGCTTTACTCACCAAACATCTCTCCAAAAATCTCTGTTACACTGCTTGTGCCTCGCTCACACCACTAACTTCCTGACTCTTTCCATTAAGCACACAGCCTGCTTTTATTGCACAGAGCTTGAGTGGCCAAACCAGGCTTTAATAGAGACTGTGAGTATAAATGACTTTATAAACCCAATAAAATAAGGTTATCATTTTGCTACAGACATTATGGGAGTTGATTTACCATTTGGCTAAAATCATACAGCGCTATCAACACAGTTACAAGATATTTATAGCTTACTCAATTTCCTTGAGTTGCAACACGCTAAATGCTGCTGCAGTGTGTGTTGACAACACTCTGACTGTAGTTTGTCACACCAGGACACAAAGCCATCAAAAACACACTCATTATAAGCTTACTCTCCCATAATGAAGCAATATGGATCACTGTGATGCATGCCTACAACATGACATCAAGTGGATTGATAAGCATTGGGGTCTATATTTTATGCACATAGCTGCACAGGCTCTTTACTGTTTCTATTGCATCGTGCAGGTGTTGAAGACCTGTAACAAAAACCTCACATGCACTCGTAATGTAAAGGATAGACCACTGCCAAGGCGCTGCTACCTCTCTGTGAAAGAGTGCAGGATGTTCAGGGGCTAATTGTTTGCTGCTACCACCATGAGCAAACAGACAACTTTAAAAGCAGAGCAGTTAATAATGCAGGCTTTCAAACGCAAAATAAATGGCTCTTAATCTGTGATACTTTCTCCCCTTTAGCAAATGTAGCATTTATCTCAGCATAAACAGCTTAGTTAGAATTAGATTACCTTAAAATGTTTCTTCCAAAATTACAGCTTGATTTCTTTTGATGTGAAGCACTCTGGATAAGAGTTTCATGTTTCACAGAGAGATAACCACCATTTGAAAATAATTACATCTACTCTGTAGAATGACTGCTCACATGAAAAAAAGAACATTATGGATAAGCAGAGTAGGTGAGACACAAAAGGACTTCTAGTCTCTTTCAGTCTGGGTGCCTTGCTCTTATGTAGGAGGGGTGGTGGCCTTTTCCATGTCTGTGTCAAGGGGTCCGTTGTCTCATAATCTGTCCATAGCTATTGGCTACATTGAGTTGCAAATAGCAGCTATATATTGATATTATTTCATATTAGAATATTTAAAGTTGTTAATTTGGCATTTATTTATAACACTGGATAAATACTGTAACTATTAATAGAATACAGTTTATTCTTGTCAAGAACCAGGGCTTTACATTTTTTTATTTATTATTTATTATAATTTTAACTCATTTCCCCAACGTGCCCCCAAATTTTTTGTCACAGGTTGCATTGATCTATCTTGACGGCACCTGAGAGGTGAGTTAGGGCAAACAAGGTGCAATAACAGGCATGTCAGTAATAATTAAGTAGCATACCATAGTGCAAATTTAAGGTGTCAGGAATCACCTCGGTTTTGTGGTTTTGCCACTTCCTGCTAAGACCAGGTCAAACGTGTATGGTGCACTCGGGTTCTGTGCTATTTTTGTGTCCCTGCCAAGTGAGGCAGTATGAACAATTTGACTTTAATATAAACCCCTCAAGCAGACAAAACTATTTGAGGCCAACTGCATTTTATATAACTATACAGATAAATATGAGTATGTGCATTCATGACGATCTGTCTATAAATGTCACGTATGGTGGGTGTTTCCTTGTTCTATCAAATCTGTGCCTCTGGTCTGCAGCCTGTTGGTTCATCACCTATTATCGTTAAACCATTTCTTTCTTTGGACAGTGGGACTTCTTGGAGCAGAAAAATACGGTAAACAAATCTCCCCAGAGCTCAGTTAGGGTGCTGTGTACTGTATTTGCTTCGGGTGATGCTGCAACTCCCACACAAGGACATCAGTTTCTTTTTTGGAGGAGCTTTTGTGACAGATCTGCTCTGCACCGTCTTCTTCATGAGAAAATTGTCAGAACACTGTGATGCAGGGACATTTTGATAGGCATTGTATTTTCTGCTAATCCTGTGCACCCACACTGTGCACAACTGCAGAGTTTTGCACTATGCACCAAAATGAGTGTCCTACATGTCAGTATCCACTGCTTGTTCTTAACATGGGAGAGGCTTTTGACATTGTAAATTGCCACAAAGTATATCCAGTGGGGGCTCTCTCCTCTGTACTCATAATATTTTTAGCACATAAAGAAGTCTAATCCTAATGTTTATAATGTATATTTTTATGAATGTATTTAGCACTTCAAACTGCTAGAACACACTTGGGACAAAAATAGCGGTGAATGTGGAACTAAAATAAATTACCCTGAAGCTCTACTGTGTTCCAAAATCAGAATAAGCAATACAGAACTGACTATTGCTGAAGTGAATTTTTATGGGTTTCCTACAAAAGGACAACGTCAACATTTATATTTCAGGATTTTACTGCTATGTGTTCAACAGTGCAAAAACAGATTAGTCATAATTTTAGCATCACAAACATCACAACATACAGAATTCAGGCATTATTTAGTGGTCAAAATTTTGAGCTGACTTAGATAGCACATGGGATGGGGCATCAATAGTCAGAATCTTTCCTCCCATCACTGTTATCCACTTTGTTGATGTTTTGCATTCTGTACATGTAATTGAGCGTCACCACAATAACAACCTGGAATGAATTTGATTATACAATATGTACAGTCCGTAAAGACAAAACACATCTGTTAAAAGTGAAATTCAAGCTGAATTTTGTCCCTGACTCTTTAGCTGCCAAACCTTTGCACTATGTTCACAGCCAGTGTCTAACTTTGTCTGTCAAACATTTAGTGCTGAGCAAGTATGCAGTGGTTTCTAGAGCTTTTAAGCTGAAAACAGCTGCCTGTAGCTGCTGGAAACAGGGCTGATGACTGCGGAGAGAGTAAACCAAAACAGTTAAGTTGCAGGCTACAAAATCTAAACAATAAGCTGAAAGGATCCATAGAGCTGAATCCCAGAGATGGGTGATAATTCTCAGTGGGTTTGGCACTACAAGCGTCCCCTTTTACATCCCACATAGTACAGTAATTTGATCCATTGTTCATATAAAAAAATATTGATTAGCGCAGCTTTACTTCACTGGCAAACAAATGTTCCCCCTAGAAAGTGTGAACACATAAAAGTTACTCAATTACAGTATCAACACGTCCCCATGGGGAGCTGAGCAAAGCTAGCTGTGTTTCCTGAGGAGAAATCATTCAGTCCACTGTGGTAGGTCTCTCTACATACCACAGCTGGACAACAGCGCGTCTGTAACGCCTGTCCCCGATAAACCTCTGAAAGTCACCAAGGTAGCAATTGAAACAGCAGTTGGATGCCCTCTCAAGCTGATTGAGTAAAGCTCATTATCTTCAGCTGTCACAATGAATCCATTTCATCAGCGCAACAGCTCTCTACAGTATATCAACTGTCGCAACTCATCTCATCCAATTGAATTTCACCCAGGCCCTTTTTATCGCTGACAACCTTGATGTCGCCACAGTCTCTTTTAAGCAGATTAACTTAACGTTCTCGTGAAACCTGTTATGTCATCCCTGCTGTTGATTAACTGATTGTACGGAGTAAATAAGACCAGCAACTTGAGGAATATGACCTTCGAGGGAACCATGTACAATATTCAAGGCATAAATAAAACTAAAGCCACACACTAGTCCATTTTTGTAAGAGCAAATTCATCTTGCACTCACCTCTCAAACTGCTCTTTTGCTTTTTAATGCAAAAAACAGCAGCACCTCTACTTTGAACAATTAGCTGAGCTCTTCATTTTACATTTTAGCTTTTTATGTCCCTGATGTGTCCTTGTTGTCACAGCCCAAATGTTGTTACCATATGGTGAGAGTGGGAATGTATAGTAAATATATACTATAGTTTCACTTCAAGTTCCAACTTCTTTGTCACTACCATATGGTTTAACTACAACACCTACACACCAACAGTGAGTTCCCATCTGTCTGTCTGTCTTGCTCACCATCTTTGTCTGATGCCTGAACAAAACCATGAGATACTTAAACTAAACTCCAACAACTGGGGGAGCAACTCACTCCACATGCAGTTCCTGGGGGGCAATTGTGAGTATGGCCTAATATTCAAAGTGCTGACCCTCCTGCCAAGTGCTTTACATTTGGCAGGAGAGTCCGCACTAAGTAAAAATGTTGATAAAGCCAGAACTTCATCATCTGCATACAGCAAAGGCGCATTCGAGAGGCTCCCAAACTAGGTGCTCTTCAGCTGAAGTCTTGTTCATCCACACATCCTCACAAAATAGATTGAAATAGTGCCTTGATGACGTAGGGATTACTCATATTTGGTGAACTATTGTAGCTGAAAAGAAGAGTGAGAAAAAACCTTTCCAAGCCTCTTTCTATTTTCTCTGTGCTGTGTCATTCACTCCCCTCTAGCTTGCAAGCACAAAACTCATTGTCCTGTTCGCCTTGTTACTAACAGAACAATACATTCACACAGTTTATTCAGGTTATTTGCACCATGGACTCCTGTCTTATAACTGTCTGCAGAACATGCTTCTTTTGTGGAGCAGATTGTACTCTGATAGAGAAGGTTTTATATTAAAGTGGATGGTCCAATACAGATGCACAGCCGTAGCTATAACATCCTCTGTTTAAACTCTCTGGCTCTCCGTTCCCTCAAAGGTCAACATTGTCACAAGAAAAAACGTAACCCACTTTAAAAACTCTTTTTAAAGCACTTTCAGTCCTTCTTTACAGCCTCTACCAATACCCTTAACTCTCTAACTCTGTTCTTCTTTGATTTTGGTAGTGAGAAACTAACTGACTAACCAAAGTAGTCAGAAGATTCACCAGGCTTTCATGTAAAATTTCATCAAAGTTTACCTTGACTTGCTGGATTTGCCTGTGAGGGAGTCCACCGATTGCAGCACTTCCATTGAAATTAAATAATTCGGGTCGGAATTTTGCCTTTTAAATGGTGGTGTGACCAGGCCTTAAGCCTTGTTTCAAGTGCACTCTGTCTCTATGAACATATACAGGTAACAGATGCAGGTACAGGTACAGTACCAGTACAAATTCCTGCCCTTTTTTACTTGCCAGTTAGAGTACTATTAACATTTTGGGGCTTTGAGCTGTAAGGACGCTCTGCTTTAAACCTTTTTCATTAGTACATAATGAGCAATAGCAGCTGACCATTCAGGAGACAGCACACATGTAATTGGATTTGTATTAGTGACTATAACTGTTTAAATGGATAAAGTGTGTCCTTGGCCACAAGAACCACTGAGTTGAAATGCTGTTTTCATAGCATCATAAACAGATAAATATTGATCTGTGGATGAGAGTGCCGCCAAAACCAAATACAGACAGTGTTGCCCTTGATCGATCCCCGGAGTATCACAGTCTGCAAAGAGGTGGTTGTCTTTGCCTATCACTTTGCCTTTTCTCGAAGTGACATTGTCCTTTCAGGAATGAGTTGGGAACGTGTGGGTGCTGCCTGCCAAGACATTTGTCAAACTGAATCCAAGATCTATTTACACTTTGATACAGACATACCCCTGCCGTGCTCAGGATGATGCAGGGAGGCAGCTCAGGTCTCCATAAAATTCATGCATCATCATTATAAGCAGGAAGAAAAATATCAGCATTACCTGTCTTAAATAGCAACCATACAATATATGGGTGTCACTGAGGTTATGACTATTTCTAAAGTCATTGATATGTTGTTGAAGTATCCATCACTTAAGCACATAGCCTTATGATAAATATAGGAAGCAGAATAATTCTTGAATTTGGAAATCTCTCATTATAACAGAGCAATTAAAGAGCTTATGGTTGGGACATATTTTGACAACAACAAAGCGCTGATTACACATTTGTGTAATACACAATGACATCATACAATAATTGTTCTCAAACAAGTTTTATAATTACACATTTCTCACAATTTGCCATTTACAGCTCTGATTTCACTTGTCCAGAAAAACAAAGCATATTTTTTTAAATGTACCAAACACTTAAACAAGTTGCTTGAAGACAGTGTCATTTTTTTTCTCCGCCCTCCCCATCTCTAGTAGTTAAATGCTCTGCATCCGACCAAATAGAGACTGGAAGCATTAGGAGAGAATGCATAATGAAAAGCAGCATAGGATTCCTTGATAGCTGTGGAACAAATGCCCCTGCTGGGCTTGCTAATGAGTTTAACTTGAGTGCTCAGCCATTTTCTTCTCCCATCCACATATTAATTTCATGCAAATGGGTATTCGCCATGGAGGCCCCTGTGAATAAGAGCACAACATGCTTCCTACAATTCCAATTTGCTGTTATCACATGGAAACATCCGGAGCGTGTTTATTGGCTGTCCATATAGTATGTCACTTGGCATGCAGTGCTGTATACCCAGGATGCATGAGCTAAAGACGGGCAGACAGTTGGTCTTCATAGCTTTTCTGCAGGCTGACTATTTGTGCCAAGGCCAAAACCTCTCCTGTTGGCTGTGCCATGACATGTTTTGACAGACAGTCAGGTTTAATTTCCCCTTACACTTAAGAAGGTCTCAAACAAGCCAAATCCCAATTGCTGCAGGCCCACACACAGCTGCATGGCCCTTCATGGGCTAATAATCATCAGGTAATTTATGCCTCTTAAAGAGGTAAGCAGCGCTATTTAAATCAATGTCATTTTTTACCAGTATAGATGAATCTCTATGTCTTTTGTAAAGCCTCAGAGTGAAAGAAAGGCCTTGGCTCTGGAGGGCAAGATCAATAGCCCAGGAAAGCCATTGGATTTCTCTAAGCCTCAGTGTTGTGCCGGGCTTTTGATTGGTTTGTTTTATGGGTTTAGCTGGATGAGGGGTTGTAAGCTAAAAGCTCCAAGCTGCTAAATATTACAGGGAAAGGCAGAGATAAAGACTTAAAGCTCCAGAGTGCAGATTCAGCTGTGGATGTCAGGTGTCCACTCAGCACACCGGGGGGGTTAACAGTACCACTCCCGGGTGGGAGAAACAGATGCCATCAGCAACAATCCAGAGAAAATTATATCCATGGAAATTCATGCTACTGATTGTCAAGGAATGTTTTACCACACACACAGGTCTTTACAATGTCACTTTAGGAATAAAAACACCACAATCCTTGTGGAGGTTGTTTCTTTCGGATAATATGCAGGGGATAATGACTACGGTCGTTAAAAAATGAATCCATTTGCTGTGAAGATGTGAGGAGAAGACAGCTGTTTTCTGTACTTAATGCTTGTCTGCGACTGCCTGTTTCTTGAGCTATGCTTGTATTCATTCTCTTTCTATGTGTCTCATATATGATGCATTAGACAAGCAGACCAGTATAACTTACCACCAATCCGTAGAGCTACAACAACTTGCTACTACTTCCATTTTATTCTTTAACAACTTTGTTCCAAGCTATGCCTTAGAACAAGTCATAAAATGAATTCATAGCTGTAGCAGCATGGTGGTTTGAAAATGATCATAGATGTAATGCCTCACATTTTACATAAGAGACTATTCTCTTATTTAAGACAATTTACATAATTATAACTTCAACACTTTTAGTACCAATCAAAATATCGACTTGGTCCAACAAAAAAAAAATACCTAAAGTAATAAGTCATTGCCATTGCTTCTTGGTGAAAGTGGTGCTGTTACAACCATCCCTGGTCTCACTACACCAAAAAGGTAAGGTATAAACAAAAGTCCCACTACTCCACCTAGATTTGAGAACCACTGGTTTATTGACTAATGTAGCTAAGCAAACTTGCCAGGGACTACCTGATAAAATGATTTGGTGCACACACCCTGGCCTCAGTTCCACATGGTCTGGTCTTAGCCCCAGAACTCCTAGAAATGCCCCTTTTCTTGTATAATGTGCACACTTTTTATAATGTCTGTAATGATGTATTCCATGCATGTACATAATTTCCAAGATTTATATGAGCCTAAAATGCATCCCTCATCCCACCACTGCACCCCTGCAGGTGATAGACAGCTTACTATCCATATCCCTCTACAAATACACTCCCGCAGGATAAATGGTCAGCCTTGGACCTGCTGGTGGACTTTGTTCAGTGGTGCGAGAATTCATTTTTGCAGCTTAGCATCAGGACATGTTGATCGATTTCAGATGCCAATGTTGTCAAGGGCCAAGCTGTGGAGAAGCTTGACAAATACAAATATCTGGACATGTTTATTGATGACAAATTGAGCTTTGACCACAAGACAGAAGATTTGCAGGAAGGGACATCACATATTGTTTATATTACATAAGCTCAGCAACTCTCCGGTCGATACGAGCTTGGTGACTCATCTTTTGCACATTTTTTTAGAATACAATTCTTCTCAGCAAGGTGTGAATTGCAAACGAACAGTCTAAACTGGCGGCTCAAAATCAGCAGCAAAAATGACAGCAAAGTGCTTAATGTCATCCTGTAACTTTGTGCATCATTTATACAAAGCCAGCTCTTTGTAAACATGATTATAAAAAAACAGCAGACTAACACATTCTGGCAATCATTGATTTAATTTTTCTTATCTTTTCTTTTTATATCATGGTGGGGGGAGAGAAAATCACGATTTCAAGTATAGAGGGGTGTAGTTAATGCACTAGTCATTACTTCATTCACAAAAAATGTTACACAGAACAACAACATGACAACAGAACCTATTGAATATGTTGTGTAAAGGAGCAGTTGCAGACTTATTTTTTGTATTTCAAAAGATGGTGTGTTGATACATTTGTAGGTGTTTAGTTAGTATTTAGCAATTTCTGTGACCCATCAATTTTTAGGAATTATACGGTTATATGTGATACATGTACATAAATACATATGTGTTACACTTTTGAGTCATTTTACCTTGTGCCATTCATAGGATTTCCTTTTGAAAATCCATCAGATATCATCTTGACAAACATATTTGCCAGCACAAAGCAATATTTCATCACTCACTATTTAGTAATGTTTGCTTTCTGCAGAGAAACTGATTTTGATCTTTTCAGAAAATAAAAAGCTTTCAACTAAACAAAATAAATCATTGGAACAGTCACTTGTCATTTATTATTATTGTTATACATGTGATTTGGTAAACGTCAATTATTATGTGAACATTGTCCATTTGCACGGAAGACAAAATGCTGGTAGAGCATGTGAACCAAAAAAAAACATGACAAATGTGTCAAAAAGACCATCCTTTAAGATTCCTCAATGCTTACATTTTACCACCTCAGAGTACATTAAGTAGCTGTAAGTTACATCTTGGCCTTGTGTAAAAAACAATATATTTCAATATTGGGTTACCAAATATTGTGCTCGTATTCTCTATTTACAAATAGAAAAAATAAACAAAAAAGATGGTGTTTTTCCAATCCTATTGTCCAAATGTCAATATTTGACGGTTCTGCTAAACCTGTGAATAATTTCAGTGATTTTCTTTACGTCCTGTGTCAGCATTTTTTAAATTCTTGCCTTCTACAATATCTGCGCATGACTTGGTATGGTAGTGAAAGATCATTGTTAAGGCAAATAAGCAATGTGTAAGATATAGTAAAGGTTAGGCAACTCAAACACTTTTTTTTGTTAGGTCAAGATTGTTGTTACATTTAATACATAGCCAAATGTTTATTGCAGGCCTGTGCCAGGAGGAGGCAAACTCTGGTCTCCTGCATGAAAGACTGATGCACCATACGCCTGCCCATCCACCACCATGACCTCCACACCTTTATTTTCCACCTGGCTACATAAAGGACACGCCAAGTCCTGCACTGGAACTGAAAGTTGGCATTAGACATAGATGCAGAGGTGTGAAATCTTCCAATATGGACGTAATTCCCTGGACACTGGGCTGACTCTTCAGTCATCAGACAGATAAAACTGGACTTGAGAAATTGGTGTTCAGCTATTGATTAAATTCTTATTCCTCTGGTGTTCGATCTAATAAAACTGCTATGGTGAACTGTCTAAGTTTGAATCCGACTGTTAGCATGAGATAAAGAAACTTTCAATTTTAAAGTGCCCGCTCCATCACTTTCAGTCCCTTATTAATTACTTTGCATTAATGTGTCAATTCATGTACTGTAGATTGTATTTAGAATTTAGTATAATTGGTTGTCACCCTCCTTTAATGCATTAGACTTTCTAATTTGCAAAATAGTGAATTTTACCTTCACTTTCACATGGTTTCTCTTTCTGTGTGTGTCAGTGTGTGCAGACCAGTTCCCCATTCCTCTTGCAAGGTGATCCAGTCACTCAGGTAAAGCATACCGACATACTAAGACACTATAAATCACTGGGGTAATCATAGAAAGTGATGAAATGGGGAAATCCAGGCAACTCGAATCGATAGCAACTCCAAAGCATGATTTTCTTGCTTTTGCTTCTGGGGGGGGAGGAACTTATCATTCTGGTTCATGGAATCTATTATGTGTGTGACATGAAAAATAGATATTATTTACCCCCTGTGGCCTCTGTGGGCGTATTATTAATGACATTGCACAATTCAGTGTGCCCAGGAATGGGAATATACAGTATGTGTGAGAGCATGCAAGGACAAAAACTGCGAAGTTGGTTGCATGGTTTGGTCCATTATCTATTTTTTAAATCACGACTTCTACCTCCAACAGTGCTTTACGTTTCTGCTGTGCAGTGGGGACCACAAGGACAACATGATACTTATACGAATGTGCAGTACGTCGAGTTGGTGCATCCTATGCATACCTTCATCCTTCTGCATCCTCTTCTTCACCAAGTCATATAAAGCAGAACTGAAGAGGAATATTGAAAAACAAAACTCATGTTTTTCAATCATCTGGCTGCCAGATCTCACCTTGTATCATCTGACAACTGAAATAAAAACAACGCTGCATCTTTCTAAAAACAATACCTCTTGGTTCGGAAGAGAAAAATGCAGCACTCAGCCTCTTCCAATTGCATTTATATTACAACTTCAACAATGGCAGCTTTTTAATATAATTAGAATATCAATGAGTTCTTTCAGATTAGTTTATTTGTCATGCTCCTGCAGTGACTGTTTTCCCCTTTTGATCAAAATTCTCATCATGGAAAATGACATGTATTTCACACATTATTCTCTGGGTGCCCCAGTTGTCAGGGAATGCTTTCAGCTACAGGCATCAGAGTGGGGGTGTGAATAGCCGTCTCACAGGCTGCTGCGTAAAACTGAGGAAACTAAAAGCAGGACACAATTCTCTCAGTCAGCATCTGGGATTGGCAGATCACTGCTCCAGGGGAGCACATGTCTGTGCATGTGCAGGCACACATATATGGAAAATCAATAGCATACAGGTATACGTATACAGCAGACACACAGAGGCACACACAACAGACATACTGTAGACCTGATGCTGGGTCCTTCAAATGAAAGACAACATGTCTGACAGGTGTAGACAGATGGTGACAAACCAAATGGACCCTCACAGAAGCCTTGCAGTGTGAGACAGGGTGTTTGGCCACTGGGACACTGCTGAAGGTGACATTTCAGCCAGTATAACTCTCACTGTCTCCTTGATTCAACAGCATATCTGAAAACCGCTAAAATAAATGTCACAATATGTTCTAACCCCTAATATTATTCAAACTTCCCTGCTACAAATCTTTATTACAAGTCCTACTATTGCCATGTTAAAAAAATGTTTTTATTCAAAACATATCATCATATCAAATATAACATTTAACATATCATTTTCCACTCAAAATAGATTTTATGTACTGTAATATTATTTTATATTTTACATTATATTATTATTATCATTTAACATTGATGGGTTAAAATGTAAGCAGCATTTTTAATGTAGCTGGTTGAGGTGGAGCTGTGAGGTATAGTTGAGAGAACCTGCACCCCACAGGCATTTTCACTTCAGAACTGTGAGAGAGTGTTCGGATTGGGCTTGATTGACATCCTTTTTCTATTTTTGTTACACTATTTGACGTGTTATTATTCCATGGACTTCAGTGACCCTGCACAAATCTCAGCATATCTTATTTGCCTAACGTCAATCTGAGCAGGTGGAGTTGGCCACAGTGAGTGACAACACTCGTGTGAGCCTTAATCTAATGCATCATATTATACAGTGATCATGCTTTGTATGCAAAATCAAAACACACTCATAACTGTTGGAGTCTAAAATATAATATTTCACTCTGAAATATTTTGGAATATAAGCGTAAAGTTGCATAAAGTATAAATACTCAAGTAAAGTACTTTCAAATTGTACTTATGTAAAATACTTGAATTAATATAGGCCTACTTGCTTATCCTGGGCATGACTGCAACATCAGTACAGTACATCCAACTCCCTCTTTGCATTAAGGCCTCTCTAAATGCCCCACCCGCCAGTCTGTGCAAGTAGTATAATTCATTTTAACCTACTAGTAGGTGTAGCAGGCTAACCCATACATTTTTGAGACTGATCACAACTGATAACACCCATTCAATAATTTGACTGTATCTTTAAGAAAAAAATTGTGTCATTAGTTGCTGTTACCATGTACTTGATCTGCAATGAATCACAGTATTAAAATATATGAGTTTACCTTGTAAGAAACAGACTACTCTTCCTGTAAGGATCATCTGCATTTCTCCTTTGCTGCTGTCAGTATCAACTCAAAATGTACATAGGCCTGCATCTTGAGCCCAACATCTGTCTTTCTATTGGCTAGTGCAAAACATACATTCACAGACAGACAGGCAGATCGCCCCTTATAAGCTATTTATATATAAGGATTCTGACTAACATTAGAACAATATTTTGTCATTCTTGCTGCTTTTAAATCTAGATTTAGGCTTACTAGGCTACCTGAGAACCATCAGCGCTAATAAGAAGTAAGTAAATACAACTAGTGAGTAAAAAACATGGGATCAGCTTGGTTTCCCTGTTACAAGGCATGCATTTTTGGGAACTTTTTTGGGTTACAGGCACTGGATATATTCACAATTATAGTGCTCAGCGGTAGTATTACTTCTTGGTATTGATGAGACAATGTCAGTGACTAACTGAAATGTATTATTATCGTAATTGGGTACTGAGTACAGTATTATTATTATTTTATTGATTTATTATTTTTGGAGTGTAGGGACACTACCTGTAGACCATCAGTGCAAATATGATGTAAATGCAACCAGTCGGTAATAAAGTGACGCAGGATTAACTTGGCACTCACTTCATTGATGACGTTAATAACCTTTGCAGTAAAAAGACAAATTATGACCATTCCCTTGATAAATTAATTGATTTAACTGATTTATTTTAATTAATTAATGAATTAATGAATGTAGTCTAGTTAAGAGAAAAAACATTGTTTTCAGTGGCAGTTTGGTTAAGTTTTGGCAACACAACTGCTTGGTTAGGTTTTAGGCATACAGATTTGTTGGCAGAGGTAGCGAGTTAGGCAAACCTAACTACAGGTTAGTTAGCCAAGTTGAATGTACTAGTTCATTTATTTATTCCCAAAGTCCAGAGCGGATGAACCCGGTTAAAGAGTGACCGCCCGTCCGAGACGCTCGTGCAAAGCGAACGCGCCCGCCACGAGGCAGCCATTCAGGTGTACTCTGCTGCACGAGCGCCCTGAGGCGGCGGAGCGCGGGGTTTTGGAGGGAAAACATGAACGTGAAATCAGTGAGTCATGCTCTCAAGTTTAAAAAAAAAAAAACCCCGCTCTTTAATAAATACACGAGTAGGACACTGACATTAGGCCATACTAAACTGGCATTAGTCGATACACAGCGGGCAGAACTGCGGATGAATTATCCTCACAGGTAAACAGGTTCAGTGAGGTCCAGGCCCGCTCGGCTCGGCTCGGCTCGGCTCTGTGGAGGGGGCGTCGGGGAGGATTCACGGCTCTGTGACTTCGGGGCAGAAGCTGAAGTGTTTCTGGAGGCCTGCTGTCAGCTGCTGTGGCCCACAGCTCGGAGTTCATCCTCCACCTTCCCAGGTGAGTGCCCGCTCTCTGTTCCGCTGCTGCCCGCGTGCTAACAAGGCCAGGCTGCTACCTGCGTCGGTGAACTTATTATTCTCGGCTCTTTTACGGTGGTTTATGTATGTGGTGGTGAATATTTTGGAGCACATTCTGCTAAATGGGTTATGTTTCTTTCAACGTTATATTTTCCATTGTACTGAGGTGTTTGCTGTTGGCTCGTAGCAGCCACTTTGAGTCGGCACAATTAGCCTCGGGGATTTAAACTTGACTGTTGTGTTTGCTGTAAAAATGGCCTCATGAAGAACTCGGCATGCCTTTTTTTTCCACACATCACCACGCAGGCAGTCACATTCACATTTTCTCCACACACATTACATTCAGTCAAGCATTAGAGAGACTTGAGTGTGAAATGTAGGAAAGGCGGTTGCTGTATAATGTAGCCTGCAGCCCTTGCACAGGGCCTATTAATGACACTGGCTATAACTGCGTCATATCAATTTAAATTAGTAAGTAAAATAAGTAAAGTGTTGGTGATTTGGTGAGACATATTTTTCCAAAAAATAAATATGTTATTTGGAGAGAGTGTAATTTGGAAGGAAAGGCAAGAGGGGTTTCCTGTTTGTGAGGCTAAGTATTTGCACCTGCATGGTATTTAATCACATTGCTGTAGACGTGTGACCTTTTTGGCTATGAGTACGGTCCTCTGCTTATTAAAAAATCCATTCACTGTGACTGGACATGATTATGAAAAAGTGAACTTGCATGTGAAGAAATTGCGCACTGCGTGTGCTCGAGTGTGGCAGGCATGTTTTGTGGACGGGGTTAAAGTATGTGCTGGTTGTCGGCGATTTCCCTGATCATCTGAGCTGATTAATACACATGACTCAGAGTAGGCAGAACAATGATATTCTTCGTGGTGCTTTATGAGTAAATCTGGCTACAATTACAGCCAGTATTCCAGCTGCTGACTGCACAGTGACACATCCATGTCATAGTAGTACAGTCAGTCTGTAAAATGTGTCATTAACAAGGATAATTATATTATTTGTCAAACTAACACATGGGAATGAACATAAACCAGCAAAAAGAATCCATGTGGCGAAACAGATTCATCCGATTTACTTTTCATATATATCCATTTGGACTATTTTGGACCATCATTAGTTTCACCCTGAAACAATGTTGCTCCAGGTGGTGAAAACGAATGTAGGCCCAATAGAGCGGTGACCTTTACATACCAGTCTGTTCATCCAGGTGAAATAGTGATTCAGTATGCTGTTTAAAAACATGACCCCCCCCCCCACACACACACACACACACACACACACACACACACACAAACACACACACCTCTTGCTGTCATTGTGTAATATGAATAGTCACTTTGTAGCCTTCTCAAGCTGAGTTCTCTATTTTATTGTGTGCATTTACATCATGGATGGAATCTTTTGTGCCATTTCTTCCACTAAGCACTTCATAAAATCTTTAAGTATAGATCAGGAGTTTTTTTCGGTGCCAAAAAGCTCCTTGTGAACATCAGCATGTGTCCTAATTCTCCCGGTGACAGGGTATCAGGAACTAGGACAGGTAAGCCTGGGAGTTTTGCTTGAGAAGTTACAGAAACGATTGATCGATATTCAGAATAGTTGCTAATTATTTTTCTGTCGATTCACTAATCGTTTAACGGACGAATTGTGTCAGCTCTACAAAGGGTTTTTACTTACTTTTAAACACCCAGTGTTTGTTAAATTACTACCAATATATGTATAAATGCGAAGTTAGTGGAGAAATAGATAGCACAAAAGTGTGACAAGTGTGGCTTTACTGTGTGATAATCTGTTGTCGCTCTTTATCCACATCCATCTCCTTGTCTCAGGGCACCTCACTATCTCTTCCCACTAATAAAACTCTGTCATAGGCAGGGCGTGCAGCCAGTCCACACAGACCACCATGCTGCTGAATGAACCCCCCGCTTATTGATGTGGTGGGGAAATTGTGTTTTTCCAGGCCTATTGGGGGGCTGGCTATGGAGGCCGCCACTGGATTAGAGTTTGCAGAGGGTTGTGTGAGTGAGAAATGAAATCCGATTTCCTGCACTGTTCGGGGCCGACTATCGGGAATATTTCAAGCTAAGAGAAACAATCTATCTATCCAGTGCATCTAAGGTAAAGGAGCTCCTCGCCGGATTCTTTTCCAAGACAAAAACGAGGTGTTCTCCCATGATTTCCTTCATAGCAATGGCACAATTCAAGGTTCAAGCCATGCTGGCTGAGGGTTAAGGTATCCATTTGTGTAGGGGTTAAGATGTTATTTGATTTAGAATCTCAAGGTTATGCTACAATGCTTGTTCCATCTCCACTGCACATTACACAGAGTGCATCAGCGTGTCGTTATGTCTCACAAGGATAGGAAAAGGAAAAGAAAATGAAAGACACAAAGAAAGAAAGGGAAACAGAGACGGCAGAGGGATTTCAGGGTCTAGAATAGGCTTCAGTAATGGCACCGGGCTTGCAATTGTAAATCCATTCGCGTTAGAATTCAATCACCACAGAGCTCTGAGCTCATAGAGGAGAGAAGAGAATTGAAAGTAGAGAGAATAGTTTTCCATCTCCGCCTCACTATCACTGGACCATTAAAATAAAGCGTCTGGTTTTCACTCCTGCTTCCCGCTGCCTCAGCCTCAGTTGTCCAAACGTGAGGGGCTGCCGAGGTCAGATCAGGGGGGCAGAGAGGGAGATGGGCGGGAGGTGCATGGATAGTGCCGTGGGTGACCCAGGGCAGGGGTGAAGGCACGGGTTGCGGTACGGTCGGTTGGGTTACAGAAAAATCCTGACTGCTTCACTCCCCCCCCCCCCCCCTCGCTCGACTCAACCCCACCCACCTCACTGTGTCCTTCATGGGCTCACGCATGGGTGAGCAGTGCACCATGGGAGGCCAGTATTGTGGCAGGCAGCCGGCTCAGGCATCTTGGTTTCCAAGGACAAATATCACCTCTATTTCCCAGGTGTCCGCAAAGGAAGGGGGTAGGAGGGCAATGACATGTGTGTGCAGCAGACCTGTGTACATTCATATATACGTATACAGGCGTATATAGACACCATCCATTATCGAAATATAAAGTAAACAAGAGAAGTTTCTAATTTCCTGCCAACAACTGTTGATTTTGTTGGCTGGAAGGACAATTATGAAATTATGACAGTTATTTTTAAATAAAAACCTATTTATTTATTTTTTGAACTATATTGATTAATTTATCTATTTATCTTTAAAATTATTTATATATTTATTGCTTCATTTTGGCTATTTATTTCAGGATTTATTTTCATAGCCATATTTATTTGTTCATGTATTTCCTTTTTTAATATTGATTAAATTGACAATCCATATACGTTATGTTTGTTTTTATGGCATTTGGGTGCATGATTTCAGATAGTTACCAGCTCAGCTTTCAATTACAGGATTTGTACATCTTATCATATCTAAGTCTATGTGCTGAAAGAAAGACTCTCAGTTGCATCAGTGCTCTTTGTAGTGAATGTGTGGCTCCCAAAGCTCGTGGACATGACAAGGAATTTCTCAGAACAGCTATGAATTTAAAACAGCTAAGTGATAATAACAATAAAAACAATGGTTTTGTCAAAATATAGTTATAATAGAAGGAGCTTTGCAACCGAGTGAAAAAGAAATCCATAGTAAAACCAAAGTAAGAGATATAAAAGCCAAGGCCAGAAACATAAAAGCAAAGCATCAAAGCGAGGTTAGAAAAGATTGTTACATGAAAGGAAGTCTGCTAAAGGATGTGTATGTCTATAGCTGCAGGGATGTGGCAGACAATAAATCCACTAAACTCAGTTTACTCACTTTTGTTATTAAGAATGTAACGTGTTTTTCTCTAGGCAGTCATAAATCTTAATTACTTGAGTGCATAGTTGTTTAACAAAACTTATTTGGGTTCATATTGCTCGTTGTTTTTCTTGTGGTGTTAGTTTATCTATCCCTCTTACTATTACCTATTACATTATACGCAAAAAGTTAGAATGTCAACATTTTTACTCTATTAAAAAGAAAGTTATTACATTATGCAGTTACATTGAGTTTCTACAAGGTTATTATGGCCACGCATCCATGTTATATTGACAGTTATTTGATATTTATTAAGAATTGTCCTCGAATGTCTGTTATTTGATGTGTGGCCTTCAGGGCCTGAAGTAAGTACTAACTGGCATTTTGTTTTCACTCTGCGATGATTTGCAAAGCTGCTGCCACTAAAAAAAAACCCCAATCTATCCTGTTATTCCCAAGGAGAGGCTGGCATTTTTGTTGCAGCTAAGCATTTTCTTTCGCACCTTAAGAGCAGATGACAGCAGGGTTTTTCAATTTTCTGATGCCATTGTACTTGTGTCGCACTTCTCTGCTGTCAAAATGGTCTGTTGATGTATTTCCACGCTTACTAAATGGAATATCAACTGGAGTGTGCTCAAACTTCAAATCATTCTGTATTTTGAAAAACTTTGACAGTTTTCTTATTCCTGAGGCATGGAGCCAATGCAAGTGTGGCAAGTGAGTTAATATTATGCCTCTTAATGTCACCACAGATCAATAATATGAAGGACCAGCATTTAGCATAGCATTAAGTCTCTCCAGAGATTAGCAGAATCTTCCTGTCCTCTTGTTCATGGACACTCGTCTTCAGTCTCAGCAACTGTTATTATTAGCAAAGTAACACAAAGTGCCTCGGACCCTAGATTAAAACTAAAGCATTGTACCTTTTTGCTAAAGCATGTTTTCCCTTTGTTACCCATGCATCAGTGTGTTACCAAGCACCACAGCCTCGTAACGGCACAGAAGACGTAAGGAAAATGTTACTAACGTAAAGCACAAAAACAAAAAAAAAAAACAACTGAAAATCCCATCAGCTGTGGTAAAGGCTATAATAAAAGATTATTGTGAGCGCGATGTCAAGTGAAGTCACACGTGACCAAGAGGCCAAAACTGACGTGATTGGGTTTGACATGCTTAGCATCCAAAAATGCTGCAGTTTCAATCACATTTTCATTGACATGCATAATGAAAACACAGACAAAAATGTATTATGTAATGTATTAATTAACCCCCCCACCCCCCCCAAAAAAAAAGAGAGAGGAAAAACAGGTGAGCATAATGAGACTTAAAATAGTCATACTGGGTCAAATTTTGGAAACCGGCAGCAGTTTTTCACATTGTCTCCAAAAACAGACCGCAACATATTCTAAGTGTGTTTTTATCAACAACGTATTCACAGCCACTTGGAGGGGATTATCACTTCCAGACTCCACCGTCTTCTAACAGCCCAAAGTCTTGCCAGAACAACCTCATTTGCACCATCCACAAGGTTGAGTGGGTCCCTAGTTTCAAAGAGTTTCACTGCAAGGACTTTACAAGAATACCCCTCTTGTATGTTGATGCTTTAAATTTAATTTCTCTGATGTTATGGATTGCTCTTGTGAAAAGACTCTTACTTGTAGTGTCAGGCGTGGCCACGGCCCACAGTAGCTTGAGTCTTTTATTTTTATTAAATATTTAATCTGAAAACCCAAACCCTGTCTCAGTGTAGGCTAAGTGGAAATGCTACAAGGTAATGCTAGATATTACCATGTAATGTTATGTCTTCCTTTAGTGTTATTTTCAAAATGAAAGAATTAGGCTGCTTTTTTTCTGCTTGCTGTGCCTGAACATTAATTACCAGGAGCAATACCCCTGTCGTTGTACCCCTGTCATTGTACTCCTTTTTTCTCTATCTATACAATGTTCTCACCTTTTTTTACCCCTAACCTGTTTGCATGCCTGCGTTATGGAAGACAATACAGATACGGCTGTGCAGAAGAACAGTTTTTTCCCCAGAGCTGTCACCTTCCTTATCACTTCATAACTGTCCCAAGAAACTAACCCCTGCTGCACCATACATCCAACCCACATACACTCACTGCATCATCACAGATGCTGTGGTACATACAGAACTGCTTAACTGCTCTTAGTCTCATTCTGTTTGTCATTGCTGCTTTGGACTTTCTCTGCACACTGCTGCTTTATTTCCATATTGCTGGTACAGACCGATTGCAGTACAGTCCTGTTATGGAAAGAACTGCTGCAGTATGAATATGTCACCTTGATTGTGTCAATTGCACAATTAGATCTCGGGTTGATGTACCTTTTAATGTGTGTTTATATGCTGCTGTGTTTTTACATGCCAGTTCAGTGCAGTACTGTTAAATGGATTAATTTATTGACTCCTTAGTGCTTCCTCCCCTCCATCTGACATTACTGGCAAGACCTTGACAGCTCTCTCTCTCTCTCTCTCTCTCTCTCTCTCTCTCTCTCTCTCTCTCTCTCTCTCACTCTCACTGGCCACTGGAAATATGCTCAGTGCAGCCTGAGGGGTTGAGACAAGAGACTGTTGTACTGCAGAAGATCACCTGGGAAGACTTTGTGTGTGTTTGTGTGCGCCACAGTGGGAGCCACAGGCTTTCTCTGGTCAGATCGCACCATAGGGAACACACACCTTCTCTCTGGAGACAGCAAGACAAAAAGAGAGAGACGTAGAGAAGAAAGTCTGATCTGGTATTTGTCTCCCTCGGATCAGAGGGTCTGTGATCGTCCTCCTACACACACGCACAAACAGCAAATAAAAACAGAAAGAAACCTGTGCCTCATAACTCTACACATATTTACTACACATACAGAAATCACCCACAAATGTATAAGCCTCCTAAACCAGCAGCTACACAATTACTAGAGCTAACCAATAACTGATCACCTTATTTCTTCCTGCTGACTCAGTTTACAATTTTAATTGTCATACTCAAGTTTGTTGATCTAACTGAAACAAGTTGGGCATCATCCAATATTCCTCTGAAATGAGTTGGGTGAAGACATTTGGCTTCCCGCAATAGAAACATATATATTTTAGGTTTAATTTTGGCCAGGCTTTCGGTGTGGCTCTGTTAATGACAGTGCCTGTCTTGGTCCAGACTGTAATATCGCAATATGGGATGTATTGCATGACATTCATGGCCCCAGAGTATACACCCTAATGACTTTGAATGATGTTTACATTTGTGGTTTTGAATGTGTCACAACATCTATTGACAACTATTGAATAGATTTCCTTGAAATTTGCTTCAGACATTCCTGACCCTGACGTTACCTCTAGTACTATAACCAGTCAGAATTTGTACAAATACTACTTTGGTTTATTACCAAATACCTACAAAACTAATGACATTCCCACCGGCCTCAGCTGTTTGTGGTGTTTACTTATGATTAGCAAGACTTAGATGGTAAACGTGGTAAAGAAACCTGGTAAAAATAAGCATTAAATTAAAGATAAGAGATAAAACAGACATTGTCATCCATCTTTATACAGTGCAGTACAGTACATAGAGGACCAAAATTGTGTTTCTCCTGCTCCCCAGTGTAAAACAACAAAAGAATGAATGACACAACATTCAGTGAAGCAAACATTCAGACTACACATAAGTTGCAGAGAACAAACAAGATACAAAAACAAGGTGCAAACATGTAAGTGGCTACTATAGCAGCAGTAAAAGCAGCTTATGGGTCCCTGAGGATATTAATGTATACAGGATATGTATGTAGTAAGGAATAAGTAAATAGACAGTGACGTAGGTAAATATGAAATGATATGAAGTGACAGGTGCTTGTGGGTGTGTGTGTGTGTGGGGGGGGGGGGGGGGGATATTATGTACAAACAGTAGCAAAGTTGCATATTGAGATATATATATATACAGATTAATGTTCAGAATGAATAATAGTGATAGAAAGATGGCATGTAACTGTGATACATTCAAAATAAGACACAACAATATACAAATTGTAAAGCAGCTACAGTCTGATATGATAGGACAGTATGAACAGCATATCAGCATTGTTAGTTCAAAGCACCGTTGGGCCTAAGTACAGCATCACAGAGCCACTGGCATGGCTGACTATACTGTAAGTCTTGTTGAATCTATAACATCTCCATTTTTTTGTAATGTAAAAAACTTATAAGCATAATAACGGTGAGATTATACAAGTGAATCTGTACCCTTTCGAAAGTGTCTTCACAACCAACAAGTTAAGCTAAACCAGACACACACACACACACACACACACTTTACAATTGGTATTAAAATGTGACCCGCATGAGGACAACTTATCTAGATAAGGAAAAACGCATGTTAATGCAAGGTAAATGTGTCGTGATTGGAATATGATCAGATCTACCTGAAAACATCTGGAGGTATTATGGCTTGAACTGTGTTCTGGTGTCCGGTAGGTGTAAAAGCAATCCATGCGCGCTGGCACCCACACCTTTGTCATCATTTCGCACTGACCTCTGACCGCAAATACCACTCGCTCAATCCCCACATCCGAAGTTTGCTAACCTGATGAAGATTTTTAAAAAATTAGGCTATACTTACAGTGACTGGTAGAAATGGAATATTTATGTTCCTGGTCGACAGAAAAAAGTAAAAGCAGGCTGTTGACACTTCGTGATTTGCTGGTTTTGCTCTTGAGGACAGAGATCTGAACTCAATGAGGACAGTGAGAACGCATTAAACATACTAGGTGTAAACGTAAAGGCAAGATTGGATCTTTTTATTATATGGATAATGTGTCCGGATACAGATCACATTTTAATACCAGGTGTAAATGGGGTCACAAATACACACACACATTCTGTTTGTTTCGCACCTGCCCCCCCTCCCTGCTGCTCCCTTCTGCTCTCCTCCCCTCTCCCCAAACCCATCAGCTCAGTGTAAGCCCTTCTCCAGCATGGAGCCAAAGAGTTCAGTGATGCCAAGCTGAGTCCCTTAATAACCCCACAGCTCTCTTGCCTGTTCCCAGTGCCAGCCCTGCTGCGAATGACAACTAATATGATGGTGGGCCCCGTCGAGACATGTGGTCCAATTCCTGTATGACTGAAGGAGGTTGGACTGGTCAGATGTTGGCTATCAGTCTTACCTGTGGTGAGGAAGGCCACATGGAAAAGACTGTGGAGTCTATTAGAGCCAGGCCAGTGTATATCTCTGTGGATGATTACAGGGCAAAAAAGGATATTTTTTTCTAGCCCCATTGCACAAAATGATCATAATGGTTCTCCAACCAAGAAAGCCAAAAGAAAAGCACTAAAATGTTCCAGTTGTAAGAAAATATAAATTAGCATCACAGCTTTCCTTTTATTGCCTTCAGTATCTTGGATAGAAGAAGCTGGTGTTCTAAAAAAAGACAAAGTCCAAATCCATGCTAGCAATCCTGTTAGGCTGCAATGTTTATTAAATATCACAATTCAAAAGTGTTGGGTGGAAGAATTATGCACTTTACTGTTTTGCAAAGCCCTTTGAGTAAAAAAAGAGCGTTTGTCCTGTGGGTGGTACTTAGAAAATACCACCCACAAGTTTATCCCCTTGGAAGCATGAACTGTCTTGTCAAGTTTCATTGCAATCAGTCTTAATGATTATCTTTTGCTTGTGTACAGAGGAAAGGTCAGGGGGTCAAACATCAGGATTCATCTGTTCACAGAGTGTTAGTGTTAGCTTTGGAGTTACCTTGGACCAAAACATTTGTGAAGAGGAAATTTTGATCCGGTAGTATATTAGATAAAAGGTCAAATGGTCTCCGAAATCATTAGTAAATCACTCTCTAGGGGCAGTGATATTAATTTCACAACCAATAGAATTATAAAAATAATAATAAAAAAAAAAAAAACACATCCAAAGACAGCACAGCATTGGATCACTTAGCACCAAAGATCGCACCAAAATAGAAACCGGTATGAACTCAAGGTTCATCGTATCGACCAGTCAGCATTGTGCACCTCTGATCACTGCACCTAGAAAATCTGCTTTTATTTTACAGTATAGTGAATGTCTGACTGTAGTGTGGGAGGATTTTACTCATCAGCTTCAGGTTCAGATTCAGTCTGTAAAACCTGGAGTATAACCTGCCTGGAGTGCCTCAGGCCCTCACACACACACACCTGAAAGAATGTTATTAGTATGTCTCTCTGTAGAGAGACTTACTGTCTCATCATGGTCACCATGTGAAGTGCGTATGTCCTGACAAGTTTAGGATATTAACTGTTGTTGTTAACTCTTGCCTAGGGGTAGCTACAGTAGCTCTATATAGTAGGAGTGAGGCCGTGCCATTGTCCTCAATGTCCTCCTCCCCCTCTCTCATCCCCCCTCATCTTCCAGTAAAGCAGCAGGGCTGCGTGGTGATGGATAAGGCCGGAGTGCCCTACAGGCTCTGCGGGGGCTGATGAATTCACCTCTCCTCCTCCGTGTCTGATCCGACCCCAGGCTCAGTGTGAACTACTGTATCTCCACAGCCCAGAGCGCCACAGCCCTCCACACAGGAACACGTAGCCCTGTGGCTGGCACACATGCATGGTTGTTTAAATGGAGCCGTATTTTCAAACCTTCACTCAAACTTTAGCCAGTCGCTCTGAGATTAGAACTCTGTACTTCAACCCATGCAAAACTTGAGAACCATGCACAGTATTTTTCATTGTGTTGAAGTCATGGCAGATTAGCAGTGACAGTTGTTCTAAACTTTTCCCTTGCATTTGATTCCTATCACTGAGATAAATGGCAAAGTACTATGCCCCTGAACCAGGTAATATCAAAAACGTGAAGAGTTTCAGAAAAAACAATTTCAGTTACCTTCCAAGCTGCTGTGAGTTCAAAAAAGAGTTCAATGTTTAGTCTCAGTGTTATCAACGTTATTTAATCAAAGTAAATTAAAAGAGACAGCTGTTTTCTTTAATCAAGTATCTGCAGAAATAGGTTTGAATACAGATATAAGTCTAAGTAAACAAATTGTTACAAACCATCAAGCTAAGATATATCTTGTAATATACTGAGTACATTTTAAACATGTTTTTTTTTTTTCATATACACCAGCTATACACCAGTAGTTTTAGTCCTGAATAGTTTGTATTTTTTTCCACCTTTTGTAACAGGGTGTATGAGTGACAGCGCATCCCCCCAGCCTCCCCTTAGGAGGCAGTAAACTTCTCCTTTCTCTGGGGGCCACAGAGTGGTCTAACTGGTTTTATAGGTGTCTCTTAATTAGCCACTAATGAAGACAGAGCGGAAATGGTTCCACTGATCAATTGTGCACATAATTAGATCAGGGATTTTATAGTGAGGAGCGGAAGCGATGCAGAGAGGAGAGAGAGGACGACCACATGCAAACAGACGTGTTGGAAGCCTATCAGCTGTCGAGTCCTTCTCTTCAACTCAGAAAAGAAGGCTCAACAATCAGAAATACAAATGGTGTTTTACTGGGAAATCAGAACTAAATAGATAGTCTAACAAAAGAGTCCCCTTTTTCTGTAGCTGGCCTGGCTTCCATGGCTACCACCTAAATGTAATGTCTCAGCATGACAGCTATCATAGGAAAGCCAGATTTTCCCAGTCTTACCTTGTTAGGTCGTTCATGTGGATCCCAAGTTTAATGCAATATTTCAGACAGCACCTGAAGGCAGCATGATGATGGGAGGGCTCATAGAGCAGCAGAGAACAGTGAAGTGGCTGGCGTTAGGATGATACATGGATGGATAGATGCTGCCCCCTGCTGACCCTTTTTTTTTAATCTTCTAGATGTTAATACATTATGAAATCACTTAATTGATACAGACATAACGACCTGCTTATATAGTGACATTTCTGGGGGCAGACAGGAAATGACTCACATACAGCATTATAGCATTACTTTTACCTGAGCATACGTTTAAGATGTAACCAAATTAGTATGAGTTGGTTTAGCAAGGTGCGGCAGTTCCAATTCCTCAGTTTAAATGAGTCAAAGCTTGATCTTCTATAGTAGCTTTTCTGTTTATAACGGAGAGCTAAGATCAAGGGAAAAAATAGTCTGTGAGAAATGAGGGCACATTTCTGACTTTTAGCTTTGATTTGAAGGATTTTACATTCTTATTGGGTGTAGAATTGTAGCCCTATAAAAAAGGATTGTTGTGCCATTTGAAATACTGCAGTACAGAACCAAATTAATTAAAGAAATTGTTTAATTGTCCAAATGCTTGCAGTATTCACATATCTAAGCAATATCTGAAAATAACCCCCGACTGGAGAGTTTGGTGTCTTCTCTTGTCATTTGGTGGTCTGTGTCTAATAATTTGTAACATTGTCCATATAACGATATCAGTCATCTGTCATCACTTACTTTGACTCTTTGTTTCTTTGTTAGAAGCAGAATTAAGTTTGAAACTTATATTTGTAGGGCACAGCTTCACTGAGCCAAAAAAGGAGGATGCTATACTGCTAGTATTAGTGACTGTAGATATCAGTTCATTTTGTTAAACAGAGCTGCCACCACAGTTCATAACGGTAAGTGCATTAGTGCAGTCCGAGTGCTTCTAAATTTAAAGCACCATCAGACTGGAACAACGTGCCCAACTCACTCCGATCCATAACTTATTTTTCTTTTGCTTGTTTACCTCAAATGTACTTGTTCTTGTTTTTGACTGTTTTCATCTTCATCTTTAGTTTATAAGTGACATCAATTGATTTGGTCTGGCAGTGTTCATTTGTTTTATTTCTTGTTAGTTTTGTGCACCTGATGCTTGTAACAGATATGTAGTGTGGTTTGACATTGTGCGTGAGCCCATTTGTGTGTGGTTTTATTAGTGTTATTATATTGATTATTTCATTTTATTATCATTACTGTTATTTAATTTCCACGTTTTGTGTCTGAAGACCCCCTTTATAAATAAGGTGCATCTCAAGGGGCTCAAATTAAAAATGTTTAATATAACAAAAAGTTTTTGTGTGAGTGTTGTGTAACCAAACTACCACTTGAGGTCAGCGTTTCCTTAAAAACTGCTGGATTAGAGTACAATCTCAGTCAGGTAAATTCAATGGATATTATAATGGATTTATAACTGAAGGAGGCAGACGAGCTGAGGTGTTTTTCAGTGGCAGGTGTGATGGAACCACACAGACAGAGTTGTCTTTAGCAAGGCAATGAACCTGACAGAAACATGATTTGGCAACTATAGATTTGTTATTTGAGTCATTCCTTAAACAAAAACTCCCCTCCATAATGTCTTTTAGCTTTTCAAATGTGAGGAGTCACTGATGTTCTCTGTTTTATATAATTGTGGTTGGAATATTTTTTAATTTTGGATGGTTGGTTAGACAAAACAAGACATTTGAAGGCATCACCTTGGACTTTATATGTTGTTGTATATATGTATATATTGTTATTGACATTGTCACTACTTGAACAATTATCAAAAAAGTAATTGCTAGATTAATTGATTATGAAAATAGTTGTTAGCTGTAGTGTTTGATTTTGTATTTCCAATTATAACATTAAGCAAAATGTGACTCGTGAGTGTAACCTGCAAGGTCAGGTCTCTTTTCTTGGACATACAGCACAGTACATGGATAAAAAAAATAGCATCTGCACACTCACTTTTCTTCATTTGACATAAAAAGGATAAAACTACTAATATTAAGTAAATACAAAATAAAAATTCCGATTCCATTTATATGATATAACCATTCAGTACGCACATTGTCTTTTTAATATGGGTGGCCCGAGACAAAGAAAAACAACCTTAACTCTGCTGTGCTCTTTAAGCTTCACAGAGCCACAGAAATTCCACATAAATTGAAATTCTAACAGATGGAGCTGAATTGAACAGAATCGCCAAATGTCATGAGTCTATCGAAGAAAACAAACAAACAATACGTAGGTGGCGAGTAAATGATCTCTCCCGTTCTATTTGTTTGTCTTCATGAGAGTCTAGCAGATGACAGACAGCAAGGTTGTGGATGAAACGTTTTTATTCCCAGCCTCATTAAATTGCCCTGGAAGTACCTGCTGCTCCCCTATAATACACCCCCACCTTCCAGTACACCCAGCCCCCTGTTCCTTCCACCCACGGCCAAGCATGCAGCAGCAGAAATGTTTTATTCAGTGTCATGTACGGTGGAAAGATCTGCCTGCATGTCTGATGTTGAATTTGAATACATTTGACACTGCAATCTGAGTGACTTAGCTTTAAATGAGATTAGGTTTGTGACGCCGTGCGTTCCTCTCTCTGTTCCATCTAATAGCTGTTCGTTTAGCTCACTGGGAAAAAAGCGTTATTACACAATTGCTTTTCATGCCAGCGAGGTGTGAGGATGTTTCATTTTGTCTTCGGAGAGTTGTAGTTATGGCTCGCTCGCAATGCAAATATGGCTGGGCTTATCCCGGGCTGTAGCGGCTGAGTCCCCGTGCTTTTGTCAAGCTTTCGCTGGGTTGTGCATGTGCCTACACAGGCCTAGATAAACATTTTGAGATGGTGGAAATTCCCTCTTGTGCATTTTCTGGTCCGGCTGTACATGCACGCCTGCCAGAAAAGCCCACTCGCACAGAATCACATCAGAGTCCAAAAGCTGGAAACTCGCTGCAGTGATACAAGGCTGCAGAGGGACCATCTGGTGTTCAGAGGCTTTCCCTTGATATTTTAAATTAGAGGGGTTTAGTTACATTACTGTAACACCGCAGTGTACTCTTGTGGCCTGTGACTGCGGTGTGTCCTCACATCCACGCTTCATGTTTGGCTCACATTAGCTCCTGCTAACACACAGGGACACATACATAGGATTGGCAACCACACAAACACAGGGAGAGGCTCATCCACAGCCACAGGATGTTGTCCTTCCCGGTCAGTGATGATTTCCTGGAAGTCTAAGCGGCTGTGTAGCATCTGTGCAGCGTAACAGGGCTTTATAGGACACCGGGGAGAAGGAGAGCGAGACATGCTCGACTTGTTCTTCCTGACGCCGCTTTTGCCGCGGTTCAAATGCAATCGCGACCGTGGAGAGATGGCGCGGAAACACAAACAAGCGGCCACTCATGATTTGCTGGCATGATGAGGTCGGCCGCACAATCCCATCGGCAGCTGCGGTCCTCCTTGAGTTGTGCAGTGTGCTGTTTGGATAGTGTTCGGCAGCAGGGGAGACAGTGGGCGCAGCCAAATCAGCGTTGGGCATGCTGAAAGGAGAGGCCAAGCATAAAACCCAGAACTGCCCCATGTTTCCAGCAAACACATTTTGCATTTGCATTTAAAGTGTTTGGATGCAGCTTTTACTCAAAGAAACTTGCCTTGAATTCCCCTGTGTAACTTCATCAACAACATCACAAGTAGGGAGAGCAAAGGTTAGAGCCACATTACCCAGACAATATGAAACATCACTATGTTCCTCAAATTAATTATGTATTCAGCAATTTGTATGTGAATATACACTTTGTTAGTGTGCTTCCTTTTTATTGTGTACTCCGCTGTACTCACCAATATGCTTTTTCGTGTTTTTTTTTTTTTTTGCAGACTTTTGTACTTACTCAGCTAACAGTCATATAGCCACAGTGTCAGTCTCACACCGGAAACCACATTCATCATAGAATCAGGAAGTGGAAAGCAGCTCCCAGCATCCTTCTCTGTCTCAGAGAGGAAGTGGGTCAGACATACAGTGCAATATGACCAGACACTGTTTGTGGCTGCTACACAGGGACACTGCAGAAACTGTCTCTAAGTCAGCTGGATAGTATTGTGTTTAGATTTAAAACTAGTTTGGATAAGATATATTATCTAGTCTGAAGTAGGCAAGACTATGTGACTTCAATTAAATGTCACTTGCCTGGCCATGATTAGAAATTATATTTTGTTTTGGTTAATTTACTTAAGTAGAAGATACATGTTGAAGATCCACCCAAAGGCTATCAATTTAAATCTCTATTAACAAGTCATTAAGTCATTTTGTCTATTACTGGCTTTTAATAGTCTAATTTTCTCACATATGCTACTGCAGTAAGAATATTTCATTTTATTTATACAAATGAACTTGCGGAAAGAAACAAAATACTTTGCTAAAACCACTCTCCATTTCTAAAAGGTACTCAGGTACTTCAGAAGTCACTCTTGCACATGTTAGGTCTGTTAGAATAATTCAGGTTATATTTAAAGGTATTCCCATCTTTTTTGTCATCCTACCTCCTTAGTTGAGACAAATTTAATTACAAATAATGTAGTTTTAGGCAGAGAATGGTGACGAGTCAGTTTTTTGCAGTGCACAGGCCAGTGTGTTAACTTAATGTGTCTCCCAGTCTGCATGTACTATGACTAAATGTTTGTGGTTCCCCATTTTATGCAGCATGTGACTTAAAGAACTTTCAAAGGGAAGAATAGAGTCTTGCTTATACAAACGATTTCCCAGACATTTTTTTTCCATCAGTATTTGTAGTAGAATTTGTTACACTACATTTGTACTGTAGCAACAATATTAGCAGGCAACCTAACTACATAGATAACTTTGTATGACTAAACTGCATTTTCAGTCATTAGCAAGATTCTCAAAACTCTTGTCTTTTTCATTGGCACACAGTCAAATGTAACCAAGCCAGAAAAAGTAGTTTAATTGAACCCATGAGATTATTTATGCCTCCAGGCAGTTCTGCTTTCAGAAATGTGGCAAAAGAAAAACTTAAAATGTGAAAATCAACATGTAAACTCGCAACATTTCAATTTTGTTGTATTTTACAATTTTATCCCACCGTATATTTCCCCTTGTATTATATTCATTTAATTCTGTTCTCCCATAGTGAACATTTGCCGTTGCACAGTGTTGCTCCTTATTCCTCTCCACATCTCTGTCATGGAGCAAAGGGAAGTGAACAGCAGCAATTTGAGTTTAAAGGGGGCACAGCAAAGCGGAGCATATAGAGTCATCACCGCACCAATGAATCTCTGTGCTCTGCTGGCCCTCACAAACGGGGAGCGGCAGAGTGGAAAGGACAGCTCTTTTCTCAGCGACTGGAATACACCACTGTGCAGTGAGATGCATGGCCTCCCACAATCCACTACAGCTCCATTACTTAGCCAAGAGTTCGCTGGGACGCGACGTCTCCACACAGCATGTAGACACTCTCATTCCAGCCCTATAAACCTGCGGAGAGGAGTCATCAGCACACAGAGAAATTTACAATGGTCTAGCCCCGGGCCCCAGACAGTTATAGATCCCTTTACCTTTCAAGAGCAATTTCACCACAAATAGGATTAAAACTAATGGTGTTTGACACCACCAGGTCCAGCACATTGAATCCATTGGGTTTTATCGCGCTGACATTTCAAAAGGTTGGCCTGTGTGTGCGGCAGGGGGCTAAGAGATGCAGAGCTGGGTGACATATATAGGACCCTTGGGACCCAGGCTTTTACAGCCAGCTCTGGAGACGCTGCCCCTCCTCGCCTATGCCCGCCACCCAACCAATTCCATTACAGCAACTTTTATAGACATTAAAACCCAAAGACCACAAATCATAACACTCTAGTGCACATTTTCCACTAGTTTGCAGATGGGAGATGTTGTTTTTCTTCTTTGTTTAAGGGGTCAAGCCCCTTTGGCGTGACCACGCACTGAATATGTTAACAGTCCTGTCAGTGGAATAATGCTCATTATCTCAGTTGTGGGCAAAGTAATATTCTCCCTGTGTGATCTGTTTACTTCATGACGGTAAATTAAACCAGCGAATGATTTTCTTCCTCTTTGCCGTTTAATTTCAATTTGTATAAACAAGACTCTTCAAGGTCAGTAAATGAAACCGCCGTGTTTGGAATGTGAATGAAGTTTGTTGCCTCGGGGATCCTTCGCTATTAAAATGTGCTCATTCAGTAGCATAGTACAGTACTTGACCTGAATAACAATTTTAGCGTTGCCTTAGTTCATGCTATGACTGAGAGTACTCTCCTGAACTTCTCTCTTTGTACTATCTAGTATGTTTGTTTGTTTTTTTGACCACAGTGCCACAAGAAACAAAACTATCTCCTACTGGGATGTTGCATCAGCTATTTAAATATAGTTTATCTATGCAAATTACCACTGTCCTTGAATTTATCCTTTTTGCTTTATTGAAATAGGATTCATCTTTCATGTGGAAATATGAATTACTATTACTACTGATTACTAGTATTAAGTAGTAACTCTTGCAAAATAAATCCATAAAAGCTTGAGCCTATGTAGGTACAGATCCCATACAAGAGACTGTAAAGGAATGAAGAGCACTAGTTGCACTCACCTGCAAATTCAACTGAACAGGGTATATAGTATACAAATAATTTCCTTAATTTGTAGCTATGTCTGCTATAAAACATAAATTGCTTGGCAGTCGTCTTTATTAGGGTGTCCAGGCTGAAAAAGGGCCAGAAATCACCAGCTAAGATTGAAAACCTAATTAAATTTACATCCAGCTTCAAATCCTTCCTCACTCTGCTTTCTGTGCTCCCATTCAAGCCTGTAAACACCACTTTTCAGAAATCATTACTTTGGCACACTAAACACTTTGCACCCTGAGAACAAAGCGAGTCGGAAAAACAGGAATACATTAGCAACTGAAATGAGATCATAAGCAGCATTTGCGAGGTGGCTGTGAAATCACAAAGCAAGGATGAAATATCTCCGCCTGTGCAGTGTTCAGAGCTGGCAGAGCTGGCAGTTAGCCGCTGTGAATGATTGAACTAATATTTGGAGTTATTAGTTCTGCTACATTTTCTTTGAGAATGAGCAGTGTGGCAGGTCCAGGATGACATAGTTTTTGCTGCTGCTGGGATCTCTCAACCAGCAAGTGCTTCAAAAAATATAAAAGTGATGAAAATCACTTCAAAACCACTCTTGTGTATTCAAGAGACAATTTTGCTTTTACATTTCAGACAGGGCTCAGTGCAGGGCTGTGGACCCAATGAATATAAAATGTTATTGGCCTAAGTATTTCTGCATGTTCAGTGCACCCAATATGTCTGCACCCCAAATGCGTATCATCATTTCAAGTGGCCCAGCACTGGTCCCTTTTACTTGACTGACCATTAATTCCAAAACAAACAACTTTTTTCACTTAGCTTTAGTGGCCGTGCCGATAATTTTGGTTTTATTTGCTCAGGTTTTGAGATATCCTTTGTAAAAACTCAATACTTATAAATTGTATACATGTCACGGCTGCCAGAGTTGCACTAGTGGATTTCTTTTGCTGAAATGTTTGCACAATTTTCTTATGTTGTGTATATAATGTATAGATTGTATATAGCTTTTAAATGTCATCCCTCTAATTTCTGGAATTTCTTATTTTATTTGTATTTATTTCATTCAAATAGTTCTTTATGTGTTTTCCTTACTTCTTAGTCTGTCTCTTGTGCTGCTGTAATATGTGAAATAAAGTCTTATCTTATCTTTGAACAAATGTGAATGGAATGTTGTGGTAAAAATTGCATTTAAAAACAGACACATCTCCCAGAATCAGCATCACAGTTACTCTGGATAATCCACAGACCTCCCTGTCAACAGTTTTCATAGTGAGTGTCTCTTGATTAGAAAGTAGCTACAGCAAAAACTGCTGCCAGTGAGGTTTGTGGATTATCCAGAGTTACCAGAACCCTGTTTGTGGTTAGACATGTTGCTGTTGAATTAAAAAAAAAAAAAATGTATTGTCAATTTGTGTTCCTTGAGCATAGCAGACCATTCTCCATGTGGCTCGATTGTATTGAGGGGGCTGCTAAAGTATCAGAGATGGATATTGTCTGCAAGAAACGTCACTGAGCTCTGCCAGGTTAGTGTGTGGTGGTAGAATCATTAGAAGATCTGGTTAGAAGCTGGTAGACCCCTGGAAAACATAGCAAAAATTACCGAGTTGCTTCGAGGTCTTAACATCTATTTGCTTCAGTTTCTCAGCATTCAGAAGATTTGATAGCAATAAGAGGTAAATATGTTGAAATGTATGCATGTGCCCTCAAAGACAAGCTAAGCCAAACATTAAGCTGAGTGTAGAAAGTCTACTGAAATCAGGCCACTAGATGCTCAACAAGTGTTTCTCAGTTTTGGTTGCCACCCAACAAGACATCAGTTTGTCTGTCGGCTGTGGTTTCCACCTCACTAATGTACCATATGCATCTAAATAACGATGTCTAATTGATGCAATATACCACTCATGTCTTTCTTTGAGCTATGGAAATAAAAATCTGAATTGCCACAGGAACCAAATGATTAGTAGGCTGGAGAGAAACAGGCCTCATGCTGCCAGGCAGAGTGCCTCTTGCAGACTCACACTGAGGTAGCAGTCGAGGCTTTTAAGCCATTTTGTTATTAGTTTGTAAGTGCCATTAAGAGGCTCTTCTGAGATTTGCTCCCGATTTGGCTGCAAACAAACACAAACACGTTCACTTTGCTGGGAATATGAGAGAGCATGTTGCCGTCTCATCGCCAGACAAGGCCCGATGGCTCCCTCATGGCTGCACGCTGCAGGCTCTTCAGAGATGTGTCGACTTGAAAGAGGAGTCCTAATCCCCAAGTAATGACGAGCACTAAACGCAGCCCTCTGCGTCATTATGCTGCGGCTCTGCAAATACCACGCAGCTGTCTAATGGCATCTCTGCAATGACAACGGTTCAGCCAGAGCGAGGATGTATGGGTGCCGGGCGAGCACCGTTTACCATGCTCTCATATGGAAAACTATGGCTGCCACTCTTTCCCCTGTGTACGGACACTTTCCTGTTTCATCTAGCATGGAGGAGCGGTGCCGCTGGTAATTCATGCAGCACGTCTGGGAGAACAAATGTTCTCATTCAACAGCACCCACGGGGAGCTTTGTTTCAACACTGGTGGTTTCAGATCAGAGCATGTTGTAGTTGGTGAGACGGACACCAGGTGGCAGTCCAAGTCTTCTCTCTCCAGCCCCCCCACCTATATCCCAAACGATGATGTAATCCTTTTCAGACCATTATATCACATGGCACAAACAGGCTCTTTGCTCCTCTCCATGTAGATACACTTTGATTTCCAGTGATCGCTGATACCATTGTTGCAGTTATCTCCTGCTCCTACGCGGTTATTTCGTATTCATAAGAAGCCTCACAGTGTCTCTTTAATGAAATCAAAGTCAGGACTGATTCTGCGGCGCTCAGGCGAGCTCTCTCATCTGGCCACATATCCACTGACGCTGCTCTCTCATGGATTTTAAATATGGCTGTGACCTTAACAGTAATAAAAAGCAATTCTCACAGCACTAATCCTCTCCTCTGGTCTCACTAGCTCTTAACCTTTTCTGCCACCGAATAAGTGAACTGAGCTGTGAAGATGTGAATATGCAACCCCCCCCCCCCCCCGCCCCCCCCCCCCCCCCGCCCCCCCTCGTTCCCCCACCCTCTGTAAAAAATCAGCGCCTAATAATATTGGCTCAGCAGCAGACAGATTACGGCAGGAAGAGAGCATCTGCTGGAGGGAGAAACAATATGACGGCTTCCTCCCCAGGGAGCAGTGGCTGTAAAAGACAATCAGAAAGAGACAGAGGGATGGAAACAACCAGGCTTTCTTGAAGAAACATGTAAGCATCATAACCACAAGTCCCACAGGAGAGTGCAGAGAGTAACGGGAGGGATATTTATTTTCCACAGGATTGTCAGCCTGTGTACTCATTTAATATGTATGCAACTTATTTACCTCACAATACAAATGGAACAATATAGTTTTAGTCCCTGCTAATTTGATATGAAAGAGACAAGACGAGGTAGACAAATGGTGGACAATAAGAAAGAGGATTATTTGATAAAAGCAAATGTTTAGTTTGCAGGAAAGTAAGTGTCATTGCTTTGTAAATTAACACAAATCTCACTGACGTCTGACTACAGCTAAATGAGAATATGTTTTTTTATGTTTGCCTTAAAAAACTGCAGTACACATTTCTATAGAAAGGGGTGAGAAATAAGCTACTTCAGCTGCTTCATTACAGGTCAAAGGTCAAAAGCGAAAAGAGGTTCCTATTTCTACTTGGTCCGTTGTGGTGGGAGGATAGTATGAAGCTCTGAAACAGGGCATCATGCCAGCTGGTAATGGAGCATGTGATGTCAGAGCCGCAGCTAATGCACTTCACACGTTTTTACTACTATTGTGTGTGCACAGAGATAATCTGTTAGTGGAATTGTCTGTATAAATGTGTTTTTGTTCAAAGTCTCTCAGAGATAGCAAAATGTGGAGAACAATGAGCTGAAAAGGAACATGTACAGGATGTTTTTTGTAAAAAAAAAAAAAAAAAAGGCTAAATTGACAGACAGGCAGTAGAACAGTACGTGCTCGACTTGTACCTTGTGTTATTTTTCAGGATGTGTCTCTTGTTTTTCACTTTTTTTAGAAGCTAAGGAAATTATCTCTTCTTCGTTCCTAATAAAAAATGACAGATAAAGGCTGTCTGAAGACTGAAGTGCACTTTTTTTTTATTTGACCAAATATGAGGATTTTTTCACTTCTCTTTCCTATTTCCTGCTTGTTCTAGGTTTTACTGGAGACAGTCCAATGGTCCAGTGCTGCAACTGACTCACTGTGTTTTTGTGTGTGTGTGGGAGGGCAAAGTTTCTTATAATTCATCCGTTATTATTTTTCCTCAACTTTTACACTAAATCTGAGCCATTGTTTCGGAAACTACTAAGATTATCACTGTCAAGCTTGACAGGCGTAGCAACAGTATCTAAGGAGGAGGGGCTTAGTAAACAGTCAAATAATAAAAGTAAACGTTAATAGAAAATGAAGTCTTTGTGGGAAGCAGTTATTATATAATCTCCATTTCCAAATCAAGATGTTTAACAAATTATGTAGCATTTCAAATTCTTGGCCTTTTTAGAGCTATGAAGAATTGAAGTCATATACTCATACTTTTAAGATGTCAAGTATAATTTGCAGAATGTTAATAAGTTTAAATCAGTGTGTTTGAAGTGTAAAAAACCTCTCTTTTTATATCTGTGTCTGTGTATCAATGGCTTTCCCTCTCAGTGGGACTCACCACCCACAAAGGTTAATGAGCTTAAACACAGCTCAGAGTGAGCTCATTAAACAGACCACAGAGACTGGAGAGGGGAGAGGAGAGGGAGGACGGCTGAGGAGGGAATAGGAATAAGTGTGAAGGTGGATTGTTGCTGCCACTGTGGGCATCTGGGAGGGTGTCTGAAGACTTCTGTCTAAAACAAGACTTAATTTGAGGAGGAATCATTCATAAGTAGGCAGGTTGGACCATCACAAACATGGAGAGTGAGTCAGATGAGCTGGATGTCAGCCTACATTTCTCCTCCAACTCTCCTGGCACCCCTGCCATTAGAGCAGTATAGGATGCAGGAAGTGGAGGAGGAAGATGTTAACACTTACTTTCAAAACTATTCAGTTGTAACTTTTAATTAATAGGAAAGAAATATGATTAGTTGGTTAGATTCAATATAGAGTAATCACTACAATATGACGTTTCTCAGAACGGGAATCTTACAGGGTTTTGAGAAAACACAAGAAAGGAAAGGTAGAGTAAATCAGGTGGCATGCATTAGCTGAGGTGGATTATCATGTGCTCATGACTCATATACTTTGATTTGTGCACAGACAGCATGGTATCTTCACAGCTATAGGACATTTTGAGTCTGTTTGGCCTGTTTAAAGACATACAGGGAAAATGTCCATACACAAAGGCGCAGTACAAGAGAGACTGTATCAACAATATTCTTGCTTTAAGACAACACTGAATTCACTTGTAACCCTACAGCATCTCTGCTGTAAAAACATTAACGCCACTTTGAAAAGGGATCCATTATCCCTTTACTGTATTGTGATATTTGCATAAAGACCACAGCATGAACAGCATTAAACTGCAGCACTGAACCATGTGACACTGCGAATGTGGAACGTGCTTTTTATGCAGGTCGTGGCATATATCCTATTAACAGACACACATTTCAAGCAATTAGCAGTGAAAGAGTCTGCAACCTATTTTAAACACACACTATGAATCTACTTTGAACCACTTACAGTGGCAAAAGATGAAGAGACTTGGGTTCTGATTATTACTCCACTGTAGAAGAGGTTTTGTCCAATAATCAAGGATTGCTGAGCAAATTAACCAAAGAATGGTTAGCTTAGTCAATACAAACTTGTCACTAATAGTTTTGCTTCTGTGTAGTTGCACACTGTACTTCATAACTCCTGAGTAATTGCAGAATAGTGTCTTCTGTTCACACCCTCTTGCAATACTCCTGGTTTGGTTTGTGGAGTTAATTGATTGAAGTTTTCTACATAGGGCTGAACATTTGAAAGCTATGCACAGTGTTTGCTACTGCTAAAAACATGTGTGAAACATGATGTTTAACAGACCTGCAGATTACTGTATGACGTGGATGTTTGTGTGTGTTTATAATGTCAAAACCTTAAAGCATAACCTCAAAGCGATATAATCAGTATTTTTTATAATACAATGTTTCAAATGACGATGTGAAAGGTGTTGCTTATAGTGATGAACATACTGAGAATCATCAGCAGCATCTGTAACTGCCCTCTGCTTTACGGAGCTTAAAAGCAAGTTTCAGCTCATTGTTTGGCTCACTTTACTGTATTGTGGCCAAAAAGGCAGTTTTTGCAGTTTCCATGTGTTAAATTTATAACAGTTTATAAAAAATTTCTAATGAAATAAAATATTCTTTTTCTATTAAAATAATGGACTGATATTAAAAACATGAAAAAGTATTTATTCCATAGACCTCAATGCACTTGCTGAATCCAAACCAATAAAGAAAAATAAGTGGTTTAGGTACATTCTTCTATTCCTCAGCAGTTATCGTCAAAGTTCCCTTTAGCAAGGTAACCCCGGTGTAGCTGCTCAACACTTTGCGTCTCCCAGGTGTTTCTGTGGAAGGCTGTATGGATCAGAGCCGAGGATTAGCTTTAAAGAGCATGCACCATCAGCGGATTCTCTCTGGCTAAATGAAGGTCCCCAAAAATGCCAATTAGCCCCCTGTGAGCCATTAATAAGAAGTACTCACTAATCCTTCCTTATGACTGACCTACATGTGCAGCAGCTATGATCATTCTTGTCCAGCAAATACACAGATACACAGATAAATATATTTGTGGACACCAATTTGTTGAGCTATAAAGCAGATATTCTATCACTAGGAGTATTTTTCAATGTCATACTGAGCTCAAACTGAAGGCGTAATCCAAAATGCTGGAAAAAGAAAGGACTTTAGTTCACAGATACAATAATAGGCATTTTCAAAAGACATAATTCAATATTGAATTGTTTTTTGGGTTTTATTGGATAGTTTTATAGGTTTTGAGACAGTCTTAGTTTCCCATAATGGAAAGTGTTGTTCATGGAATGTGTATACATATATGTTTGTTTGTTAGTTTAGTTCAATTTGTTATTTGTGTGTTAGAGCACTGGCGTTACAGAACTGATACAAACAATGAAACATCAATAAAATGAACCTTCTACAGGACTTTTGACCTTGACCGAACAGAATTCATGGGGAAACAATAACCACACACAAACATCACCATGACAAGCAGTGACCTTCCCAGTAGGTGAAATAGCAGTATAGCAGGTGAAGAATGTGGGAGCCGGGTGGCTGTCCGCCAGGGGTCAATGGGTCGTAGTGTTTACTGGTGGCAGAGATAACCTGTGATGTGATGGCAGCTGAGAGGGCCTCGCTGACACAACAATAACAAAGAAAACACTAATGGCATGTGTCAAGCACTTTCCACTTTCCACTTGTCTGAGTGCTCACTGTGGTGAAGAGCTTCCTCATTGCGGGTTTTCCGCAGGCAAAACACACTTGTTTATTGGCCTCGCAGAGACAAAAACAACATTATCATATAGTACAAAAAATGTCGGGCTTATTTTTAGTTTCTTCTAATTTAATAGGAAAATACCTGGATTTTCTTTTAAAAGCAGTAGATTGGCTTAAACAGATTTACATCATTAATTGCAAGCAAAAAGCTGAAAGTACAGAGCATCTACACTGCAAGTTGAATTCTTATCAGCTCATGTTACACCTGGATTTTTCACTAGTTTTTAAATTTCTAAATGAATACATTCCTATAGTGTTACCTAAAACAGTAATAATAAACCTTATTTAAATGCAAGGGGTTTTGTCTTGGTGACATCAGATGGGACACATATTTTAGAGTTTCAGAATAAAACAGTACATCAGATGGTTAAACTTGTACTGTATATGTACAGGGCCAAAGTTGACCTTTTTATTGGATCTCTAGTATGATACATACAGTGTAAGGCAGTTTGTTCAAACCCTTAAGCAGACCACATCACAATGTTCCTAAGACAATCCCTCCTGTTTAACTCTTGCTACTCTTCCATCTTTTATGAACCTCCTGTCTGTGCCACGGTTCATGCAGGTACAACATCAAAGTGGGAGCAGAGATGACAAGCAGAAATTGTCGGGTGGAAAACCCTTTGATAAGTTGAGGGAAACTCTTGCAGAAAACCTTACACATGTATTAGTGATCACTCCAACATGAGCACAAAGAGCTTTTCATGACTTCATATTCCAGGCATGCTCCGGTGGGTGGAAAACAAGGAGGAATCCAACCAGGGTGCAATCAATACTGGAGCTTTTATATGTTGGTGGGTTTTTGTAGGGTAGTAATCTCTTTATGGATTCATCAGCTGTTGCTGCAAAGACAGGTCTCCTGTTGGTCCCGTGTCCACACTGTGGCCACACAGTGGGACAAAGACAAAGAGAAGCTCATAAAGAAGAGAAGAAGGACTTAGAAGAAGAACAAGAGGGGTGAAGCTATGATTGAACTAAAAGCTGCAGCACTCCCCAGCTGCAACACAAACATCAGCTCTTATTCTGGGTTCAACTCCTAGGTGGTCCGAGGAGAGCCATATTTCAAGTCTCCTCTGACAGACTTACGATGTCGACAGCGGAGGTATTTCAGTCAAAGACTGAAGCGGGATGTTGACTTTGCAATAGAGGGAGCCGTTAACAACCATCGACATAAGGACCACAGACTCAAGGAATCGCTCCCTGGAAAGCCGCACTTAGCTCCACTCGCCCATTTTTCAAGAGCAGACTGAATTCTGTCATCCATAAATTTTCCCATAAAGGAGCTGTTGTGTGTGTGTGCGCTTTGGCATTTGCAGCTACTACGCAAAGCATGCCTTTAACATACAGGATAATATATTCATAGGTCTATTTTACTCTCATGCATAACACAACAGATCCTCGGGGCTGCCATTAATTAAGACCTGCTGAACACACATTTACACACACATGGTAGCATGTTCTGTAAACTGCCCTGAGAGCTGTACCAGCATTCAGATATAGTCCAAAGAAACTGTATGCTTTTGTTACTGTTAGCACTATTAAAGCTACGGGGAGAGGGAGTTCAAAGTTCTCCAGTCTCTGTGGGGATGAAAGAGGCTGTCATGAAAGCACCAAGAGGACCTCATCCATAATGAATGGAGGGAGGAGGTGAATCACCAATGCAAGAAAGGTTCCATCTGCAAACGTTAAGTCCAGTGAATTTCCACCGTGGCCCTATTTTACTGTCATTCTCCACAATAGTGATCGAGTCTGGCCAAAATCTTGTCGATTGTGTTGCTATAGTTGTGTGCGTGCCAGGGTGAGCAGCTTTCCAATACAGCTGGATTAGGACCACTGTTGGCTCTATAGCATGACTTACTCTGCTACGTACACTGTTTAAATGTATCACGTTATCCATGACTTAAACTTTGCTCTGAAATATACACTGGGAACGTAATTATTCCCTACTGAGTGGTGAGAAAGTGACATGTCTCATGAGTGCAGGCAAAACAGTTGTATGATTAAATAAATATTCTTTGAAATATTACTTAATAGATTTGTATAATGGAGAAGCTCAGAAGTCCAGACTGAATAAGCTCAAACAAGTTAATCATCACAAAAGATTTCCATTCTCAGGAAGTTTTTTGTTGAGTTGATTTGAAAGTTGCACTTTCTCTGCCGCTCATGGCCAACAGGAGACACAGGTGTTACTAATACCAATAACAATGGTTCCGTTTTAATCAAGTGTTCCAGTAAGCCAGTGTGACAGCAGCACGCACAATACCAGGGACCCTGAAACTGACTTCAGCCATCATTAATCTTATTATTTACACCTGTGCTTTTCCTACTGTGACTTGTCAAAATGTCTTCTGTGAAAAATGCCTGTTGTTCTTACCATCATCACTTCCTATATATCAGGATTTCCTGCAGTGTGTAGAGGAGGCAGGCCGTCTCGCCTGAAATAAAGACAACTGCCTCTGCAAATGTAATATAAAATTACACACAGAGAGGACATTTATAAAAAGAGGCACATTGCTCACGTGATATTTGAGAGAGCACGTGTGTGAGACAGAGAATGTTATGATAAAAATGTTACTCACACTGATGGATTTTAAAAGTTATTTAATTAATGACCATCGTGAGCCCGAGGAACACACTCTCCTAAAAGTGAATCCACTGATACATTTTCGGATAAATTTTATCATTTAACATTATTAAGGAGCAAATTCTGCTTACTGTTTTTAATATCCAACAGTGCACAAGCACTGAATGACAGGACGTTAAGTTTTGTATTCGTGGTGGCTCACATTCTGTATGTGAAGTACTTTGCTAGATAATGAATGAAATTAAAAATACAGGGAGAATCTTGAGGTCAGAGTATTACCGTGAGGATTTTTATAAAATTGGCTTTTGCATAGCTGTTTATTAAACTGGTTATGATTTGTGAAACACGGTGAATCAGTGTTTCAATAAGAGTTTGCTTGGCATGATGCCCTGTTGCCCACATTTTGATTTTGAGTTGCTAAAATTAGTGGATTTACTGTATCCTAGTGTGCCCTTCAGCTAAAATAAGAGTAAGTATGAAGTACCACAGGTACTGTTTAGAACAAATAACATGTTATGGTTGATATGTTTAACGTTTATTAAAGTGAGCGAGGATGCAGGGTTCGGTCTGCCTGCAGCTTGCAGCCTGTTTTCTAATTCAGTGTTTCCACTTACAACTTCAAGGCCTCTGCCAACCAGACCCTCCAAGCGGGGGAGTTGAGGTGCATTTGCTACCCTCATTATTTAGCCACAATTCCCCCAAAAGGTTATTATTAGCCGCGAGAAGGATGATTATGAAAATATGTTATTGTAGGGCAGGAAAGCCCTCAGGTCCTGTCAGTCAGTCGCAGGCATGATGCCGTGCTGGCTGGAGCGCTGCTCTGGGCCCACAGCTGTGTCTTGTCTGTTGGCAGGATGTGTGTGTGCGTGTGCGCATGTTTTCCGGTGTGTGTATCCTTAGTACATGTAAGTGTGTCAACAGTTTCTCTTGATCATGCTTCAGTATTTTCTGAATCGCACTCGTGTGAAAGAGTTTGTCTATGCATTAGTCTGTGCATTAGTCTGTGCATGGCTACATGCATCGGGTGGACCGCACGCACTTTGCTCATGCATGTGAATACCGTATTGTAGGAATGTGTCTGAGCTCTAATTTGGGTTGGAGTTATTTCAGACAGAGGGCCCAGCTGATTGGCTGCTTCTGTGCTGACATCATCACAGGCTCTGAGGAGCAACAAGCTTGCCAGGATTTGTCTGTGACTCGCGCTCAGTCTACAATCTGTAATGTGCCAGTTTACAGCACACAGTCAACAAACACTGGGCTTATATTCTATGGCACAATGAAGGAACACATGGATGAGGCTACAAAGGGCCTGTGTGCCCATCTGCACATTGTCTAGTTAATTATTTCAAGTTATTCAAAGATTTCTCAGTGCAGAGCTTCAAAAATTAGTTCATTAGTTGAGTTGAGCTTCAGTGGGAGGGGCCAATAAATGTTTTTTTAAACAGGATTGTATATATTTCTTCTTGACAACAAATCCCATGAACAATAGTAGTATAATCTCTCAATACTTTCTGACTTGCGTATCCCGTCTGTGGCACTTCCAACTGAAGATGTAAATCTTTGAAAACAGTTAGTAGATCTATAGTGTCATACTTTTTAGTAGTAGTAGATCAAGTCTCCATCTTTAGGATTGGCTCGAGGCATCCCTAGTTTTTAAGCTACCGAAACTATACATTTACAAGTTTTAGCTGTAGTTATTACATTTTTGGGGACTATTTCCAGCAACAGCACGTTGTATGATGGCTTGACTCAAAATAAACTACAGTTCCTATGTTTATCATAATGAACAAGTGAGGCTCACTGAATAGTTTTTGGACAAGAGATCACAGAGAAATGCAATCAATCAGGCTTCCATCAATTCATTGCTAGCTTTATTCTTTAAATGATGAAATAGGGAACAAATGACAAATCAGACCATTATTTTTTATCTATGTATGTATGTATGAAATACTAAAGACCATTTAAAACATGTATTCATTACCATGAAACTCAATCTTAAATGACTTAGCTACTATATTATTGCTTGATCTCCAAAGGACTCCATGGTTGTCTGAAATTCTTACACTGTGATTTCACTAGAATTTACTGTATAGTTTAACTCAACGAGTGAGATTATGTCTGCTTCGAAAATAGCTTTGTAGAATTACATTTCGGCTCTGAAAAACATTTTTTGATATGAAATTATTTTTAGCTTTTCATGCTGTTCAGTCTATCTCAGAATATGTGTTTCTGTGTTTACTCCCCACTGTATGTACTGCACCATCTGTTTGCATTATATCAGACATGCTGTCGCCTCTCAGAAAGTTGGGAAGTTGGCTGTATGTCTCTGCAACTAGACAGATTCCTACACATTTGTTTTATGTAATGATATAAGTGTCAATCCGGGAGAAACCAAATTGTGTGAAGTAATTGTATGTTGTGCATTTTCATATTTTTTCTCTACAAATGATTTCTATTTTCATCCTGTTATGAAAAACAGACTTGTAGCTAAATACTCTTACTCTTAATTGGGAAGTGACAGATTGTCAATGAAGGTATATATTCATCCCACAAAATACAGAAATGAGTGTAATTCAAGAGTTGAACACACAAGGCCAAATACACATCAGTTCCAAGCAGAAAATGGTTTTGATGATGTTTTGGCAAAATAACATGTAAGAACCAATCTGACACACAAAAAAAAAAAAAAACATGCTCAAAAATAATTTGTACAGATGGGTCGCAAGTGTTTTAACTGAATGTCAAGCCTCATAGCTTTTTCTAATTTGCTACATAAATAATCTGCTACTGTGCTTTAGAGCCAAGTGGGATGATTGAGCGGCTATAATGATTTGTTCGCATTCCACAGTTAGAAATCAAAAGCTGAAAAGGCTTGTAAAGTAAACGCAGTAAAAACACAGTCACTGATGCAGAGCAGATTTAACTGTTTGGTACTTCAGAACGAAAGATGAATCTTCCTCTTATTTATTATTGTCCATGTTGATTATTCTTGGCACTGCATATGTCAAAATATGTCAGGTCTGTTTGTCGAGGCTGTCGTTCAAGGTCCTGGTGCCACTGTGCCAGATGTGTGAATAAATATTGTTGATGTTGTCACACTAAGACAGATTCCTGTACACTTTATTCTTTGGGCAGACAAATTGGTTTTGCAGACAATCAGTTTTTATTGCAGATTTTGATAATAACATTCCTCTAAATTCCTAATTCTAAATAAAAAAATTCTCAATGAGTGCTCATTTTTGTACATGTTCAGTTGGATTTTTTTCAGTCGTATCCCTTGCAGCAGCAGACTATAGTAAAAAGGGCTCTTCTGCCACTTATTAAAGGCATGGAGTGGTTACAGATGGGTTTGTTTTGTGTGTGGTCAGCTGCGTGCAGCCGTCTGGAGGCTGCATGGCTGTTGTTGTCATTGCTGTTGCTGTGGCTGTGGCTGCTGCTTGATAATGAGCCTCTGGCACTGAGCTGCTGTCAGTCTGGCAGACAGACAGGCCTTCGCCCTGGTCACTGCCGCCTCATGCCATCTGGGTCCCTGCACTGAGGCGGGGAGGACAGGGACATGCCAGTGGGAGGACACTGGATAAGGTCATAAACACACTGGCCTACTGACTGGCTTACTGTTTGACTGATTTAGTTGACTTCTGTCTCAAGACTGGATTGGACAGGTTTAGTCAGGTCTTGGTGTTTTTCAAGGATGCCAAAATGCATTAGATGTGCGGTGTCTGAGGTGTTACTAATGACACATAGATAGATGTACAGCCATGCTAGCGGCTCTGTGAGACTGTACTAATGCACAGTGGTGCTAATGGCAGCATGCTCTCAGTGACAATGCCAACATGCTGATGTTTGGCAGGTAAAGCGTTAAACATGTTCACTATCTTAGTGTAGTGCTAACATTTGCTAATCAGTGCAAAACAAAGTACAGCAGAAGCTGATGGGAATGTCATTAGTTATCATACACCTGAGTACAGGGCAAATGACAATTTTGACATGATGATGTTGAATGGGGAACATGAATGTGTGTACTAAATTTCACGGCAATACATCCAGCAGTTGTCGACCGACCAGCCGACGGACCGACGTTGCCAGTAGGAGAATGATCATAGACATTCATCACTTCATCAAGACTGGATTGTATTTTGTATTTGTTGTCTTTTTTTTCTTAGTCTAAGATTGACTAACCAATATTTTTAAAAAATAAAAGATTCCACATCTTTTTCATCCAATTTAACCCTAACCTCAATAAGAAATCGAACTCCCTGAATCTGATGAATGCCAAGGTTTGGCTGTGTACAGTCTGCTGTGTGCTGTAGCAAGTTAAAACATTAAACTAGAGAATGAGAGCAGGAGGGACCAGTACAGTAAGCTATGTCCCATTGACTAATAAGGCTTTAAACAACTCCATCTGTGATAATCTACTAAGTTTCCACTAATGCGAACCATATGGAGCCATAAATCCTGGCTGAGATACTCAGCCTTATTTTGGACTGCATATTTGCTGACAACATACCACAGCATTGAGAAGTCACTCCACTGTACAGCCCCTCCACACCCATCCACACTTCTCAGATCATCATGCAGCCGGTCATGTAGAAATACTGCACAAGCACCAGCGAGCTGACCTCAGATCTGTCATTAAACGGGGCTCCCCCCCCCACAGCCGAACCCCCACCTCTGCTTAATTATGCATGTGGGCTGAGCAATCAGTCTCCCTGTATGGTCCTGTACACTCTATCGTGCTGCTTCCTTGAGCTCGCAAGCTGATTATGGAGCTTTGGCAGTCCAAGCACTTTGAATTATTTAAATCTCTGTTAAACCCGTCGTACATATATCAATGGAAGAAATGGATTAGGGGTTGACATGTTTTTCCTTCGGCTTTGCCCCCCACTTGCCTCTTCCTTCAAACCTGACAAACACTCCACGCAAATCATCAACACAGTGCCTTTCAAGGAAATGGCAATTTTTCTAATTCCCTATTGAAGCATGCCTCACAGTGGATGTTGCTTTTAGCGGTATTGGGGTTGAGATTACGCTGTTGGATTAAGGATTGTTTTTTTGTGTGCAGTTCTCAGTCTGTAGAAAGGTCCAGTAAGAGACATGGAGAGGGCTTTTGTGCACCCAGAAGGGCCCACCCTGTAGAGCAGGGCTTGTCCAAGGGAGGCATTCACGTGGGTGGGCTGTGGAGAGGTGATGGATCCCCTTTGCACACAAACCCCCGGAGGAAAGCACACAATCAATATCCTGCTGTCTGCCTCCAGTGCCAATAAATGAGAACACGGTGGCGTAAAGAGATGAATAAATAAAGGGGGGCACTCTTTTTTACATTAGGGGCGGGATTGTACACAAAGCCGAGCAGATACAGCGTTTAGAAAGACTATAATAGTCTCTTCGTCTCTCAGCGGGACGCTTGCTGCAAATTTATGTTTGCAGCTCACAGATTTGTTCACAGGGCAGAAAACAAGCAGTATTTATGTAGTGAAGTGCAAGCGGGCTCAGATTTGAATAAATGCTTCAATTAAGCCTCGTGAAAATCAATGGCGTAACATTTCCTCACCATTCGTCCTGTCTGCAGGTTGGCTGCGGTTGACAGCTGTAGCTTAGGTGTCAAGATCGAGTGTTAAATTCGTAAATAGGTCTTTTTCCTGTCAACTGACATGAAATTACAGCTGAGGGTAATAGAACAGGGGAGCTGTCCATCAGGTGGGAAAGACAGGGAGAAAGAGAGGCCAGAGGAGAGCGACAGGGTGGATGAGTGACAGGGCATGAGAGAAGCGCTTCAATCCACTCTCAGGCTGCCACAGAAATGAATTCACATCTCCTCAATTGCACCATTACTGGAGAGAAAGAGCAAAGCGAAGGCTTTCTGTGCTTTTCATGCAGCCAAGGGAAACCAGAAGTGGGGATTGCTGTGTTTCCCTTATCCTTAAGTGCTTCATAATGATGATAATACTGTATGTCTACTCCTTTATATGACTATGCTAATCCATAAGTGAGATATCCCTGTGGCAAAGAAAGTCAATCACTGAATTCATACACTTGCACTTAGATCTGATTGCCAACAAAGAGACTCTACAGTTTTCTCAGTATTAGAACTCTACTGTGCTGTAGTAACCACCAGTTATATGACGGTATATCTGTCGCTGTCAAATACTAATGTAGAGAGTTGGAGCACACAGGTAGCAATGAATGGGACTTTTCCAATGTTTTGATGTGCAGACATTTTGTACAAGAAATAAAAGATTTGTTTTCGCCGGGAGTCTACCCAACACCCACCCGCTTACATTCAGAAGCAGTGTGAACATGCAGAAGTTATTTGGTTTCTGTCGCCTCCATTATAAGTCCCAATTCCAGCATATAAAATGAAGTCATTTCTCAGCCATTGTTGGCAGACTGCCCAAAGCCACTGACGGTTTTCTGTCCTTTCGTGCCACAGAGCTCTGACAAGTGACAGGTGATCTATGGCTGCTTGAAGGCTGGGATCTAAATCTGAAACGAGCCAGGCCGCGGCTCGCGAAATGAGAATTGATAATCGAATGATGCTGAATGAGAGGGCCTGTCAGTACATTGTAAGGGAGCTGACGGATTTAGTTAAGGGAGAAGGAAGGCATGGCGGATGAATTTTGGCAGGATAAAGAATTGCTCAGCGCAGAGAGAGAAGCTGATCCCCCTACAGCTATTTCTGATTTTCTCTGAGTGTTTACATGTTGGTAGTGTTCTAGACGGATAACTGAAGGGGCACTGAGCATATTATGATCAGGTCTTTCTAAAACACAACAGGGTAGGTTAATTCTTTGTTAACCTAACCTCAAGGCCTGTCTGGTTTATAACTTTAAAAATAGGGTTGGAGTGTAGAGTGACAGTGACAGTGAGAGAAAGAGACTCAGAGAAAAAGAGAGAGGAGAGATTTTGTGTGACCAAGGTCATGCTCCAGGGTCAAACCCATAATGTTTTACATAAATGGTTTGTGTTTTAGACCACTATGCCAGAGAATCCCCATCCTAACACTTCTCTTTGCTTTCCTCTTCACTGTCTTCAATGCACTAGGGGTATTGATCTCAATTTACTGTACTCTGTATAATGAATTGATTCATAACTAGTTAATTACCAGAGTGACCATGAAAGTTCCTTTTTATGTGGAGAAGAAGCCATATTTTCCTTTGTAGACAAACTTTTGATGTCATAAATGGATATATTCTTACAAATATTAATCAAATAAGAATTAAATTAGCTTTTGGGGTGATTAAACTGATGAGAGTTGGTAGAATGTTCACATTGAGACTAAAATATTAGTTGAAGATGTTTTTTCCATGACGAAAATGTTACTAAAAGTAAATAAAAAATATCTTTTAAAAAAAAAAAAAACTATGACAATAGGTATTACAGTTTTCCTTAACTAATAAAAACTGCACAATATGTGCAAGACAGATGAATGAACAAATGCATTTGCTAAATTAATATATTAATAAGCAGCATCTTGCATTCCAGTTCCAGTTTTACTTACTGCTGGTTGTAATGCCCATGAGCATGGTTGACGACACCCACCACCGTCTCATGTTGCATTACAACACTGAGAAGACACTCATGACTCATGACCGACTGTGGATATTATGACTTCCAAAGTGATGTGATATGACAGCTCTTAGTGCTACAGATATTTGTGCTTTTCTTGGACCAGATCTCACAGTGCCTTTTAGTGTCATACTAGCTGCACTGTAGAAAATTTTGCAGCGGCCAGGGAATTAATTGGAAGCTATGTGTGTAGCTTTGTGAAATCGCACTCAAGCCTCGTAAAATCTCTCAAACTCCAGTTGAGAATGGAAACTCTCTTGAAATATTGCTTGTGATGGTTGTGGGAGGTTTTCTCCCAAGTCAGTCAGAGTTCTGACCCCTTAGTATCAGTTTACTGGTTCCCAAACCTTTTTTTGGCAGGGAACCCCTCATTGAGGTCAGAAAATTCCCCATGAAAACTGTGTTTATACTGTTTGAAAGTTTACAGTGGTTTACAGGATAATAATGCAGTGCTTCAGTTCTCAGCAGAGCAGAAATCATGGTCTTTCTTTTAGCTATTATAAGAGGTTTCATGTAGTTTGTGTAGTCAAAACGCTGCTGGAAGTAGTTACCCATTTCACAACATCAGTCAGATATAATTACATTTATCTTGTTTAGTTTGTCTTTAAGAGGGTTTTTAAAACAACTCCGTTCAGTTTGTTGATGAATTGCTTAAATCAAGATTTTTGAAATCAAGCTGCAGTTTGAATTCTCACTTTTGTGTAAGGAAATATAGTCTACAATATTATGAAAGTACAGCTATTGTATATTTTGGAAAAAACAGTGGAAGTTTTAAGCCCCTGTGTGTGGCTTTTCCCCTGGCAGCAGATCAATGGTTGACATATGAGAGTCGGAATTGAAAGGATATGAATGGTCCAGGTCTGTGGTGGGCTGTGTGAATGTATGTATGTGTGTACGTATATATATATATAATTGTTATTTTTCGTGCATATTTTAACTGTTGCTGAGTCATTAGTCCTGTGCACCCAGTGTAGTTTTTCGTCCTGCATTGTGCAAAGGTGGAAGGGTTTTTTGCTAACATTAGCTATCAAAACATTACAGTGCAGTCATAGTGCTCATAAAGCCCCTTCAAATAGAGCTCTAGGGCAAAACTTCTGGAGAATTATTACTTGTTTTATTACTGCTTAATGTGTTATGGTGTGCAGTGTCCATTCTAACCCTTACAAGTATTACATTTATTTAAATCATAGAAAGTGCACCCAAGTATGATTGTAGCAATTCAAAGCAGTGATTTGAAAAAGAAAAAAAAAAACATTAATTGTGCTAAACCTTCCCCCGGAATGTCAAAGGTAAAATGATATACAAAGTCTCTATTATTGCCTGTAAAGTGAGGCCATAGATTCATATTATAGATATAATCTGCGTATGAAGTGTTACCCGAGATAGTTATAATGTTCACTGCAGCGATGTTCAGTGCTATTATCTTCCCCATCATTCCCCTCCCCTGAAGTACCTGCCCTTATCAGGCGGCTGGATACGGTCCTGTCCTCCTCTGCAGTGTCGTTAACAGCACCCCTGTGAACGCCCGATCAATCCACCAGGGCTACGAGGCTATCCCTGCTAATGGCTAATGAAAGGTGTAATTACAGCAGGTCAGCAGAGGCATTCAGACACAGAGGAGAGAGACAGTGACGAGTTCATTTAGATCATTAGAGCTGAAATGTGTCTGCCTCGTTGGACTGCAAGTCACCCATATTATCCTGATGATCTTCCTTTGTTTCTATTAGACTGAGTGGGTGGTATTTGATGGTGCAGTAGATTGTAGCATTATGACTGGAGAAAGGTGAGTTGATTTAATTAAAGGGAGTCTGGAGTGGAACCGAACTGAAAAGAGGAGAATTGGATTAGATTTAGCAGTCACAACGATCAAATGTTCTACATTACTATCATTTCACTTTTTTTTTGCTACAGCTTAAAAAAGAGCAATTACCTCCAATTAATGTTTTTTTTACTGCCGATCTCTTGATACACCTATCACATGACATTCAAGCTTTCACATAATTGCTGGTATTTGTCTCTTCACACAATGTCTTTCAGGAATTCTAAACTCCGCTAATAGCAGGAACACCTTGCCTCTGAGGGCCCCTGGAAATAGACCTGCAGCTGTATTTTTAGAGGGCTATTAATACCTCCAGCTAATTCATTTCAGCTCTCCAGGCACCTAGCATGGCCTCTCAATTATGGATGAGGGGAAAGTCATTGGATTCTCGGCGCTGAGAGGAAGCTGACGGTAATGACAGGACGCTCTCTGCAGACGCATGACAAACAGTCAGACAGCTGAAGGACGGGCAAGAGGATAAGGGGAGATCTGTGGTGCAGTTAAAAAGCCTCAATTATGTTTAATTTTTTATTACTGAATTAAAAAAAACCAAGCTGTCTCACTTAAGAAAGTTACTTTTTAAAATTAGGACAATGCTACTGTGTACAAATGATACAAGGACCACAAGAGGGACAGTGTAAGACATACAATAGACAGTAAACTACAGCCAGGATTGTCTACTGCAAAAGGAGAGTCATATAATTATAATTATAATATAATCATTAAAATAAAACAAACAATGATATGAGACATGTTATATTACACATTTACACAAACACTTTTTTTTGTATTACACAATTGCTCCCCTTTCATCAGAACTTAACTGTGCAATTGAAATTTCATCAGTATTTTATTTTATTCTCAGTTTACCAAGTTTACAAAAAATGATGTGTGCAGGCAGCTACCACAAGATTGCTGGTTACTGACAGACTCGTCACTCCGTTGCTCTTTGTAAACAGCAAAACACACAATCGTTGCCAACTCTTTGAATAAATTATACAGATTGGTATTTAATTCCCTAAAAATGTCTACATTGTAACGCATTTTAACTGGTTAACAGCCTACAGCTCATTTTGTAGTTTAGCTAACTGAGAATAAAATAAATGTTGATACAACTGATACAATCTAAAAATGAAAAGCCTGCTAACAACATTGATCCTGCCTTCCTTCTATGGGGGACAATTGGGCACAGGGGGGTTGTAGTGACAGGACAATTTATTTTTTCTTACAACAGAGCACTCTGACTCAAACCCTGAGACTATATATATATATCTTTTTGTACTTTTGAAGCGGCCTACAGTGATCTGCTGACATGGCTGCAGTCAGTTTGTAACTGTAGATAAAAGCCTACTGCGAGGCTAAAGGGCATTTACCATGTGTACCGTGACAAGTTGCAGCGTGTCATATAGTGTATATCACAATATCATGTAAACAGTAATAGACATTATATTACACGTGGTATTATTACACGGTTTCATGCGGCATGTAGCTTGTTGCAATCTGTCTGCTTTTGATGAATATTTAAGCCCCCAGACTTCACGGAGCAGTTTTATGTTTCTGTAACTTCAAACCAAATCAGAGGGGGGTTATATTTATTCTACATTCACTTTCATCTCCTCTGCTTTATGAGGAATACAAAAGCAAAGGAATGGAGCACGGAAAGCTAACCACAGAATCACGCTGCCTCTCTCCCTCCTGGGGAAAGAGTCGGCCGCAGATGAACCATGTTACATTTTTCAGAAAGACTAAATCCCTCTGAACAGTTTCTCAGCTGGGCTCCTCCTGGTTCGCCACCAACATATTCATTACTCTTGTGAGCGACAAGGAGAGCATGCGGGTAAATTGGGTTTAGCTCCTGACCTTTGGGGCTTGATTAATGGGCCCTCTGTTCTGCAGCTCTATAGCAGTACAGAGAGCTGCCGGGTGTCGAAGGGGTGAAGTGACAGGCGAAGAAACCTAGCACAAACCCATACATCCTTCATCCAGTTATTCATCTCGTACCGAAAGGGCCGGACCTAGTCAAGGGCTACCGACCCAATCTGAAAGATTGCCTCGGCCTTTAGAATTCATCAAACCGGCCAACAAGGCTGTTGTAGTGTTTTTATACACCTATCTCAACTTGTAATCTATGACAACATTTTTCAGAATGATTATTTCCTCGCACAGTTCAGTTTTCTGAGTGACAAATTGAATAGCAGACCTCATTGGCAGTTCGCACACTTGTGATGGACACAGATTATTTTTACATTACATATTGTGGGCTTGATCATCATTCAGTATATGTTGTTTATGGTGTTGTTTTGTTTTTTCAGCAGGTGTTCAGGGACGCACACATCGGTTTGACTGGCGCAAAAATGTGATTAGCAACGGTCCAATTTCCAAATCCAATTCACCTGACAGCATAAAACAGAAAAAGGCAGCGGGCCTCCTTAAATAACCCTGCTTGGCTCCAAATTGTATCTGCCACACATGAGGAATCAGAGACCAAGAGCCAGATAATCGGGTTTGCTTCCTCTGCCCTCCTATTATGACAAATTAAAGAGGTCTGGAAGCCACATTTTTCCGAGCAGCGGGTTCTTAGCTTGTCATTAGCTAACAGACTGACAAATTGATTAGTATTGATCGCAGCCAAAGCCTTGCAGCAGCCTGCCTTGTCTGTGGTATTCTACAAGGACCTGCAGGAAAGGTCATAACATATTCAGAGGCGAGTAAAGCCTTTCATGTAGCTTTGGGGCCAAGGGGGACAATCTAAGTACAGATGTCATGGACTGTTGTAGTAAGTGAGAAAACGAAGCAATTTATGCACTAAGTACAATAAATATACCTGAAATTCTCTATTGATACATACATTCCATCAACATATTGTAAGTACTAACGATTTTGTGTTTGGGTGATGATAGCTGTCCATCCTTGCAGTCTCTCCTATTGGAATCACACATGCCTAAATGAAATTGTCCACTGGACCATCCTCTCTACAATTACGGGTTCCTTTCAGCCTTGTACTATGTAGATGAGATTATTCATACATTTTTTGGATTGTTTTACATCAAACACATCAAGCGAGGAACAAGAATACATAATGAGAAGCAACTACCTTGTCTGGTAAACATGTTTGATTTGCACTATAGCAAATGTGTGTTAGAGCCTTGTAACTGCACATTAACATCAGCATCATGTGCTGTGCCTCTAGAGCCTGTTGGCTGAAAAAAAAAAACAACTGAAGAAAGGCTGAACTGCTTTTTCTCTAGCTACAAAGACTTTAGAGTAAAGACTCGGGCTACACTAGACAGAGTCATTTCTTCTCTTTCTGTTGCCTTTTAAATAAAAGCATTACTACGATCAGTGTTGTAGCAGTGTGTTGGTAGGTGGGCATACTGTGGGTGTACATGCCCCCTCAAATATTTCCATTTCATGCTACTTTGTACTTCACTTCTACTACTACTTTGTGTTTTTTACTCCACTACATTTATTTGACAGCTTTACAGATTAAGATTTTACATACAAAACATATTATTCTGTCTGTTCTTTATTATCATGACAAACATTGTTATTGGAGCTGAAATATAATAAAATTCCATCTTTCATGTTACATTTATAAATCTACAAACTGAACAATAAAGCACATATTGCACTTTTGTTAAACAGAAAATACTTTTTAAACCACCATCAACAAAAGCTGGTTGGGTGTTCAAAGTTAAGGACAGTTGAATGGTAATGACTTTGACTGCAGCCTCTTTCTGTCTGTGTCTCTTAAATTCTACGTGCGGTGGACCCATAGATTTTATAACTGCGACCAGCAGCTCTATACTGTAAGTACTTTAATTGCTGACAGTTTGCCCCACCCCCTGTACTCGAGCCACATCCCCTTCCGTAACTCATGAACTGCATGTTGTAGACTCTTGTTGGGTGTGTCATCAGACTCAGCAGAGGTTCCCTACTTCTTGTTCTGTTGGTCCATCAGTTCATTGGTCCGCAGAAATCTATCCATTCATTGGTCCACAAAGCTGTGCCCACCCTATAGCAACCGCAACTTCCTACCTATGACGCTGACATTTGCCGTGGAGGTCAAGGGTGTGTGCGTGCGTGTGTGCATGTGTGTGAGAATGCATGCATGTGTAGATGCATTACTGTAGGTGTCTGCAGCTGTTGTATATTCACGCTTGTTTCATACATGGGGGTTAAATTATTTTTAAAAGGCAGAATGTTTGTAAAGCGTGCAGAACATAATGGACTGTGGCACAGTTATATTGGGCTCTTTAAGCCACTAGCACTGCCCGCCCTTCTGCACACTACCACCGCTCTACTACTGACTAATACCTCAGGCAGAGCTGAAGCTGACCCATGAGGAAGAATGTTGTGCGTGTGATCACAGGGAGTTTCCTCTTGTTCAGTCACATAATATGAAGGCTCTCTCTCTCCCATACATAAAGTTACTACTGCACCCACAAACTTCCAAGCCATGGCCACAGTAGCTAGAGCTGGACAGACACAGGCCCAGTTCTCTGGCTGTGGTCATTCTGTCTCTCTTTAAAAGGCTCTGTGGCTAGTCGAAATAAAACTGCTAATGGAGACAGGAGCGAAAACAACAGTAGTCACCATAATGTCGGTAAAAGAGATCGTCAGCGGTGTTGTTATCATCAGTATATTTCGTCATGCTAAATATTAAACCTGTGTACAGGCACGCCTCTAATACTTTAGTTTGTTTGCTTCATATTTGTTCTTGTGTGTGCCTGATTGGCTAGTTACTATTGTTTTAACTATTCTCATCCATTTCAACCCACTCCCTGAAGCTTGCAGCATATGGAACAACAGCAAGGGAAGGGACTTTTGTTGTGAAAGACTGGAACATGATTGCCTGCAGCCTCCCTCTGCAATGTGTGCACTGATGACATTACCCGTGTAGTTGAGGTAACAAACAGAGTTGTGCTGCTATAGATATCACATAGATATCACAACTACATATGGCTGTTTGCAGAGGTTATCATCATGCACTGTAACAGAGACAAAGACCTAAGAATAGATCAAATAAATTTGCACTTCCACTATTGTGGTGAGTTTTTCCAGTGGCGTTATTCTGAGAAAAAGCCTCCCCAGATTGCATTTTTACTAAGTTCTTGGACAGTATAATCATCCCATGTGACAAAGTACCAGATACCAGATTACTTCTCCAGTGGGAGATTCACCAAAACATTCAGACAACACATTCTCCAGTAAACAGCAAAAGTAGCTGTGCTGGCTTGTTGCAGGTGCAGTTTTCATCAAGCTGAGGATGAGGTTCGCTGGGCAGGTTAAAAAACTGAGGGAGGCATTTTGGACCAGGTTGGGTCTCATTTTTTTTTTTTTTTTCTTCTCCCATGTTGTCATGGTAACAGCAGCAGGGCATTTTAGGACACCGTCTCTGGCCAGAAAAGCATCTCCAGGGCTCGGTGTAATACAAGAGCCCAGAATGGGAATATTGAGACACATAAACACACAGAAGGAAGCACAGGGCCAGAGTGGAGTGAGGCTAAACTACGCCATCATTACCATTTACGACCCACAATGTGAGTTTTATGAGTGGGCAATCATAGCGTCTGCGGCACTGTTTGTGTATTGTGTTCGTGTATGTGTGTAAGAGAATCACAGAGAGAGGGGCAGTACAGGAAATAATAATAACAAAAAACAGATCATTAGATTCTAGATTAAAATTGATACTGAATGCTATTATGCTCTATATTTTCAGACATGGAAAACTCTAATGGAAAAAATTTGTTTCACCAATTATGACCAAAAATGTTTGTATGTATTTATTTAGTTAAGTTTCAACTTATTTTGAGAATACGCAGCCGGCCAAATACTAGGTCCCCCAGATCTGGATTATGCCAGATGGCAATTCTGGGTCAAGTGAGACAGTAAGAGATAAGAGAGAAAATAGGTGACAAAGAGAGAATTCTGTTTCTCATCTTATTCCTCAGATGAAGTTTCTGATTCTGAACTAACTAGTGGCAGCTGCATGTAGAAACCATTTTTTTTTTTCTTCTCGCATAACTCCTTCTGGATCACTTTGAGGACTAATTAGCCCAGTATAAAGGGAAGATTCTGTCTGGAATACACATTGATTTAACAATTCCCTCACTCACATATTTGTGTGTGCTGTTGCCCAACAACAGCACATTTAGTTGAAGACAGAGCAACACTTCAGATTAGACGCAGAATGAACTTCCTCTGAGAAATGTACACATGAAATGAAATTGTTGTACTGCAGTTTTACATATTGAGCCATGCTCATGCCGTAGTTCTAGGGATGGCAATTGTACGGTTGGTTGGTCGGTTGTCCAGATTGAAATATCTCAACAATAAATTTTGATGGATTGCCATGAAAATTCATTGTCCCCAGAGGATTCACCCTACTGACATTAGTGATCCTTCAAATTCTTGCCAATCATGTCAGTTTGATTCATGACTTAAGTAACTGCAAAACGAATTACATTTTTATCAGTCTCAACTATACTTTGTGTTTACTGCTAATTCACAAATGTTAACATGCTAACATGCCAACAGTTACTGCACTAAGATGGTGAACGTGGTAAACCACATAAACATGCTGATGTTGACTTATAGCTCAAAGCACCACTCTGCCTAAGAATAGCTTCACGGAGTCACTAGTGTGGCTAGTGTTGACTTTTAGGCACAAAACACAGTTGGTCAGATTTTATTCTTTATAAGAAGCAACCCAGTCATGACTTGAACATGAGCAATTATTTGTGCTTTGTCACGTGCTGCATAAACTAGTTCAAAAGTACTTGGCACAAAGTGCAAGTCCATCCTGTACTATTTCCAGATCACAAGCCTACAGACCTCTCTTTATAGCAATAATTTGGTCAATTTGACTTTAATTTCCCAATAATTCCAACTGCAATATAACACACAGTTGGCTATGCCGTCAGTGATTGTCAGCCCAACATAAAACTCGTGGAGATGGCGATATCCTCCTGAGGTGTCAAGAACTGGCTCTTTCTCATTGTCCCAGTGATTTGCTGCCAAATTCTATTTGGCTCCAAGTCAAATATTACTGAGCCTTTTCCTACATTCAGCTGTTCTCCTCAGAACAGAGCCACACTGTGACTAAAAGAGAAATCTCTCTCTCAAAAAAAGCAAGGAAATGTGATTCAATAGGTCATGATTGAAGCCAGGCCTCCCACACCGATAATGTATTCCTCCTTGTTTTCATCTGCACCTCTGATCTCTAAATAGCTCAGAACTACAACACCACAATCTGTTTGCTCTTGCTATGCACCAGTGATAATGGAAATATAGTAGATCCCAATGTCAGAAAATGACCACCGACAGAGGACGACATCCCAGTATAATTTGAAATCTGAGCTCTGCCATAGTATAAACATCTAACAGTCTTTGTTTTTTTAGTATGTTTGTCATCTTTAACAAGCTTTTAGAAACCACTCTAAAGTTCACGATCATTGATCATCAGCATTAATCATGTTGGAACACTGTAATTCCTCCTATAGACTTTAATGCAGTGGAATAAAGAGATAAGTCATTCTACAAATTGTTGTTAAACCCTTAGAGGAGATTATCCTTGTAAATCTGTCACCCATAATACCATCAGTATTCAATGCTCGTTCTCAAACCACATCACAATAGCAAACACAAGTAATCCAAAAACAGAGAGGAAGAGTCTGTTAATCCTTATAATCACAATATTTACTGAAGACTGAAGATCTGAAGTGCGTACTATTCTTGTCCAATGGAATCCCTCACGGTCTGCGGCCGCACATAAGGTACAATAATGTGATTTCTTTGACAGAATCAACTGATAGGATACAGAACAGCAGAATAAAGGAGTATAAAATAAAGATACATAAAGCATGTACTGTACTTGGAAAATATGTAATGAAGCTAACACACCGGAAAACAAACCGTAAGAGATAAAGTGAAACACTAGACTTTAAAGCTTGTTTTAACAATCCACCCTAACACTGAGTATTCATATGAACAAGTCTCTGCTGGGATGAACAGCAGATTTTGAGGTGATGATGTCATTCAGAGACTGCTAGAGAGATGGTTATGATGGAAACTTTCAGCAGCCGTGGTGATTTTACTGGCATGTGGGGACAGTTTCTCATTCACAGCTGAACGGCTGACGTTCGTAAGAAAACCCATTTGACTGTTAATACCTCAAACTAAAAATTTACAAGCAGTCACTAATTTAGTGCCGGTGAACCAACTCTAGAAAGTGTCATCTGATAACATCATCAATTCAAACTGTCCAGTTTAGAAAAAGAGCTGTCCATCTTTGTTCCATTTGACTTTACTGGTCAAAGTCTGTGGAACAAGTGGAATAATTTTGCAACAGTTTTCTAAGAGTAGATTTTCCTTTTAAGATCACCACATTGGTTTTATCCCACAGACTTACAGGGGGAACAACAGTAAAAAGTGAGCATTAAACACTGAGGCAGGGGCAAATAGTTAACAGCAACCCACAGAAGGACCACATTAAATAGTGTGTAAATAGGAAAAAGGAAGATGTTCACAGTATCACAGAGGTCACCGGCATGACCACAGAGAGGAGGAAACCTCTGCAGGGCCGACACAGAGGCTAACACACATCGTAACAGCTGCAGCAAGTGTGTGTGTCTGTGTGTGTACTTAAACCAGAGCATCTATGTTTTTAACTCCTTACATTATACTGGGGTATACAGTTTTACTTCATTACCACCAAAGCCAGCCATAACTATAAAAATGTAACCCTGCATAGCCTGCTATATCTGGAGACCTGAGCAATATGACTGAAATCAGTCTCATATCAATATACAGTACTGTATATCACAATATGGCAAATGTAGGCACATAGGCATTTTTCACAGCAGACATTTTGACTTTTGAAAAAGCTCAGGTGAAATGCATAACATCAGTGCAACACTGAGCCCGCATGCATAATACCAGGAACCTGAAACAGAATCAGCTAAATGGAATGTAGCCATCTAATAATATTATTATTACATCTAAATGTAATCATAAACTACTTCTGGCATATAGTGCACATACAGCCGCTCAAAAAAGCCCATGTTTGAAAGAGATCCAAGAAAGGCAATAGAAAATAAAATGTAGCCTTATTAAATTTATTTAAAATCATGCTTTGAATGATGTTATTAAATTCTGCTAGACAGCTGCTTATGTCTGCCAATACATTCTGCACAGCAACAGAAATCACCCCATGTTGTTATATAGTCACCTTGTTACCAGTGGCATGTGCTTATAACTTGCCTGTTTGTTCACGTCAAAAAGGGGGGAAAAAAGTCCATTAGGTTTCAACACTGTGACCTTTTCAATCTTTAGGAAAGACAGCGTGGCCTTCCATGACGCTGTGAGCTGAACACTGTGACACCTTGCTTCCTCCCCCGAGGTTACAGAGCTGTCAGTCAAGCGGACTGATGTAGGGACATCGACTGCATGCATGTCACAGACAAGCCGGCATTCAGCAACAGTAGGGGAGTCAATCACACCTGCCTTCAGCTCTCGACATACACTCAGACTGAAAGAGAGGCTCGGCAGCAGCCAGCAGACGGGCAGGCGAATGGAAACACAAACACACTGACAAACACGCTGTCAGCCACAGTGCTTACCATGGTTAGACTTATGATTAGGTCACAACTATTGGACATGGATTCAAAATGTCATATGGGCTGAGCAGAGTCATCCACCTTCTTCATTATGGATATGATGCATTGTGTTTGGTTCCATAGCTGATCAATACTGTGCTGGTTGTCAATGTTTAGCCTTAAATCTAAATTGATTTTAGCATTTTGATCAGGCTCCACACAAGGATGCATGACTATCTATTGGTAATCTAATCATCTAGTATTGGTGGCGGTGTTGTATTGTCCTAATATCATCTGATTGCTCCTTCAGTGGTTTCTCCCCCCTGAAAAGAATAACCCAACCCAAGATGTTTAGGGGGTTTTTTTGCATAAAAATAGCATATAAATTATTGGACAGAAGAAATAACGAGGACAATTTTGCTATTTGTAGAGCTTTTACCATGGTTGGTTAATACATATTGATTGTTGTAATTATTGTGTTAAGAACAATTGAAGGGGTTTATCATCTTTGGAGCACTAATGTGCTCAACAAGCTTCATCGTAACTTCATAACAATTTGAACTTCACATTTTGTTGTGGTGTTAATAGATGAAAACACTTAAATTATCCATGAAAGGGATCACCCTCTGGGGTGCATTCATGTTTAGTGAATGTTCTTTTTTTGTAACCTGCACCTTTTGTGGTACATGGCGCTGGTACTTGCAATTCACACATTTCTGGTAGGTTGCTTTTTAATGTGAAAGCCATATTTCTATTGTTCACATTGTGATAATCTCAATGAAAAAATGAGTTGTAAAATTCTTCTTCCTCGTATTATACGCCGCTGTGTAGTGATTAGCATCTGAGAAACCTTCTACGTGCCAGTCTTCCTGGATCGTATTCCGTCATCTCACCTAGACCTGAAACAGCACCCCCCCACCTGAATGAACGCCCACTTAGGCTCTGCTAGCAGGCTAAAAAATAATATAATTTTTTTAAACCTTCAAAAACAAGTGGGTCTTTAGGACACACATACTGTTTTGTAGACGTAATTAATATGTAATTTTGGCAGATGGACAGGTAGACAGTATTCACACACATAAATACACATAGGACATCAGGCAATCAGAGAGTGTGATGAGCAGATACACGTGCCAGCCATCCAGCCAGAGAGGAGCAGCCTCACTGTAGATAAATAAGTGAACCGTCCCCAGAGACTTTCCAAGGTCACCCAGAGAACTCAGTCTGTGTCACAGCTTTAAACTGAGACCAGCTGCTGCTGCTTCAGCCATATCTGGACCAAACACTGCTTACAATACAAGCTGCCCACAAGGCACTGTGTGTGTGTGTGTGTGTGTGTGTGTGTGTGTGTGTGTGGCACTCTTTCTCTTTTTCCTCAGCTAAATAAACAAATTTGTAGAGTCAGTTCCCAGACTCATTTCCTCCAATCCTATTGGTCTCCATGGGTCAGCAGCTATTATCTCAGTGGCTCATTGGTAACATATTTTTTATAGCACATACGCGTATGTGCCCAGTTTGAAAAAATAGGGGCACAGAAAGCAGTCTAGGGCATACTTACAAATTATTAATAAACACTGAACAAGCATTTTGCAAGTCATGTTTGAATGCCCAGTGAATACTGAGTCAGCGTTGCCCTTTTTATTTACTGTAGTTGGATGTGTGTAAGTGAAAGATAGACTGGCCTGCTTACAGCTGCCTCCAGTTGCTTTCAACCACTAATAAAACCAGTTGAATTATTTGTTGTGGATTATGAAGTACTTCTGATTGGCTGGCAAGAAATATTCAGTGGTTATTATCTTAACTTCAGTGTTTCACCACAAAGCTCCATATACTGATTTCCAGCGCCTGACAAATAAACACTGCATCATTTTGGCTCAGTTAACCTTTATTGTTCACACCAATCAAATTAGCCTCGTAGGCTTTTTTTTTTTCTCCATAATTAGCCCTCATTTCCATATTGGCCAAAGGCTGATCTCGCACCAAATGAAGGCTCAAACAGACACTTGGGGAAGGAAACGATCAAGGAGAGAGGTGCCGCGGCCTCCGGCAATTAGCGAGGACCCTTCTGCTGCTCAGGATGGGAATGTTATGACAGCACGTGAAGAGACATTGCCACCACACGGAGCTATTCACCAGTGAGAGACGTCCCTGTGGGCATGTACTGTACACCACCAAGACAATCAACTGGGGGCTAATTTTCCTTATTTATCATCAACACCAACAGTTGTGGGTCTGAGAGCGCGCAGTCTGCGTCAGGGGATTAGTGGTTGCAACTGAAGTAATACAAAAACATCAGCATCAATTAGTCCCGCTCTCCTCTCTGATCTGTAGCTTCATCTCCGGCAGTGAAATGGAGCAGGTGATCCAGTTTGTGTGTGTGTGTGTGTTTTTTTAGCGCACATGCTTAAACGTCCACCTGCCTTGCAACAAGGCTCTCTCTCGGCAAGGCCACACTGAGGAGCGCACAGACACACACGTACTATGTCTGGTTTAATCCAGAACGGCACATCGACCCAAATGGCCGTGTTTTTGTTTCCCCGCGGCCCTCTTTGATGTTAATGTCCCTGTGAATTATTTATCTGTGTGTTCTCTTTGCCTTCTCCTCATGCTCTCTGAAGGAATAAATCAAAAGAGCGAGGCACACACAGAGAGCAGACAGGAGGATTTATCACGGGTAGTATTGTTTACCGCGCTGACCTCCAGGCCCTGCTATATACACATATCTGTGCTTTGCAATCCAACATCCGCCCCTTCACACGGGGCTGAATCAGACACACACAACACACACATGCTGCGCTGCTTTCTTGGTGATTAAAAAAGAAAAATCAATATTTTTTGCTTTGGCTCTTATTTCCGCCTACATGATCATTCACACAATGTATCTATTGTGTTATGATTATGGATTATGTGGAGAAGATCTACTAACTCCAGTGTCTTTTATCAATGGAATTTGCTCCACAAGTTATCATTATGGGTTGACACTCAGGGGCTGAGATAACCATCATATACAACACCAGCTGTGACCATGAAAACATGCACAAACGCATTGTCCCCATTTGATCTTTTCCATCAGTGACAGCAACATGACACAAAAGCTGTTGCTGGAAAAAAAAAAATAAAGAAAATTCCATGGTTTAATCTGCCTTGTACCTGTTGTACTCAAATATAAGAGACAAGTGGAAATATGTACAAGTCTGTTAATGCCTGCTGCAGTACAAAATGTTCTTTTCTTTTTGTGTCTCTGGGTTGACATATTTCAGATTGAAAAAAATATCTGCATGCATTCCATCAATCATCATCTGTTATAGTGATTAGGATGACGACAGAGTATAACGATGCATTATTCCAATGAACTATTTTATTTTGTCCAAGCATTTATTGTTGCTGTCCCAACAATGAAACAGTTTGTATTAGACGTCTCTACATAAATCCATCCTGACAACATGCTGTTTTCTTTTTTGTAAAATACAAGCTAGTTACTATTTCTCATTATGTTCATAGTGATCACTGACAGCTCACTCGCGTCAGCCAATTTTTCCCCCCACACTTGGCAGGTTGGAAGGTTGTAATTTCAAACTCTGGCACTCCTGATACATTTTTGTTATTTTTTTACATTGGCATTGTTTTGGGATCAATGAAGTAATCCTGCTGAGTAGAAGCAGTTCTAGATCTTCCTACAACTCAGTATTATACCATGTTAAAGAGGCTGTAGAAGATATACGACCTCTGTCATTCTTG